>CAMAPF010000017.1:2430000-3630000 GCA_945859915.1 Cuscuta epithymum | reverse complement strand
TTCAACATATCTTTTTACATACAAATTTAGTACAACATTAATTAAATTATTATAAATAATTTTTTCCTTTTAATTCTTTCACTGAATAATTATGAAATAATAAATACACATTTCGGTGTAAAAATAAATAAATTTCAACAATTTTTAAAAATTTTCCGATTAACAAAAAATGAACTTAGTTCAAGTAAAGTTCAATTGTGTAATATTCAATTATTTGTGAAGGCTCCATGAATTAAAAATTTGTGTTTCATGTTTTTTTGGGGTTCAAGAAAACTTTAACAGTTTAAACTTCAGTTTTTTTCCAATTTATATATTACATATTGGTGTCATATTAAAGATCATAAAAATTTATAGATTTTGATATATTTTTGAAAATTTTGGAGAAAAAATAAAAAAGTTGTATAAGTTTTTAAAAAAATGGGATTTTATGATGCAAAGATGATATAGCATGGCATCATCCCACAAACAAGAGTACGTATATCATACAACCGGCTGTATGGTGAGCACCGTACAACCGGCCCAGTAACAGGCCCAAAGTAAAAATAACAAAATAATTCGGTGGCATTTTTGTAATAATGTAAAAATCGCGGTTTCTGCTAAATGAGCACTAGTGTACTTTTAATGAGCAATAGTCGAATTTTAATGAGTATTAAGCGTCCAATAATGAGCTCCGTTTTATTACAAGAAAGCTGATATCACAACTAAAAACGGTGGCATTTTCGTAATTTCAGTGAAAATCGCGGTTTTCGTTAGATGAGCATTAATACACTTTTAATGAGCATCAAACGTGTTCTACTGAGCATTTAGAGTCAAATAATGAGTATTGTGATATCAACTTCATATATTATAATTCATTTTCTTTTCCTTATTTTTTATTTTATAAAAACTCATTAAATTATATCTATAATCAATTCCTATGAATTTCAATATGTGAATCTAATGTAATATCGTACTTTTGAAATATGCAATGTTTTGACATTTTAAAAATGAGCACATCCGTACCAACTGAGCATATGTAATGTACAAATGAGCATTGATATGAAAATTGTAAGTTTTGTTAGTTGAGCATCAAACACCCTCTATTGAGTATTCGGATCATGCAATTGAGTATAATGATCTGTGCTCTCGGGTCTATAATTGAATCCTATTATGATCATTTCGGTCTATTGAGTATTCAGATACTCAATGAGCATAACACCAGTACAAAATGATTATACATTACTTACCAAATGAGCAATGATATGAAAATCATAAGCTTTGTTAGTTGAGCATCAAGACATTTTCATTGTACATCAAAACTCCTTTATTGAGTAGTATAAGCATGCAATTGAGTATCATGATCTCTACTTTCGTGTCTATAATCAACTCTCATGCAAATTTAAGATGCATAGATATAACATTTTAAAATGAGCATAATATTGGTACACAATGAGCATACATTACTTACCAAATAAGCTTTGTTAGTTGAATATCAAAACATCTTATTGAACATCAAACATTCTCTATTGAGTATCAGAAGCATGCAATTGAGTATCACGATCTCTGCTCCCATGTATATAAATATGATACTTTTAAAATATGCATTAACATGACATTGTAAAATGAGCATAAACCCAATGTCAAATGAACATATATGGTTTACAAAATGAGCATAAAAAATTCAAAGCTCATTTGAATTCTCTAATGTGTTCAAATATTCATTTATGCACATATAATCACAAATATAGTAATTTTATGTTAAAATAATATAGTCTTTCGTTCTCGAATTACAAATATAATTGGGATTGAGTTGTTTTTATAATGTTTACTCAAGCATATTTATTTTTCACTATACTCATTTTAATATAACACATAACTCATGTTAGTAATTAACACATACTATTTAATAAACTAATAAATATTCATTGTAAATTAAAATAGAAAAATAAAACATTAATACCTAAAATATGTTATAATACAGAAATAAAAGAATAAAAGTTTGATTGGAAAAAGAAAAAGATTGAGACACTTCATAATAATTGAAAATAAAATTAAAGTTGATGTTGCTAAGAAAAAAAAGCAGAAAGAGAACAAACAATTAAAAAGCAATAAACGAAAAGGAGTAAAAAAAAGGAAATCAGCATGCGGCAGAAATCAGGTGGAGTAGTGTATGCGGCCCAGGTGGAGTTAGAAACGATCAAGAAAACCCGGCGGAGTACTGCATGCGGCGGAAATCAGTGCCCAGGTTGATACGTACTGCAGCGGACAAAAGAAGTAAAGAACAACAACTAACATATATATTGCCCTCAAAGTTGAAACTAATTTC
Organism: Cuscuta epithymum; assembly: GCA_945859915.1. NCBI lineage: Eukaryota > Viridiplantae > Streptophyta > Magnoliopsida > Solanales > Convolvulaceae > Cuscuta > Cuscuta epithymum. The sequence goes on along the minus strand of CAMAPF010000017.1, from coordinate 3,627,695 downwards.
AGAAAAACCCGGCTGTACCATGCCCTAGGTACAACCGGTTGTATGATATAATTTACCCACAAACAATGAAACCTCCGTACGACCGTACGCAGCGGCGGACACAAAGGGGGGCAATGAGGGGCTGCCGCCCCTCCGGAAAAAAAAAATTCTAGGTATATTTACCCCGAAATTTTTAATATATATGTATTTGTATGTATATTCTTCTACTGCCGCCCCTGCTATCGGGAAATCCTGCGTCCGCCGCTGACCGTACGTCCTTTCTACTACGTATTCTTTTTTCTTTCTTTTTTCTTCTTTCTTTTTTATTTTCCCACTCCTCTAAACCAACCCTCTATATTTAACCCCTTCCATCCCCTTTCCCACTTTTAATACCCCATTTAAATTTTAAACTTCTACTACACATTTAGGAGTCCAAAAAATCTACATTTAACTTTTTAGCTTGGACTCATGATTATGTGAAAGTATATTTCAAACAGCTAGCTCTAAATCATTCATAAAGATAGCTGTTGTGAATGCCTTGACAATATGCAATGTGTGAATATATCAAGCAAATCCTGTGGACTCATGATTATGTGAAAGTATATTTCAAACAGCTAGCTCTAAATCATTCATAAAGATAGCTGTTGTGAATGCCTTGACAATATGCAATGTGTCAATATCAAGCAAATCCTGTCAATTCGTAAATAGTTTACATAGAAAGTTAATTCGTTATTGTTTGTGAATAGATATTGGTTTGCGTGCCCATATATATCTTTGTAATTTACACATGCTTATGTTGCTTGGGTGCATGAAACCCGTGTCTTTAAGAAAACATGGATTGGATGGACATTACTTGTCTGTTGTCTATATATGGTAATTTGTATGTCATAGCTGGCTATAAATACGAATATACGTAGTATCATCTTTTTTTAATTGGGTAAAGAGAGTTTAAGTTATTTGTACGCTAAACTAATCTAAGAATCATTAACTCTATTCCTTGAAATTCTATCCAATTTAGACTTAAATAGTATCTCTATTAATACTCCTAGTACTTAAATTACATAATGGGGGTGTTTGGAAGATGACTTTTCAACTAAAAAATGGTGGTTTGACCCATTTTAGCGTTTACGATAAACGGGAAACACTGTTTGGTAAATAGTTGTTCGACCTTAGCGTTTTTGGACAAAATCGTTGAAATGAAAACACTGCAAATAGGAGGGTTTTGGGTTAGCGTTTTGAAAAATAGAAATCCGCCAACTTATTCCGCTATTCAAACCCGCAGACTGAATCTGCCATTGACAATCCGCTAAAATGACAAGTTATCTGCTAACCGCTAACCGCTAACCGCTTAAATAGTAATTCTATCCGATCTCTTCAACTTTGTGAATTTAATAAGATGTGTATGTAGTATGTTTTAAATACCTATATATCTATAAAAAAAATCCTCTCTCTCAAAATAACTATTTTCATCTGATCTCTGCATGGCCGCAACAATAGTCTTCCTTTATTCCATTTAGCTTAGTCAAAACTTTCCATTTTCAAGTTTGTTAATGCACAACTTTGACCGCTGGCATATTTCGTCGTTCCTTATGATATTGCTAAAAATTTTAAAAATCATAATTTAAATTTTAAATGAGAGGAATTAACAATAGTTTTAAAAAAATTAATTTCTTATACATTTATAATAAATAAAATGCAATCAAAGTACAAAATGTGAATAGTTGGGGTGACATTTTGGAACCGGGTACCGTAGAATCGGTTGGAATCGAATCGTTACAACCCGGTTTGGTTCCTAGAAAAATGAGGCATTAGTTTTAAGGTTCAGGTCATGTTCCTATAAAAATACGTGCAAAAAAACTGTTAAGGAACCATTACTAAAAAATAAAATAATAATAATAATAATAAAAATAATAATAATAATAATAATAATAGTAATAATAGTAATAATAGTAATAATAGTGATAATAGTAATAATAGTGATAATAATAATAATAAGAATAAGAATAATAATAAGAATAATAATAATAATAATAATAATAGTAATAATAATAATAATAATAATAATAATAATAATAATAATAATAATAATAATAATAATAATAATAATAATAATAATAATAATAATAATAATAATAACAATAATAACAATAATAACAATAATAACAATAATAAAAATAATAACAATAATAACAATAATAACACTAATAACAATAATAATGATAATGATAATGATAATGATAATAATAATAATAATAATAATAATAATAATAATAATAATAATAATAATAATAATAATAATAATAATAATAATAATAATAATAATAATAATAATAATAATAATAATAATAATAATAATAATAATAATAATAATAATAATAATAATAATAATAATAATAATAATAATAATAATAATAATAATAATAATAATAAAAGTGATAATAGTGATAATTGTGATAATAATATAATAAAAACAATATTAAAAATAACAATAACAACCACCACCATCACCACAACAACAATACTATATACATACAATGAATAATATTTAGCCAACAATTGTAAATTAATTACATAAATATAAAATAACTCGAATAACTTGTAGTGATTGCCTATAGTTTACTTTGCTATCTTCTTGATATTTCAAATTATTAGAGTTTTTTCCTGTATTAATGCTAATTAATTAAGTATTTACGAAAATAGGGTTGAGTTAAAAGTATTTACGGATATACTGCTGGGCTTAACCCTGGTCGGGGTAAGTCGCCAAACCGTTTGGCGACTTATAAGTCGCCCAACCGTTTGGCGACTTATAAGTCGCCCAACGGTTTGGCGACTTACCTGAGAAAGAAAGTTAAAAAAAAGGAAAGTAAAGAGGGGCAAAATTGTCTTATGAGACCTGCTGAATTTTACGACTATCGTGTCCGCAGGTCGCCCGCGCAGGGGGGGTGCGAATTTTCGGTTCTGAACTAGAAGCCGGAATTCTTGTGTGCGCGAGAGCTCCCCTATTCTCCTTCACCTTTTTAAATAACAAGGGACGGAGGTAGTATAAATTATACAGGCCTCAACCACTACCTCAACCACCTTCCAATGCGCCACCTCCAGTCGCCGAAAAGAATGCCATGTTGAAGAAAATGTCATTGATGTACTCCTAATTTACCATATTTTCGATCTTGTTTTGTCACACTTTTAATATTTAGTTTCTCATTTTTAAATAAAAAGGATTGATTTTTATGATCTTGGATATTATAAGCTATTGCACTTGTTTTGGTATATTTTGTCAATTTGAGGGCAACTCAGGAGTAAACTAATTTATGAAAAGAAATAAAATTACTCCCGAGTGAAGGCGAAAAAACCACCAAAGTGAAGCGGATCCTTACTTTAACTCTGAAGTATTTTATCACGAGACCTTGAAATGATTTTAGAATGAACCAGACTGTCTGTAATAAAATGTACCCGTTAACTGCTGACCACTTAATTGATCAAACAGTTAACCGGCCAAAGCAATCAAGTGGCGGATAAGAGCCAAACTTTTAACTGACAACACTATTGAGTATTCACACGTTGTGAATAAGGCTCCATCGCAGAAAAACTCAAAGAAGAAAACAAATGAGATTAAATACATTGTACTGATCCACCAACTGCATACAAAGATGTCTTCATCATCTTCATTCTGCAATCAAGAGAACAACGGCAAACAGCAGCAAACGAAGAAAAATACACAACTGAACAACGGTCGGTGCTATCTGCAGAAGGAAAATGAGAAATAAGCTTTCACACCAAGCCTCAAACCAGTGACCGCCCAAATTCAATGATTTTTATCTTCATTTGGAGATATTTTCTGATCCATACCCTTCTTTTGCTACTATATAAAGGGGTCATTCAGGAGCTTCAAAGGACACCAAGTTCTCTTTTCTTTAGTTTATATTACTAGTCATATAAAAAAGTGATTTTGTCAAGAATATAAATTTCAGTTTGTAATTCTCAGTTCCAGAATTTTAGCTTGTGATATTTGGTATTAAAGTTCATTTGCAATTATCAGTTCGTTCGATCAGTTCCAGCTTAATACAAGGATATCAGCTTTCTCTATTCCAGTTCATCCATGTTCTTTAATTATTATTTATGCCTTCAGGTACTTATCAGAACACTCACTTTAACTTCTTTAATCTGTTAAATTTATTACGCCTAGCATGAAATTTTACTTTTATATTTTTTACGGTAATTATGTGTAACTAAATTAGTTTAGGTTTGGGCAAGATGTAATTTTTAGTGTTGATGTTCATCTGATAATAATTGGTTAAAACTATTACTTGGTTAATTTTAGGAGTGTTGGGTTGAATACTCTAATCTGCTAAATACATATATTAATATTGGAAATGAATATTATCTTTTGCTACACTAAAGTGCTATGGAATTTAGGATAGTTTGATTTTGTACTTTTTACTGTCTTAATAAAATTACCGCGGGAGCAAAATTAATTTAAGATAGTGTATTCAACTAAGTCGTGGGAACGATTAGAAGATTACTGTTTGTAAATCTTTCACACACCTAAAAGTAACCAAGTTAATTAGTTAAATCTTTATTATTATGAACATGAAAATAAAATTACTCTTAGCCCAAGCCTAATTTTCACTATATCATTGTTAAATAATCAAGTATTGTGATTTATTTTATTTCCTAGCAATTTCACATTTATAAAAACAAGATAAAAATATATGTTGATAAGTCCGTATTTAGACACGCATTTGATGCGTGTCCGGGTCGGATTTTGATGATTTTCTTGGCTTTAAGGCGTTGCAAGTCTCAATTTTGGCTCAAGTTGTGTTTAGCAGGCGTTGGATCAAGTTTCGTTGCATTTGGAGTTGATTTGAAGAAGTTAGAGTCCGGCAATCGGCGCTAAAGAGACAATCGGGAGGAGATAGAGAGCATTCAAGGAAGAATTGAGAGATTTGGAGGTCACCAGGTGATTCACGGCGAAATTTTGATGAAGAAAGAGCATTGGGATCGACCTCGTTTGAATCCGGGCACGTTTGGAGCAAGAAAACGAGAAAACGGAGCGAAAAAGTCAGACGCACGGTCGTGCGTCTGGGACGCACGATCGTGCGTCCATTACTAAACCGCGATGAGGCCTCTGCCTGCTACGCACGATCGTGCGTAGGCAGGGACGCACGATCGTGCGTAGTCCCGTGACACGCGCGGAAAACTCCTTTTTCGGCCCAAACTCGGTTTTTTTCCCCTTTTTTTCTATAAATAAGGCCTCCCTAACCCTTTTTTAAGGGTTACGAACATTACGGAGAGCCCTAGGGACGAATTTAACAACGTTTTTACGCTATTTTCTTCCAAGACCCTGGGATTATTTGTAAGTTCATCTTTTTAATTAATGACAATTTATTCTATTCATCTCAATTCTGTTGATTCTTCAATTATGAATTGTGAGTAGTTTAATTAGGGATTTGGGGTTGATGAAGGGGTTAATCATGATTGATGGCTAGATTCTTGTCGGTTTAATTGCATGAATGCCGTTTAATTTGTGTTTGAATAATTTAATTGATATCTCTTGTAACCTAGACTGCAGCTAGAATTACAATTGCATGTAGAATGAATTAAGAGAGATCTAATTTGTTCTAGGACACATTCACACACACTTAATCGTTCGCTAAGAGATTAGTAGCGATTAAGGGGCCGTAAGCTCGCTCGTCTTGGCAATAATTTAGGATCCTGTCGCATGAGAGATCAGCCTGGTCCCCTAAATTATTGTACTCTACGCCGCGAGAGCGGTAAGAACTTAGTAATGATTAGCTAGGCTCAATTAAATTAAATTCATGTAATTAGGCCTGATCTGCCAGAAATCTGGTTACCCCGGAATCAATCCCTGTTCCCTTCGTCATTAATTGAGAAGAAACCAATCTTTTATTTTTATCGCTCATTAGCATTAGTTTTAATTTTAATTCAATCAATCAATCTCGCACATCGCATTTTAATTTATTTATTTCTGTTCAATCGCTGAATTTAGTTAATCTTTAATTCCCTTTTGTCCGTCCCTGTGGAGACGATACTCGTACTTTCAACCACTTTTCTACAACAATTTTAAGTGCGAGAAAACACACATCATATGTACACTTAGCTCCATTGCAAAATGTTACTCCCTCCGTATCAGATATATCTTCCCACTTCCAAAGTGGGTGAGATTAAGAATAGTGAAATAGAGTATGAATTATTGAGGGTATGATGGGAAGATGGTGAAATAATGTGATGGAATGAAGGATAAATCCAAAAAAAGTAGGTGTAGTAGTGTATTATTTTTTAAATTATTGAGGGTATGATGGGAAGATTTAGAAATGGGAAGATATAAATGTTACGTCCTAAAAAGAAAAGTGGGAAGATATGAATGTTACGGAGGGAGTATCAATTTGTGATTAACTAAAAATCAATCATTAATTCTAGTTCTCTTTGTGAGTCATTCTCTAGCAGAACGATACTCACTTACTCTATACTATATCGTTACAAGCCAATCAAAACATCATTTTCATTGACATTTTTACACCATTTCACACTACACATTTTGGCATGTCAGTCATCGTAATGGCAATTTTTTTTAAAAAGCTGAATATTTTTCAAAGAGTAAAAATGTCATCTTCATGACATTTTCAGAGAAATATGACATTTTTTACATCAAATAACATTTTTCCCCAGGAAACAGAGCTGGTGGTGCTGGGAAATGGAGGACGCGGTGGCAGTGGCCTATATATTTTTTAAATATTTTTTAGGTATTGTATTTTATTTTATTGTTGACTTTGTTTTTTTTTATATTTTTTTCCCACGTTTTTATTATTAATTTAGACATATTTTATTAATTTTTATATTTTATTATAAATAAAACTATAATTTTCTTATGAAATCAATTAGGAATTATAGGAATTGGATAGAATGGGAATTGGGAAGAAAAGACATATGTTAAATGAGTCCTATTTTGAGAATAAAAGATTGTAATGGTATTGTTGAATTTTGGGCTAATTTTAATCTTTTTAGGACTCATACCCCACATAAGAATGGAGATAGCACATTGTTTTCCTTAATTAATTAATATTCATCACAACGCGTCGATGCATGTTTTGCAAGCCGAACATGGCATCACATGAATAGACAAACTTTAAGAGAAGGGAAAGGATGAACATGGGGAACTTTATATACAAGAAAAAGGGTCAAATACACCCACCTACTATACCAAAAAAATTACCCCCAACCCCTATACTAAAAAAAGAAGGTTTAAATATACATTTTGTTTTACATCCCTGCAATTTTTTTTTTTTTTTCATCCCTACAATTTATGTTAGATTTCGTTTTAGTCCATCACTGATGATAAGAACCTTCGTTTGACCTCAAAATAGTCCCAATCATTAGGTTTCCTCTAATTCTTTGTCATGTTATCCACAAAATATTTAATTTTATTTTTTGGAAGGCTTTTAATATATATTTTCAAAATGTGAATACTTAGTTTTACATTATTTCAACTCTCATAATAGCCTAAAAAAATTATAAAAAGACACATTCAGATATTTCTAATAGGTTAATGCAACTGACAATAATGTTTTTTCTATGTAGAGTGATTTTGGAATTAGAGAAGGACTGAAAACAAAATAGTGCATATTACAGGGATGACAAACAAAAAAAATATTTTGCAGGGACCTAAAACAAAGGGTGTCATATTTGCAGGGACTAAAAACGTATTTAAGCCAAAAAAGAATCACATACACACATTATATTTACTATTACAAAAAGATCAAATGAGTCAAAATGATCGGGTGCAACTTTCTATTGCAAGTCACTAGATTCTCACTCATGCGATGCACGGATGAAAATTTACCAATGTGTAGTTAAGAAGTCAATTATAAAAGTATAAAAATAATTGAACTCAAAATAAAGTGGTAAGTAATAGAATAAGTGTTCATAGTTAAAGACAGATTAAAACATCTTCGAAGAAGAAAGATGTAAATATTATCAAAGAGATTCCTTCGATTGCAAGTGATCTTTGCAAGAAAAACTGGAGTTGATTCCCACATGTTGAGAAGGATGTTGACGACTATCAACTCTATTGTCAACGTTTTTTTGCAAAATAAAAGAAAAATAAAGACAAAATCATTAACTTTAATTTTTATTAAAAACAAACTTTTAATTTAACTAATACATACATATATACATATAATCCAAATTTGGTACACATCCTAAATTAGATAAAGGCAATGCCCCAATAAAAGGAACTCAATCACACTCAAAAATTTATTACATTCATAATACATGATTAGAATTAATAATGAATTATAAAAATTTAATTAATAAAAAATAAACAACAATTGTTAATAAACGAAATCAATGATTAATAACAAAATTAAAAAATAATTAAATAATTTGATACTAAACCAATTAACTAAAATATTAATAACTAAACCAACCCAACCCAACAACCCAATTAATTAAAATACTACTCCCTCCTTCCCATTTTAACTGTCTTAATTTTCTTTTTGGGTTGTCCCAAAATAAAGTTCATATTTCCTTTTTTGGAAATAAATATGTGGTTCACAACATTTCACTTTACTATACTCAAATCTTAACAACAATTTTTACTTTTTTAACCAGTTTATTAAAAACTGTGCCAAAACTAACGGAGACACATAAAATAAGAAGAAGGTAGTAATAAGTAAATCTACCCAACCCAACAACTCAAGAATCGTATCAGTAAACCTAGTTTCTCAAGTCTCAACCCAGCCCATTAAAACCTAAACCTACCCAATCCACCTCTGAACTATATAATCCCATCTATCCCCTCTAACCGCTACAAACCTCCGTACACCCCATTCTTTAGACACTCACCGGTTGAAATCATAGACCGATGGTCTCCGGACCTTTTCACCTACTCCGTGATTAAACTTTTCCGGCGGGCTGAGAAGGTTGGTCGGCTACTTAGACGTCATGTTCAGCGCGATTGTAACCTTCCGACAACAAATCGTTAGGGCCTCCGTCCAGTCTTTGTTTAGTATATTCTGTCCTCAATTCTTTGTTCTAGCAAACGATTCAGTGAACTGTACATATGTATTTTCTAACAATGTTCATGCATTTTATTTTGGCCGAGTGTTCTGGTATTTTGTTTGAACAAAAAAAAATTCTTTTGGAATGCATGACATGTATTCATGGAGATGAGCATTTTAATAAAACGATTTTCAAACAGTTTACCAAGTTCTGTAAATTTGTTCATTTCTGTGTGGTTTGAGGATAAAAGAATCCCATCGGATATACCATTTTGCAACCAGATTTGTCAAAATATCAGATCTGGTTTTGATGACCAATGAACATGATTACCCATACCAATGACCAAAAACAATTTACCTATACTATTTTTCCCTTAAATATTGCGCCAACATCTATTGTGACAAACAATAGACTGCGGAGGGAGTATGTCCCAAAAAGGAAGGGGAGACTTGGTGCACCAACAAAAATTGTTGATAATAGCTATAAACTAGTGATAATTTGTGTTAAATTACAAGTTGCTAATGAACATAATGATTACAATACAAATATTGATTAATGAAATACATTTACTTAAAAAAGGCAATCTTTGAGCGTATTTATAAACATTTCACTTAAAAAGAGAGAGACAATGAGTTTGTTTGGTTTTCGGCGGATTGGGGCAAAACCGCTGCATTTTGCGGCGTTTCCCTTTGAAAAAAATCAGCGGTTTGGGGTGACTCGCTGTAAAACAAACACCCCCAATGTTCATTAATAAAATACATTTCATTTAAATTGATTGTTATATATAATCAATTTAATTTAATTCCCTAATTACTTAATTAATTCAACAACAATCTAATATATAAGTTCGATAATAAGTGAGACCGACCTTATAAATAGTGAGTAACAAAAATAAGCAACCCAATTCCAATCACATAGGTGACATAACTAGTAATTGGGGAGTTCTATTTATATAGCCCCACTTTTTACTAACCACCACCTCTTATTTCCGTGTTATTTTATAATTCCCATCATGCCCTTTTACATAAAAAAACCTCATCATGTTCAAATTGAAACCCGAGGTCTCTGGTTTCAGGAACGAAGAAGAAGCTAAACCGGAAATAGCACGCTTTTACATTCTGTCATTCTGTATGTGCAGCCAACTAATCGGGGATGAGTTGATAACTTTAGCAAGCTAAACAGTGCATGACATGACTCCATGTATATTAAGGAGTGTTTGGGTTTGCTTAAAAAAAGCGCTTTTCAGATTTTGACTTAAAAAAAAGTTGAAAAGAGTGTTTTCAAATGACAGCTTCTGCTTAAATTAATCACTTAAAAGCTAAAAGCTGGAAGCAGGTAGAAGGGTGCTTTAAACTGTTTCTCACTTTTTCTATTACACAAAAAATACTTATTTTACCAAACACTACCAACTTTTACTTTTCCAGAATCACTTTTTTCTCAAACACTACCAACTTTTACTATTAATCACTTTTGCAAAAATCATTTTAAAAAATCACTTTTTTAAAGTTGAAGCAATTGCAAACATTCTTGGCTGCCCTGCGGCATGACCAATTGTCTTGCGTTTAGATGCAACTTGTAGTGGCAAAAATTATCTCAAAAGCTGCCCATTCTCTCTCTTTTTTTGGAAACACCCAATTTCTTTTTCTAGTAACTGGTATTTTCGTACGTGTACGTATTCTGGGTTTTTAGCCTAGTTTTATTTACCAATGTCTTAGAGATGATTAGCAGGAGCGCATAGTAGAAACTAGAAACCCAGCAAGAAAGAGTAAATTAATATTCAGCTATGAAAACCGGAATGTTAATATGTTATTCTACTCCGTATTACATATTACTCCGTACTGAATTGTGATGAAGGCTATGTGACAACCGACAGAGTGGTGTAGATATACAGATTCCTTTTAAGCGATGGTATGAAGGAAGGCCAAGTGCCTGCGTTTAATATCATTTCAACAGTGTTGCAAGGGTATATTTGAAATTGAAACTATTTTGTTTTATTTATATTTAATTTGGGGGCTGTATTTAGTAATTTTGGTCTGTGAATAGAAACTCCTTGGTAATTACAGTAGCAGAAGCCCAACGGCCAGCACTTCAATTCTTCAGTGAAGTGAAAATGAGCGAGCCCCTGTGAGCGAAGGCCTGGAGTAGTGGAGGCGGACGGAGGCGTGACGTGGTGGCGACGGCCGGGCATGAGGCGTCGTCCCTCCCTACTCCCTTTGTCGCTTGAACTCTTCCGGACCCACTTGTCTATTGGGTATGGGGGAGTTCGGGAATTATGGAGTCGCTTCAGCTTGTCGATCTTCTATTCTTACGCTTCTTTAATTTCTTGGACATAAGTATTGTGCATTTGGGCTGACAGGATAACTAGTACTCCGTACTACCATAAATTTTTTATTTTTAGGCCTTCAATATTTATGGGCCCTATGTCATTGCACACCCTACACTTGCCATGAGCCGGCCCTGTGCACCACTTAAGGTGTTGTTGTGTGACCGAAAGACAGAGCCATCTTTTAAGAGGTGCAATACGTGCTTGGCACCAGGGGCCCATTCTTGTAGAGGGCCTCCAAAAATTTAGTATATAGTATTAATTACTACGGAGTATATGTTAATTTTTCTAGATGTTATGTATTATTCCAGATTTCAAAATTTATATGACTTTTAGACTGTCTAATTTGTGCATTGTAAATAGACCTGTACAAACACGGGCTCGGGCCGGGCTCAGGCCGGGCTTTATCTAAAATTTCTACCCACTTCAATGGGCGGGCCCGGCCCGGATCAAACAGGCCTCCTCCCATGTCCATGCCCACCCATACTAGCGGGCCGGGCAGTCCATCGGGCCGCCGGCCTCGGGAAAATTTAGCATTAGTTGATAGCATTTCTAAAATAAATCACAACATCTTAAAATCAATTAATAAACTCAATGACATTAATCTGCCTTCATGACATACACTAACTACTTTGAGCAAAACGTTTATCCAAAACAATACTATTAATTTAAAGTGAAACCATAAATTGAAACAAAATTATCCAAACATTCCGAAAGACTTAAAAAGTCACCCGTTACAGTCACTTGAAATTTAATTAGCAAAACACAAATAATGATTTAGCTCCCAGGAGTTTCAAGAGTAGGAGTCAGGAGTAAAACTTGACTTGTCAGGTTACTCAAGTACTTCATTCCACTGCCTCTTCATGCTACATATGTAATATTATATATGTATAATGTATTATATATATATATATATATACATATATTATATTTTTTTCAGGCCGGGCTTTTTGGCCTGAATGGGCCTACAATTGAACCCATACCCGCCCACATTTTTATCGGGCTCGGGCCGGCCCGGCCCGGTGGGCAAATATACATGTCCAGACCCGCCCATTTATATGGGCGGGCCGGACCGTGTTTGTATAGGTCTAATTGTAAACACCATAAAACGGTATATTTCATTTAACTATCTTGTCTATTTGTATTTCATTTTTAAATTTTGTATTTTTTCTTGTTTCGAGGGCCTCAATTCGTCATTTGGAACGGGAGCCTCTAAATTCATTAGACGGCCCTGCCGAAAGGTCACGTGTTCAAGTCCAGGAAAGCCTCTTGTAAAAATTTGACAAGGCAAGACTTGCCCTATTAACATTTGGGACCCTTTTTGCTTTTTCGGACCCTCACTTTGTGGGGATGCCAATGTGAACCAATCTTCCCTTTTATCTGTCCTAAAAAAGAGTCGTGTTTCACCGCAGTGCCATTTTTTTCCTCTAAGGTACAGCGTTTGGGAATTATCATCTCTAGGTATATTTCTAATTTCATGTGTTGGTTTAACTAAATTTAACAACTTCACTTGTTTGGAGCACTTTTCAATGAAAAAGTACATTTAATATAAGCAAACTTATCTTCTTTTGACCAAACATACTTGTTTTGGGAGTGAAAATAAGTTTTCAATAAAGACTTTTTTGGGGGATGGAGTGAATATCAACCAATCTCATGTTGAAGAAGAATGAAACTCTTACATCCATATCTAGAATCTGGACTCATTTTTGTTTGCGGTGCAGTGAACATGATACTGAATCTGTTATTCTGGGGAAAAGGGTTTTGATTATTCAAGTTGTGGTGACACTCGCTATGATGCATGAGATATCAACTCTGTTGCTAGTAAGGTAATGTAAAGGGACGTATTCAGAATTTCGACTAGTGTAGTGGTGAATTTTTTTCCCTAGCGCAGGGGGCATTTTTTTCCACTAGTGTAGCGAGCGATTGTTTTTTTGCTAGTATAGAGCTCTGTGGCTATTTGTTTTTTTTAAATCCGTAATACTACATACCTGACGACATTCAAATGTATGTATTACATTCTAAGTTTAGACATTGGAAAATAACGTTGATTTTATAATTGAAGTGCTCTAAAAAAAGTAAAAAGGTATACATATTATTTGATACATTAAAGCGTAAGAAATGACAAATCAAGAGGCCGGGAAATATTTGAAAATAAAAAGGATATATAATATTTTATTAAATTATTTGTATATAAACAGTTTAAAAGGTATACATCCACCAATACTTTTTAAATAACTTCTTCTCTTTTTAATCACATGAATCTTATCAGAATAAATGATTTATTTTTGAATTGTAGTTTTTGTCTACCAAGGAGGGTGTTCGTGAGTCACGAGAAGTTTTCTTAATATTACAATAGTATGTATGAGATTATTAGTCTTATTGAGGCGCACCTTCCGGTATTTTTCTTTTAATTTTTCGAGCACTTTTGAAAATCGAAGTTACTTTTAACAGTCTTTTTCAGACGTTTTTAACGGTGTGACCCTCTTATGATAACGGAATTCAAGCACATGAACCACTTTGATAAAGAATGAAACACATGACCCTTAATGTTAAGTGTCATAAACAAACATTAATATTTGGGAAATCTATCAAATAAGTCCCCCTACTTTTCAAAATAATCAATTATGCCCCTTAACTGAAATACCGCTCAATCAGACCCTCAAACCCATTTAAAAATGGAGAATTCCCCTTTATAACCGGTATCCTTCATATTTCTTGTTGAATTGCGTACGTGGCCTATGATGTGTCATTTTCTTTTTTTCCTTTTTCTTGTTAGTTTTCTTTCATACCCCTTTCTTCTTCCCTATGATCCAAACCTGCATTTTTTTTTTCTTTCCCCATTCTCTTCTTCTTTCCGTAGCTCTCAGCTCCCAATTCCCCACCTCACTTCACTAGTTCACCCTCCTTAGTCCTCACCTTCTTCCGCCTACCCTTCTTCTTTGCCTCCGATTAGGGTCTTCAATTCGGCCGAATTGAAGCTGCCGATCTTAAAATAGTTTGGAGGTTTCACGGAGCACCATATGGCCGTACAGTCACTGACTTGTGTCGCTGACCCAGGAGGTGTCCGACATGAGATATTGAGATGTGTACTCCACCATTTATAGCGACCTTGGTTTGTCTCAGTCTCTTCACAGTGGAGCACTTGGGAGAAGAAAGAAGAATGAGAGAGAAGTAATGGTGGATGGAAAAGATGGAAGCAGGAGGGAAGGCTTCAAGGCTATGAACTAATTTACTGGAACGGGTCGGTGGAAGGAAGGAGAAAGGTGTGGGAAAGTGAAAAAGAAAGAAAAATTAAAATGGGAAAAATGAAAACAATTATGTGGGTTGCCACGTGTGATTGTGTGAATAGTTACCGGCTCACTTGTTCATTACCGGTCAAAAAGAGATTTTGGGATCAGAATTCTCAGTCTCGCTTTGCAGCCAGGCAGGGTGCCTGGCTGATTACAGCCGCACGATCTACACTTCCCCTTCCTAAACTCTCCTCCCTTGTTGCTCTTGCCCGTCAGATTGCGCAAGGTACCTCTGCCGCACGGCAGAGGACCCAAATCCGAGATTTTGCCACTTTTAAATGAGTACAACGGTCTAATTAGGCAGTATTTCAGTTGAGGGGCATAATTGATTTTTTTGAAAAGTAGAAGGGCTTATTTGATAGTTTTCCCTTAATATTTTGGATTCAATTCACATGATTTAAAAATTGTTTAACTAGTGTGTCTGATAATTAAACATTACAAAACTAGCTAGAAATTTTTATATAAGAAGTATCCTAAGTCTTGAACAATGAGTTACTATATTGTGTATTTGTTTTAGTTATTTAAATTATTTTAGATGCTATATAAAATGTTGAAAACTAAAAGTTAAGGGGGACGAACACATATATATCTAATTAAAGCATAAAAATTATTATAAAAATATTACATACTCCCTCCGTCCCAAAAAGGTTCGCCAACTTTGACTTTCGCATGGATTAATAAAGTAAAAACTGTGTGCTTGAAATTTCTGCAGAGGAGAGACAATTAACTTTAGCCACATATTCCTTACTTTAAATGGAAATGCCAAATCTTTTTGGGACATCCCAAAAAGGAAATTTGGCAAACCTTTTCGGGACGGGAGAGTATATAATAGAAAATTTTTGAAAGTCCAAGAATGGCGATCGCCCCCGCACCCCCTTAAATCCATCCCTGGTAATGTAGGTTTCCAAAATGGCTAATATGGGGATGTTTGGAACTGATTCTGATTCTTCTTCTTTTTTTAAAGTAGAAGCAGAATCGGAATTAGTTTTCAGAAGATGGTCACCCCCAGCTTCTAAAAAAACTGATTCTAGGAGTAAATTAGAGCACCAGAATCACTTCTACACTTTCACCCAAACACTCCAGATTCTGCTTCTGCACCCTAAAGGAGCAGAAGCAGTTTCAAGAATCAGATCCAAACACCCCCTATCACTGGATTCTGAACAATACAGGATGCATCCCTTGCGTCCTTGTTTGAAAGTTCCAAAAACACCACAATTTTTTATATTCTAAACTGTGTCTCATACTCTCATCAATGTCTTCAGGAACTGTCTCATTTTGGCTCTGATGACTGGGGAGTGGGGCCTAACCCCTATAAAAACCGGATCAAAGCACTCAGATGACTCATATATTCCCCAAGCAAAGCCTGTCTTTAGATTCTGTTCCTAGTACCCCAAGTTACAATATTGGCCCGTTGGTTACACAAAACCCAATCTTCGATTCGGTCCCTAGCACCCCAAATTACAATGTTGGGCTGACGGGCAAGCAAAGCCTCATCTTCGATTCGGTCCCTAGTACCCCAAGTTAGGGTAATTCTAAACACATCCTGTTTTTTGCTGATCACAGCCCAAATTAATTAATTTTCCAAACTTACCCTTAGGCTTGGTGGCTGTCTAAATTCTCAAGAGTAATACGGAGTACTTCCATCATCTCCTAAGTTGCTTCCATATCCCCTTCCTTAATTATCCGCACACAGCTCCAGCTCGCCCGACAAGGTTGCTAACATAATCGTACAACTATTTCTCTTAGTTTATGAACTGAAATTTGACTTCCAATTCAAGAGAAAATAAGAGCTAATATAAGTAATATACATCCAAGGCAGCCAAGGAGGTAATCAAAATCTTTCCGATGGAGATCTGGCTCCAATGTGTAGATCAATAAGATGAAGAAAATTCCCATCTCACTTCTATAGATCATCATGATTTTCCTCCACCCTGTTGATTACTTCCCATGCTTGTCATCATCTTCTTCCTCCATATATTCTCCATCCCCGCCGCCGGACACCCAAAACTGGCTTCTTCCTCCACCGCATCCTCTTCCTCCGCAGCTTCCCGGGCTCTCTTAAAATCTGACCCTGACGAAGATGCCGCCATGAAATTTCACCTAGCCATGGCGGCAGCAGCTCCAAGTTCGGGTTCCTTTGACGGCGTCGGCGGCACTCCACCGCTCCCAGAAGACATCTTCACGATGAATGCATCAATGTAATTGGTAGTTTGGAGTAAATGGATGACTTCATAAATGAAGATGACGGCCTGTCAGATATAAAATTCTCTGTTTTCCAGACCTCCAATTGTTTTCAAGAAGTTTTAAGGGTAAGTTTGGAAAATCAGTTAATTTTGGGTTGTGTTTAGCAAAAAACGGTTTGTATTTAGAATTACCCCGAAGTTATAATACTGGACCCATGGGTACAGGTGATCCTTTTAGGGAAAATTTCACAAATAGTCTAAAAAGTGAAAAAAATATCACTATTGTCACCTATTGAAATTCTTTTCAAATATAAACTACTACTTTTTTTGTCTATATACAAACATAACCTATTTGCTTCTTGGATTCTGAACTTGAAAAACCGGGTCAAAGTCAACTGAAATTACATAGAATGTAGTATGTAAAGTTCTTTCAAAAATAGACCTTAGCTTCCGTACGAACCACACCTAACTTACTGGATTCATTTGCCACGTAAGCTTGGAATCATTACTCATCTTTTTGTTGGATTCATTTGCCACGTAAGCTTGGAATCATTACTCATCTTTCATACTCCGTAATACAAAGTGCAGGAACTAGTGCTTTTTTTTAAATAGGAAAACATAAAAATTCTAAAATATGATAATTCTTGTACAACCATAAAATTCTGTCCGAAAAAAACAAATTCTGCCAAATAAAATTTAATTCTAAAAATAATAAAAAATTCATAAAAGCAATAAAAGGGATAAAGAGAAAATTTTCAAACCTGTAAATTAGACTTAAAAATAACTGAAAATGAATATATTTAAAAAAACAATAAAAAATAAACATACAATAAATTTAAAAACATATGAAAAAAATAAATACTCCATAGTCAAAATATGGGAAATTGTAAAAAGGTTCAAAGTTTTGTTTATGTATAGTATTTTATTAAATAGTTAATATACCTTATATAAAACTATAAAAATTGAAATTTTCCTAAAAATTATAAAATGGTCAAAAAATAAAAATATTTTAATTTTAAAAAATATTTCATACAATATAAAAAATGTTTTAAAATGATTTAATAACATGAAAGTAATTAGAAAAGTTTATTAAAAAGTAATTTCTTTAAAACAATTGAAAAAAAGAATAATTTAAAATAAAAAATATTTCATACAATATAAAAAATGTTTTAAAATGATTTAATAACATGAAAGTAATTAGAAAAGTTTATTAAAAGTAATTTCTTTAAAAAAATTGAAAAAAAGAATAATTTAAAAGAAATCAAATACATATATAAATTTTGAAAATATTCTAAAATTTTAAGATACAGTATATATAATATATTTTACTCCGTACATGATAAATTGTTTTGGTAAAATATACTATATAAAATTAAAAAAAAAAAACAGAAAGGTAATGTAACTTAAATAGTGTAAAATAAAATAAAATTAGAGGGAAAAAATGGAAAATTAAAATAATGAACATGAAAAAAATAAAATAAAAAACAATTTTTTATTGTAATGTTTCTTAGAGAGTTAGAGTACATAAATTTTGAATTATTATTATTATCATTTTATTTTTTGTTTTTGTTGCATATGGTTTCTTTGTGTTTCTTTTTGTTGACATTTTTGAACTTATTGTTTTTTATTGTTTCTTTATGTTTCTAGTTTTTTTCATATTCATAAATCAACAATTAATACTTTCAGTATTTGTATCTAAATCTATATATATTTTAAGAATGTAGCAAAAAATCTAAATAAACAACAAAAATCTATATCAACAATAAACAGTAATATAAAACACAATGCAACAAAAAGAAACAAAATGCAACACGGTGCAACAAAATGCAATACACGTGGTACAACAAAAAGCAACAAAATATAATACAACAAATATACACCACATGAATGGACTAAAGGGTACACCACAAGCTTTATTCAAGCACTTCATCCATTAACCAGTTCTTCCTTTTCATTTCACTACTTCAAAAACCTACATTTAAAAATTGATATAGCAAGAAGCAGACTTCAAAAGCAGCACTTATCACCCATGGCTTCTAAAAGAAGCTGCCCTTCTCAACGTTCCCTCAGATTCTCCCACCATGTTCCACAAGATTATACACAAACAAATATCAGCTGACATTGTTTGCGAGGATGATCTAGTTTTGGCTTTCAAGGACATAAACCCTCAAGCACCAGTGTGCATTCTTCTTATTCCAAAGGTGAAGGATTGGTTAACTGGGCTCTCTAAGGAAGAGGAGAGACATTGTGATATTCTTGGTCGCCTTCTTTCAACTACAAAGGTAGTAGCTAAACAAGACGCATGCATGGTCTCGATGAAAATGGTTTCGGGCTTGTGATTAATGACGAATAATACGGAGTGTATTAATTCGGAGTATATTAATTCTAAAGTAATTTTAAGCACTTAAGAATTGCAGTGCTACATCTAACACTGAGCATCAGAATGGTCCGTTTACCACTCAACTGTATGTAATGAGCTTCAGCCAAATATAGCATGCTTGTCTAAATACCTTATACCTGAACAAGTAAGAAACAGTAGAATCACTTACTTCATTATCTGAAGTAGATGAGATCCAAGGAGGAGGCCAAAATAGCTCATAATAACCAACATAAATACTAATAGGACCAATGCTGCCACTTACTAAGTCAGGCATGCCTATATAATGAAATATAATGTCCACACACCTTCTCCTTCATCTTACTCATTCTTGTCATACAATAAGAGATCTGCAAACAATATATAGTTCCCTTTGCATTCCGAATTAAGCTCATAAACCAATGCAGAAAATGTGCAATTTTCTCCCAAGAAGAGTGTCCTGTCCTTCAAACTTGAAACCTTATATACATAATCTAAGTAACAAAAGAAATCAAAATGAATAATATAGAATAAAATGCAACAAAATGTAACACAATACAACAAAAAGAAACATGTGTGTTGCAACAAAGAGCAACAAAACAACATTTAAAAATATCACAATATATAATTCAATCAATTATTTTAATTTATTACATTTATGTATTACAACTAATAGCTTTAGTTCTCCTCACTTCTTATTCTTTTTATGATACACCTTAACACAAAATTTAACAAGTTCGTCTCTTTTGACTTTATTTCATTGTCAATCATTTCAGCATTACATCTCACAAGTTCTGAATAAATTATTACAAGGAATCAATTTTTGTATGTAAATGATGTTGTCTACATCCTAAGAGTCATACTTATTCAAACTGTGTAGAGAAGGACAAGTGAAAAAGAACTTATTTATATCACTTTTAAATATTGTTGATAGTAAATCATACAGCTTAGCAGACATATAACACAAAATCAACCCCCTATTGAGCAATTGCACCAAGCTACCACACCTAACTTTGAACTTTCTTAGCATGTCTCAATATAAGCAGGGAATTGTAGTCCGCACATAAAATTGAATTAAACTCTCTCAAGTCTCAACAAAACACAAGGTTTCACTTGAGGCCGATGTTCTGCTTACCATAGGTCAGGGGAACAGGTTTTAACCTAAAGCATGAAGCATATTAAAAGCAGAGCACCCCATAAGTGAATCATTCCCTATTTTTTCCCAAAAATGTGTGTTTGTTTTGTCAAAAAATATCTCCAGTTACTCTTTAGGAAGACAACTTGTAGGAGATTCCATGCCTAATTAATCATCAACTAATGTCAACCTGCCAAATAAGTCATACTAATGATCAAATATTGTCAATCTCTAAACTTATTAACTCACATCATCAAAATCAGACCTGTCAATTAATGGAGGCACCTCATATAGCTCTTGTATTCATAAAAACCACTAATTAAATGCTACAAATGTGCAAACAGTTACTCCCTCCGTACCGGAAAATTGTTCCCGCATTGACTTGGAACGGAGTTTAAGAAAGTGAGAAGAAAGTGGAAGTGTATGGTTGTGGTTGGGTAAGAAAAAGGTAAATGAATTGTAGTCACAAAAAACTTTCCAAAAGGGGAAAGTGGAACAATTTTTTGGGACGGGCCAAAAAGAAAACCCGGAACAATTTTCCGGGACGGAGGGAGTATTATTTCAAACAGCCAGATGACATCATTTAGCAGAATATGAAATAAACTTTTTCGAAAAATTTAAAACTACACAGCACAAAAAATGTCAACCTGAATGAGAACCTCTCCGGCCAACACTGATTGTAGCTAAGTGTCTTGCGGTGTCACCTGCTAGATTCCGTGTTGTATATGTCGTTGCTCCGCTGCCGGTAGTATGCCTTCCATTCAGCTGAATCGTGGACCTGGTAAAAAGTTCAAATCAGAAACCTGGGCAACCGTAACTGCCGTGCTACAAATTCACAAATAGACGACTATGCTACCGTATCAAAACGAGGACTATGCTCAGCTCGATCTGCAAATTCATCTAATGTCCACTCTGCTCTTCATCGAGAAAGTTCTCCCCTGGAGGCAGGAGGAAACAATAGGAATATCCACTCTATCATCTCCAAAACTTGGAAGCCTTTGCTTCCTATTCCCTGCAGACTCTCGAAGCCTTCCAAGTTCCAACTACGGGAATCCCCTTGCATCATCTCTCCCTTATATTATTTAGAAATTATGACCATAGTGGTTCTATGGGAAACATACTCATTTCTTCCTTCCATCCTTACCCCTCCTTTAAATATTAATAAAAGATAGCTAAAAGTCATAATTAAATGTTTAATTCATAATAAATCCAAAAAAAATTCAATAATTCGTAGAAAAATAATAAAAAAATTAATAAAACTTTTATAAAATAAAAAATAAGATTTTTTTTTAATTTTTTAATTTTTTTGAAAATTAATAAAAAATAGTAAAACTCCATAAAAAAATTAAAAAAATTATGGATACCTTTACCACCGCCTGTACTACCTCCCTGAACCACCACCTCCGATCGGTGTAAAAAATGCCACTTTTTTTTAAATTTCACAAAAATGACATATTTCTCTATGAGAATGCCAACATTTTCATTCTGCCAACTTGAATCCTTTTGACTTTTGCCAAAAATATGGCATTCATAATTTTTTTGGCATTTTTTTACCCCGGTGACAGGTGGTGGTGGTACCGCCTCCCTGCACCACCACATCCGACCGTTAAAAAAATGCCATATTTCCTACAAACTTCCATTTTTTTCGGAAAATGCCAAAAATATGGCATATTTCTCTTTGACAATGTCAACATTTTTTTCGCCATCTTAAATCATTCTGAATTATGCCAAAAATATGGAATTCATAATAAATTTGGCATTTTTTCCCCAAATGACTAGAGGTGGTGGTGCTGGGGCGGCAGAAGCGGCGGTGACAAATTTTTTTAATTTTTTTAATTTTTTTTAAAATTGTTTTTAAAATTTATTATTATTCAAAATATTTTCATTAATTTTTTGGTATATTTTACGAATTTTTATTATTTTTTATTATTCTATTATGAATTAAAACATTCCAATAGGTATAAGGGTATCTTTGTCCAAGACACACATAATTAGTCCTATGAAAACATAGTTTATTTTTTGGTCCTATTTGTGCAAAGTGAATGACTTATAGTCCTATTTTGATAATTAACTCTATATTATTCTGTTGGGAGGAGGTGGACAAACAACGCTCTAAAATTGAAATAGAAAAACATAATTGAAAACTCAAAAGATTAAAAATGAAAAGAAAAGAAAAAATTGCCCTGTTATTACTAGTTAACTCTTGATTTCTAAATATATGACCCTTTTCATACATTCCAAAAAAGTAACCCGCTTGTCTTTCTCCCTTCACGCACGCTGCTTCCCTTTCATTCGCCACAAGTCATCGAACGCTGCTTCCTTTACATTCCAACGAACATCTCATCTCCTCCACTTTCTCCATCTTCTCTCCCAGTGAATTGAAGCACACACTCCTACCATTCAACTCCTCCTTCCTCCTATCTACAGACCTCAACTTCCCTCGCAATCGACCCTACAGTTTCCATCTCCGGCGCAATCTACCTTCGCGGATGGTAGGATTTTAACCTTCGCCTTCAGCTTCGTCGTCGCCAGCAGCATGGACGAAAACTCCGATTTGAGTTCTATCTTCTCCGTTGTCATGGCAGGCCACCCCTCCCATGGACAAAGACTCCGATTTGAGGCCGAAAGTTCTGGATCCGCCTTCCTCAATGGGCGATGACTCTGTTTTGGGCCCGTCGGTGCTGGATCTGCCATCTTGAAGGACGATGACTCCGATTTGGGGCCGCACCGCTGGCGGAGGTGAAGTTGTTGTATTTTGTTCTTCCTGCTTTCCTCAAATGAAGAAAGAAAGCTTGAATCTGCATGCTTCTCGTCCTCTGCACAAGCCTGCTCGCTTCCTCCATTCTAGATCTACGGCGATGTGCCGATGTTGCAGCGTCTGGGGAGTGGCGGGGCAGCAATGGTCCAGGGATTTGGGTGACAGGGGCAGGGGAGATGAGATTGGGGCTAGAGAAATGGGGTGGGGAGCTGGCGGTGGAGATGGGGGCTGGGGAGGTGGTTGTGGGCTAGGAGGTGGCTGGGGGCCGGGGAGTCAAACCGGGGTCAGGGCGGGTGTGGCCCGATGATGGGCGGAAACAGCGGTAGGGTGGTGCGGTTTCACTGCGGTGGTGAAGGCGTGACTATAATGGCAGGGACATGGGTGGCGGGTTGCGGCGGACTAGTCGGGGCGGCGAGGGCAATCACTGATCGAACGATGGTGGCAGTCACTGACTGGCGACCGCAGGCACTGGACGGGGCAGCGACGGCAGTCACTAGACAGGGCGGCAGGGACAGTCACAGGATGGGGCGGCGAACGCAAATGAGGCGGTGACGGAAGTCACTAGACGGGACGGCATCGGCAGTCACCAGATTGGACGGCAGCGCCTGTCACTGAACGGGACAGCGGTGTTGGCGGTCACTAATCGTGGCAGTCACTGGACAGGGTGGTCACTATTTGAAAATTGAAAGTGACCAACATTGAAAGTGACCAAAATTGAAAGTGACTAAAATTTAAAGTGACTGCCGGTCACTGCATATCATCTCTTAATTATACGGCCAGGTGCATTAGAAGGTCATATTATTGGAAATTTGTGTTTTAGCTCACTTTTTTATCAAACCGTCTCTAATTAGTAATATCTGTATAAAAAGGCCAAAAGAAAACGTAACTGAGACTTGTGATTAGGGATCGATCGATCCTAGAAAGTGTGTTGCGACTTGTGAATTCAAAGCTCAAATCATAGTCTCTCGAAGCTGAGATGCAATCTCCCATTCTCCGGGCGCTGCGACATCCGCTCCAGCGACAAGAATTCAGAAGAACATAATGGCGATAACTCCATCCATCGTGATGTGCTCAGGTATTCAGAGAGAAGAGGAGGGAAAGTGAAGTCCGATAGACGAAGAGGAGATGATGGAGGAGGTTTAAACGTGTATTGACAGGGAAAGTAGCAGAATTATCTAAAAGTGAAATTAAAAAAAAGAAATTGAAAACAAAAAAGTTTAAAAATGAAAGGGGAAAGTAGCGTAGACATAAGGAATAAAAGCCACGTTGATTTTCCCTTCTTTTAATCGCATGAGTAGCACTTGGTGCGTGATTGATATGTTACTAATGAATATTCAATTATAATATTCTTGGAAATCTTAATTTGGCTACCTATTTTAATGAGCTCGGGTATGGAAGTTATTATGCAAGGAAAGCAATTCGAAAATCCAACTAAGAAAAGAGGAGCCAACGGGTGTCACTCCTTAAAGCTATATATTCGGTAGAAGATCAAAAGATGAGGGCGTGCTTAACCAAGAGAATATCAAGAAGAATTACTCAAGAAAAAGATGAAGTCCAAGGCGCCTGAAACTACTCATATGGAGTTCTAGATAGAGTGTTCTATTCCCTTTTATTTTGTAATTCAGCTTTGAGGATTAGCTAAGTGTAGCTTCCTCGGGTTGGGATCAAGTGTGTAGTGAGGGCTTTGCTGTAAAGCCGAGAGGATCTCTACCCGCAAGGTAGAGAAGCGAAACTGATAACCGCTTTCGCGGCGTTGTAGTAAAACGGAGTCTAACCTTTCGGTTTTTCCCCGAGTATCGTGTCTCTCGAGGAATGGCGGAGGAGCTTCTTGATTTTAAGTCCAGTCACAGGTTATTGCAAATTATTGGAAGCTTTCCAAATTAAAACTTTTGATTGATTTTCTAAACTACTTTTTGGAAAAGAAAGTAAATTAAATTGTGCAAATACTAATGATGGCTCAAAAATAAACTAAAGGAAAAAAAATATAATATTAAACTTAAATGGATTGATGCAAATAAGGGCAATGAATCGAGTAATTAGAAATGGATATATTCTTGGACCTAGTAATTAGGGAAATTAAAACTAAAATTGGACTAATAATTTCTTTCTTCATAGACAAGAATAGAAACTATTTTCATTAATTTATCCTATTTCTAGGTGTCATTAATGTGTTCAAAATGGTTGGCTTGAATTAAATTCTAACCTCATAGACAAGGTAGAAATAATTCTCCAATATTTTAATTAATAAAAATAGCCAAATTCATTAACTAGTTAAACTCATTATTTAAGCAATTGAATTTATCTCTCATAGACAAGATGTAAATCCCTTTCATTAAATTATCCTATTTCTAGGCCTTATTAATGTGCTTGAATATGGTTGGCTTAAATTATTTTCTAATCTCATAGACAAGTTAGAAATAATTTTCCAAGAATTTAATTAATGAATATGGCTAACAATTATTAATTACTATTTCATCATTTCAAACAACTAGTCCAAATTATGAATTTTAATCCCTAATTTTTGGTCAACAAGTCAATCCATATTCCTTTAGTCAATTCATGCCCAAAACAAATTTAGCTAATAAAGATCATTTTAACAACTAACAATATAATGAATATATTCAACATTAACAAGGAATTAAACATGGATGATAGCAAAACTAATATTCTGCCAAAATAAACTTGTAGAACTAAAATATAACTTTCTAGAATTTTTCACCAATTTTTGAACCTAAAATCCAATTTTAACAACTAATTGATAATTTTCTCAATATTAACTATATTAATATTTATAATTAATTGGAATGAATTCAATATCAACAACTATTTTATTCAAATTTAAGAAGAAAATGCGAAATAGTGGAATAATTTTCTGGAAATTTTCGAAGCACAGATAGAAAAAACTAAGTACACATTCAGATTCTACTCATTGAAAGGATGAAAATACATATAAAGAACTCACAATTTGGAGCTAAAATGAGAAAGATATGAAAATTTGAAGTTGAAGGTGCAACAATGGTGGAAATCCGAGCTTTGAGGAGGAAGAAGACGCCCTTTTTGATCTGATTTGGGCTTGAAATTGGTGTGTTTGAGATGGGGAAAAAGCCTGCTATTTATAGCAGAAATTTCACCGAAGGCGCCCAAGACGGCGGCCGCCTTCCGTCGGAATCTGGCCGCCTTCCGTAGGCGGCCAACCAGGCGGCCGCCTTTGGTCTCATTTTGGCCGCCTTCCGTCCCGTCGCCGACAGCGGATCGTGGCCGGTCTCGTCAGCCGTAGGCGGCCACAGAGGGCGGCCGCCTTCTGTCAAAAATGGCCGCCTGCCATCTTTTCGTTGGCAGATCGGATCCCGACGGATCCCGGCGGACCCCGGCCGCCGCAGGCGGTCCAGCAGGCGGCCGCCTGCCGTCCTGTCTGGCCGCCTGCCATCTTGTCTGGCCGACCGGTGGTTGGTTTCGTCCCCTTGTGCCGCAGGCGGCATCGTAGGCGGCCGCCTTCTGTCCAGTGTCGGCAGCCTTCGGTCTTTTCCTGGTCCCGAGTCAAAGCGAGGTTGACTTCTGAATTTTCCCGTAGGCGGCCGTGAAGGCCTCCATTTTGGGCGCCTATTTGGGCGCCTTCGGCCACTTTTGTCTAGCAGATGCGGCTTTTCTTGCTCTTCAACTTTGTCTTCTGAATCACCTTGATAAAATGTTTGCTTCTTCCGGTATAAATGCATTTGTCACTCAAATTGACTCATTTTGTGCTCAATTGACCCGAAATCCCGCTAAACATATTATGGATGTGATTTTTACCTGATTTCATGAAACTTGAACCAAAATATATAAAATGTGTCTTTTCTTTCTATTTTCATTCAAAAATCGCTTAAATTTGATAAGAAAAATAAGTACAAAAATGGACTTATCAATCTCCTCACACTTAAGCGTTGCTTGTCCTCAAGCGACGAATTAGTTGTAAACACACTCAAAAGGTAAGCCTAACTGTATTACAATCTAATTGCTATTTTAAAGAAGTAGAAACAAAAACCTCATCTTTTATTCTCAATTTTTAAATATTTTAGAAAAATCACCCAAAATACAAGAATTTAAAATTAGTATTACTTAAGAAAAACTATTTATTATGTTAAACCACCAATCAATTCCTTATCCCAAGATTTTCATTATTCTAATTTGGACATTCATCTTGTTCACCATTTTTTTTTTTTTGCTCTTTTTCACTCTTGTTGGCGGTGTTATCCCATGGTAAATGCATATTTCATTCTCACAGACTGTGATTAACGAATGAAACAGAGCCCCTTTTCGGAGATGGAATTGTCCTATAACAATGAGTTTTGAAGAGGTTTATTAATGGTAACATTTTTGTTTAATGAATAAAATGAATGTCCAATTAAAAGAAATTCAGACCTTTACATTCGCAACCAAAAACCCATAACAATTTTAAGTTTTCAAAAATAATAATAATAGTAAATTCTTATAATAAGGGTGATTATCTAAAGTATTTTGTGATTTGATAAAAAATTGAAAAGTTAATGTTTCATATCAAAAAAATAGTAAAAAGATTGTTCTAAAACAAGGTTTTAACTTTTGAGTGTAAAACGCAACCTCCTCACACTTGAGCTAGACCTCGCCCTCGAGGTCTTCTTTTAAGGCACAAAACCTTGAAATAAAGACACACATTTTTTTTTGGTTCTTTCCTCACACTTGAGTTTTGAAAAGATTTTGTGAAGAGGAATAATGAAACAGGAATAAAAAAATCTTTACATCATTCATAGTTAGTTTGTAAGAGCATTTAAGTCAAAAGAGCAGCACAATGTCCAACCTGAATAAACAAACAAACACAATAAAATGTTAAGGAAGAAAACTAAGCATCACCCGTGTCCTCCCGTAAGGCCTAAGCCAAACTCTTATTTCATCAACATTGAAGCACACCCTGCAAACACACAAAACAAACAAACAATGTTATGAAAAACATGGGTTGCCTCCCAAGAAGCGCTTCTTTAACGTCACTAGCTTGACGTTTGAGAGAGAACTCTCAGCTATGCATGTCAGTTGTGGAGCACTCATCATTAGTGCCTCCACCTTATCCTCCAGGTATGCCGTCAGATGGCGTAGACCTTTGAACTCTTGTGACCACCAAAATGTGATATAATCTTCAAAGAACACATCGTTCGAACAAGGAATTAGCACATATCCTGCATCACTCTCATTAGTATAATCAACAAGTATTTCAGGATCAGGTGCCTCTGGTGTCTCCAACCGCTCATAATAAGCCTTCAAGGTAGAAGCAGCTTGAATAGAGATTGCATACTCCTCTTGATGGGTTTTCTCTTCTTCATCTATGCCCTCAACATGAAAATCACAAAGTTTAGACTCTGTGTCACTCTCTAAGACTGCATCCCAACTTCCTAACTCACGACCCCCACAATTATCATCTAGGCAAACAAGTCTTTGCCTAGCACAACTATGCTCAACATGCTCGAGTAGAGAATCAAAGAAGGCATCATCGGACATTGTTTCCTTCACATCACAAGTTTCATCAACTATTTCAACAGGTGCTTGAGCTTGTGTAGGATCAAAATCTTCACCAAGGCTATCTTTGTGGCACTCCTTAAATGAGAGGTCAACCATAGATGGTAAGGTAGGTTCCTTGTCACAAAGTATCTCATCATCTATGGTTTCTTCATCAACCTCATTGGGCATTTTCATATGGGGCTCTTGAGAATTAAGTTCTACGAGGATAGGCTCTCTCTCAATAGCAATGAGAGGCTCAAAAGAAATAGGGGTGAGAAGAGTTTCAACCATCTCGCCCATGGTTACCGCAACCTCCTCCTTAGATTTAGCACCCTCCTCGTATGTCTCCTGTTGAACCTTGTGGTCATTGTCATAAATGATTTTTTCAAACAATTCCTTGATACTCTCATCATGAGATGCTAGTTCAATCCTTGTCTTTCTTAAGTCTTCCACAAAATCAAGTAAGGACGATTTTAACTCTTCGAGTTCGTGTTGAGGATAAGGTGAAATTCCAGAGTCACCCTCGTAGGAGTACTCGTTTGTGCTGGTGTAATGATTTTCTAGCCTTTCTTGGTAATTTTCATGATAATTAAAATCATCATGATAATTACCTTGATAGGAGAAATCATCACAGCCTTCAAAGTCTTGCCCTTGGTGGAAATAATTATCTTGAAATTGGTAATCTCCATACCCCAAAGGTGGATTTTCGCACCATTGATTGTTATCCTCATAACCTTGTCCATAGTATCCTTCATTTTGATTATTTTGAAAAGATTGTTGTTCATAGTATGGATAGTGATATGGTGGTTGAGAATTAAAGTGTTCACTTGAGTAATCCATGAGGAAATCTCAAGCAAACACGTGAGAACAAAACAAAAAAGAAAAAGAAAGTCTCCCTAACTTGAATTCGCCCATGCTAAAATCAAAATCAAGAAATCACCGTGCCATTCCCCGGCAACGGCGCCATTTGATAACCGCTTTCGCGGCGTTGTAGTAAAACGGAGTCTAACCTTTCGGTTTTTCCCCGAGTATCGTGTCTCTCGAGGAATGGCGGAGGAGCTTCTTGATTTTAAGTCCAGTCACAGGTTATTGCAAATTATTGGAAGCTTTCCAAATTAAAACTTTTGATTGATTTTCTAAACTACTTTTTGGAAAAGAAAGTAAATTAAATTGTGCAAATACTAATGATGGCTCAAAAATAAACTAAAGGAAAAAAAATATAATATTAAACTTAAATGGATTGATGCAAATAAGGGCAATGAATCGAGTAATTAGAAATGGATATATTCTTGGACCTAGTAATTAGGGAAATTAAAACTAAAATTGGACTAATAATTTCTTTCTTCATAGACAAGAATAGAAACTATTTTCATTAATTTATCCTATTTCTAGGTGTCATTAATGTGTTCAAAATGGTTGGCTTGAATTAAATTCTAACCTCATAGACAAGGTAGAAATAATTCTCCAATATTTTAATTAATAAAAATAGCCAAATTCATTAACTAGTTAAACTCATTATTTAAGCAATTGAATTTATCTCTCATAGACAAGATGTAAATCCCTTTCATTAAATTATCCTATTTCTAGGCCTTATTAATGTGCTTGAATATGGTTGGCTTAAATTATTTTCTAATCTCATAGACAAGTTAGAAATAATTTTCCAAGAATTTAATTAATGAATATGGCTAACAATTATTAATTACTATTTCATCATTTCAAACAACTAGTCCAAATTATGAATTTTAATCCCTAATTTTCGGTCAACAAGTCAATCCATATTCCTTTAGTCAATTCATGCCCAAAACAAATTTAGCTAATAAAGATCATTTTAACAACTAACAATATAATGAATATATTCAACATTAACAAGGAATTAAACATGGATGATAGCAAAACTAATATTCTGCCAAAATAAACTTGTAGAACTAAAATATAACTTTCTAGAATTTTTCACCAATTTTTGAACCTAAAATCCAATTTTAACAACTAATTGATAATTTTCTCAATATTAACTATATTAATATTTATAATTAATTGGAATGAGTTCAATATCAACAACTATTTTATTCAAATTTAAGAAGAAAATGCGAAATAGTGGAATAATTTTCTGGAAATTTTCGAAGCACAGATAGAAAAAACTAAGTACATATTCAGATTCTACTCATTGAAAGGATGAAAATACATATAAAGAACTCACAATTTGGAGCTAAAATGAGAAAGATATGAAAATTTGAAGTTGAAGGTGCAACAATGGTGGAAATCCGAGCTTTGAGGAGGAAGAAGACGCCCTTTTTGATCTGATTTGGGCTTGAAATTGGTGTGTTTGAGATGGGGAAAAAGCCTGCTATTTATAGCAGAAATTTCACCGAAGGCGCCCAAGACGGCGGCCGCCTTCCGTCGGAATCTGGCCGCCTTCCGTAGGCGGCCAACCAGGCGGCCGCCTTTGGTCTCATTTTGGCCGCCTTCCGTCCCGTCGCCGACAGCGGATCGTGGCCGGTCTCGTCAGCCGTAGGCGGCCACAGAGGGCGGCCGCCTTCTGTCAAAAATGGCCGCCTGCCATCTTGTCTGGCCGACCGGTGGTTGGTTTCGTCCCCTTGTGCCGCAGGCGGCATCGTAGGCGGCCGCCTTCTGTCCAGTGTCGGCAGCCTTCGGTCTTTTCCTGGTCCCGAGTCAAAGCGAGGTTGACTTCTGAATTTTCCCGTAGGCGGCCGTGAAGGCCTCCATTTTGGGCGCCTATTTGGGCGCCTTCGGCCACTTTTGTCTAGCAGATGCGGCTTTTCTTGCTCTTCAACTTTGTCTTCTGAATCACCTTGATAAAATGTTTGCTTCTTCCGGTATAAATGCATTTGTCACTCAAATTGACTCATTTTGTGCTCAATTGACCCGAAATCCCGCTAAACATATTATGGATGTGATTTTTACCTGATTTCATGAAACTTGAACCAAAATATATAAAATGTGTCTTTTCTTTCTATTTTCATTCAAAAATCGCTTAAATTTGATAAGAAAAATAAGTACAAAAATGGACTTATCAGAAACTCTTCCTAGAGAGGATAGAGTTGGGGAGGCTCAAGGGTATATTATTAGTATAATCACTCTTGTAATCTTTCAAAGGCTTAATTAGTGAAGTTGTTTAAAATTCCTCCGAGGGAGGTCGAGGTTTTTTAATCGCTTTTGAGCCAAGGGATTTTTCCTCGTTAAATCCTTGTGCACTTTACTATTTCGTAACTCCCCTCTCCCTACACTAGAACTGGGCGAAAAAAAGGGAAAAACTGCCACAGTTTCACACACACACAATTCACCCCCTTGTGTTACACACAATCTAGCATCTCTTTGACTCAATTAATTACTTAAACCATATTAAGATATAAGATTTCATATAAAAGATGATATGAGCTAAATATTCACCTAATATCATAGTTGTAAGTTTAATTTTGTTTTTAATTAAATGATGATCCAATAACTCCCGAGTGCTCAGTGCTTGGTGCCTGATGATTTGTTAAGAAGATTTCTTGTGCATAGTAGTGCTTAGATGGTGAAAATCGAGTGAGTTAATCGAGCGATTCAGATTTACATCTCTTAAGAGTTTGGGTAGATTGATGGAAAGTGAGAACCGGAATTAATCCGGTATAGTTGGAACCGCCTTCTACTGAGAATTAAAAAAATTAAAAAAAAAAGAATTCAACAAACTAACCAATTATTTTTTGATAGATGGCCAGTGTTCCATGATTGGTGTCCCCACATGTGGCACACAGAATTCACAAGGAATGTTGCGTGGCCTACAATTACAATTCTTACTCCCTGTAAAGTCAATAGCAATCCAAGCCTAATATTTTCCT
The DNA here is from genome assembly GCA_945859915.1 of Cuscuta epithymum. NCBI lineage: Eukaryota > Viridiplantae > Streptophyta > Magnoliopsida > Solanales > Convolvulaceae > Cuscuta > Cuscuta epithymum. The sequence goes on along the minus strand of CAMAPF010000017.1, from coordinate 3,595,309 downwards.
CAATATATTAAATACATCAAAATGATAATTGTTGGGTGTCGATTTCTTTCCGGCTCAGGTCTCCAACCCTTTTGCTATACTCTCACACACCACCCTAGGCTAGACCACAACACAACTCCAAGCTTCTTCTCTACCACTAAGGTATTCTCTCTCACACTCTCACACAAAGGAAATGGAGAAGAAGAAGAAGGGCACTGCTCTCTCTATCATTCACGCAGGCTGCTCTCTCAAGGAAGAAGAAGAGCTACATAAATAATAGGCTTGCCAACAAGAGGACACTCACGGGTGATGCAAAGACAAGGAAAGACTGCAACAGACAACTCAAGATGGGGTCACTCCACATAAGGCAATAGCCATATTATTGGTTAGGAAAGATTCAAACAAGAGGTGCCAAAGTGGGAGTAAACATGGGGTGCAAGTCAATAATAAAATGGAAGGGAGGCCTTGGTAGGACCAATACCTCCAACATTCTCCACCTTATTGGTAATAGGTGGTGTAGAGTAGCAATACAAAGTTGTGAGGAGACTCATCATCGCCGGACCATTACAAGTACATCATTGCGATCATACAAGTAATAGATGAGAACCAAAGTTCCCTTTCGGACCAGCTTACCGTGCAAACCCACTTCACGATGGACTGAACTCTACCAATCGGTCCTCGAGTTCAGAACCAAAACCATCACAAAACTATTAACAAGCACAACACATGTTAATAGACCACGCAAGCAAGCATCCGGGAGAAGTTGGGGATTCCAACTAATCCAACAACCACACATAACAAGCACAAAGAAAATAAAAGAAACAATATTATTTCTATAACTAGCACAGGTAGAGCTCACATAATCACTTGGTATCACATTTTCAAAACACAAAGAAAATAGCATACCAAATATCACAAAGATTTTAATTAAAAGAGAATTAAGCACATTTAAAGCAAACTCAGAGGAAATATAGTCAAACACATTGCACATATAATTTCTCACATGCTTCCTAATGTCTCTATCTCTAATAACATGGCAATCACGCAACTCAAGCATATTGCACACAACATTCATATCATGCTCCACCTTAATAGAAATATTATTTTCTTTATTTTCACCATGAAAAACATTTTCATTCACAAATTTGGGTTTGGTTTCAACAAGTAAATCGGAATGAACTTCAACAGGCAAAAGCTCCACCTCATTTGGAGCAACATCAGGAGAAACAAGTAGGCAAGGAAATTCATTTTCAACAAAAATGACATTTCTACTCATCAACACATTGAAGCAAGTTTCACTCCTACACCAAAGCCTATAACCTTTCATGCAATCATGATATCCTAAGAAAACATATTCCTTAGTCCTAGGTTCAGATTTATCATTCAGACGATTCACATAAGCAGCACAACCAAACACTCTCAAATTTGGCAAGTTAAGTGGTTTGCCCGTGAACACAGATTCAGGGCATTTCCCTCCTAAGGGAACAAATGGGGACAGATTAACCAAATCAACAGCATAACAAATAGCTTCCCCCCAGAACTTATTAGAGAGCCCAGATGAAGCTAACATAGCCCTCACCCTCTCTAATAAAGTTCTAACCATCCTCTCAGCAACCCCATCCGGTTGGGGTGTGGAGGGAACAGATTTATGCATAGAAATACCCCAAGTATCACATAAATCTCCAAGCTGACTATCACAGAAATCAAAACTGACAGTGGTCCTTAAAAAATTAATTTTCTTACCGGTTTGTTTTTCAACAAGGGTTTTCCAGTTTTTAAACTTATCAAAAACTTCAGATTTATTTTCAATCAACAAAACCCACACTTTCTTTGAAAAGTCATCAATAAACGTCAGAAAATAATTTTTCCCACCATGAGTGGAAACACTATAAGGACCCCACAAGTCAGCATGAATACAATCAAGCACATTAGTACACTTAGGTAGATCAGGAAAACCAACTCTAGACTGTTTTCCTAGCACACAGGGTTGCACACAATTCACAGAATCAAATACGGGTTCAGCATGACAAACATACAAGTTGTTTTTCATCTCAGCTTTGAAAACAACTAAACAACCCTTCACAACTTTCATGATTCCCTTTCCCCATTTTCCCTTCAAACCATCATTTTCAAGAGATGCACAAGATAGCAAATTACAACACAGCTCAGGAACATGCCTAACATTCTTCAAAGTAAGCACATAACCAGAAGAAAACCTAAGGCATACATCTCCTATTCCTAGCACATTGCATTTCTTCTCATTTGCTAAAGACACAAAGCCATGCTCAATCTCTCTATAGTTTGAAAAAACATTTTTCAAAGGGGACATGTGAAAACTACAACCAGAATCTACCACCCAATCTGATTTACCCAAAGAATCAGATATCACAGAACTCAAGTAGTCATAATCACATAGATTTGTCATAAAAACATCACCTAAATCATCTACACACGTAGTCAAATTAGCATGCTCACTATGCTCATTTTTCCTAGATTTAGGACAGTCTTTTATGAAATGACCAGGTTCATGACAATAATAGCAACGCCTCGAATTAGACCTAGACTTAGATCTATGTCGTCTACTATTATTTTCTCTACCCCTCACATGCATAACTTCCTCGGATTTTCTACCCTCACCCATCTGTTTTAAATCTAATTCCTTACTCTTAAGACCATTTACCACAATGTCAAGAGTCACATTATCTCTACCATACTTAATAGCAGATTTTACATCACTAAAGGAATCAGGAATAGCATTTAAAAGAGCAATAGGGGAATAATCATCTATATGTTTATCACCACACAACTTAATATCCGAAATAAGTTTGGTAAAAACATCTAGATTTTCTTCAATATCTTTAGACATATCTAGTCTAAATTTGAAGAACTTTTCAAGTAAAAATATCCGGTTAGGCAAAGAGGTTTCGGTATACAGTTCATCTAATTTATTCCAAAGAATTTTAGCACTTTCTAAAATTCCAACTTTTCTAATCACAGAGTCAGATAAGTTCAAATAAATCACAGAACATGCATTTTCATTCATTTCAGCCCTTTTCTCTTCTGTGTCAGAAATTAAATAGGTTTCGCCAACTGCTTTAAAACATTTTTGTTGTATTAAAATACATTTAATTTTTTGCTTCCAAATGCTAAAATCAGATTTTCCATTAAATGGAGCCATACCATACTGATTATAAGCAGACATTTTCACAGAGAAAAAACAAGCAACAAAATAAAATGTAAATTTAGCTGAAAACAATTTAAATATTTATAAGGCTACAACTATACGGAGCAACTAGCACGAACACGTGGGGAGTATTAATGAGCACCAAACTCAACTTCAAACCCCTTGTTCTTCCGTATAAGCACAAATAAATAATAAATTTTCAGCACAACACAATACAACAATTCAAACAATTTTAACAGCAATAATAAACCTAAAACATAATTTCTACACAATTAAAGATTAAAAATCACTACAAAAGCGATAAAAGGGATAAAAGTCAATATACCGGAGCGAAACCCTAGGAGAGGCGTTTCGACCTTACCCACCCAATTAAAAAAAATTGGGATTTTCGGACTGTTGACTGAGAGTTGACCAGCGTTGACCACGTCTCTCGTGTGCTCCAAGTCCAACTCCAATAGTCCAGAAGTCCAGCCGATGCTTCAAGCACAAAGCTTGCTCCTACCAGCCTCTGCTTCAAGTTGACTAGCGTACAAGACTAGCAATCAGGTTTCCAGCAACCCAACTGCCCAGCGGCCCAAGTTTTGCCCTGGTTCAGCAACTCAGCAAAGCAAATGTCGAGCCCAAATCCAGCTGTCCAAAAGCTCCAGCCCACTGCGTCCAGCTATGGTACAGTTCCGTTCCAGAAACTTCAGTGTCCAGGTGCGTCCAAATTTGACCGGCGCAAGTTTGCTTCAATTCGGTCACCACGTTCTGCGGCTCGCGTACTGCTACAGGTTCCAGCTCAGTTTGTTCCACCCCTGTACTCAGCTTCTGCGTCCAACTCCAGTCCAGCGACGAGCCAATTTGTGGGGTGAAGAACCACCTGCGGCAGTGAGCTAGACCCCCAGCGACGGACCTCCCTGCGACGGAATTACAGATCCGACCTAGAGCTCGGCGATGGACGGCGAACCAGACGACGAGCACTTCCTCTCTGCTACTGAAACCTCCAGCGACGATTCCAGGGTAAACGGCGGCTCCGGCGGCGACCTCCACCCACGAGCTCCGAATCGACGAACAGCAGGCAGATTTAGGCGGTTTCCAAGCGAAGGCTTTAGCGACGAGATTCCAGCGAACGACTTCCTGACAGGCGACGGCTTCAGCAGCTACCTCACCGACGGGCGGATTTCCCAAGTGACGACGGCTTAGCTTTCAGCGGCCAGACCTCTGCTTTCCTTCTTGAGCGTCAAGCCTAGCGTCCGGTTCCAGCGTGAAGGCTTCTGCCAAGCTTCAGCGATCAATTTGTGGCCACAGGAGTTCCGTTTCAGGCCTCAATGTTCAAGGTCAGCTGCGCTCCAGCCCAAAACCAGTTCAAATCCAATCCAAAAGCAGCAGTAGGCCAGCCCAAAACTTCACGTTTCTTCTACCCGAGTTCAAGCGGGAGTTCTCAGGCAGATGGCAGCTCCAGCGGCGAACAAATCGGCGAGCAAAGATCTTTCCAGACCTCGAATTGACGGCGGACGGCGGCGGACGGCGGAGCACGGCGGCAGAGACTTTCCAGGTGGCGGAAACCGGCGAAATCGACGGCAACGACAACACAAGCTCTGATACCACTGTTGGGTGTCGATTTCTTTCCGGCTCAGGTCTCCAACCCTTTTGCTATACTCTCACACACCACCCTAGGCTAGACCACAACACAACTCCAAGCTTCTTCTCTACCACTAAGGTATTCTCTCTCACACTCTCACACAAAGGAAATGGAGAAGAAGAAGAAGGGCACTGCTCTCTCTATCATTCACGCAGGCTGCTCTCTCAAGGAAGAAGAAGAGCTACATAAATAATAGGCTTGCCAACAAGAGGACACTCACGGGTGATGCAAAGACAAGGAAAGACTGCAACAGACAACTCAAGATGGGGTCACTCCACATAAGGCAATAGCCATATTATTGGTTAGGAAAGATTCAAACAAGAGGTGCCAAAGTGGGAGTAAACATGGGGTGCAAGTCAATAATAAAATGGAAGGGAGGCCTTGGTAGGACCAATACCTCCAACAATAATGATGAAAACAATTAAAATCACAACGCATGCATACATACCATGCACCAAACTATGTACGGAAATCCACCAATTGCAAAAAGAAATGCTGCAAGCATAATAGGATGTATAATGTAGGTTTTCTGGATAAATTTATAGAAAGCCTGACTCTCTAAATCCGCTACATTTGTTAGCTCTTCACGCTGCAGCACCCACAACCAAATAATATACTACACATAACTCAATTATACACACATTGTTAACTTTATCAATAATTATTTAAGATAATTTGAGGATTATTAATAATAAACTCGTAAATAAATAAGTGTTACCCTTGCTTTGAATCCTTCTAAAATCCTTCAATGGGGCTGTGAGAATCTTTCTTTGAATCAGTATACCGGTGGTGGTATCTATGGTTACTCATCCAACCAATTGGATCCCGCTATATATGATTTAAACCAAATCAAACATTTAAATATTTAATATTGTGCACTTAACAATTTATATGTGCTCATGTTTGTGATTTACCATGAATTCACATATACCACACTGTCCACGCGAAGTACTTTGAGCAAGTAAATGATCATTTGCAACCAATGAACTATATAATAGAATATACACTAATTAACATATCTTTCTTGCGGTGAGATTACTATTTTAAATCTGATACAAATAAATAAGTCCATAAATTTGACAAATTTTAATATTGATTTACAAAACACTTTTTGATTTGGTATTCCTTTGTAGGGTTTAGCTTTTCCGCCGCCTTGGCTTCCAAGGTTGGTGCGGCAGTTTTGCTCTCTTGATTTGGGTGTATTTTTCTGAGTTGTGACTATGATGTTCGTTGATCTTGGGAAGAGTTCTTCATCTGTAGCTGCTAGCATATTAGGCTTTCTATTGATTGTGCTCCTTATGGCAACAGGTCGGGGTGGCAGTAAATCATATGTTGATGCTTGGTTTGGTGGTATTACATGGTATGTAGATCGTAGGAGGTGCTTGTAGAGTCCCCCCCCCCCCCCCATGAACAGCCCCCATTGAAGTACAGTGTGGCTGGGATTTGGAAGACACTTCACGTTTGAATTTGGCCGCATGGTGGTTTATTGCTCTATTTTTCTTTCGAGCTTTTTTAAAACATTTCTCTAGACGTTTTACTTTTTTTATTTGCTTATGTTAGTGGCTTTTTTTAAGTGCATACGGCCGTTATTTGACTCGAAGCTCCCGTATGTTCAGCGAAAAGTTTCGCTCTGTTTTGGGTGAATTTTTCTATGTATGATCAGGGACCGAGAAGACTTTTCGGCTATTTTGATTTTTTTGAAGTGGTACAAAGTACGATGACCTTAAGGATCAGGAAGAAGTCTATGTTACACATTTGGTGGTCAGCAATTCGCGCTGTTTCTTTGGAGGTGACCGTCTCTGATGTAAGTTTTTTTAATGTAGATAGAGTTTGTTAGAAGATAGGTGACGGATCTTGAATTTTTGACCAGTTGTAACCGCAATCTATTGATTAAATTAATATAATTTGACGTTTTCCTTAAAAAAAATGATGGATTTACATAATTGTTAATACTCCGTATGTAACACTCATAATTAATATGCAATCATGTATACACATGAGTTATCAACTAAACTATTGCTTCTTCTACAACGAACAATTTGTGTTGTAGTTAGAGTACAATAGTACATAATAAAATATATAAGAGCGAGGTCATAATGAATTAAAACCTGAAGAGCTTGAACACCTCAATAAGCAAAAAAATACTCGAGCCATTTGGGAAGCTTGAAACTCTTGTGGCATAAATTCCTATGATAGGAGACAGTGATTATTCCGAGGCTTGTGAGGATGTATAACCCAAACACAATCCCAAGAGCATCCCAACTGAAACAGAATGGGGCAAAGAAGCAAATTAAGCAAGTGAAGCAAAGGCACCGCAACACTTAACGTTAGCTTATTATCTGGATCCAAGAATTTGAGTTGCCCTGGGCTAAATAAAAATTATACTAGGTTTAAATATTAGAGGGGTGAGCTAAACATGAAAAAAGAAAAAAAATTACACTAAAAAAATTGAAAATTTTCTAAGTTGCCCTAGACTTCAGCCTACTATAGCCCGTACATAGATCCTCCCCTACTGGCTGGATAATGCACATATACTTTTCCATGTTTGTACTTAGTTAAATTATGTCTATCCCTTCCGAAGCTCACAATACCTACGGTCCTACACTCTATTTATACTAGCACTGAAGTGACTGAACTACTGAAGTAATGTACCCTACCTCACTCATTGAGCAGTCGATACATGTAGGTGGCAAACTCTTAAGCTCTTTCACCACCGTACAAGTTTGAATTGTGCAGATTTAGAAGGAAAAAAAAGGTCCTTAAAAAATGTAATATCTAAAATTCAATATTTGCATCTATATAAGAATGTAGGTAGCTAGTACCATCTCACTTTTTAAATAAGTGCAACATTGCAAATTTTACATTATTCACATGTTCTACTTTGACTATATTTTATTTATTGATGTATTAATATATATTTTTGAAAAAAATATTACTAAATTTGTCTCATTGTAAATTTTCAAAATCTGTTTTTTTTAATTTGTTTTACTAATAGAGAGTTATATATATTAATGGTTAAAGTTGCGTCTCGGCAAATGTGAAACGTTGGTTGCACTTATTTAAGAACGCGACCATGCATGTTTAATTAATACTCTATTCGTCACAACGCCACCATGCATGTTTAAGAAGCCTAGGTCCAACGGAATACAAAGCATCACATGAATAGAACTAAAAAGAATTGGGGAAAGGATTTATGTACTTGTTTCCCCAAAAGTGTTGTAATGATTGGAGGGCTCTTCGGTGCATTAATATTGTGGAATAGTTTAGTACTTTGATGCATTCTACATGCGGCTAAACCCCAATGGAAATATACTCGACTGAAGACATTTCATTCGAAAAAGAGAGTTTAAGGGGTGTTTGGATCTGATTCTCAGAACTGATTCTCAGAATTGATTCTGCTCCTTCAAGGAGCAGAAGCAGAAGCTGAAGTGTTTGGGTGAAATTCCAGAAGCACTTCTGGAGCTCTAATTTACTCTCAGAATCAGTTTTTTAGAAGCTGGGAGGTACCAGCTTCTGAAAACTAATTCTGATTCTGCTCCTACTTTTAAAAAAGAAGCAGAAGCAGAATCAGATCCAAACACCCCTAAGAAATATTACTAAAAGCTAGTTATTTACAAAATTATGACTAGAAGTTCAATACTACCTTAAAGTGTAGAAGTAAAGCTTCACCTAGAAGTTTTAGTGAAATCTAAAATATTTCTTTACGTTTTACAAAATTACGACTAGAAGTTCAATACTAAAGCTCCAATACTATTTGGAAGACTAGAAGTATTATTGTACTACGTGTCATGAATATTACTCCGTAAGTATAAAAAATAAATCTAAGTTACTATGAAGTGAAGCCAAGTGATTCGGACCAGGTGAGAGCTTGGAGATTATTAAGGTGTTGCCATCACTTAAAGTATGATTTAACAAAAATGCTTGTCAAAACATTAATATTAGTTTTTGTACACCGTTAAAATAAATGAACATCCTGTTTCATAGAAATTCTAAACGTCAACCAAAGAAATACTACACCGTAAACTATCACCCATTTTCATTCACATTGATTTTATTTTGGAAAAATTGAAAATAATAATCCCAACTATTGCCGGTCCGCTGATAATAATCCGAACTATTGATTATATTTGTATAATCCCAACTATATGGACCGTCCGCCAATAATGGTCCATAATCAAATATTACCTCCTATAAAAAGTGAATTTTAAATAGAAATTAGGTGTAAAAATTAATAGTTGAGATTATTTATAGGGATTACTTGTTATATCTCTCCTCATCCACTTTAGAAACTACATGAATTTATTTATAGGGACCATTATTGGCGGAAGGTCCCTAAAGTTGGGATTATTCTGAAATAATCGATAGTTAGGATTATTATGAGCGGACCACCAATAGTTGGAATTATTACTATCAATTTTTCCTTTTATTTTTAATTAGGATGTTTTCTGGACTGTTTTCAGTCCCAGACCAGACCAGACCAGACCAGACCAGATCAGACCAGACCAGACTTGCCTTCCGTATTTATAAAATACACAGAGACCAGACGTTTACCAGACCAGACCAGACCAGACCAGTTCAGACCAGACCAGACCAGATCAGACTAGACCAAACCAGACCAGCAAATTTCAGTCCAAAAGAAAACATCCTTACACCATATACAATTATTTTCATTTTACTTGCTCGCTAGATTTGCATAAGATCCATTTAAATTCTGCCTATAAAATAACATTATACAGTATAATCAATGTTGTGACATATATACGAGTTATTTACATATTTCTTTTATATAAAAAAAAAACTAAAAATTTATATCTATCACAATACAATGTCATACTACATATTAATCAAGTTATTATCCTACCCTAGATATATCTTGTGCATCACACGGGTATTTTGTCTAGTATATCTATTGGAGAAATGTGTGAAAAATTGCATTAAATGGTAATTTTGGGGCAATTTTTTGAGTGGGGTGCACTTCCGATTTGGGTCGGGTCAAAGTGGTTTCGGATTTTCCTTGTTAAGAGCTACAATTCGATATATGGTACGCTCAAAATGGATAACGGGTGAATGAGAAATCGCTTTTCGAAGTTTACCCGTTAGAATGGAAAAACTGGGAAAAAGGATGGGTTTCTAGTGTGTTATTTCCCACACCGGAAAACCCAAGGGATTTGCAACCCTTTATAAAGGGACTCCCCCCTTAAGGAGTTAAGATTCCTTAGGGTAAAGGCTCTCTCCACGCGCGCACAGGGGGTGCAAATCAAATCCCGAAATCGGAGAAGAAAAACCGCGACTTGCGTGCGCGGGCGACCTGCGGACACGAATGTCAACCAAAAATCTATCTCTCAAGAGATACGGTTAATTTTTGTTTTCTTCCTGAAACGTTTATTTTTTCCTAGAAGTGCCCAGCGGCAGAAATGCTCCGGACAGAAGGCCTCGACCAGAACACCTTGGTATGGTGTTCTAGTGGCTCCGGACAGAAACTCTCGTAGGGGTTCTGTTGGCTTCGGACAGAACACTTCAAATGGGTTTCTGTTGGCTTCGGACAGAACACCTCGTGGGGTGTTCTGTTGGGAGGTCTTCTGGTCGCGTTCTGTCCGTTACAGCAATAAATGTCCAACGTTCTTATCTTTTAATACAGCGTTAAATGGACAGTTCATGGACGATTCAATGCCCAACGGACTGGTCATTGATGTCCAACGTTCAGGTCCATTAATTCACCATTTACACACAAAAAATCCTCCAATATAATGGCTGACAGGTGTTTTCCTCACGTATTTCTTCAGCTAAAAACACCTCCAGTCCTCAGAAAAATTTCCTTTGTGTTCATACTGTATTCTCGTTCGCTGGAACTTTTGTTTGTGTGCTCAAACATTAGTTCGTAGTCATCGTATCCTGGGAAACGATTGTTGCAACGCTCCTAGTACTGTGGGAGGCAGCAAATACGTTTTAAGGACATCGTGCGTAGTACGAGATTTGACTAATTCTGTTTCATCTCCTTTCTTCTTTCTCTCTAGTCATTTTATTTAATTAATTTATTTTAATTAATTTTCTTTATTTTCCGAAACACACCCTACATATTCAATATTCCAAACTGTTAATCTCCAACCCAAAGGCTATCCACGTCTCGACCGGACAAGAGATTTGGGAGGACAGAAGAGTATATATGAATTCAAAATATAAAGCATCGAAGCTAAGTGACTCGCAGTAAATGATTGGAAGTAGAGGAAACTGTAGGTGCGACTTCCGAGACTAGGACCAGAGGTTTCTGCAAATTTAATTACTCATCACTGGAGGAGACGACCTTAGTTTTTATCCCCCGCGAGAACAAGCTAAGAAGGTATGCCTACAGACATCTCACATGCAAAGGAGTAACAAAAATGCTTCTTGTACACACACTTGTACACACCATGTACACACTATAAAAGGATTTTAATTTTTTACCCCGATTCCACATCTTTACCCATTTTCTTCCCACTCCCTTCACATCCCTCTATTACGCCACACCCCTCTCCTTCTCCATCTCAACCCTTCTCCTCTCTTTCTTCTTTTTCATCCCTTCTCATTTCACTTCTTTACTCCCTTTCCAACTTCCAGAAATAAACTTTTAGGTGGTCACATGTCTTCAGTCCAAGCTCATCAACGGTGTTTTTGCAGCTGGAATCCGTGAAGAAGGCGTGGATGAGAGGTCGATTTGAGCCGGTCGTACAAGAAGCCCTCATCAACTAGTCCATAAATTGAGGTAATAACTTATTCGATTTTTCTTTTGCAAAAAATAAAAAACCTATTCGATTTTTCTATATGCACCTTAGGTTTTTGTTTTTCAATGGACTTTAGGGTTTTGTTTATTTAAAATTTCTGATTATTTGTGTATAATGTATGGTATAACACTGATTAGTTGAATATTTTGTATTATTGTAAGAGAATGTAGTGTTAACTATTGAAATTTTAATTCAATTACTCTATTTCAAATTTATGCTCATAACATGTTTGATGAAATCACTCAATGATTTTTTTTGTTTAAATTCAAGACTTTTACTCTCCTTTTCTTGACTCATTCTTTTTTGTTAATTGGTTCAAGATTCTAGTTTTCTTGTTTTCCAATTTGAATAATGATGTAGACATTTTTATTGACATATTAATATGTTTATTATGCTTTTACTAGTATATTAGTGCAATGTTAGCCTATAAACTTTATTGTACATGGATCAATCCATGTAAGTATGTTAAGGAGGGTGTCTTCAAAGTGGATTTTAATGGAGTTTTAAAGATTGTGGATTTGGTGGAATTTAATGGAGTGCTACGGATTCTATGAGAATTATATTGGATTTCATTGGATTTCACTTTGATGGAATTATTTAGATTTTAATGGATTTTAGCACTTGGAGAGTTGTATTTTTTGACATAGCAGGTTACCTGTGCGTTTCATCTCATCTATATCTGTGTTTCATCTTATGAAGCTAATGGAATTGAACAACCAGTAAGGGCATGGAAGAAGAACACGTGGGTTGCACTCGTAGGGGTGTCGGGCAGCTTTACGCCACTGGGGATCTGCAGCTCGGGGTTGCAAGGTTGCTCTCTGGGGATCTGCAGCACAACAACCGCCTACATGCACTCGAAGGGGAGCCGGACAGCTGCTTTGAAGATGTGACCCATTCCGGCAGCACAACTGGTAGGGGAGTCAGACAGTTCTCTTTTATGTTTGATTCTTGATTCTTTTCTGTCCGCTCTCCGGGCAACAATAACTCATCCCCTCACACCCTACGTTCAGTTATAACCATTAGCAAAAGTCCAGTTGAGTATCTGAACACCATGTAAAACGAGATGACAACCAAGACTGCTCTGTATTTGATCATATTTGGTGGGTCTCCTTTGCAGCATCAATCAAAACATGCTACTGGCCACTGTAGAGACACTCCTCTACACCTTCATCCTTTTAGCACACCCTTAATGGGGTCATAATAATGTTAAAGAAGACTAAAAAAATGTAAGCTACTAAAATTGAGGTATGTTTAAAGTTCTAAAGGCAGTTTTAAGATCTTTTGAAAGTTTCTAATCCAGGTTGCAGGTTGCATTTTGTTTATAAACTTTAAAAGTTTTGATTTGTTCTTTTTTATTGGAGGTTGATTCTGGCGTTTGGCGGTGGCAGTGGTAAGGTGGCGACAGAATTCTGGCGACTAGCGAGGACGCCGGAGTTTTGACGAATGACGATCTAGCAATTTGCCATCTTGCGGGGCTCCAATGAAAGTAGTTGCTTCTCAAACAAAACAACCGCTGAAAAGGTCTCAAATTGGTCCAACATTGTTTTAGCTTATAAGCCCGTTTGGAGAAATAAAGACCTTTGACTTGTTGCAAGTACAATTGTCATACTGTTCAAGTTTAGCATCTTCCAATTTACAGAGCTGGTGTTATTTCAGAATCTTTTGTATAACAATTAATGAAAAGTTTGATCTCTTTTTGTATAACAATAGCCATTGTGATAGGCTAATGTGCTAAGTGAAATTGTCTGTACAGATATGAAGTGTCTTGTCATAGACAATAGTGATAGCGAGTTAATATGGTAAGTGAAATTGTTTGTGAACCATATATAAAGTGTTTGGTCACAGACAATAACCATTAAAGCGAGTTAATATGATAAGTAAAATTGTTTGTGAACTAGATTTAAATTGTCTGGCCACAGACAATAATCACTTAAACAAACTAGTAAGTTGAGATGAATTGTCTTTGAACCAAGTATGAAGTGACTTCTCATAATTTTCTATTCCAATTGAAATTGCGAGAAATTGTCTATGTTCACTTCTATTGTCTGTGTGCGCTTAAAACATTGTTTGTGTATTGATTTATTTCTTTTTGTGCATAGAAAATTATTTTTTGTATGTTCATTTATATTTTCTATGCATTATTAAAACATTGTCTATGAACACTAGAAAACATTGTCTATTTGTTCATTCCTTTATTTTATCTGTGCGTAGAAAATACGAAGTAATTGTTTATGTGTTTGTTTATATTTTCCGTGCGTGGCAACAAGCTTACCTAAAATTATTTTGTTTGCGAGCATCATAGACATTCTATTTTTAAAAGAATCACCATCTCAAGCTAAAAAGCATTAGGCTAATAGCACAACTTCAATTCCTTTAGCAACATTCAAAGTCATTTTCATAATACAAAAGATAAACTTTGAAAACACAAGCAACTCTAATGATACTATCATTGTAAATACAAAAATATTAACTTCACAATTTGATTAATTAAGAAAGTTAATAGCACAACATTGCATTTAACTCCTATCCAACTCTGCACATTGAGATGAAGCAAGTAGCAGTGGCTTTTGCAACAAGATAAATTCCTCCAATGGTTCAGACATTTACACAGAGATCAGACCAGATCAGATCAGACCAGACCAGACTTTCATAGTTATAAAATACACAGAGATCAGACATTTACCAGACCGGACCAGTTCAGATCAGACCAGAACAGACCATACCAGACCAACAACTTTCAGTCCAAAAAAAAGAACTTAATCATATATATGTATATATATAATTATTTCTAGTTAGACTAACTAGTATATCTAGTTATACATATGATAATTTCGAAAAAAAATCCCGAAGTGCTTGATTTTTTGGCTCAAGTATAGACTAACTAGAAGTATAGAATTGGAGTATTTCTAAACTACATTTTACTTCAGATCAAAATTTGGATGAAGTTTCAGAATGTAAATTAAAAACATGCAACCAATGTCAAGCACCTTGCAGTTCGTGGCATCACTGTGACACCCTGAAGGAGGATGTGGCTTATTTAAAACTCATTCGAACAAAGAGTGTTGATATTTAACATAACAAATACTACAGAGTATAATCTATATGTTGCACAGATACGGACACATCGAAACGCCTATACACGAATACGGGTACGACGATACAACAACTTCAAAAATTATAGGATACAGGTACGAGGGGTATATTTAAAAATACTAATAATATAGGGTAATATGCAAATACAATCATACATACTACCTCCGTCCCTTTTTATTTAGCCAACTTTGACTTTTCTAGTCACAGATGATAAACTTTGATCCATTACAACAACAACAGCAACATCCAAGCCTTAGTCCCAAAAGATATTGGGGTCAGCAAAAGTTAATAAATTTATACTTTTATGATATTATTTTTTAACAAAGAACATTTTCATATAATTTTCATTTTATCAATATTACCGTGTATAAATATATAATCGGTCAAAGTTGAACAACTTTAACTTGAAAATAGTGTTTGGCTAAATAAAAAGGGACGGTGGGAGTATAATTTAGAGGTTCATAAATAAAATAATAATAGTACCAAACATTAATGATTATAATAAAATTTCAACGATTAGACTAAAAAACTAAAGCACTAATATTTCAATTTAATTAAATTCATATAATATTTTTGGTATTCCAATAAGTTTGCATAATCCCTAAATCATTTTTACCAATGTTTCACATCTTGTGGTCGCTTGAACGGCGACTATATTTTCGTCATGTCGTGTATGAAATCATGGTTATAGAGTTAGATACGTGTATCGGTTCACGGATACGGGTATCGGAAGTATTTATATTTTTAAAAATAAGTCAAATGCTTTTTCTAAATTACGGATACCGATCCAATACGTACAGGACGCGTATCGGTGAGTATCGATATCGGATACGTATCAGCTATGTGGATACGCCGTATCGGGGTGAAGTACCGATGCACCATAGAGTATAATATGTGAGGAAGTAGACAAAAAACATATGTGAGGAAGTACCACAAAAAAACATGCAACCAAGTTCTCATCTCAAATGCAGCCATACATGTCTAGTCCTTTGTTTGGGAACACTAAAAAAGCGATTCCCAGTTTTTGGCTTAAAAAGGTAAAAAGATTGTTTTCAAGTCTGCTTTTTACTTTTTCAACTTCACATAAAGCACTTATTTTACCAAACACTACCAGTTTTTACTTTTCAAAATCACTTTTTTCTCAAACACTACCAACTTTTACTATTAAGCATTTTTTCCAAAATCACTTTAAAAAGTTCAAAAGCACTTAATAGAAGTGTTTGCAAACAAAGCCTTAGCTTTAAAAGTTATATTAGCTTTGTCCTAAAATGAAGCTGCAATTCATTATTTACGCAATGGAATCTTCTCAAAACATTATTTTACCATTATATTTTATATATCAAAATAATGAATTTATTTAGGAATAAAGGGAGTAAAAAATAATTTCTTGGGGTATATATGACTAAAATATATTGAGTTTCTCTAAATAAAACTAGCTATTTTTTAAGACGTTCTATGGATGAAAAGCAAAAAAAAAAAATCTTGTTTGTAATTAAATGTTGAATGACGAAAACACCCTTATTTAAAATATGTACAATTTCACTAATTTCGTACAATTAAAATTACTTGATTTCCTAGCCTAGGCCATAGATTATCTATTGGCGTTCATTCTATTTCTAATGTTGATTATAGATTATCATTGCACATTTTGTATGACTTGCTTGGGATTTCCCAGCCTCGTTTGATCATTGATGATAGGTAGGAGCTAATGCTCATATGTTCTACCAATTTTGTTTACTTGATATATCATTCAAACCAAAGGTTATTTTAGATCGGCAACCGTTGACGTATATTTATTTATTTTGAGATGGGCCTAATACAAGTAAGAAGCTAGACTAAAATGGTAATCAGAGATTGTAGAAAACTTAGTACAATATAGAGTTTCACGTCGCCTTTCATTTAAGAATCCGTGGAAGCCCATCTGCTGAAGGTAATGTTTGGTTGCCGTTCAAAGCCAGCTTTTTCTTTTGTGCATGTGTGGGCAACTTGACGTGAGTAGCCAAACCCAACTGTTTTAGTATCCAAATGGTGCACCAAGCTGTGTCGAGCTGCCACCATTCTAGACCATGCCTAGCTGAATGTTCAAAGGCATGATGGTTATTATGCCATCCTTCTCCAAATGTGACTAATGCCACTAACCTGAAATTTTTTTTAGCATGCACTCTCATAATTATTTATCATCCAAATTTAGTTGGCTAGGTCAGATTTATAGAAAGAAATTAAACAACTAACCAATTATTTTTAGACAGGTCGCCGGTTTTCCAAGGTTGATTTCCCCATATGTGACACGCAGAATTCACAAGAAATGTCACGTGAAATCCCCATGTACCTCTTACTCCCTGTATATAATTAAAAGTAACACAAAATTAAAGCACTCAATATATGTTAAAAGTATTTGACCTAACAATAAAATTTGTTTTATATGGAGTATATGTCTATGTATGGACAGTAGTATTTATTATGAATATTATAGATATTAAAAAATGACACATTCTAATAAAAATGTCAGGTAAGAAATTTGTTACTTACATTATGCTGAATGAGTAAGTAAAGTTACATCACTAAAGTTTTTACATAGACTGATACGTAGTATTTTGGACACATCTGGTCTATTTTAACTCTGATTAGATCTGATTTTAAACTAAACTTTGTTCAAGTGAAAACCATGTATTAGCCAGCTTTATGAATAAGACTTAAATTGATATTTAAGATTATGAGCTACTACTTCTCCAAGATTGAAATAAAAATGTATATATGCATACCAGGCCCCAAACAACATAAGGAAATCCGCCAATTGCATAAAGCAATGCTCCAAGTATAGCAGGATGAACAATGTAGGTCTGTTGGAGGAACTTGTAGAAGGGTTGATTCTCCAAATCTGCTACATTTGTTGCCCTTTCACTCTGTATCCGCCACAAACAAAACAATGGGCATTAGCCAACACGTTGTGATGATTATTATAAATATAAATAATTAAATAAATAAATAAATAAAAATGTTACCCTTTCTTTTTCGGATTCAACATCAAAGACCCATCCCATGTGACTGAACCAAAACCCTTCAAGGGGACTGTGAGGGTCTTTCATAGAATCGGTATATTTGTGGTGGTATCTATGAGTACTCACCCAACCAATTGGATCCCCCTATACAAAATTGACAAATTAAATGTTAGAAACCTATTAATAGTAAATGAAATTACATGAATGTTAGTATGTTACGGAGTATTGAATTTGTAAAATATGAATAAAAAGGGATGATTAAAAATCACACGTATATTATAATAAAATAAAGTGTTAGACAAACTTAATACGATTCACGATAAAAGATAAAAACAGATTAAGCAAGGATAGTGTAACAGGATATCACTGACATATCTTTTGATTAGGAACATGAAATTATATTTGGACAAACGACAAATTAAATAAAAAGATTACTTTAGAAGTGAGTAATTATCCAATAATAATCAAAACACATTTAAAATGATTACTGAATGTGTCGATATTATCCCCTAATCCCCTAATTTGTTTTCATTGAATTGCCATTGTTAAAGTTTTACATTTATTAACACAAATTTCGACCTTAACATAGTTAATCAGGTGTTATCAAATTTGATATTCAGACAAATGTTTAATATCAGACAAATTTGAACTTTTCTTGTACGTAGTACTATTTTTCAAAATTAAAGTACTGAGTGATGAGACTTGTGCATCATTGCATGTATAAATCAAGGGGAATTTTGGTGTACATGTTCTTATATACACCTGTATACCTCTGTGTCTGTGAGAGGTTTTTTGTTGTCTGTGAATGCCAGTTCACAAACAAATTAAAACCGGCTTGTTTTGTCTGTGAAAAATTCTACAGACAAAACAAACCAGGTTTTGTCTGTGAACTGGCATTCACAGACAAACAAAACTTTCACAGACACGGAAGTGTATTGATGTGTATAAGAACGTGTACAAATTTTTTTTCATAAATCAATCCTTAAACATATAAAGCGTAACTAGGAGGCCAACATACGGGACGTATTAGACTATTTAGCTAGGACTCTTGGTTGTTTTTTTATTGGACTACTAGTTGGAGCATTGAGTTTGTGAGTGTTCTGTGAGGCCATCTTTTCTTTTTGGTTACAATAGACTACTACATTTTTAGACCTAACGTAACATTAAAGTCTTAAAGATGTTACATATTTTTCTAGTGTAACAATTTTTAAACCTAGTGTAACACTTTCTAGAAGTATAAACATTACATTAGTGACTATAAAGTGTTACAATAGGTCTAATACAACATGACCAAATGTAATGGTCAAAAAGTGTTACATTTTCTCTTATAATGTAACACTTTTTAGTGATATTGTAACACTTTTGGGTGGTTCATTAAGGGTTAAAATGTTATAGTGATAGGGCTTTAAATTTCTCGTTGAGCAGTTCCTATACCGTGGGATCATCCCACGGTGAGCACCATGCTCCCACTCCCAAAACGACGTAGTTTTGCACAATCTTTTAAAAAAAAATCGCGTGAACAGTACACGCGTGAACAGTACACGCGTGTACAGTAACTGTTTTTTCCTTCTTTATGTCCGAGTAGCATGAATGATGTAACTCACATGTAAATATATGTAACTCACGTTATTGATCAATGTAAATCAAGTCCAGTCGAAATGTAACTTTGTCAAATACATAGTTAAGACGTAAACTTTGATTTAAATGTAAATAATGATAAAAAAGAAGTCAAATTATTTTACATAAATAGCGCATATGTTTTTTTAAATATTAGAGCCATTAAAAATGATTGTTTTGTAAAAATGATTTTGTTGTGTAACTCGTATTGTTTTGTGATGTAACTCGCATTATATCAAATGTAAATCAAGTGTAACTAAGATGTAACTTATTGAAAAAAATTGAAATGTAACTCACACCAAAAGATATGTAACTTCAGATAAATCGAAATGTAAATCTTTTAGATAAAAATGTAACTTTTTTAAGCCTATGTAAATCTATGTTTGAAGATAGCACTTGATCCAAATCTACGTTTCAGGACTTCAAATTGTGTTTCAATAGCTTGGATAGGCCAAGGATGGCTATCCCGATGCAAAAACCCACTCCCTGCTTTAGGAGCCAGAAGCTGAAATCATCATCCCCTTGTCAGGCAGTCACTCCCAGTCCGGTTCCAATGCTGAAATCGATCGACGGTTGGGAGCAGATAGGCAACTTCCAGATGCTTTGTAGCAGAGCTTTCTCTTCCACAATAAGAGGTGTCGATATGCCGAGAAGCTTGCAGAGAAAACATCGATATAGCTTGGTAGGGGGTGCTTCTTCCGGCTCCAAATAACACGGCTTTACAAATCGGAAATCGCAGAGCTTTCGTAACGGCGCCGTTTGGGATCGGCACACCATGCGCACGGTGGGCCGATCCCACGGTATAATTTGCCCTCGTTGAGTGGTTAGCAAATTGTTGTGTTTCTAAGAGATACAATTTTATGTCTAATACTAGGGCTGATGACCAAAATGAGAGGACTTGTCTTTTGGCCGCTCTTTGAGTTTCTGTCATTATCATGTTTCCAAAGAAAAAGTGGGCACACTATTCAACATATCAATAAATACCAAGAATACCATGGATCGGATGGACCAAAGGTATGCTGGACACATTTATTTTTATATTTATAATGTCCCAAAATGGATGTATCAAAATCAATTCTCAATTTTATGGCATGTATCAAATTAATGGTCACATTTCTATTTTTGGAAATAAATTTACCGTAAAAGTAGTTACAGTGTTGCTACCGTACTACTACGGGTATAAAAACTCTTACTTTTTGTAAACACTGGTAATTATGTGGTAATTATCTTAAAGTACGTGAAAAGCAAATGAGACAAATAATTTGATGCGGAAGTAGCTAGAATAACCTTGGTGGAAATTCAATACTAAATCCGGCTGGTTTCCAGATCTCATGTGGAGTATTAAATAATGATCAAATCACAACTAAATCCGGCTCTAATATTACGTACCACATTAAACGTAGTGTCATTATACGTAGTAGTATTTTAATACGGAGTATTTTATACTAATCCAATATGGTCCGACTGAAGGTAAGATCGTTTAATTTTAACACTAAAGGTAAGATCATTTGAAGTAATGAATAATTGGTAATCCTACATTAGTCTATAAGTGAGTCTATCGTGCCGTTCGTCTTGACTAAATGAGTCCACCAGACATTAAATACTCCCTCCGTCCCGTTAGAAGGTTGTCACTTTCTTTTTTTGGATGTCCCATTAGAAGGTTCTCATTTCCATTTTAGAAAATAATTAACAATCTTAAGTGACAAATTAGTCATTAAATATTAAAAATTATACATTTATAACATCACAGTTATCAATACTAACACATTGTAATATATACCTATTAACATTATTTCTCAAAATATACCCGAAGTACTTTATTTAGTTATCACCTAAATAATTGTGCCTTTTTTATATAGGAACCTTCCAATGGGACGGAAGTATATAATAGTCTGGTACATAGGTGTAATGTCATTATGTGAAAGGTACTTTACCTTGTAGTTGACACATAATTAGTCATTTTTTTTCATTAAAAAAATCATAAACATAATAATTAAGTACCCAAAATGAGCATACTACTCTCATTCCACTAACTTTGGTACATGAAAAAATGATACACTTATTAAGAATTTAAGGTTATTATGAAACAATTTAGTGGACTGATAAAAAAGAAAAAATAGATAATCTTAAGAGGACGAAGGAAGTATATTACTTATATTAATTAATTATAAGTTTATAACTCAATAATAAAGAAAATCTTACCTGAAGAGCTTGAGCGCCCCAATAGGCAAAAAAATACTCGAGCCATTTGGGGAGCTTGAAACTCTTGTGACACAAATTCCGGTGATAACCGAGCGTTATTCCGAGCCCGGTGAGGATGTACAGCCCTAACCACACCCCTACACAATCCCAACTGAAACAAAATGGGGCAAACCCGGCCAGCAGGTGAACCAATGGCAACATCACCATTGTAGCTGGCTTACCCGGCCCGATTCGGAAATATTTCTCCATTGCTTCTTCTTTTTCTACTTCAAAAACTAATTTGTTGAGAGGAAAGGCAATATAACTATATACTACGTATATATAAGCCGGATCTAAGAGATAGATTATATTCTAGCAAGAAAGAGGTATAATTAATAATGCAGAAGTTCAATTCCTACAAAACCAAGACATCCTCGCTAGCTATTTATAGTACGTCGCAAAGATTCGAATTGAACTTAAATAAACGAAGTACACGTACTACTACACGTATTCTTCTAAAAAAATGAAGTGCACGTAGTAGTTAATACATGCGTACATTGAATTTCTACCATAATAAATTTGCATACGAAGGAGTCGAGTACTTCTTTATAACTTTGTCAAATTTGAGGAACATATAAAATAGCAAATTAAAAATAATGTGATTGAGCCGGATGGAAATATATACGTACCATGAACCACAAAATAGTTAAGTAAAAAGGAGGTTGAAAATGTTTTTTGGATAACAATTCTAATTTATACTTTTAAACCATATTTTCCTCCTATTTTGAGAATTTTCTCAAAATAATGAGTAAATACATATGAAGTATATATGTTAAAATCTGGGGTTTTATCCTAAAAGGCCAACCTGTTAGGAGGAGTAGCTCATATCTTAATATAGTTTTTAATTTTTTTTAGATTTATCCAGTGTGAGACTTTAACACCCCTCCACACGACTAGACACTTCGTCTGGATCATGTCGTCATTCATTTTTTCATCGGATGGTCATTGTCATTTTTTTTATAATCGTATCATCATTTTTCATAAGGGGACCCCACACAATGAATCGATTTTTCCATCCTAAAAGGTCAACCTGATAGGAGTAACCCAGATCTTAATATAGCACTTTATTACTTTATATATTTCCAGTGTGGGACTTCAACACCCCTCCTCAAGACCAGACATTTCATCTGGATTGTGCCGTCAATAATTTTTCGCTGGTTCATCATTGTCATTTTTAAACCGTGTCGTCATTTTTCATAAGGGACCCATATCATGGTTATAGATCGGTTTGACTCTGATACCATATTAAGATCTGGGGTTCCATCATTAACTTGTTAGGAAGAATAGCTCGGAGTTTAATATAGTGTTCAATTGATATCAGACTTTAATCATTAATATACGTACTTTATCGGGGAGCTTTAATTTCCCAAATTAGGATTTTTACATACTTTATCGGGAACTTTCCCAGTTAGGATTTTTCCCAATCGGGGAGTATATACATACTTTATCTCCCTCGGGCGTAGCTTCCTGTGCTGGAACAAGCCTACCTAGCTATTAAGAGACAGCAGATCGAAGTAAATGAAATGGGGCTCCTCTTACGTTCTCGACATGCACATGCATGTAGGCATATACATTTAAGAACTCTGACTACTCAACGCCCCCCATACTTACTCAATTAATCAATTCAAGGAAATGATCATCCATCCATACCCAAATAAATGTCACATAAACGAAAAACTATTATTTTTATATAAGTTCATTCGGTCGACTTAGATATTTTTCCATTTTTCATTGACCAAATCTCATATCTTTCTTCCGCCAAATATATTGTAATTCGATGACATCAACATAACATTATTAAGAACTCAAGATCACATAGTAAAAACTCATTATTATTCAATGATGTCGATATAATGACATTTAAAATAAAGAAAATAATAGATGAGTGAACACAATAAAAAAAATGCCTCTATTATTCTCAATAAATACTTCGTATACTAGTGGGTTGACATACTATCGTCTGGAGAGCACTACTGCTAATCAAGTACCATAGAAAAACCTACCTATTAAATTATACGGAGTAAGTCATTACGGAGCGAAATTGATTTAGGTGGTTTACCTTTTGGTTTAAAAAAAAAGTGAAATATTAGAAAACTTCACACATAGGAGTTCGGTAGTCCCTTCTAATTTATTCCCTAAATAGGACTAATTTAATTAATCTTCTGATTATACCCATAACCAAATCGTACGCCTCTCTCTGCTCCAAGCTTTCTTTTCTCACCCCAAGAAAGCTTGGAGCAGAGAGAGGCGTACGATTTGGTTATGGGTATAATCAGAAGATTAATTAAATTAGTCCTATTTAGGGAATAAATTAGAAGGGACTACCGAACTCCTATGTGTGAAGTTTTCTAATATTTCACTTTTTTTTTAAACCAAAAGGTAAACCACCTAAATCAATTTCGCTCAGTAATGACTTACTCCGTATAATTTAATAGGTAGGTTTTTCTATGGTACTTGATTAGCAGTAGTGCTCCCCAGACAAGTTTCCGTAAGCTGGAAAATCATTTATTGTACAAAATATCATGGCACGCAGTGTAAAATATTCCTTCTTATATCCGTCAAAGACCGACACGCCTTCATCCCACAATTTCTTCAAGTCATCAATCAAAGGTGCCAAGAAAATGTCTATATCATTTCCCGGTTGTTTGGGCCCAGAAATCATCAAAGAAAGCATTATATATTTCCGTTTCATACACAACCAAGGAGGAAGGTTATATATCACCAACATAACTGGCCATGAGCTATGTTTGCTACTCATATCACCATGAGGGTTTATTCCGTCGGTACATAGACCAAGCCTAAGGTTTCTTGTTTCAAGGCCAAATGTCGGAAATGACACATCAATTGTTTTCCATTGAGGAGAATCGGCTGGATGACGAAGATTTCCATCTACTGTTCTACCACTTGAATGCCATGTTAAATGCTTTGCATCAATTGGATTTGCAAACAGACGCTTGAATCTCGGAATAATTGGAAGATACCACAAAACCTTCGCCGGTGACCCTTTAGTGAGCACATTGGAATCAGCATTTTCTGTTGTCTTGTACCGAGAAGCCCCGCATGTGGGACATGCATTCAATTCGTTGAACTCATTTCTAAATAACACACAATCATTAGGGCATGCGTGAAACTTTTTATATCCCATCCCCAACGGACACAAGATCTTTTTAGCTTCATATGTAGTGTTCGGGAGCTCATTATCCTCTGGAAGCATATTTTTCAAAATATGAAGCAAAGACGTGAAACTTTTATCGCTCCATCCATTCGCAGCTTTTAAGTTGAAAAGTGCTAATACGGCAGATAATCGAGTATATTTATTAGGACACCCTGGCCACAGAGGCTTTTCCAGATCAGTTAATATGGTATCAAATTGTCGTGGTTGATCAGTAAAATCATCAGCCACATCACAAAACATATCATGTAATCGATCATCCACACCGTCATCGTCGTCACAGACTTGTTTGTTATCATCAACGTTAGATGAACTTGAAAGCTTTTCTTCTCCGTGCCAAATCCATGTTGTGTAAAATTCAAGAAAGCCATTCCAGTACAAATGGTCTTCTATCTCGGTCACACTCAACATCATGAAATTACCACACTTCTTACAAGGACAACGAAACTTTCCGTCCGTATTAGAAGCATTTGCCTTAGCAAACTCGAGAAATTGTGTGACCCCATTAGCATATTCATCCCCCGTACGAGGTGCAGTTATCCAACTTTTATCCATTTACGAATCCCTAAATAGACACAAATGGAGTCATAAGCTATATTAATATTATTATTTTCAAATTTTAAATATTATTCTTCCTGGTCATTCGAGTTTCACAGAACGAAAAAGAAGAGAAAATAAAGAAAAAATCAATAAAGAGAGATATTAAGAGATTAAGAAGAGATGTAAGGGTGATAAGAAGGGAAGAAGTAACTATAAAACGAAAAAATAACACACCAGAAAAAATAACACACCTTGCAAACTCTAAAATGGATTAAAGAAGAGATAAGAGAGCCGATTGGCAGGTAGTGTGCGATATATGAATTTTTTTGCAGCAATGAAACATTAAAATTGTGAAGTTAGATTTGCAGTAAACATCAACTATCTCATCACTCATTTTTTTATCTATCAATCCTAGTAGTCTCCTTATATACCTAATTCATAAAAAAATGTGTGTGCAAACAACAAAGATGAGAAATAGGAGTTAGAATACATACATTCTCTTCTATAGTTCAACAAAATTAAGGATGACAGTATAAATTGATTAAGAAATTGTATTTCGCATGTGTGACATAGGCTGATTCCTAGCAGATGCGGATGAAACATAAAGAAGTTTAACTTTTAAGTGGAGCAGACAATGGAGATGAAGAGCAAATTGGGGGGAGACAATTGACAAAAACATTTTGAGTTTACAAAACACACAACATTGTTGCACACACAAACTGTCAAAGTACAAAACTAAATATAAGCACCAACAATGACAAATTCCAGTAGTATTTTAACCATATTATATTAACATAAACCCCAATTTCAAACATTATAATTTTCGTTTACCATACTTTAGGACACATTCATATAAATCAAACCTCTCAATTGTTGTACCACCAGTCCACCGTTCATAAATATAAATCAAAATAGACAGTCACTGGAAAGTGTGCACAACTAATAGCAGGTAAGGTTACATTGGCAGAATTATCATAGCCAACTTCTATGATAATTCATTATAGGGCTTAGCCAAGGAAAGTGGAAGAAGTTGATTTAGAGAGATTCAGAGAAAGAAAATCCAGTGGGTAGAATTTGTTATCTCCTATAGAGAGCTGCACCTTTAGGTGTTAAACCCAACCCACTGACTGTGTCTAACAAGAGTTGGCTGGAAATCAATCAAAGAGATGGTGGAAGTCAACCCGAAGCCCGGGCTGGTGTGTCTGGGCGAACTCACCACCAGGCTACCAGAAAACCCCCAATTTTTTGGTATGGAAAGTGTCGACAACCCTGGACAACCCCACAACCCTTGACAACCCGACAACCCTTAATGAGCGGCGACCATTTTTCAATTAAACGAGTTCAACCGCTAGCCTTCTCTGTTTCCGGCGCTTTTCAAAACTATCAAGCAAATCGGGCAAAGTTCGAGTGGAGAAGCATACCTGTAGAGGGCGACTGAACCACAGGCTCTCTGAGGAGAGTCAATTCTTCTGGACTGATGGCATACTAGGGACGAAAGCTGCGAGCTTCAACAGAGACGGAAGCGGCGCAGGTCTAACTTCACGCGAGAGAGACAAGAATGAGGAAGCGAATGAAATTAACCCAAGAAACCTAACTAATTATTAATCAGATACGGAATATTTTAATTATGAAGTGTTAATGTGTTAAGTGTGTGAGTTATACTCTGGACGTATTACACGTCGGTCAATTATAAACCGCTATAATTAATTACGTGTTACGCCGGGTGAGAGCTAGACCGACGGTAGAAAGGGTTCTCCGTTTTTTTTAATATATCCTTATACGTCGGTTATTAAAACAAATGACGTTATACCAAGCATCATACACTACAACGATTGTTTTTAGAGAACTGACGTGGTATGCTTGACGTAGAAAGTCATTTCCGTAGTAGTGTGAGTGGCATTTTATCAGAAAGTGTCACTATAAAAATGTCATTGTAATCCATTTTTCTACTAGTGTACCTCGGGCCCTTACGGGGCGGGGTGTTACAGGTGGTATCAGTGGAACCCTACGAAAGTGTGTTGATCCGTTGGATATCGGGCGTACACTTAACAGGGGAAAATTTCGGGACTTGATTGAGATTGGCTTATGGGCGCAACGAGGACATTGCATTCCTAAGTGTGGGTAGTTGTAATATATGAAATTAATTTAAAATGATTAATTATACTACTCATACCAACAAGGTGCATCTCCTTTTAAGGGAGCTCATAACAACTCCAAGTTAAGCGTGCTTGCACGGGAGTTGTCTCGAGATGGGTGTCCATCTGTGAAGTTTCTTAGGGCGTGCATGAGTGAGGACAAAATGCGCGTTTAAGACTTGAGTTGGTTTGTGTGGACAGTACTTGAGGTCATGACTAACTACCTCAGGCCCTGCGGGGGCCGGGCTGTTCCACTTTACCCCCAAGATCATTGTTGCAATAATTTAAGGCAGCGAGGGTGATGCCAAAGTTTAAATGTGGGGTGTGTATTTAACTTTGGGCAATTTTATTTGTTGTGCAATTGCGGGAATGTTAGTGTGCGTAGGAGTCAATTGTTACTTGTTATCGTACCATTTTTGTTGTGTGGCCCGAGATTCAATTTGTTTGAGGACAAGCAAAGTCTTAAGCGTGGGGAGTTGAAAAGTTCATTTTAAAAAAAAATCATCTTTCAACACGCATTTTAAGAGTGTTAGGATTCGTTTTAGCCAATTTTCCTAGCTTAAATGTGTGATTATTTTACCGGGTTTTAGTTTGCAATTGGTGTTTTCAGAGTAAAAATCAGGAAATTTAAGCTCGGCCTCGGCGTTAGAGAATTATTCAGGATGATTTGGAGCAAATTTGGGAGTTGTTGAGAAGTATTGAAGGTCCACGAGGCATTAAATGTGTGATTCTGAAGTCAAGGGAGAACAAGGATCATGTACGGGAACAAATGTGGACTAATGGAGCATGAAAAACAGCTTTCTGGACCAACGCTTAATTCATAACCTTGATCCAGGATGACACTTGTCAATTGTCTGAGCATATCATTTTGTGTAAAACTCCAAATGAAACGATTCAAGTTTCTTGTGAAAGATAACTAAATGGTCTACAAATCATATGAAGACACCATTACGAGAGTATGAGAGAACCAATGTAAAAACAAACGTGAAAGTCAGATCATCGCTGTTGAAATTTCAGGATGAGACCTTCCACCATTTCATCCATATATTTTGATTGGGTGATCCGAGTCCAGTTTTCAAGTTGTGGTGGATAGAGAACTTCATTAGCTATAATATGGATGAAAGAAACATAACATAATTTGGACGAGAGGTGCGGACGTCGTGCACGCGTAATGCTGCCTACAGAAGTGTGTGGCGTGCGTACGACCGTGCGCGCGATCGAGAACGGCTAGATTTTTCCCCAATAAGCCCAATTTCATCCCCTTTTCACTATTTTCTATTTACATTTTACAAAGTCTGTAAACCATAGTTTTAGGCTAGATTGAGCTTAGAGACAAGCCCTAGGACAAGATTTTCATGGTTTTTCAACTTTGAATCTTCAAAATTCTAGGATTGTTTGTGGATTCTTCTCTCTTTTTAATTAATGAAAATTAATTTTTTCCTTCTTAGTTATTTTGATTCTTCAAACATGAATTGTGAGTATTTTTTATTAGGGATTTGGGATTAATGAATGGGTCTGACTCATGATCTAGGGTTCCGTTCTTGATGAGTTAATCGCTGATTATCGTTTAATTTGTGATTGAATAATTTAACTGATACCTTTTGTAATATGGAATGAACACTAGGATTATAATTACGCATAGAATAATTTAAGAGAATTCTAAATTGTTTTAGGACACCTGCACACACACCTAATTGCTTGCTAAGAGATTAGCAGGGTTAGAGAGCGATAAAAACTTAGTATTGATTATGCTGCTCAATTGTATAATTAGATTAGATTTTTTGGAATTAGTCCTTGTTTCCTTTCTGTCATTAAATCAAAGGAACTATTTAATTAGCTTTATTTTAGTTGCTTTTAATTTTAAAAAAATTCAATCTTGCACATTCGCGTTTATTTTATTAATTTTAATCGCTAAAAGTATTCAACACTTATTTCCCTTTTTTCACCCGTGTAAAGCCGTACTCGTACTTATACCTTATACTTTTAACATCTATTTTTAGTGTGAAAAAACTCACCTCAGAAAGCGATTCAGAATGATGATCACGTCATGCCGAATGACCAGTCGTGATATAAGGACATCGGCGTTGTGAAGCCGGTCCGAGGATCCGAGCGGCTGTTCCCATCCAAGAGGTACGAGGATGAGACCAGTCTTCAAAGTGATACCCATGCCATGTCGAGGAGCTAGTCGAGATATAGGTACATCGCCATTGTGGGTCTGGTGTGAAGATCCAAACAACGGTTCTCATCTCTGAGGTGTGAGGGTGAGACCGGTCTTTAAAATGATAACCATGCCATGCCGAAGAGTCGGTCTTGATATAGAAACGTCTGCGTTGTGGGATCGGTCCGAAGATCTGAGCAGCCCTTCTCATCCCTAGGGTGCGAGGATGAGACTATTCTTCAAAATAATAACCACGTCGTGTCGAGGGGCTGGCCATGATATAGGAACGTTGGCGCTATGGGGCCAGTCTGAAGATTCGTGAAGTGGTTCTCATCCCAGGGGCGCAAGGATGAGACCAATCTTCAAAATGACAATCACGTCATGCCGAGGGGCCAGTCATGACATAAGGATCATGTATATGTCACTTGATTTGCTCCATGTGCACATATATAATCCTGTAATACGAAGTACATATTAATGAAATTTAACCGCTAAGTATCATGTGTGCTATATTAGTCGGCTTTTTAATGAAGACCCCCTGTTTAAGGAGATTCTGAGACCTAAACATAATTTACATATGCGTAGTTGCTCAATAAAGCTTGCATTTTGTTTTAAATACATGGCTATTATAGAACTGATTTTTTAATCGAGAACGGATTATAATTGTGTGGAGACATAAGTTATCTCTTTGTCTGTGTGCATTGATTATATAGCTGATTCATTTTTACTTATCAACCAGGGTATGTATTTACTCATATTCATTGGAACGATGCATTTTTAAATGTACTTGGTGAACGAGCTACTTTTTTGTATAACTAGAATGATGCATCTGTAATTGCATAACTATCTTACCCATCACCACTATATGTCCATAATTGAAGACTGGGCGATAAGGGAATCTGAGGGAATTAGATAGCCAAATTTTCAGAGTAGAAAGTCCAAAAGTCTAATTGCACTACTAGAAGAAAGAAGAACCGGGCTAAATTTTTTAGTCTTCAGATTTCCACTTTATTCGGAATGGCAGCGTAGGATATAAGAAAAAAATGATCTTTCTATGTCTCTCCTTTGAATTAATATTCCATTATGTTTTTACCCTAGCTGGTGAAGTCTTTCTATAAATTTCTTACATGTCATAGAGTATCAAAGTAGTTTTCACTTCAATGAGAAGTACTATTTTCTTGAGCAGAAATGGCATGTCATTCGGTCTTCTAATTCCATTTTTTTGGTTATATAAAGGGAAAGTTTCCGAAATGGGACTAAAAAAGTTTGAAAATTCCAAAATAGGACTGTCATGTTTTTATTCCCAAAATAGGACTAATTACTGCCAAATTTGGAAAATACTGCCATGTTTGAAGTCTGGTACTGCCAAAACATGGCAGTAATTAGTCCTATTTTGGGAATAAAAACATGGAAGTCCTATTTTGGAATTTTCAAACTTTTTTAGTCCCATTTTGGGTAATATCTCTTATATAAATTTGAAATTATCAAGTTCATTAGTGGTAGTAATTTGCATGTTCAATTCAAACTTAATTCTAAAAAATCTGTATCATAAAAGATACTTGGGCCTGTATTGCTTTTCCTATCATTTGTGTCTTTATCTTAATTTGTTTTTCCTACTTTCAAGGTATCCGGTTTCATTGGCGATTCCTACTTCTACTAATGTACTAATATAGTCTAGTTCAATGAATCTAACAATTGTGCGTGAGTATTATCTCTATATCTACATCTAACTTTAAGTTTACTCCTAGCATTCGATTACAACCCTAAAATTTTAATCCTCGGTGTATTATAAGTACATATAATCTCTACCATGTTTTCCTTTTCTATTCATCATTTTTATTGTTGAATACTTTGATTCTCTAATGGCTCTAAACTCTGCTTATGTCGTCTTGAAGAATACCAGTGTGCAGGTGAACGTAATAGAGAATTGAACTAAAGAGTGAAAGAATGCTCCTTTTTTCGTTATTCCATCATATACATTTACATTTTTAAAGAAATCTTGTTCAATAGGTTTAGTAAAAAAAGGCTATATTTCACATGCAGGTTTAGTTAATAATGGAGTTTAATAAAATGCGAAGTGCAGTTGCGGTATGTCTGAACATGCTGATTGCTAAGCATTTTTAATAAAATGCAAAGTTGCTAGCAGAAGTGGGAGTGAATCGCTGGTAGTTTCCAAGTAAACTGGTTTGCTTACAAAAGTATATCCCTACTGGAAATTGCTTCCATAGAAAAGGGCAATTAACCTTTGAAGAGACACGCATAAAATTTATTATGCTTTTGATTATAAAATCAGAAAACTCAGTATCTTTCTCTCTTTTAAGAATTGCTAATAAATAGTTTGCTTCTGATTATTCAATTTCTAATGCATCTCTGTATTAACAATTGCTACTATGGTAGATGAGCTGTTCACATGTTATAGGTTAGTTTAAGTGATATATGTTCCAAGAGTGCTTTGACCAAAACACATTTTCATAGAATTGGATAAGGATGTGCACAAATGGTTAATGGGTGGAGCATCAAAGTTTAGAACTACTCTTTGCAAAGAGGTGCATTAGACATTTAGGTTATGACTAAACCTCTGAGCTAGACACTTGCTTGAAACTATTATGCTCTGATTTTCCTCTTCAATCTGCTTTAGTATTTCTTTTTGCTTTTAGCTCCCTAGAATTTTATCTCCCTTTCTCTCTACTATAATTAATTTATGTACTTTGTTTATCCATATAAATAGTTGATTTCTTGGTGTAATAAGTGGTTTCTAGGTGATATATAGTTGGTGTCTTGGTGATATATTATATATAGTAGGTGTTTTGGCTTCACTTAAAATTTATTTTCTTTGTCAGGTTTCAATATGCAGTGCAGTCCCTCGTATATCATCTTAAGGTTTGAAATCCTTCCCTTTTTATTCCCCTGAAAAATGAACTTTTTTTTCTAGGGTATAAATTGCTATGACTTGTACTATATGTCAATCACTTGTGAGATTATTTCCACATCTCAAATTTCTCCTTGTTATCTATACTTGTTTCTAAACTCTAAGAGTGAAATGTAACACTTCCAAGTTTGTAAGTAGATAACAGATAATCCATAGATTATTTGATTCAATTGGTTTTTTACATATATTTACCTAGTGTGTGTATATATATATATATATATATATATATATATATATATATATATATATATATATATATATATATATATTACTGGGGGTAATTGTGAACTTTTCAGTTGCCTAAAATTTACAGACTTATATTAAGAAAATAAAGATTTATAACTATTTCAAATATTATAAGCGTGGGAATATAAATGTTAATATTTTGAAATGTTTGTTATCCAGGTCATTGATATACATGAAGAGGAAAGAGCTTCGATCTCCATGGATTGCTTCTAAAAATTGTGTTGCAACTTTATGACCAAATTCTCATACTTGGAGTCTTGGACAACTCACGTCTCACGGTTACGTTTTATAGACTTGGCGGATATTAATGATTTGTGGACAGTTTTATTGTAAAGACTTGCTTGAGGGATATTTTTTTTAGTTTTGTGTCTAGACAATTGTTTTTTAGTTTATTGGCTCAATTTTTACATGGTTGTGTAACTAATTAAGGTAATGTCATTAGACTTTATAGCATATTGAGGTGTATGATACACGTGTAATTTCCGTGTTTATGGTTGCATTTTTAGTTACTTTTTGTTGTTTAGCATTTCGGAAATTACACACTTTCGGTGTAATAGTTTAGTTTGTTTAAAATCTTGTAAAATGTTTAGATTAGGTTTATTCTGAGCTCAAACAGGTCTATCATCACTCAAAGGACAGTTGGTGAACCCCAAAAGTGGAAGGAAGGTGCAAAATCACAAGACAAAAAGGGAAAATCCTGATTTTGGTCTATACTCGGTCGAGTATCACCTATACTCGATCGGGTATCTGGTTGAAATTTCAAATCAGATCGGATCCGAAAACAAAGGAACATGCAAGAGAAGATTTTCCCACGATCGAGTGTCTATACCCGATCAGGTACACCGACATACTCGATCGGGTATAGCTATGAATTTTACTCGAATATCGATCGAGTATGGACCGAATTCGAGATTCTACACATACTCGATCGAGTATATGTATATACTCGATCGAGTACCCGACCTGCACCTCAAAAAGCCTATAAATACACCTCCTTTCCTTCACTTTTAGACACCAATTCCTTTATACTCTTAAGCTCAGTTTAGAATAGCACTTCTTTATATTTCTTTTAGCATGTTTAGTCTCCAAATGAGGAGCTAAACTTCCATTTCTTGGTTTTGCTCTTGAAGCTTGTTGATTATTAAAGTTGTGAGTTATTTTCTTACTTTCTCCTCTTGATTATTAATTCTTCCCTTAATCTCATTCTATATTAATGTTGGAGGGTGGCTAAGTGACGATTAGTTAACGTTCCGACATTGATTATTACTAGAAACGATCAACGAACCGATGGTTAAACGTTGATGGTTTCACAAGTAAGTAACATCGGTTTATTAATGCACGGTCGTGGTTAATAAACTTAAGAGGGATTAATTTTGTTGGTTAAACCAAAACCGTTGTGTTGAGGTTATCAATCTTAATTGATTTCATCAAGGAGTTAAAGAGGTTAAATGCTACTACTATATCGGTATACGACGTTGTTCTATATTTGATAAATAGTAAGGGTTATTAATGAACGGTCGTTGTTAATAACTACCCTCGATGAATTGGAGATACTCCGCGATTGAGTATTCGAGAGGGGATAAGTTATAGATATAACAATGATCGACTAAAATATATCAACAAGTGGAAAGTAGCAAGGCCAAGTCCCTTTTATTCTTGAATTTAATCTCATATAACTCGTTCATCTTCGTGTTTAATTTAATTAAATCACTCAACAATCAAAACCCCCCCTTTATTTACTATTTACATAAAAAGAAAGTTATTCCTTTCCCTGTGGATACGAACTCTACTTCACCTATACTACGTATAAGTGTTAGTATCGATTTACTTTGAGTGCACGCACGACAAAGTGCACGTCAAATTTGGCGCCGTTGCCGGGGAAAGGCAATTAATTTTTCTTTTTATTTTATTTTAAGAAAAAGGAAAAAATATGGTTCAAGTATAAAGATTTCTATTTCTTCTGAGCTTTGTAGTACATGGTAAAATATCGTTCACTGAACGAAATCACATACCACTCAAACCCCGAAATAGAACAAACTCTCGAGCCGTTGAAAAACAAATTCTCAAACTCCGACTCGGGAGAATCATCAAGTGCTAGTTCTCAATCTAGCAAGACCGAAGAGCCAATCACTATGGCTCATGAAACAAGAACATTGAGGGAGCTCACGGCTCCGAATCTAAATCAACAACCCCTATGTATCACTTTTCCAACTCTTGATACGGGGGTCACATTTGAGCTTAAATCTGGGCTCATTCATCTACTTCCCTCTTTCCATGGCCTACGGGGGGAAGATCCGAACAAACATATGTCGGAATTCCATATTGTGTGCACAAGCATGTGCCCCAATGGCGTATCCGAGGAACAAATCAAGCTAAGGGCTTTTCCTTTCTCTCTAAAAGACACCGCGAAGGATTGGCTTTTCTACCTTCCTTCGGGGAGTATCACTACATGGGCTCAAATGAAAAAGGCTTTCCTCGAAAGGTACTATCCCGCATCTATCTCTTCAAGTCTCAAAAGGCAAATTAGCAACATTGAGCAAGCAGATGATGAGACCTTGTACGAATATTGGAAGCGCTTCAAAAAATTATGTAACATTTTAGAAATGTAACATTTTATAACTCCCTCAAATGTAACACTTTAGAAACATAATGCAATAATTGCCACGTTTATTACCTAACGTAGCACCAACTATACATATATGTATGTACACACACACACACATATATATATATATATTCACGATTGGCACAAGAATAATGTAAAATGTATAAAAATCAATACATTCACATGGCTATATATAGAAATAATCAATAAATATCTCATTTAATAAATTTAAAATATACCCTACACCTAAGTAACGTATTATACACTGACGTGCACTTTGTCGTGCGTGCACTCAAAGTAAATCGATACTAACACTTATACGTAGTATAGGTGAAGTAGAGTTCGTATCCACAGGGAAAGGAATAACTTTCTTTTTATGTAAATAGTAAATAAAGGAGGGGGGTTTGATTGTTGAGTGATTTAATTAAATTAAACACGAAGATGAACGAGTTATATGGGATTAAATTCAAGAATAAAAGGGACCTGGCCTTGCTACTTTCCACTTGTTGATATATTTTAGTCGATCATTGTTATATCTATAACTTATCCCCTCTCGAATACTCAATCGCGGAGTATCTTCAATTCATCGAGGGTAGTTATTAACAACGACCGTTCATTAATAACCCTTACTATTTATCAAATATAGAACAACGCCGTATACCGATATAATAGTAGCATTTAACCTCTTTAACTCCTTGATGAAATCAATTAAGATTGATAACCTCAACACAACGGTTTTGGTTTAACCAACAAAATTAATCCCTCTTAAGTTTATTAACCACGACCGTGCATTAATAAACCGAAGTTACTTACTTGTGAAACCATCAACGTTTAACCATCGGTTCGTTCATCGTTTCTAGTAATAATCAATGTCGGAACGTTAACTAATCGTCACTTAGCCACCCTCCAACATTAATATAGAATGAGATTAAGGGAAGAATAAATAATCAAAAGGAGAAAGTAAGAAAATAACTCACAACTTTAATAATCAACAAGCTTCAAGAGCAAAACCAAGAAATGGAAGTTTAGCTCCTCATTTGGAGACTAAACATGCTAAAAGAAATATAAAGAAGTGCTATTCTAAACTGAGCTATTCTAAACTGAGAAATGGAAGTTTAGCTCCTCATTTGGAGACTAAACATGCTATAAAAATATAGAAGAAATATTATTCTAAATTGAGCTTAAGAGTATGGAAGAAGGGATGGTTTAATGTGAAGAAAAAGGGGTGTTTTTATCCTAGGCAAAATGAGAGATATGAGAGAAATATTTTGTTGTGTGCAGGAGCTAAGTTTATTTTATATTTTAAAAGAATAGCATGTTTAGAATAGCACTTCTTTATATTTCTTTTAGCATGTTTAGTCTCCAAATGAGGAGCTAAACTTCCATTTCTTGGTTTTGCTCTTGAAGCTTGTTGATTATTAAAGTTGTGAGTTATTTTCTTACTTTCTCCTCTTGATTATTAATTCTTCCCTTAATCTCATTCTATATTAATGTTGGAGGGTGGCTAAGTGACGATTAGTTAATGTTCCGACATTGATTATTACTAGAAACGATCAACGAACCGATGGTTAAACGTTGATGGTTTCACAAGTAAGTAACTTCGGTTTATTAATGCACGGTCGTGGTTAATAAACTTAAGAGGGATTAATTTTGTTGGTTAAACCAAAACCGTTGTGTTCAGGTTATCAATCTTAATTGATTTCATCAAGGAGTTAAAGAGGTTAAATGCTACTATTATATCGGTATACGGCGTTGTTCTATATTTGATAAATAGTAAGGGTTATTAATGAACGGTCGTTGTTAATAACTACCCTCGATGAATTGGAGATACTCCGCGATTGAGTATTCGAGAGGGGATAAGTTATAGATATAACAATGATCGACTAAAATATATCAACAAGTAAAAAGTAGCAAGGTCAGGTCCCTTTTATTCTTGAATTTAATCCCATATAACTCGTTCATCTTCGTGTTTAATTTAATTAAATAACTCAACAATCAAACCCCCCCTTTATTTACTATTTACATAAAAAGAAAGTTATTCCTTTCCCTGTGGATACGAACTCTACTTCACCTATACTACGTATAAGTGTTAGTATCGATTTACTTTGAGTGCACGCACGACAAAGTGCACGTTAGTGTATAATACGTTACTTAGGTGTAGGGTATATTTTAAATTTATTAAATGAGATATTTATTGATTATTTCTATATATAGCCATGTGAATGTATTGATTTTTATACATTTTACATTATTCTTGTGCCAATCGTGAATGTATATATATATATATATATATATGTGTGTGTGTGTGTGTGTGTGTGTGTGTACATACATATATGTATAGTTGGTGCTACGTTAGGTAATAAACGTGGCAATTATTGCATTATGTTTCTAAAGTGTTACATTTGAGGGAGTTATAAAATGTTACATTTGTACTCCTATCTATGGTAACGTTTGTGTCATACTTATAGTTCGTTCAGAAGAATGTTACATTTGATTAAAAAAATTGTTACATACTGTTACAATAGAGAAAAGGTAACACGAGCGAATGTAACGCCACAAAACCGTTACATTTGGAAGAATGTAACAGTTTTTTGGACCAATGGTAACAAATTTGACTGTTACAAAAGACCTCTTAATGTAGTAGTGCGAATTCGCACACGGCAGCGCTGAGGGGCCGATCGTGTAACATAATGCGCCGGTCACCATCCTGGAAGGGAATGGGCGAGCCTCGCCACGATCAAGATAGTGTGAGGGCTTATAGAAGGCCTCGGAATATGGTGCAAGGGCTTGTGGATGCCTTGGCTTATGGCGCATGTCACACACGCCGAAAGGCGAGGGCTAGACGGTTTGCCAACGGGACGTGGCTCGGATGCTTGTGCGTCATACGACCCGTAGGAATCCTTTCTATGTGTTCAGAACACACATATGATTGTGATTTCTTCATCTTTAGTCACTCGTGAATGGATCCATTATTCATGTTGAGCATCATCTGGTTTTCCCGCTCGAGCTTATTGAGCGGCCCTAAACGCACAGTGAACATGGTAATGCGGCCACACGACCATATAATATATAAATGTATATATTCTCACATTCATGACTAATGGCCTAAGAGTAATAAGAACCTTCGGCCCGGGTTGACCGTTAGGTTTTTCTGGATTGTAGCTATCCACGGCAAGACTACCACTACTAGAAAAATGGTCTATAGTGACAATAAATAAGTGTCACAAAAAGTTTTTCTGACACTAGAAAAGTGTCATAGAAGGTCGGGAATTATGACACTAAATTTAGTGTCACTGGTAAAGTGTCACTAATTATTTATGACACTAGAGTATCATAAAAAATTATGATAAAACAATATCACTTTGTGTTTTGACACGTAAGTATCAATTAAATTTAGGAAAAATTGAAAATAATAATCCCAACTATTACCTATCCGCTAACAATAATCCCAACTATTGATTATTTTTGTATAATCCCAATTATATGAGCCATCCGCCAATAATGGTCCATGACCAAATATTACCTTCTATAAAAGTGAATTTTAAATAAAAATTAAGCGTGAAAATTAAAAGTTGGGATTATTTATAGAGATTACTTGCTATATCTCTTCTCATCCACTTTAGAAACTTCATGAATTTATTTACAGGGACTATTATTGGCGGAAGGTCCCTAAAGTTGGGATTATCCTGAAATAATCGATAGTTGGGATTATTATAAGCGGACCGCCAATAGTTGGGATTATTACAATCAATTTTTCCTTAAATTTATGATACATTGGGTATCACATAATGTTGATTATATATTTGTATATTCATATTTATATATAATTATTCATACACACGAAATATAAGATTACTACTTAGAAAAATAAAAATGACAATGTATGAAAAATTAAAAGGCACTTTATTCAAAATAAAAAGAATTATCATTTACAATTCAAATGTCATACACACTCCAACACAAACTCAACTAAATCTATAATAAACTAATTTGTGAACTTCTAACTGCTTAGCTTCCTACTTATTGGTGGCTTTTCAATAGCTGATCGAAAGAAACAAAATCAAGTTACATTAGATAGCTACAATGGATAATGTTTATGTGAGAGCGCCAAAATATTGTTGCTAAAAAGTAAACTTTAAAACTAGATGAACTTTAAAAGACACCTGACGAGCACTTTGTCACGGTGCGTCAAAATAAATTCAATACTAGCACTAATACGTAGTATAGTGAAGTAGAGTTTGTATCCACAGGGAAAGGAATAATTATCTTTTTACAGAAACAAGTAATAAAAAAGGGGGGTTTTGATTGAGTGATTTAATTAAATTAAACATGAAGATGAACGACTTATATGAGATTTAATTCAAAGATAAAAGGGACTTGGCATTGCTACTTTCCATTTGTTGATATATCTTAGTCGATCATTATTATATATATCTATAACTTATCTCCTCTCGAATACTCAATCGAGGAGTATATCCAATTCATCGAGGGTAGTTATTAGAGATAATTACCCCTTATATAACTAAAAGATCACATCTTTCTCAATCTATGACTCATATGTTTTTTCCCCTAATATGATGGCTTTTTTCATGGATCCATACGATCCCACATACCATCTATATTACTTAGTTCCACATCTACCCTTCAATCGAATGCCACGTTTTTAAGTTAGGTTCCATTACTACGTTTAATACTCCTCCTCCCAGGTATATCAATTGCAGAAGATCTGAAGTACCCCTTTTCCATTCATAGAGATATCCTATGGTCAAATCCATATCAATTAACAATGTTTCCAAAATTAAAGTTTAAAAATTTAAATCCAGTCATGCCACCGCCGTCCAGCAGCCATTGTCCGGTCATGCCACCGCCGTCCAGCTGCACGCTTGGCCGCCCCATCATCCTACTGCACGCTTGCTCGCCGTCACCGCCTAGCCACACGCTTGCCCCACTTCTGTCCCTAGGCATGTGCGCCACCACAGTTGTGATGTATGGGCGCCGCCGCCGTCCCAATCCATGCGCACCGCCACCATCCCGATCCTTGTGTGCCGCCGCACAGCCGCGTTCCCAATCCCTATGCCAACCTACATTCGCCGCCTAACCCAACTTGCCGCCGCCCAGCCATCTCCTCCATTCTCCTTCATCATCTTCCTCTTCTTTTCTATTTTTAAAATTAGGCTGGGTTTGTGGGCGTGCATTAAACGTGGGTAGTAAACATAGGTAGTGAATGAATGCATTGACGAACTGTGTTGTGCAGTGAATCGGATGCAATAGATTGTGTCATAACATTGACAGAAAGTGCAGTGATTACGACAAATAGTGCAATAATGTAGAGCAGTATCACCCGCATGAAATGCAATATACTTAATTAGACGTAAAATGTTGAAATTATTAAGGGATAATTACCCTTAAAGTCATGCAGTAATGTCGCGCAGTAACTACAATATAAAATACAGTATTTTTAATTGGAAAAAATAGTGTATAATGCACACTTTTTTGCCGTGTTTTTATTTGGTAATTTAAGAATATTTTGTTTGAAATCCTTCCCTAGTTGAACTTGTTAGAAATGGATGGGGAAAAAATGAAACGAAGATGTGAGGAGTGGTTAGAAGGAATCCTCCCAAGAAACGAAGACCATACATGTTTTTGGGAGGAATATTGTTCCTAACGAATATTGTTTGTATTTCGAAGCATGTACAACAATCATGTGGCTGATATTCATTTTGTTCGTATTTTGAAAATAGCAAGTGCACACGTGACTTTTTGGGAAGAATCTCGTGCGCGCTAGTAATGCCAATTTTATTTTAAGGCTATATTGGTCTTTTAATGGTCAAATTTTTACTATGATCGTTATTTAAATGACACGCATAGTCATATATGAGGAAATTAACATTAGAGGTCATATATTGAGAAATCTCTTAACTTATAGTCATACGTGCGTAATTTTCCCTAGTTATTAACAATGACCGTTCATTAATAACTCTTACTATTAGTCAAGTATAGAACACCGCCATATACCGACTTGATAGTAGCATCTAATCTCTTAACTCCTTGATGAAATCAATTGAGATTGATATAACCTCAACACAACGGTTTCGGTTTAACCAACAAAATTAATTCCTCTTAAGTTTATTTACCACGACCATGCATTAATAAACCGAAGTTACTTACTTGTGAAACCATCAACGATTAACCATCAGTTCGTTGATTGTTTCTAGTAATAATTAATAGATGAAACAAAACTAGTTGATCCTTTAAGTAATGTTCAAAATATTAATATGAAATATGAATAGGAATTAATTAATACTCAAGGAAGAATATTAAAGAAGATGAATCCTACTATAGTTAATATCAAGATGTTAACTAATTGTCATCTTAGTAACACTCCCCAATATTAACATAGTGGAAGAAATAACTATTACTATAACTAATGTCAAGATGTTAACTAATTGTCATAGAAAGGATACAAGAATATCCTTTCTGTTGCTGTTGAGACTGATTATTCTTTCCCAATGGCTGATAAAGTGAAGGAGTATCTTAAGGACCCTTCCAAGTTTGCTGTTGCTACTGCTTCTGTTTTCTCAACCGCTGCTGGTTCCACTCCTGCAGCTTCTGCTGAAGAGAAGAAGAAAGAAGAGCCTGAGGAAGAGTCTGATGAGGACATGGGCCTCGATCTCTTTGGTTAAAATTTGGTCCCTTGGTTTTATCATGGCTAGGCTTGAATAGTTGAATTAGCTTATTGTTTTGGTCATGCCTTGAGTTGGTTATAACGTTTTGTTCAAGTTTTGTTTTGTTTTTAAATTTTATTTAGAATTCAGCAACAGGATTTTCTTATCAATTTAATTCATTTCCTTGTTTGGTTGAACAAAAAAAAAAAATAGAAATAGTATTTAAAGGAAGAATTAATATTCAAGGAAAGAAGTTAAGAAAATAACTCACAACTTTAATAATCAACAAGCTTCAAGAGCAACACCAAGAAATGGAAGTTTAGCTCCTCATTTGGAGACTAAACATGCTATAAAAATATAGAAGAAATACTATTCTAAATTGAGCTTAAGAGTATGGAAGAAGGGATGGTTTAATGTGAAGAAAAAGGGGTGTATTTATAGGGAAATGAAGGTGGCAGGATCATGTACCCGACCAGGTGTTTGGGGTACTCGATCGGGTACTCAGCTGGTTCCGAGAAATGAGAAAACGTCATCTCATACCCGACCGGGTGTGTCGGTCTACCTGATCGGGTATGAGACCGGATCTTTCAAATATATTGCTCCCACGATCCTTTGTTTCCAGGATTTGATTCGGACAACGAAATCGGGTCAATACCCGATCGGGTGTTGCATATACCCGACCGGGTACATGAACTTTTTCCCAAATCAATTTTTGATCTTGTCCCTTTGCACACCTTTTGGTCTTTGGGATCCATTTCTTGATCCTTTGAGTGCTTTCAACCTGTCCTATGCTCAGAATAATCCTAATCTAAACAATTTACACCAATTAAAATAAAACAAAACATTACACCGAAAGTGTGTAATTTCCAAGCTAGTGAATCACAAAACTAATTAAAAACGTACAAATACAAACGGAATTTACACACTAATCAACTCCCCCGTACTTAGTCTCTTTACTCGTCCTCGAGTAAAGTCAAATGTTCAAAAGTTTCAAGTCCTCCAAAAAGTTCATAATCAATAAGTGAAAGCAAAAGGCCACCAAGGATAAACATGAATTTTACATTGAGTATCTAGCTCAAAGAAAAAGTGTTCTCTTGGGTTTCATGACCTTCTATGCTTCTTGCTTTTTCCTCCTCCTCTTTGTATCTTCAAGAGATCAAAATGATGTCCTGCAAAAACAATTATATCTCTCATATCTCTCATTTTGTCTAGGAGCCTTTTCAGGTTTTCATCCTAGCATCTCTTTGTATTTTTAATCCTTTCCACTCACTCATTTATTTTTAAAGCCTTTTTTGCTTAGATTGCCCGTTTTTGGGTTTTCAACCTAACTAACATTTCTTTTTCTTTTAATTTATTATTTTTTTTTAAAATAAAAGATAAGTATGCGTAATACAAAGTGAAATTTCCAAAAAGGGAAAGTAACATACCAATGAGAAGTCCTTCCCCCTCTTCTTGTTCAAGGCACGGTCCCTAGTGCCCTCCTTCTCCGCCGTAGTAGTTGCCGCCGAATCCTCCACCCATGCTGTTAGAGATATTTTCATTATATTGTGATCAATGTTACGTATACTTTTGTAGTTAGTTTAAATAAATAAATAGACTAGCTAGAATAATGAATAGGCCTTTTAAGGCAATTTGTAATAAAGGCTTTCATGCCTTTTTAGGTATGGGCCTCATAGAAAAAGGAGCCCAAATGATTGTAAAACCTACCTTTCCCGTCAGGCTATATATATGCCTTAAGGGAAAGGCTAGGTGATGTGAGTTTTCTCGCACTTAAAAAGATTGTAATATAGTGGTGTAAGTACGAGTATCGTCTCCACAGGGACGGACAAAAGGGAATCAAGAATTAATTAAATTCATCGATTAAAAAGAAATAAAATAAATGCGTCGTGCGAGATTTGATTGGGTGGAAAATTAAACTAATGTTAATGAGCAATAAAATAAAAAGATTGGTTTCTCTCCAATTAATGACGAAGGGAATAGGGATTGATTCCGGGGTAACCAGATTTCTGGCAGATCAGGCCTAATTACATGAATTTAATTTAATTGAGCCTAGCTAATCATTACTAAGTTCTTACCGCTCTCGCGGCGTAGAGTACAATAATTTAGGGGACCAGGCTGATCTCTCATGCGACAGGATCCTAAATTATTGCCAAGACGAGCGAGCTTACGGCCCCTTAATCGCTACTAATCTCTTAGCGAACGATTAAGTGTGTGTGAATGTGTCCTAGAACAAATTAGATCTCTCTTAATTCATTCTACATGCAATTGTAATTCTAGCTGCAGTCTAGGT
The DNA here is from genome assembly GCA_945859915.1 of Cuscuta epithymum. Lineage (NCBI taxonomy): Eukaryota > Viridiplantae > Streptophyta > Magnoliopsida > Solanales > Convolvulaceae > Cuscuta > Cuscuta epithymum. The sequence goes on along the minus strand of CAMAPF010000017.1, from coordinate 3,551,074 downwards.
TACAAGAGATATCAATTAAATTATTCAAACACAAATTAAACGGCATTCATGCAATTAAACCGACAAGAATCTAGCCATACATCATGATTAACCCCTTCATCAACCCCAAATCCCTAATTAAACTACTCACAATTCATAATTGAAGAATCAACAGAATTGAGATGAATAGAATAAATTGTCATTAATTAAAAAGATGAACTTACAAATAATCCCACGGTCTTGGAAGAAAATAGCGTAAAAACGGTGTTAAATCCGTCCCTAGGCCTCTCCGTAATGTTCGTAACGTCAAAATATGGGTATGAGGGTCTTATTTATAGAAAACAGATGAGTTTGGGCTGAAATGGGACTAAAAAAGGGCTGAAATCCGCGTCTCGGGTGTACGCACGATCGTGCGTACCTTGCCACGCACGATCGTGCGTAGCAGGCAGATTAGTTGCCGCGTTGTTGGCTCTTACGCACGATCGTGCGTCCTTTTACGCACGATCGTGCGTCCGTGCTCTTCAGCCTTTTTTCTATTCCGAATTTAACAAAACTTCCTTTATGAAAGTTGTAGATAATGAAGTCCTCTATCCACACCAATTTGCCGAATGTGATTTGAATCATCCAATCAAGAGATATGACTAAAATGGTGGAAGGTGTCATTCTGAAATCGCAGCAGAGATCATCTGACTTCATCATCTGTTTTCACCTTGATCCTCTCAGATTCTCGGAATGATGTCTTCATATGATTTGTAGCCCTTGAAGTTGGCTTTCATATGGAACTTGAATCGTGTACATTGGTTGTTTCTACAAAGAGATATGCTTGAACGATTGACAGAAGGTCATCCTGATCGTCGTTTTCAAGTTTCATTCATCTTCTTTTGACCCCTTAGCCAATCCTAGAGCTCTTTTTCCTTCAAATCTTCATCGTGAATCTTCCGGTGACCTCCAAATCTATCAAATGATTCTCAAATGCTTCTCAAATCATCCCGATTGTTCCTCAAGTGTCAGTGCCGGGCTCAAATTCCTTGATTTTGACTACAAACAACACAAAACTCGAACCAACGCCCGGTAAACATAACTTGAGCTAAAATTGAGACTTGTAACACCTTAAAGCTAGGAAAACCATCAAAATCCGATCTCAACATGCATCAAATACGTGTCTAAATACGGACTTATCAGATTCCCCCACACTTAAGCCTTTGCTTGTCCTCAAGCAAACTGAACAACGGGACTTACGATAATCACCACACGGAATTTAAAATAGTTAGCATGCACACGTAGTTAAATGGATATTCACAGGACAAACAATCTAAACCAAGAAAATTCTTCCCTAAACTACAACTTTGTACTCAAGCTAAACTATTTGACACAATTATTCACAACATCCTCAAAGTAATGACAGCATACACAAATAAGCTAGCTACTGATCAGAAGGACTTGTGAATGTGATGGTTAATGGTTAATGATAATAGTCCCTTTATTTTGAGAGATAGGAATATTCTAACAAAGACTTAATGTATTTAGGAACTTCAGGGCTATTCTTAGGAACAAGGAATTTAGTAGGCCACAAATTAGGAACAATCATTTAAACCTATGCAAAGAGTAGACATGGTGTACAACTAAGCTAAACCGTCTCAGCACATCTGTGCTTTGACGTATACTTGAAGTACGCGGAGGACTAAAGCTAATTTTTGAGATAGCCTCCAAGTTTATTAATTAAATTCAGTTTCCCTTGTCATGTTGGCACGAGAACGCCGTTTCTTTCGAAAGATACCCAAGTCTCATCTTACGCTTTTTGACTGGGGCACCCATTCCCTTTTTCGCAAAGTAAGAGGTCTAGCTATATTAATTTTTCACCTTTCGGATTCTCACTAGACATTACCCCATTCTAATCTCGGCCTCACCAAGGAAAAATAGCAATTTAAGTTCATTAATTTAAAAGTGAATCCATGCCTACAATGCAATCCTCGAAAGTATCAAATTCCTAAAAAATGACTGCTCTTACCCCATTTGGGGCATAGGAACAGTGCCAAAAATGGCTCCTACACAAAATTCCCTAATCTTGGCAAATTAATCCCTTAATTCCCTAAACATCAAGACTAAGTCAGAAATATTCATGGGCAAAGAAACAGGCCATTTGGCTATGGAGCTCAACTAATTGGGTAACAAAGAACAGTCAGGCTCAAAATGGCTTCTCCTAAAGGGTTCTTTCAGGTGGGGTGGATGATTAATGGAGAATTCAATGGGTGACTAATGCCTTCATCCTCTCAACACCTAGATTATAGTGCAAGCAATTTAAGCCTAAACACTTCAAAGATGTTCTAAAAGCATAGTCAAAACGCTAGCCAGCTCACAAAGACACAGTTTAAAGGAAAATTTTCAAAAAATTTTGCATGAATTTCCTATGAATATACAACTAACACCTGTGCATGCTAACTCTAATAAATCTCATGTAACAACCACTGCCCGAATGCCCAATTCACTCCCCCACACTTAAACTTTGGCATCGTCCTCGATGACCAAAAATGCACTATGCACAAGGGGGTAAAGAGGAAAGGGTCACACATGCTCAACTTAACTCAAGTCATTATTACAACAAGCGAGTAAAAGAGTCAAAGAAACTTCCCTATGGCGTTGGTCGATGCAGAACTAAACTGAGTTAATGTAATCCTCGGCACATCATCCATACAACAAGACCCTGAGCTGCAACAAAAACACAAAGCAAAACAACGAAACAACAAACAAAGCAAAAGCAAAATCAAAAGCAGAAAAAAGCTCGGGTTGCCTCCCGAGAAGCGCTATTTTTAACGTCGTGTGCCCGACGATACCTCATAAGCTCTCAAATTGCAAATACTGTAGTGGTGCACTAACAATCAACGTTTCCAGCTTCCTTTCAACAATTGCCATTAGATGGCGCAAATTCTTAAATTCTTCAGTCCATGAAGGTAGCATATGGTCTTCATAACCCTCATCAGCACAGAAGTGAAGTATGAAACTCTCATCCTCTTCGGGCGGGTATGGAACTTGAGTGAAAACTTTGATTACTCTAGGCATCACCGGAAGCTCAAAACATGTCTCCAAGCAAGGAGTAGGAGCAACATCGTAATCAAACTGCACCATAGAAAAGTCTTCTTCTTCCTCACAAATATCATCTACATTCACAACCTCTCCTCCGAACTCTGTATCACTCCCCATGAAGGCATCCCAACTCTCGTTAACATCGTTCTCATCAGGGTCTTCTTGGATGATGTTGTCACTCTCCGTACAAAAAGGAATATCATCAAGTAGTGAATCAAAGAAATCCAAATCTGAAACCACGTAAGAGTGGATCGGTGCAGGTGTACAAGAGGAGTAATCTTGATTGTGGAGCGGTACTTCTTCATTGTGGACATCATCTACCTCGCCCCCACTCTCTTGGAGCATGTAATCATATTCTCCCAACTCATCTTCTATACCCAAACCTACCTCAGTGGCTGCATCAATGTCATGACTGATTTGCTCCTTGCCATCCTCGTTAGGTGTTGAGACTAATGGTAAATCAAACGGCTGTGGAGTTTCTGTATGAAAATCGCAGTGATCAGTGACTTCATCAGTTACAATTTGTACCGTTTGAAACTTTTTCCGGTATTCTTGGAAAACAACTTAACACTACTATCTTCTTCTTCATCTTCAACCATAGGTGGGTCTTCAAAGGTATCAGGAAGTGTATCATCCATCATATTCCCACCTTCACAATCCGACTCACTCACATGATCATCCCTATTGGTCTCCTCAGGTTGGGCTTTTGTGTCGCTAGGATGGGATCTCCCGGACTCCTCAGATAAAGCCTTTGCAATCTGCCCCAATTGATTCTCCATGTTCTGCATACTTGCATCGGACACTTGCATGAATTTCTTTAGTGTCTCTTCCAGGTCAGACAGCTTCTCTGAAATTATCTCTTCCAATTCGTCGTCTGAATCTTGTGGCTCATAGCTCGGCAAAGACGTAGGAGTAATTGAAACATTTGAGTTTGTAAGTTGTGGGGAGGACGAAGTGGGGTATGCAGTTGCCCAGTAAGGATGGTCGTATGGAGGAATGGGGCAAAGACATGAATGATGTCCGCCTCCGCAGAAGGAACAAATGCTATTTTTAGGAAAGCAATCAACCAATTCCTCGGGACTTTTAGTTTGAATAAGAAATTCCATTATGGAGCCTGGTTTTGTCCGAGGATATTGTGGATAAGGATACTGATTAGGAGAATGAGATTGGGAGTATTGCGTATTTGGAAGAGGGTAAGAATAGGAAGATGGAAACTTTTGTGGCGTTGGAGAATAATTTTGATGAGGTGAGTAATATTGAGGAGGAGGAGGAGGAGGAGTGTAAGGAGGGTATGGCGTATATGGTGAATATTCCATGGAGGTTTGAGGGTAAGGAATTCCTCCAGGAATTTGGCTGAATGGGTTCATCTCATGCCTCTTAGAAATTACCTGAAAGGTTAGCACAGAAAAATCCTACGAAGAACAAAAAGAAAACTAACTAAAAAAAATCTCGCTGAAATTAATTAACCCTTAAAACCGACACCGTCCCCGGCAACGGCGCCAAAAACTGATGTGAGTTTTCTCGCCCTTAAAAAGATTGTAATATAGTGGTGTAAGTACGAGTATCGTCTCCACAGGGACGGACAAAAGGGAATCAAGAATTAATTAAATTCAGCGATTAAAAAGAAATAAAATAAATGCGTCGTGCGAGATTTGATTGGGTGGAAAATTAAACTAATGCTAATGAGCAATAAAATAAAAAGATTGGTTTCTCTCCAATTAATGACGAAGGGAATAGGGATTGATTCCGGGGTAACCAGATTTCTGGCAGATCAGGCCTAATTACATGAATTTAATTTAATTGAGCCTAGCTAATCATTACTAAGTTCTTACCGCTCTCGCGGCGTAGAGTACAATAATTTAGGGGACCAGGCTGATCTCTCATGCGACAGGATCCTAAATTATTGCCAAGACGAGCGAGCTTACGGCCCCTTAATCGCTACTAATCTCTTAGCGAACGATTAAGTGTGTGTGAATGTGTCCTAGAACAAATTAGATCTCTCTTAATTCATTCTACATGCAATTGTAATTCTAGCTGCAGTCTAGGTTACAAGAGATATCAATTAAATTATTCAAACACAAATTAAACGGCATTCATGCAATTAAACCGACAAGAATCTAGCCATACATCATGATTAACCCCTTCATCAACCCCAAATCCCTAATTAAACTACTCACAATTCATAATTGAAGAATCAACAGAATTGAGATGAATAGAATAAATTGTCATTAATTAAAAAGATGAACTTACAAATAATCCCAGGGTTTTGGAAGAAAATAGCGTAAAAACGGTGTTAAATCCGTCCCTAGGCCTCTCCGTAATGTTCGTAACGTCAAAATATGGGTATGAGGGTCTTATTTATAGAAAACAGATGAGTTTGGGCTGAAATGGGACTAAAAAAGGGCTGAAATCCGCGTCTCGGGTGTACGCACGATCGTGCGTACCTTGCCACGCACGATCGTGCGTAGCAGGCAGATTAGTTGCCGCGTTGTTGGCTCTTACGCACGATCGTGCGTCCTTTTACGCACGATCGTGCGTCCGTGCTCTTCAGCCTTTTTTCTATTCCGAATTTGACAAAACTTCCCTCATGAAAGTTGTAGATAATGAAGTCCTCTATCCACCCCAATTTGCCGAATGTGATTTGAATCATCCAATCAAGAGATATGACTAAAATGGTGGAAGGTGTCATTCTGAAATCGCAGCAGAGATCATCTGACTTCATCATCTGTTTTCACCTTGATTCTCTCATATTCTCGGAATGATGTCTTCATATGATTTGTAGCTAGCCCTTGAAGTTGGCTTTCATATGAAACTTGAATCGTGTACATTGGTTGTTTCTACAAAGAGATATGCTTGAACGATTGACAGAAGGTCATCCTGATCGTCGTTTTCAAGCTTCATTCATCTTCTTTTGACCCCGTAGCCAATCCTAGAGCTCTTTTTCCTTCAAATCTTCATCGTGAATCTTCCGGTGACCTCCAAATGTATCAAATGATTCTCAAATGCTTCTCAAATCATCCCGATTGTTCCTCAAGTGCCAGTGCCGGGCTCAAATTCCTTGATTTTGACTACAAACAACACAAAACTCGAACCAACGCCCGATAAACATAACTTGAGCTAAAATTGAGACTTGTAACACCTTAAAGCTAGGAAAACCATCAAAATCCGATCTCAACACGCATCAAATACGTGTCTAAATATGGACTTATCACTAGGTTAAGCTTTTCAATACATTCTCTGTGCCGCAGTGCCTATTCTCGTGTAAGGTTTTCACGCTAAAACTTTCATATCATTCTGTAAAACCTCTACACATCAATGGAAAGCTTCATTCCCAGATCTGTCTTCCATACATACATATTCTGGACTAGAAAACAGGGACCTAACATCTGGTATCAGAGACGGAGCTGATCGATCGATTGGAAGCTGGAAAAACACACCTGCACGATTCTTCACCGTTGAAATTTCGCACCTGCGCGATCTTTGGGTCTGTTTTTGTTGTTGTTTTTGCAGGAAATGGCTTGAAGGAAAAGGTTTCTACTGTTGCTAGGATCATTCCTGGAGAAAATCGCACCCTGAAACTCAGCGTACAGGTTCATTCAGAGTTGAGCGATCCTGCAATATCGCGCAACTCGCTGAAAAGAAGGACAACATCACGCAACCACACCCCTGCGCGATTTGGGATATCGCGCAACTCCCCTGTGGATTTTCCAGAATTGCGCCATCTTTTGCTTGAGCGATTTTGAGACCTGCGCCATCTTCAAACACCACCTGCACGATTTTGAAATCACGCAAGTTTGCTCCTGCGCGAACTTGGACTTCAACAGGTTGAGCGATCTTCACTTAGCGCAAAAATTGACCTGCGCGATTTCAACACTCACGCGAAACAGGACTTGCGCGATCTGGACTTGCGCCATTCCCTTTCAGGCTGCGCGATTTTAAACTCCGCGCAACATATACCTGCGCCATCCCGAACGATTTAAGGAGTTGAGCAATCTGACACTTCACGCAACTTTCTCTCTTGCGCAATCTTCAAAACTTGCGCCATCTTCAGAACACTCCTGCGCGATTTAAAAGTTCGCGCAACATTCCTGCGTGATTTCACACTTGCGCGAACTCACACTTACAATTCTCTGAACAAGGAACCTTCTGCCCAAAATACAGAAAACAACAGAACAGAACCAAACCAATCAACTGATCAGCCCGATCACTCATAATGGACGCATTATCAATCGGAAATGATACAAGACCCTCAATCCTACGAAGGGGTGAGTACAATGTGTGGAAGAACAGATTCTTAAACTTTCTTGAAAGCAAGGATCAATTCTCTGGTCTTCTTGACTCTATCACCAATGGACCCGCACAATTGATGATTGCTGTTGAAAGAGACAATGGGAACAATCCACCGGTTGAGATAGAATGGAGACCAAAGACGGTAGACGAATATGATGATGAGGACAGAGCAAGACTCCGTGCAGATCTCATTGCTAAGACTTATCTTCTGCAAGCCATCCCAAACGACATCTACATGCAGATTGACAGCATGTCAACTGCAAAAGAGATGTGGGATGAGATCTTTAAGATCATGCAAGGCACGGAAATTGGAGTAAAGGCAAAGAAAGCTAGCACATTCACTGCATACGACTCGTTCAAAGCCAAGCTGGGTGAATCACATGAGGACACATACCTCAGATTCCTGCAATTGATAAATGAGATGACGAAGATTGGGGTGCACAAGTCAAACATGGAGTTGAACGTGAGATTTCTATCTTCTCTTGGAGCTGACTGGAAGAAGCTGAGCTCACAGATAAGGCACACAAAGGATCTGGATGAGATGGATGTCCATGCAGTGTACAACACACTTGATCAGTATGCTGAAGATTTTTCTGACTTTGTGGTTGCCACTGTGACGGCTGATAAAGGAAAGGGAGCGGTGGACAAGCTAGCTGACACCCTTGCCCTGATGCTTGACAAGCCTTCAAAGTCTGGTTCCAAGAAAGATAAGATGATAGCTGATGAAAGTGAAAGTGCTGATAGTGACATCGGATTTTGGGATGATTCTGATGATGATGAGCTGCGTGATTTCCAAAAGCAGATAGCCCTTCTTACCTCAAGGTTCAAAAATCAAATGCAGAAGAAGAAGAACTCCTCTAACAACAGGCTCCGGAAGTCCTCTACCAGCAACAACAAAAGAAAAGAGCGATCTTTTGACTCTTCTGAGAATGGAAATGTTGAGGATGCTCCAAAGTGCTTCAACTGTGGGAAGACTGGACATCTGATGAAGGATTGCAGGATACCAAAGAGGAGGAAGGATGCTGAATATTATAAGCAGAAGATGAATCTGAACAAGAAGAAGATGTTGCTGGCAATGGAAGAAAGCAGTGAGAAGAGTGCCCTCATGGCTGAAAAAGATCACTGGATGGATGATTCTGATGAAGAAGAGAATATGGCCTTGATGGCAGTGGTTAAAGAAGAAGAGAAAGAGAAGGATGCTGAGAAAAAGGAGAAAGACAAAGCTGAGGAGAAGAAGAACCTGCCTACCCCAACCAATGCTGATGAAATGACTGCCCTGTCTGCTGAGAACAGGAATGCTGACAATGAAGTAAGTACCTCTAATTCATCTATTCATACTTGCTCTAGAACCGATATGCATGATAAATTTAAGGAGCTAGAGGTGAATTACAAAAGGTTGTATGATGTATATAATCAACTGCGTGAAAAACAGACATGCTCTAACATTAAGATAATCAATTCAGAGAAAACAATCACTAAACTCACAACTGAGAATAAGCGACTTAGTGCTAGTGAGAAAGAGTTGACAGAGAAGCTTAGAACAACTGAAAAAGAAAGAATTAGGCTTTTTGGTGTCAATAATTTGCTAATGGAAAGAAGGGGTGCTCTTTATACTAAGATCAAAGAACTTGAGGATCTGTTAGCCAAAAGGGACCAAACAGATCAGACTATTTTCCTTAACCAGCCTAAGGACACTCGTTTCTATAACGCCAAGGAGGGCCTGGGTTTGACCAATCCTCAGAACCTGAAAAAGGTCAACTGTAGACAACTCTATGATGTTAGATACATGAAAATAGGATTGACCAAACTCATGGCCTTCACTGGTGCTGAAGAAACGAATGCCCTTGAGGATGAAAAGAGAAAGACAAAGGCTGGTGTCGAGGTTCCTTTTGACTACACAGAACTAAACAAGAGCTACAAAACAAAGAACCCCCCTTTGACCCCCGCTGAAGAAATCTTGACTTATCCTCCTGAAAAGGAAGCTGTGAAAGACGGAGATGAGCCTTCCACATCTGAACCAATTGAAAAACCAGCTTACATTCCACCATTGGTGAGAAAGTTTGCTGAGTTAAAAGAATCTTTTGAAAAGGAAAAGCAGGTTTTAGAAAAAGAAAAGGATGAACTTTTAAAAGAAATATCTTCTTTGAAAACCGCCTCTCAGTCTAATACAGCTTCTCAACCCTCTTCCCCTTATACATCTAAAAACTCTTCTGAAAATTCAAGCGATAGTTTTAAGACTTCTTCTTCTCACCCCAAGTCTCATTCTCCGACAGGGAAGGATGTGAAGAAGAGAGTCGAACTGAGAGGAGAGTGGATTGAAGACAAAATAAGAAGGAAGAAGAGAGAAGAAGAGTCGAGATTAAGAAATAAGTGTCAGCGGTCGAGCGCCATATTTTATGTTAAGAATAAGTCTAGTTCTAGCATTAGTGAACCTTCTACTAGTTATACTAGAAGAGTGGCTCCTAAGTCTTCTAGTTCTAAGATTTCTGTCTCGAATCGTTGTACTAAATGTGTTTCTCTGAATTGCATTAAATCAATGAAATGTTGTTGTTTTGAGTCTGTTTCTTCTTGCAAAGCAAATGATCCTGTGATTGTTAAGAATGTTGTGAATAAGCCCAAGAGTGATAGAGTGAATGTTGAGGGTGAGGTCAAATTACCATTTTTAAGGCATCCTCTCAAGATTCACTCAGTCAAACATCTGAGAAGGCTATCACGTGAACCAATCTTGAAAGACCATTTGTCTGAACAATCACTTAGGACTAATGAAAGTTCCCTCGCTCCGAAAATCAAACAAATAAAACAAAAATGGGTTCCTAAGGCTGAAGCAGAACAATTAAAAATGAAAAACTCTTCTCAATCAGCCAGCCTAGGATCCCAAATCAAAAAGAAGTTGAAACAATTGCTCACTGTTGATAAGGAAGGACCCATATGGTGATGGGTACCTAAGCAAAACTAATCTGTTTTGCAGGTCAGTCATGTGTGGCATCTTGATTCGGGTTGCTCGTCACATATGACTGGACAGATTGAACTACTGAGCGACTATTCTGAAAGGTTTGGAGGAAATGTGAGGTTTGGGAACAATGCATCATCGCCCATACTTGGGATAGGAGATGTCATCTGTGAGAGCGTCACAATCAGAAATGTGTCGTATGTGCAGGGACTGAAGCACAACTTGCTTAGCATCGGCCAATTTTGTGATAATGGAATGGAAGTGAGATTCCATGCTAGGCAATGTTGTGTGATGGATATGGGTGGTACACCATTATTAAGGTGTCAGAGGAAAACCAATCTCTACACCATTGATCTAAAATCGGTACGATCCCCCATATCCATCTGTCTCCTGTCTAAAGCTTCTGAAGAACAAAGTAATCTATGGCACAGACGTCTCTCACACTTGAATCTGCCAGCCATCAGTTCCCTCTCCTCGAAGAAGCTAGTGAAAGGATTGCCTGTTTTGAAGAACTCCCCCAACCATCATTGTTCTGCATGTCATTTGGGAAAGATGAGGAGAGCGTCACACAAGTCAAAACAATTTCCCTCCTCATCTCGTCCCCTGGAGCTACTTCATATGGATCTGTGTGGTCCGATGCGCGTGCATAGCATCAGTGGACGCAAATATACCTTGGTAATTGTGGATGACTACTCACGCTACACATGGACCAAGTTTTTGCGCTCCAAGGACGAAACTGCAAAGTTAATCATGACGTTCATCAGGACCATACAGAACTATCTACAGCAGAATGTGAAGATCATCAGAACTGACAACGGGACGGAGTTCAAGAACAAGGAACTGACCGAATTATATGAAGCTCAGGGAATTACTCAACAGTTCTCTGCAGCCAAGACACCACAGCAGAACGGTGTTGTAGAACGACGAAACAGAACCTTAGTGGAAGCAGCCAGAACCATGCTGATACAGTCAAAGCTACCTCACTTCATGTGGGCGGAAGCTATCAACACGGCTTGCTTCACACAGAACAGGACGGTGATCCACAAAAGATTCGACAAGACGCCCTATGAGATTGTGTTCAAGTGGCTCCCTAACATTTCCTTCTTCCGCGTCTTCGGCTGTAAATGCTACATTATGAACGACAGGGATGCTAGGGGGAAGCTTGATCCAAAAGCAAATGAAGGAATATTCATTGGGTATTCTACCAACTCTAAGGCGTACAAAGTATACTTGAAAGACAGAAGAACCTTCATGGAGAGCATCAATGTGAGCTTCTATGAAATGGCGGATTTGGCTTCTGAACATTTTCATTCTGAACCATCAACCTCTGCAAACAATGAAACTCCATCATCTTCTGGAGTTGGAGGGCAGGGAGGTGAGACAAGATCAGATGAGCATGTGGTTCTGGATTCTCTTTTTGAGCACTTCTACAGCCAACCACGTGCAGCACCAACTACAAATGTTGCAACCACTCAGAACCCCCTGTTACCTGCTCCAACCACTGAAGAAACCAACACTCCTACTCAGAATAATGATGAGCATACAGATAATGAAGCTGAACATGAACCAAACACTCCTGTTAATGATCAACCTGAAGAACCTACAACGCAAGAAACCCCAGAAGTACAACCAGAGCAAGAATATTCTGACCCTGATCATCCAATCATAACTCCAGTACCTCTACAACATGAGAGAAAATGGACTAGAGCACATCCGCCAGAGCTGATAATTGGAGATCCATCTCAAGGAGTCAGAACCAGAACGGCATCAGTCAATGAATGCTTATACTCATGTTTTCTGAGTCAGAAAGAACCAACAAAGATGTCTGACGCATTGGCTGATCCGGTCTGGGTGATTGCGATGCAGGAAGAAATGAACCAGTTTGAAAGATTAAAAGTGTGGACCCTGGTGCCAAGGCCGTACAAGAAAACCATTATCGGCACCAAATGGGTCTTCAAAAATAAGAAAGACGAAGACGGTGTGATCGTGAGAAACAAGGCCCGCCTGGTTGCAAAAGGCTACAATCAACAAGAAGGAATCGACTACGATGAAACCTTTGCACCAGTGGCACGAATTGAAGCGATCATATTATTCCTTGCTTATGCTGCACACAAGAGTTTCACAGTGTATCAAATGGATGTAAAGACAGCATTTCTGAATGTAGATCTTAAAGAAGAAGTCTATGTTGCACAACCCGATGGATTTGTTGATCCTGAACGCCCGAATCATGTGTATAAGTTGAGAAAAGCCCTGTATGGTTTGAAACAGGCACCGAGAGCCTGGTACGAAGCACTGTCAGATTTTCTTGTGGAATCAGGCTTTTCGAATGGAAAGATAGATCCAACTCTCTTCATCAAAAGGCACAAGGGTGACATCATGCTGATACAAATTTATGTGGACGACATCATCTTTGCCTCGTCGAATCCAAATTTCTGTAAAAAGTTCAGCAATCTGATGCGCACCAAGTTCGAGATGAGTATGATGGGAGAGTTGAACTTCTTTCTAGGGCTTTAGATCAAGCAAATGCCAGACGGAATCTTCATAAATCAGTCCAAGTACATTCATGATATGCTCAAGCGCTTCAAAATGGACAGCAAGTCAACGATGAAAACCCCCATGTCTCCCTCACAAAAGCTCGACTCTGACCCTTCCAGGAAATCAGTCGATGCTACCAATTATCGGGCTATCATCGGTTCCTTGCTGTATCTTACATCTAGCAGACCAGATATTGTCTTTGCAACCTGCCTATGCGCCCGCTTTCAAGCAAATCCGAAGGAATCACACCTGAATGCTGTTAGAAGAATACTGCGATATCTCAAAGGAACAGTCAATCTGGGCCTTTGGTATCCCAAGGAATCCGGCTTTGACCTTGTTGGATACTCAGATGCTGATTTCGCGGGTTGCAAACTGGACAGAAAGAGTACATCTGGCAGTGCTCAATTTCTTGGCGATAAGTTGGTGTGCTGGTCCTCCAAAAAGCAGAATTGTGTGTCCACTTCTACAGCTGAGGCAGAATATGTCGCGGCTGCTAGCTGTTGCTCACAAATATTATGGATGAGGACCCAACTGAAAGACTACGGGTTCACATTCTCACACATCCCGATCTACAGCGACTCTCAAAGTGCAATAGCCATCACGTGCAATCCGGTCCATCATTCAAGGACAAAGCATATTGACCTCAGATATCATTTCATAAAGGATCACGTTGAGAAAGGCACCGTGGACATGTACTTTGTGTCTACGGAATTGCAACTGGCTGATATATTCACCAAGGCCCTGGATGAAAAGAGATTCAATTTTCTGATCTCTAAGCTGGGGATGCTGAACCTGAGCGAATGAGTAACTCTGAACTCTGTGTGTGCGTGTGCTTTCATGTTTTGCATTTTTTTTAATTTTCTTTATTTTATTTTATTTTATTTTGCATCACATTTTTTCTTTTCTCTCTCTCTCATGCATCATTTTTCCCATGCATCTCATTCCTTTTATGCATCATTTTTTTCATGCATCATTTTTTTAATGCATAAATTGAGGGGGAGCTGTTCAAAAATTGTGTATAAATTGAGGGGGAGTTTGCTAAAATTTTCTTTTCAAAAGAAAGGGGAAGCAAGTGTTGAGGGAGAGCATTTTAAAATCTGAAATCGGACAAACTTTGGGCCCGTTTAAAATTTGAATTCCCCCGGGCCTATTAAAACACCAAAACGCGCAACTCCCCTCCCCATTCCACACTTGCGCAAAACTCTCCAACTCCCCAGAGCTCCAAATTTCCCAACTCCCTCTCTCTTGTTTTCGCTCATCGGTAAAAATCTTCTTGTGTTCTTCGATTATTCTCTTCGTTCTTCCTCAATAATAATGATTAACAGGTTCAGTGATGAAGACGGTGAACAGGAAATGAGTGCGCGAAACCCCCCTTGCGCGATTTGTCAACCCCTTGCGCGAAATCTAGGCTGCGCGATTCGCAAGCCTTGCGCGATCTCAGAAGGGTTGCGCAATCGTACTTCGATCCTGCGCGAAACCCCTTTGATAGATCTTTGAGGTTGCGCGATTCAACCCACTGAGCGAACAGGGTTTGCGCGATCTGAAAATCTTGCGCGAAGAAAGGGGCTTGCGCGAACTTACTCGGGTTACGCGATTAGACCTTGCGCTATTGTCCTTGCGCGATCCACATAGGGTGCGCGATTTCACCCTTGCGCGATCCACCCTTCTTGCGCAATCCACCCTTAGCCAAATTTCTTTTGGGCTGAGCGAAACCAAGCCCAGCCCGGACCAAACCCTTAGCGGAAATTTTCTCAAATGGGCCACAACAATCAAGTCCAGGCCCAGCATTGACAACCAAGAACAATAACCATTCTTAAGTTGGGCCCCATCTTAAAAACAAAATAAGAGAAGAAGAAATCATATCAAAAAAAAAAAAACAAAGGGCCCAAGTGAGAAATAAGTTGTGGACTTAGCCATTTTTGATCAAATGCTCTAATATGTTTATCATTTTCAGATTGAAATGGCTGCCAACACTCCAATCAACATGATCTACGCTAGGGAACAATGGATCCCAATCAAAGAAAACAACTCACAGTTGGACCCCGAAGTCTTCTCTTGTCAAGATGACGTAGTGGTCTCCATTTTGAAAGGCCATAAGCTGTGGAAGGCCCTAAGCGAAAACGCTGAAGTCCCTCAGGTGTATCTCCAACAATTCCGGGGTACACTTGACAAGGACGTTGATGCGAATGGCAGGCAACTCGATGATGTACTAGCTGCCACAATTTGCAACACAAGAGTCACCATCACCAAAGCACCAGTCCAACAAGTGCTACAAATCCCGGAGGAGGAACATTATGATGCGTTGGCCTCAGAAGCGCAAATATTTGAAGACATGATCAAACTGGGCCACGCTGAACCCCTCCGACTGATGTCCGCGATCAAAACAGCAAGATTTCCACGACCATGGAGGACACTGATGGCCACATTGAACAAGTGCTGCACATCTAAGCACAGTGGCTTCGACAAATGCAGCGGTTATCTCGTCTACATCTTCCACGGCATCGCCTTCATGAAGAACTACGACTTCATCTCACTAATCTGGGGTGACATTCTGGAAATGCGAAGAAGGAAATTTGAAACTGATCTGATCAAACATCTACCATACATGCGATGGTTCTCACTGCTGGTGCGACACTTCTGCAGAACAATTCCAACAATTCAAAGGCGTAAATCGTTTGAGAATGTCAGCACTCCAGCCCTACAATATCTGAAGAGAATGCCAGAGGTACGCACACTGATACCTCTTCCTATTCCTGTTCCTCTCCTCCTGTTAGCTGGTCGCAATGATCCACACGTTATACGCTACAGTGAGGAGAACAATATCATACTCCCTATGGCTCAGATAAACCCCCCTGAGCCTACCCCGGGGAGTCAGCCTAGAGAAAGTGAGAGTCCTGAGAGTTCAACCCGGCCACAGAGACCAGTGGCAAGCCGGCCCCATGATGATCAGACTATGTCTGCTGAGGGCCACACCCGTGCTGAAGAGACTACCCATGATTCGCCAAGCGTAGCCACAACACAAGACGCTGACGATAAGGGCTCTGGGAGCAAGGCTGGAGAGAATAACGACGATGACGATGATGAGGATGACGACAATACAAAGGCAAAGGGGAAGAAAGTCGAGAAAGCCCCCAAAAAGAAAGGACGTCTCATTATCAGGCTTTCTCGGGCTACAACACAGGAGCAGTCTCACCAAATCAAGGACACTCAAGGAAACATCATCAGTGAGACTCGCTCCAAGGTACATAATGACAACCTGTAACACTTGAGATTTAATATAAACGGATTAATAGTACTACTCATACAAACAGAGGTGCATCTCCTTTTAAGGGAGCTCATCACACAAGAACTCCAAAGTTAAGCGTGCTTGCACGGGAGTAGTCTTGGGATGGGTGACCCCCTGGGAAGTTTCTCAGGGTGCGCATGAGTGAGGACAAAGTGCGCGGTAAAGGCTCGTGGTGGTTTGTGAGGACAGTACTATTGGTCCGGAGTAACTATCTCGGGTCCGGTGGGGCCGGGGTGTTACACAACCCCTCCTCATCATCTACTCCTGTGCAAAGAGTGCAAACCGCAAGCCACCTGGCAGAAGAGTTAGCTTTGTATGACAGCTGCTCTGACCTAGACACTATAAACCGGGCTAACCCCATAGGTGCAGAAACTGATATTTTCAGTTTCCGGGTAGAAGACGCAGCATCTAGCCCAACTGCGCATGCACAAGCCTCACCTAGCCACTCTGCTGCCTCCCAACAGGTAGTAGTTTCACAAACAGGGGACATTATACCCACCTCACTGCCTCCTTACGACGTAGTTGAGGACAATCTTTGGGGTCTTCCGCCCCAGGCCACTACCCGTCCTTCAACCACATTGAGTCTAGTTTCCACCCTCCCAACATTTTCCACTTTTTCTAGGACACATACACTTCTCACACAACCGCACACAACAGGTGCACTTTACTTGTCCTCAACGATCGGAGATACGTCGATGATGATCGGAAGTCCTGCTGCTCAACAGATATCTCCATCATTATCTGCAGGCCACACATCGGTAATCTTCACTGATGTTGTGACAACGGTTACTACCCCTGTAACCGGAAACCCTGACCCTACCGACCTTTCAGTCATTTTGCAGCGTTTCATGGATTCCACCATTAAGCCATGGGTGCACGAAGCAATAACCGCTCGGGCACAGGAATTCAGGAACACCCCAGCGCTGCTTAACGACATCATCCAACCCCTACCTTCTACCTCACACACCCAACAACCACATCCACTTACCCTTTTCTCCACCCGTCAAAACTCTGAACCTTCCACAACCCAACCTACCACTCCTACTGCTTCAAGGGGAACCCAGGATACAGAACTAGTATCCTCCCCTACTTCGACCACACCTTTTCCTGACCCTAAAACTTTACCGTTTGAGGTACTCGAGAACCTAATGCTAGATCAACTACTAGCCACCGAAGAAGGCAACCTAACCCAGAAACAAAAAGACCTTCTTCGGATCCTTAAACCTGACAGCACATGCCGTGATAGTCTCCTTGGTAAAAAACGTTCGCATGAGGACCCCGATGACTCGGATCCTCATGAGGGGGGAGAACAAGAGGCAAAGGAGACTTGAGCGTGATGCGTCAACAAACCAACCTTCCACGCAATCCAACCCACCAGAATCCTCGAACAATCAGCCCCCACCATCCACTCAACACAAAAGCCAAACAGCCAATCCACCCACATCTAGCCCGGTCGAGCTAGAAACAACACTCCTAGGCGCATCCTTTACAGGTGTTCAAGGATGAAGTGGAAGTCCTGAGGTTGCTACGTCGAGTACACCATTTTATTCAGGCCATTTGAAAGAACCTAGTTCTAATCTGATGATAACGGGCAATCCTCAGGATCCCGGTGTTTCACATGACAGGTCGCCACAGCAGCAGCAAGTTCCCTCTAGCCAACACAATGATCGAATGCATGACGAGCTTGAAGAAATTCTTGTTCAAAACAAGTGGTCTCGGCTATGGACAAATGTGGATGAAATACAGCGAAGAGCCTATCTCAGAGAGTTCCTAGCTAAATGTGCTGCTGATGTGATACTGCTTGATGACGATGAACTCAAGGAAGGAGAGAATTATCAGGAACCTCCCAAGGAGCTGGAATCCATCATCAGACAAACAGCGGCTCGAATGCCCAGGAGTGAAAAACCTTGGGAGAATATTAACATCAATGCTCCTTTCCAAGAGGAAATCAGAAAGCGTATATGGCGGAGGGATGACAAAGTCAAGGAATTGGACGAATTGAAAATCCGTGGACTTAATCATCTGCGAGGAAAGAACAAGGGCGGACAACTGTTTCTGCTTAGTCATCATTACATGGGGAAACAGAGAGAAGTATGGCAACATGAACTACAAATAGCAAAAGACCCAGTGTGGAGTATACTAAATGTAGCCGAAGTAAATCATCAAGACATCCCACTCTCTATTTACCGCCTACAATGCTCTGACGGGACTGAATTTACCTGCAAGGAAAATGACCTTTATATGCTAAAGATGGATGACATTCCAAGAAAATTCCGGTCACTTGGGACAGATCTACACAAGACGGATTCAAGGCACTCAAGCGCTTCATATCAGACAAGTCAAATTCTTTGCTTCCCATGATCTTCAGATGGCCCTAGAAACCAATCTGCCAAAGACAAACCTCTCAAGACCAAAGCTTTACGGGCCAGAGCTTGAGAGCTTTCCAGCATATTACATCTTCGATCGCCCGTTAGCTATCATCTACCTGAATCACAAAGGTGAGAGGCGTTTGTTGATGGCAGAAGAAATCAACAAGTACTGTGATGGAACGCTGAAGATCATTAAAGAAAAATTGCAACCTATCAGAAAAGAATTTGAAGAAAAACAACAGAAGTATGCAGATGCCTCAGATAATGAACTGACAGAGGCAAATAGAATCGACAAAGTGTTTAAAGCCATCGAGAAACAACTTGACAGAAGAAGGTCACTCAGAAACTACGAGCATGCACTCAATCTCAGAAAGCATTATTTTAAAGCTCAGAAGTGAAGAATAAAAGAAGCAAGAACATCTGATCACAAAGGGGGAGATTGTTAGAGATATTTTCATTATATTGTGATCAATGTTACTTATACTTTTGTAGTTAGTTTAAATAAATAAATAAATAGACTAGCTAGAATAATGAATAGGCCTTTTAAGGCAATTTGTAATAAAGGCTTTCATGCCTTTTTAGGTATGGGCCTCCTAGAAAAAGGAGCCCAAATGATTGTAAAACCTACCTTTCCCGTCAGGCTATATATATGCCTTAAGGGAAAGGCTAGGTTAAGCTTTTCAATACATTCTCTGTGCCGCAGTGCCTATTCTCGTGTAAGGTTTTCACGCTAAAACTTTCATATCATTCTGTAAAACCTCTACACATCAATGGAAAGCTTCATTCCCAGATCTGTCTTCCATACATACATATTCTAGACTAGAAAACAGGGACCTAACACATGCCTCCCTCCATGCCTCCCTCGCCCATCGTGGTATCACCGCCCGTACCGTCGTCAAAGCTTCCACCACCGGAGCCAGATGCTCCAAATGTACCCCAATGAGAGGGGTCATACCAAGAGGGTAGTGGAGGAGGTGTAGCCATGGATGCATAATCTCCATGATGGGCCATGTAGGAATAAGTAGGCCCATACATCCGTCGATAGTCCTCTTCATATCTTCGGTTGTCGACTTCCCTTTGTTCCTCCAACCGTTGAAAACCCACTTTTTGTTCTTCCTGGTAATGACCCACTTCTTCTCTAAGTTGGTCAAATCCCCCCCCCCATTGTGTTAAAGTCCATGCTCATAGTTTGGAAACCGGCAAGGAGTTGTTGGAAGTAATCGGTTGGAGGTGGGTTGGGAATATTTGGTGGGGCATTTTGTTGGTTCACGGGTGGGTTCGGTTGATCCGGTTGGTTGGGTTGTTCTTGGAGGTGAGGTGGGATGGCATTGGGGAGTAGGTAGTGAGTGACATGGTTGCGGGGTTCGTTGTACAAAAACGTAGGTAGTTCGGATGAGGCGGTGGGGAAATACCTTAGGGGTTTCGGATGGATGTGCCATTTGTAGAATTGTCGTCCTTCTTTGTTATAGTGAGAGTTGGAAAGGCATTGTGCACTACTCAGGAAATTAAGGCTCATTAAACAAAAATCGAGTATAGGTGAGTTATCCGTATACCCGAATTTTGTTGCTAGATGCATGATCACTCCCCCACAAAAAAAATTCCACTAGCTTTGCACTCTTTGAGTAAGTGTGCCCACATCATGCTACAAATATCAAAATACTCGGCGTGGTAGTACAAAGCATTTGTGAGGATATAAACATCTCCCATCCTCACATGGTGGTTATTCGGGCGTCCAAACAAACAATTAGCCAAAAATTTCAAGAAGATTCGGAAAATCGGGTGTTGAACGTGACTAATGGTCAGTTTTCCCGAATCAACAGTAGTTTCTCCAGTCAATTTCATCCACAAATCATGGCCATAAATGGTATTTTCGGAAACTCTTTCATTCAAAGGGGCGGAAAGACCAAAATGTGCGGGAAATTCACGTTTAGTGATGGTATGTTTTTTATTGAACAACCTAAACGTGATTTTGCTTTCCCTTAAATCATCCTTATTCTCAACCAACTTAGCCGAACTCATGAATTCAAAGATAATGCGCTCATTTGAGTTATATTTCAAACCAAAAATGAGACCCATATGCAATTTGTTGAACAACTCTTCCACAGTCACAAACAAATTCAAAGCACAGAGAGTTTCATGGCACATAAAACGGGAGGGGTGAACTTGCCTATTAACGTGTTTGATGAACTTTTCCCTTTGTGAGCCATTTGTGAAGATGACGTCCTCAAAGCCCGGAACAGGAGCCATGGAGGAAGAACTTTCACCTTGTTGCCTTTTTGGAGCCATTGGAGGACTAAAATTCGTAGGTCTTGGAGGAGGGGGTAGGATTTCGGGTTTTGGGGATTTTGGGAAAGAGAAGAGAATTTGTGGGTATGAGGTTGAAGAGGATGGTGAGGGGATGATTTTGGTGGTGATGGGGGTTGATTTGGTGGATTTTTTAGGTAGAAATCGAAGCTTTGAGGTTCGAAAATGGGGGTTTGGGAAGAAGAAGTTCGAATGTTTTGAGATAAGGGGAGAAGATGAAGTGGTTTGGGGGTATTTGGGGTTAAAAATTGATCGAGTACCCAATCGGTTACCCCGTCAAACCCGGTCGGGTACTCGAGTTTTGTGTTGTTTTTCGAAGCGTTTACCCGATCACGAGTATGGGTGTACGACCCGGTCGGGAGATTTAGGCAGTAGCCTCAAGGTTCTCTTTTTTACGCATACCGGACCGGGTACATTCCCTCACCCGACCGGGTATGTGAGTTTTGTGCTTAGTTTTGAAGGCCTTACCCGACCGCGGGTTTAGGCATACCCGGGCGGGAAATTTTGGCAGTGGCCTCCAGAGTTGAAGATCTATTCATACCCCACCGGGTATGTATCCTCACCTGATCGGGTGTGTGAGATATTTTTTTTTTTACAGACACACTCTATGAAAATAATACTAGAAAACATACCTGAAATGGGTTGCCTCCCATGAAGCGCTTCGTTTAACGTCGTGGCTCGACGATGTCTTTGTTGCTCCTTCTTTTGGGTTGAAAACCCTCAAAGAAGGGTTTTAATCTCTGTCTGTTCACCTTGAGCACCTCTCCCGTCTCCAGGTCTTCAATTTCCACCGCCCCGTGTGGATATATTTTGACAACTTTGTATGGTCTAGTCCAACGGGATCTCAGTTTTCTCGGAAATAGACGAAGGCGTGATTGAAATAGGAGGACTTTATCATCAAGCTTAAAGTCCTTTCTTATGATCATTTTGTTGTGCCACTCCTTCGTCTTTCGTTTGTATATTTCCGCAGTTATAAGAATCCAAACGAAGTTCTTCCAATTCTTGCAATTGGAGTTTCCTATACACACCGGCCTCGTCAAGATTGATGTTGAATTCTTTTACTGTCCAATATGACTTGTGTTCAAGCTCTACGGGAAGATGACAAGCTTTGCCAAACACAAGTCTATAAAGGGACATACCAATCGGACTTTTGTAGGCAGTTCGGTATGCCCGTAGCGCGTCATCAATGCGTATACTCCAATCCTTCTGGTTCGGGTTCACTGTTTTCTGGAGTATAGATTTCAACTCCCTGTTTGAGGTTTCCGCTTGGCCATTGGTTTGAGGGTGGTAAGCGGTAGAGATCTTGTGAGTCACACCATATGTGTGCCTCGATCGCTTATTAAAATTCGAGGGACCTCAAACCTTGAAGATATGTGTGATTTGAGAAAATACTCAAATTTGATAAAAACTGAATACATAAAGAGAGAGGAATGATCCTGTCCAGCCGGAGGGACAGGATCTTCCGTCCGGCCGCCGCCTTTTGGGGCGGTTCCCGGTGGAGTTTTTTGATGAAATTTTTATGGAATGTTCCTCATCAAGTCTAGTTTATCCACAAAACATTTCAGCTAAAAATTCGATCGGGAAGGTAGTCAAATAATTTTTTGAAGATAACTGCTCCAACTTAAACATATAAAACGCAGTTATGTTTCAAAAAATTATTTGACTGCCTTCCCAATCGTATTTTTAGCTGCATTGTTTTGTGGATAAACTAGACTTGATGAGGAACATTCCATAAAAATTTCATCAAAAAACTCCACCGGGAACCGCCCCAAAAGGCGGCGGCCGGACGGAAGATCTTGTCCCTCCGGCTGGACAGGATCTTTTCCGCATAAAGAGATATAGGGATATAGACCTAAATAGGATTAAAAGTTTCCACCGGAGTAGTCGCCGACATCAGGCCGACGAGTAATCTCCTCCTCCGATCCTCCTCTTCCACCTTTCTCCATCTCTTCCTCTGTGTTTGCGAATTTCTTCGGTGTCGTATGTCTGCTTTTGTGAGCTCGTCTTAGTGCTAGTAGCACTGTAGAAGTAAGAAAGGATTGCCGCATCAAAAGAATAGATTCTCCTCACTGTAGCAATGTTGTAGACTTGTAGTAGTTGCTTTTTGTAGTTGGCTTACATCTCCATTTTTATTTTTTATTTGCAAATTCATTTAGTGCAAGTAATACAGATTATTTTGTACGGAGTATTCAAATACTAGTATTAATTTGGGGGAAACTAATTAAAATACCCCAAACTTTGAAGGGTGTGAGATGAATACCCGAACTTGTATATGTAATTTAAATACCCCAAACTTTATATAAGAAGTTATTTTAGCACAATAGTCAAGTATTATTTCTTTCAAAATTAAAATGTAAATTTATGGTGTTAATTGCATAATTTAATTTTTATTATTATTTGTGAAAATACAATTAACATTCTAAACTTCCACTTCCCCAAAATAAATAATGTTACCCTCAATCTATACAATTGCAACACTTTAATTTGCTATATATTTTAAATTCTGCAATTAACCCCATAAATTCATATTTTTGAAAAAAATAATACATGAAAATGGTGCTGTTGGGTTAATGGCCCAAGCCGAGGTCCGGCCCATTAACCCCTTTTTTACCGGACGCACGTCCAGTTAGAACACCAGGCTGGCCGCAGGCCCATGTTCCTTGGGAAGGGACGAACGTCTGGAATTGGGGGGTTCAGGTTCAACGGCCCATCGCGACGAGCGTCTATGCAGGGACAAGGAGCAGGACCACGGGCCATCAGGGATGACGACGATCGTCCCCAGAGCAAGCCTATAATTATCGGAGGGAATCCAGTCCACAGGGTGAGAATCCGTTAAGGCCAGGAGACGAACAGCCGAAGCCTCTTGAGGGGCACTTGGGGCAATCCAGCTCGCTTCCCGGGCGGACGAACGTCCCTACTATTTAGGCGGGAAACCTAGATTCTGGCGGGAAGTGCATTTAATGCTGAAGATTTGGTGGTTGGGACACCAGCGGTCCACAGGCCTCCACGTCAGCATAGCCACCTGCCCATTGGCGGGTATAAATAGGAGCATTTATTTCATTATAAAGGGTTGGCTACTTTCTATTCTTAGCAGGCTAGCTATAGCATTCTTACTCGCAGCATTTCTACTGCCTTGTAAGACGAACGGCCGGCGGAGCCTTAGCAAAAAGTATTGTATTAGGGAGTTATTAAGAGATAATAATACCTAATCATTTACTTGCTACTTCTTGCTCTCTTTAATTCATACCATCTGCTTGTTGGGCTAGTTTACTCACGCACTCCACTCGAAATCCCTGGGCTTACGTGTTGGACCCGGGGGTTGAAGGAATAAACATCAACAGGTGCAAAAATAACATTTTATATAAAGTTTGGGGTATTTAAATTACATGTGCAAGTTTGGTGTGTTTACCTCACACCCATTTAAAGTTCGTTGTAGTTTTATTATTTTTCCCTTAATTTGGACATGGTTAGTACCTTAACTTAGAGGCCGTTAGTAACTTAATTTGGACACACCCCTTTAACGGCAACACTGTTTTTCGTCTTATCAGGTTTATCGGCCATTTTTTTTTCACCAAACAAATAATTTTTGTTTTCGCGCGTTGAATTGTGTAATATGCAGAAAAAGTAAGGTTGAAGTTACTTTTCTGGCTATATTGGTTGCAGTTACTGTAGACGGCCATTTTAGCTATTTTTACATATGAATTTTTCTTTATTTTATTAATAAATATATTTTAAAAATATTTTTTTCTTAAATCAGTAGAATCAGCAAATGCAGCCACTTCAACTAGAACTTCATAAATTTAAGCAGAATCGGCCAATTTTCGTGCTCCCAAATGGGCTTTTATTGTTATAATGTCGCAAAATTTTCATCAAACATTATTGTTATCAAAAACATTATCAGAATAAATAATATCACAAAATTGTGAACATTGTCAAAATATTGGGTAAATTAATATCACAATGGCGGGAAAATGGGACAATGTCATAAAAATGTCACAATTTATCAATGTTGCCAAAAGAATCACAAAGCCAAAAATAATGACAATGTTACTGGCAATGCAACTGACTGAAATATTGCAATAAAAAACATTATTACAAAAGGTAATGATGGATAGTGTACCCGGGGGTAGCTTATCCGAGAGGTTATTGTGAGAATAACCTAGAGAGAAGTCAGAGCAAACAAGTAAGAGAGAGAGAGTCGATTGTATTAATGAACTCGAGATGTTCTGGTCCTTTACAAGAAGAATAGGGTCTGCTATTTATAGCAGCAATAAATGCGATGAGAGTACACGTGTCAGTAATCTAACGGCCGAGGGGTCACCTCAATCGGGGTGGCACCAGCACTCGCATATGCACCGCATTAAATGCGGTGGTTGGACGTGACGTCGCATTAAATGTGGTGGTTGCTTGTCTCCAAAGGAATCTTCGATGATTTGAGCTGTTAGCCGAAGGCTCTCCCTGCGGCCGAGGGCTCTGTTCAGCCGAAGGCTTGGCATGGCCGAAGGCTCCCTGATGCCGAGGGCACGGAAATGCCGAAGGCTCTTGATTTGTGCCATTTTCTCTCAGTAGCTTCGTATGCTCGAATCTGGCTTCCCTGTGAGTTTTGGAGCCTTCGGCCATATTGCTGAAGGAGCTACCCTAGGTGCACCGTGGGCTCCTTTGAGCTTGGGCCGCCGTGCTTTGGGCTTCATGCGCTTCTTGGGCCTGTTGGGCCTGTGTTGGAGTAGCAGGAGTCTGTGGGCCGGAGGTTCCCGGGCCATATACTCCATCAGGTAAAGTTTATGACACTCCATGACATTGTATAAAATCAACGGTTTGATTTAATGTCATCGACTGAAATATTACAATAAAAAAAATCTTGTGACAATGACATGGTAAACGCTATAAAAAAGAACATACAATTCAATGTCAATATCAATGTCATAAAAATGAAATAGCCTTTATAGTGTCAATGTATTACAATGTCATTGTATGACATTGTAATATAAATGTCAATATATGAAAATATAATAATTAATGTCATACATGAGAGTGTAATATACAATGTCTTATATGACGATGTAATCTCACATGATATGACTATGTAATGATATCATTGTTTGAAAGTTAATGTCACTGATTGAATAAAAACAAAACATGAAGTCAAAAAACGAAAAATTAAAAGGAAAATGCTTAATGTACATTAGTTGTACACAAAACCCCCCTAGTTGCCTCTGTATACAGGCAATTCGTTAAAACAGGGGCAGGAGTTGATGTCAAATTGTCTGTGTACACAGACAATGTACACATTTTATGTACATCTTGTGTACACCAAGAGTGAGTAAAGGGGAAGGAACCGGGAAATTCTTTAAATTTGAATTTCTAGAGTGAGGTTTTGCGGATAATATACTCTTCGTTGCATAATTCTTTAAATTTGAATTACTTGATAAAAAGCACGTATTATTTTGACTTGAATTCCTTGATATATAATTTAAAACGATAATTTATAGTTGATGTGATTCAAGCCAAAGGTTATTTATGATCAGCAACTGGTAAGGCATTGACGTATATTCATTTATTTTGAAATGGGCCTTATACAAAAGTAAGAAGCTAGACTAAAATGGGGATCGGGGATAGCAGAGAACTTGGTAAAATTTATAGATTTTCACATCGGCTTTTATTTAAGAAGCTGTGGAATCCCATCAGTTGTTTGGTTGCCGTTCAAAGCCAGCTTTTTCTTTTGTGCTTCTGTGGGCAACTTGATATGAGTAGCCAAACCCAACTTTTGGAGTGTCCAAATGGTGCACCAAGTTGTATCAAGCTGCCACCATTCTAGACCATGCCTAGCTGAGTGCTCAAAGGCATGATGGTTATTATGCCACCCTTCTCCAAATGTGACCAATGCCACTAACCTGAGAATTTATTTAGCACTCCCATAAATATTTTTTGTTCAAATTTAATTGGCTAGGTCACATTATTTAGAAAAATTAAACAACTAACCAATTATTTCTAGATAGGTCGTTGGTTTTCCAAGGTTGATTTCCCCATATGTGACACGCAGAGTTCACAAGAAATGTCACGTGATATCCCCATGTACCTCTCACTCCCTGTATATAATAAAAAGCAGCATAAAATTAAACCACTCAGTATATGTTAAAGTATTTGTCCTAACAAGAAAAATTGTTTTATTTGGAGTATTTGTTTATGTATCGAGTATTTATGAAGAATATTATAGATATTAAAAAATGACACCTACATTCTAATAAAAATGTCATGTAATAAATAATTTTGTTACTTAAATTACGCTCTATGACTCTATGAGCAAGTAAAGTTACATCACTAAAGTTTATACACAGACTGATATTTTGGATAGATCTGATTTGTTGAAAGTTTATATACTGATCAATTTTATTTTTGATCAGATTTGATTTTAAACTAATCTCTATGAAAGTGAAAACCTTATACTAAGCCAGTTTTATCAATAAGAGGTTAAATCAATATTTAAGATTATGGGCTACTTCTGAAAGATTGAAATAGAAATGTATATGCATACCAGGCCCCAAACAACATAAGGAAATCCGCCAATGGCATAAAGCAATACTCCAAGTATAGTAGGATGAATAGTGTAGGTCTGTTGGAGGAACTTGTAGAATGGTTGATTCTCCAAATCTGCTACATTTGTTTGCTTTTCACTCTGCATTCGCCAAAAACCAAACAATGGGCATGAGCTAGCAGATTGTGATGATTATTATAAATAAATAAATAAATAAATAAATAAATAAATAAATAAATAAATAAATAAATAAATAAATAAATAAATAAATAAATAAATAAATAAATAAATAAATAAATAAATAAATAAATAAATAAATAAATAAATAAATAAATAAATAAATAAATAAATAAATAAATAAATAAATAAATAAATAAATAAATAAATAAATAAATAAATAAATAAATAAATAAATAAATAAATAAATAAATAAATAAATAAATAAATAAATAAATAAATAAATAAATAAATAAATAAATAAATAAAAATGTTACCCTTTCTTTTTCTGATTCAACATCAAAGATCCATCCCACGTGACTGAACCAAAATCCTTCAAGGGGACTGTGAGGGTCTTTCATAGAATCGGTATATTTGTGGTGGTATCTATGAGTACTCACCCAACCAATTGGATCCCCCTATACAAAAATTAACAAATTATTGATTGGTAGAGAAAAGCTTAACTAGTACATACTCCTTCCGTCGTGTTAAGATTGTCTTCTCTTATTTTTTCAGAAAATCTCACTAACATCATTTTACACCAAATTTTATAAAGTCGTGTGACTCTAAATTATTTCTATTTATTCTTATTTTATGAATTCAATATCTAACACAAACATAAACTCACGTTTTCCAATAGCGTAAGTCATGAGTACTAAATAACAATCAAATCACAGTCAAATCCGGCTCTAATAGTCAAACACTAAATTAACTAATGCAAATTCATTCTAAATGATCAGTCTGGTCCAAACAACATCCCTAAATGTCATTACCTTTGTCCTGTATGAATGTCTTATTAACAAATATTAATAAAAGAAAATGACATGGACCACATGTTTCTTGTCAAAAAAAGAAAATATAACATTATTTAGGAATAATCTAGAAAAAGAAAAGAGACAACCAAAATGAGATAGGGAGAGTAATAATATATATATATATATATATATATATATATATATATATATATATATATAGAGGAATGCTGAGGTCCATCCGGAGGGACGGGAGGCTCCGTCCGAACTTTATTGTTTGGAGTGGTTCCCAGTGGAATTGTTTGATGAAAATTTTTGAGCATGTTCCTCATCAAGTCTAGTTTATCCATACCAAATTTCAGCTCAAAATTCGATCGGGAAGGCATTCAAATAAATTCTTGAAACATACTGCACTTTATATGTGCACAGAATGTGCAGTATGTTTCAAGAATTTATTTGAATGCCTTCCCGATTGAATTTTGCGCTGAAATTTGGTATGGATAAACTAGACTTGATGAGGAACATGCTCAAAAATTTTCAATCAAAAAATTCCACCAGGAACCGCCCCAAACAGTAAAGTTCCGACGGAGCCTCCCGTCCCTCCGGATGGACCTGATCTTTTCTGTGTATATATATATATGTATATATACTCCCTCCGGTTCTAAATAAACTTCACACTTTCCTTTTCGGGACGGTCCAAAATAAACTTCACACTTCCTTATTTCCTTATTTGGCAAAGAAATCTACATCAAAACAGTGTTAAAACAGTGCTAAACAGTGCCAAACAGTGTCTCAACAGTGCCAAATAGTGTCTCAACAGTGTACTCTACAGTAAAGTCAACTTTATTTCCTTAATAACTGTGAAGTCAAACACTGAAGTTTAAAAAGAACCGGAGGGAGTATATATATATATGTATGTATGTATGTATGTATGTATATATATGTATATATATATATATATATATATATATATATATATATATATGTATGTATGTATGGAGTCCCGTTCCTATCAGGAGCTCCTGAAGAGAAGCCTCGTGCAGACAAGCCCATCAGAGGGTCTTCCCGGTGGAATTTTTTGATGAAAGTTTTTGAGCATGTTCCTCATCAAGTCTAGTTTGTCCATACCAAATTTCATCTCAAAATTCGATCGGGAAGGCAGTCAAATAAATCCTGGAAACAAACTGCACTTTATATGTGCGCAGAATGAGCCATAGTTTTCCAGGATTTATTTGACTGCCTTCCAGATCGAATTTTGAGCTGAAATTTGGTATGTACAAACTAGACTTGATGAAGAACATGCTCAAAAAATTTCATCAAAAAATTCCACCGGAAAGACCCTCTGATGGTCTTGTCCGCACGGGGCTTCTCATCAGGAACTCCTGATGTGAACTGCCCTCTATATGTATGCGTGTAAGAACATGTTAAGTAATGAATAAATGGTAATGCTACTACTGATAAGTGAAGTGAGTCTATGGTCCGGACTAATAAATGAGTCTATCAGACATATAATGGGTCTGGTACATAGGTAGGTGTAATATCATTATGCATGTGAAAGGTACTTCACTTCTGAATTGAAATAGAATTAGTCATTTTAAATCAAGTTAATTGACCATGACTAATCACAAACATAATAAGTACACAGAATGAGTAGTACTACGTATATTACTTGTACGGGGTATTAATTAATTATAGATTTATCACTCGTTAATAAAGAAAGTCTTACCTGAAGAGCTAGAGCACCCCAATAGGCAAAAAAATACTCGAGCCATTTGGGGAGCTTGAAACTCTTGTGACACAAATTCCGGTGATAACCGAGCGTTATTCCAAGGCCGGCGAAGATGTATGTCGCTAACCACACCCCTACACAATCCCAACTGAAACAAAACGGGGCAAACCCGGCCAGCAGGTGAAGCAATGGCACCATCACCATTGTCGATGGCTGACCCGGCCCGCCTCGAAGATATTTCTCCATTGGTACTTTTTTTGTTCTTCTAGCACTTAAACTGATTTGTAGGAGAGGCAATGGAATATAACTTATATGAGCCAGCCCAGGATCGGAGAGATAGATTGTATTCTAGCAAGAAAGAGGTATGCTAATGCGGAAGTTCATTTCATACAAAACCAAGGGATCCTAGGTAGCTACTTATAGTACGTCGTCAAAGTTTTGAACTTAAATGAACGTACTCGTACTCTCGTAGTAGTTAATACATACGTACATTTAATTTCTACCACAATGTTGTATAGGTATCACTCCTTTATAACTTTGTCTACGTTTGACGAACATACATAATGTGATTGTGCTAAAGAGAAATATACCATGAACCACAAAAGGTGTCTGGAATTGATTCTACTTCTACTTCTTTTCTAAAAGAAGAACCAAATAAAAATCCGTTTTTCAAAAGACTATCTTTCGAAATTTCTCAAAAATTACTTCTAGCAGCAATTTGAAGCATTCAGAAATAATTATGCACTTTCATCCAAATATTCCAATATATGTTTTAACTCACTGAAAGAGCAGAAGCAGTTTTAGGCACTAAGGGGGTGTTTGGAACTTCTACTGGAAAGTGCTTCTACTCCTCCGAACAGCACTTAGAAGCAGAATCATTTAATTGAGTGTTTGGATTCAGTTTTAAAAGTACTACTAGCTTCTCCAAATGTGATTCTGCTTCTAACAATTTTATTCCAAAAATATCCTCCTTAAAAAAACCTCGCACCCTCAAAGTCGCAACTCGCAACTCGCAAACCCTATTCCTCAGTATCTCACAGACTCATCTTCTCCATAGGCAATCTTCATCTTTGTGCCCCTGCTCTTGGCCACCTTTTCATGCTCAAAGGTATCACCGCTGGTCTCTTCTCTCATCTCCGGTTTCAATAAATTCAATTTTTTCCTAATGAACCGAAAATATTCAATTTTCCCCAAATTAGTGCTTCCTTAGCTCATTTGGATAAGATTCCATGAGCACTATAACTCATGTTTATTGAATACGTAGATTTTGCAGGTATGGAGTATTATTAATAATATACTTTGAATTATTATAATTATACTTTATTTAGTAAATAACCCAATATAAGAAAATTTACTTCAAGTTAATATTTGTATTCCATTCAAATCAACACAATATGCCCTTTTCGTAATTTTACACAAATAACAGTTTATAACAGCATGTTATCCAAACACTCTAAACTGATTCTCTATTTCAAACAGCAGAATCAATACCAAACACTCCGAACAGAATCACTTTATCATACAACAGAAAATTTTTCTTCTGCTTCTAACTTAAAAATAGAAGCAGAAGCAGAATCATTTCCAAACACCCCATAAATCCAAACACTCCTTAAAAGGAGGGTGTAAATATTTTTTGGATAACAAAAAAGAGGATAAAGTTATAAAGGACAGCAGAGACATAGCTAGAGAAAGGCGTAGCGAGCTCCGACCCACCTCAAATTTGAAAAATAATAATAATTGTATTATACGTAGTATATATATATAGGGGTTAGTTCCTGTGAGAACTCCCTCTTAGGAGAGGGAAAAAGAACAAAATATAACCATTGATATGAATGATCTAATGGACATAAAAAAAGATGATCCTAATTTATTAGCCCCATTATTCGGCTAATTTAGTATATTTGGAATGGAAAGTCTAATATAAATTGACATCAAGGGTATGATTGTCTAATGATACTCAAAACCGTTTTCCACGTTTGGCTCTTTCCTATTATTTAGCAAATATTAATACGCACTATAATAGGAATTCATTCTAAAAAGTAGGCTAATAATTAGTAAGGAGCAACGTACCTCCCTCTTATTCCATTATTTTAATTTCCTTTCCAAAATAAATTTAGTATTATCTCACATATAATTCAGATGAATAATTTGATAAACAATATTTATTCCAATTGTGCATTTTTCACGTTTAATTGTCTTTTCAGATGCAATATTTCATCTACTTAATTTTGTGTATTTGCACTTAAATATTGAATACCTTCACTTTTATTTGAAACATATTGCAACATCAATTTAACTACATATTTAGATATTTTTGCAACCTACAGAGAAATACAAGTTTATTAGGTTAATTTGGAGTATTGTAAACTACACTTTAATGTTATTAATTTGCACTTTTTAGAACATCAATATACCTTTTAAGCATTTAGTTGGACACATCCATACATGTCTGCAAAAAAATTAATATAAATTTACAAGGGTTAAACTATCAACTACGTGCATTTAGAATAATACAAATGTGCACTATTACATCACACTTTCTAAACTTCTACACTGACACTCTTTTACAACATAAAATGCACTTTTATCATGTGCACTTAATTATACATAAAAGTGCATTAGTATATCACACTTTTCCAATAGTTTACATTGACACTTTTTACAAATTGAAATGCACTTTTCTTTTGAAAGCATCATAATTTCCATTATGGTAGTGTCTCTTGATGCCACTTTTATCTGCAATATAAAGTCAGATAAAAACTAATGAAAGGTGCATGAACGGAATATGATAAGTGCATCTAAAATTTAATAAAAAATTTATCATTAATGTCTTATTAGAAGTTAATAATTAACCATTAACAAATCAATCTGTTCGACATTAAACATGTAAAATGCATCATATGATAATGTTAGTGCACTAAATTGTTAGTGCAAATCTACCAATCTAAAACTATGGTAGTACACACACAGATATGCAACAATAACATGTAAAAGTGAAAGAACAAATATATATAGTAGCATCAACTTCAACAATCAACATTTCAATATCTATTAAATTGCCAATTGCAGAACCAAATTAACGTAAACATTAAAACAATAAGGGTGCACAATTGACAAACAGTAAAATCCGTCGAGAGCATATAAATTGTAACAAATAAGCTTGGACCATAAGAAAATTGGATTTAAGAAGAACTTAAACCATGCGAACAATTAATTTTTTATCATGATCCATGTGGAGGATAGGAGATGATACACTCTACAGAGGAAATACACACTCTTCATCGATATAAGAAAAAAATAGAAACAGGGTTTGTAGGAAGAAAATGAAGAATAAGGTGGAGGTCAGAATTAAAATTTCTGATGATAAAAAAGTGGGGTGGGGATTAGAGTGGAGGATGATGATAGTGATGGAGAAGAGCCGATGAGATGGAGAAGAAGATATGAAAGCAATAGATAATTAAAGAAATAAAAAAAATAAAGAGATTGAAATCAGATATGGCAAGGAAAAAATGTAATGGAAGTTATATTGTCACTCCTAAATTAAAGGGTGTCGGTTATGGAAAGACATTAGAATTACTAACTTAGCCTTATACGGATTATTTAAATAATTAGAATAATGGTGCAATCCAAGGGTCCTCATTTATTCTTTTTCCCTCTCCTAAGATTAAGTTCTCACATGAACCTATATATATATATATATATATAGATTTATGTTCAAGTGAGAAAAGCATCTTAGGAGAGAAGTAAGAAAGATTTTACAACGTTAGATCGACCAATAATTATAAATGCCGGAACAAATCTAATCTATTACGATTGAGGAGTTTTTTGTAAACTAACATATGCATTAAATATGTCCGACACAAATCTAATCTATTACGATTGAGGTGTTTTATAATTTTTTTTCATGAGATTCTTACATTTTATTGAGTTATAATAAGTGTACTTTTTTACACATTTAGATATTAAAAAAAAAGCATATGTTAGTTATTGATTTTTAACGAGGTGCACCTTTAATAAGCTCGAGTGCACCTTTACCTAAACAAAATTGCACTTATGTAAAGTGTCAGTTGATGCACTTATGTCATATTATGTTGCACTTTTATATTATGCAAACTAAAAGTGTGAAATGCTTATAAAGTGCATGAGAATTTATTTAAATGTGCATACAATATTTCTTGCAATAATTACCTCTATCCATAGCACAACATAACATTTTATTTTAGCAAAATGTGCAAACGATTTTCTTACTATTCATAACATATTATAAAATCAAATTAAGTGCACTATCAATACAGAGTTATTGCACACTTGTAAATTGTATTAAATAAATCTAAGTTGAACGTGGGTAGCAATGTTTTAAATTAGGCAAGTTGCATGATAATCAAGATAACTTCCATTTTTAGGATTGTACGTGAATAAAAATGTGAATACCAGTGCATGCATTTTTACTCTAACACCCCTATACGATTTGAGCTTTCAAGTTTCATTTAATGTCATTTATTACTTTCCTTGAAAATAGCAATCGTTATGCTAATCATCAGCAAAACATTGGCCATCAGATTAGTAATCTCAACGGTAAGATCTTATTCTTATTTCTCTCCCGGGGCTTCATTCTCACCGGAACCGTTCCCTATATATATATATATATATATATAGGGTAAGGTTCATGTGAGAAGAACCCTTTGGGTGAGAAATGAGAATGAATCCTAGCCATTGGATTCGACTAAGTTGCAGTAAAAGATACTTTATGATGCACTGAAATATGCAATCTAGCACGGTGGCATTTCTGTAAATACTTCTGAAAAATCCGTATTACACGTGTCTAGTGCAACATGAAGCTATTTCGGTGCAACGCCGTCTATAATTAGTGCAACATGAAACAGTTTTAGTGCAACATGTGCAAAATTTAAATATTACTGCAACATAAAACCAATTTTAGTGCAACTTCGTAAATCCAATGGCTGATATTCATTCTCATTTCTCACATTAGATGCATTTCTCACCTGAACCAAAATCTATATATATATATATATATATATATATATATATATATATATATATATATATATATATATTTATATATATATATTTATATTTATATATATATATATATATATATATATATATATATATATATATATATATATATAATTCATCTAAAAAAGAATCTTTATATATAGGGGCCTTGTGTGACCTCTGGATATGCCCCCTGAGGGATGGGAATTGGGAAGTAGTAAAAACTGAATATATATTCCATATAAAGTGTTTCGTCTGTTTCAGTTAAACACACATTGATAACATTTCTTGGTAATTTGTCTCATTAACTTCTTTACTTTTGATTGCAAATTTGCAATAATGTTAAAAATGGTAATTATGTCTGGGTAGATTCTACGATACCCAAAAGGTACCATACCTTTGTACACATGGACCAATCAGATTGTTGCAGTTGAATTATTTAAGTTTATATTAAAAATGATATATCTATTTGGACCCATAATCAAGTGAATGGTAGGTACGGTACCCCATTTTTTAAATGAGTACCGGAGTTCTAACCGATCACCTTATGCTTATTCTTCCCTCATCATGCATATAAAACTCAATTACACCGTTCTTACTTTTGCTATTTAGCTATGAGTTCAAAATTGTTAATGGGGAATGGGATGGAGATATATAGCACTTCCTCCGTCCCAAGTAAATCTTCTCGTCCAGTATTCTCTGGTAAACGTAAATTGATTTTTAACCTTTTACATTATATATCTAACTTTTATTTACTAAAAACAATTTTGTGAATAACACATACGTACTATAAGTCTATAAATAAATTTTTATAACCAGTCAAACATGGTAAATCACCGGAATAGGACACGGGAGGGTGTATCCTTTTATCTCCATCTGGATAGCTAGGTCGTCTCACGTGCTCGTCGGCTCGTCCAGCTCCAAAACCCCACTCGCTTTACCCTTCTCATCATTACGGCTTTGGCTAAGCTTCCTGTACCGGAACAAGCTTAGCTAAGCTATTAAGAGACAACAGAAGTAAATGATGAAATGGGCCGGTCTGTCTTACGTTCTCGACACATGCATGTATGCATTCAACAACTCTGACTACTCAACGCCCCCGTATTTACTCAATAACTCAATTTTTTTTTTCTTTTCAAATAATGAATTCAATGAAATGGTAGAGCCGTTTTTTAGGTCAATAGGTTATCCAGAACAGGGCCCCCGTATTTACGGGCCCCAAAATTTTAAATTTCTTTTAGTATTATAGCTTACGGAGTAATATTATATATTAATACTAATCAGTAAAATACAGTTAGTAAGGAAGAAAATTATAGATCCATTATTTTTTTTGTTGGTCCTTTTACTCTTGCTTCTCTTTAATAAGTATTCAATTGATTTGAATATAAGTAGGGAAATTTGTTGATTCAGTCACATAACTTATAGCTATATCCGATATTGGTCCTATAACTTTATTAACTTGCAATTTACATCCCGTAACTAATAAGTTGGTGCAATTTTGGTCCTTCTATGTCGGAACTTATCAATTTCGTCGGAAAAAGACACATCACCTGCCACATGGTATATTATTTGGAACTCATTTGCTGACTCAATATTGGCCCTTAGCGGGAGTTAAAAAACCAGAGTACGAAAGCTCTTCGCTAAGTGCGTGCACAACCATACCAAGCCTCACTACAACAATATTTCATTTTTATAGCATAATATTATAGCATTTGTGCATCTAATGCTATAGATACACACCCTTAGGAGGCGTTTACTTCACCGGTTATTAAACGGTGCTTATTAAGACCCGTGTTAATAAGCGGTGCATAAAATAAACAATGTTGTAAGACTGTGTTTACTTCAAACGGTTTAAAACACCGCTTAACATTAAAATGTCCAAAATAACCCTATACATATATACACACACAAACATTCATGAACACAAGTATATAATATAAATGTGTACCCATACCCCCTAACCCCTTACCCACCCTACCTTACTCTGACCCCACCTACCCCCTACCCCTACCCTACCTACCCGACCCTACCCCTACCCGATCCCACCCTACCGCGACCCTACCCCCAACCCCATAGGCCCCTACCCCCATACCCCCTTACCGCATCGACCCCACCCTGACCCCACCTTACCCTACCTTACCCCAACCCCGCCCCTACCCCTACCCTACCTTACCCCGATTACCACTACCCTACCCAATCC
This sequence comes from Cuscuta epithymum, assembly GCA_945859915.1. NCBI lineage: Eukaryota > Viridiplantae > Streptophyta > Magnoliopsida > Solanales > Convolvulaceae > Cuscuta > Cuscuta epithymum. Next base: position 3,513,835 of record CAMAPF010000017.1, on the reverse strand, counting down.
CACCCTACCCCTACCCTACCCGACCCCACTCTGCCGCAACCCTACCCCCGACCCCACCGCACCTACTCTGCCCCTAGCGCCTCTATCACATTGGCCCCACCCCGACCCCACCACCCCAACCCCACCACCCTAGGTATAGGGTGGGGGTAAAGGGTGGGGTCGGGGTATATGGTGGGATGGGGTAGGTGGGGTAAGAGTATGGTGGGGTGACTGCGGTCAGGTAGTGGTAGGGTGGGTCGGGTAGGTAAGGTAGGGGTGGGGTTGGGTAGGTGGGGTAGTGGTAGGGTGGGTTCGGGTAGGTAGGGTGGGGTTCAGGCGGGGTATGGGGTAGGGTTAGGGTAGGGGTAGGGTGAGGTCGGATAGGGTAGGGGTAGGGTGGGGTTGGGTAGGTGGGTAAGGGGTGGGGTAGGTTTGTGGTCTGGTAGGTAGGGTAGGGGTGGGGTCTGGTAGGTAGGGTAGTGGTAGGGTGGGGTCGGGTAGGGGTAGGATGGGGTAGGGTAGGGGTAAGGTGGGGTCAGGTAGGTGGGGTAAGGGTAGGGTGGGGGTCGGTTAGGTAGGGTAGGGGTGGGGTAGGTAAGGTAGGGGGTAGGGGTGGGGTAAGGGTAAGGGTAGGGTGGGGTCGGGATAGAAGATGTAGGGTAGGGGTGGGGTAGGTGGGGTTGGGGTCAAGGTGGGGTCGGTAGGTAGGTGGGTCAGGGGTAACAATAGGGTAAGGGCAAGGGGTAAATTCGGAAACTGAAAAAGCTTAAAGTGCCGCTTAATTAATACATGGGGGTGTGGTAGGCTTAGTAAGCGGCACTTTAAGCACCTATTTCGGTTAGTAAGCGGCTTTTTAAGCAGCGTGCGTGTTTACTTCACCTGTCTTACTAACCTAACTGTGACTTTAGCAGCGAAGTAAACGCCTCCTTAATCTTAATTATTACTCTGAAATAAAAAAATAGGCATTTAATAACAACAAAAAACCGCTATGTTACGGTAGACATGCCTGAAATAAGAAAAAGCGGGGCAAAAAAAAACCAAGCTTCAGGTTATTGTAAAAATTTAACCCTACATCTCATCTCTCATTTTCACCGCTTCTCCTTCCCCGATCTCTCTCCAAGGCATGCTATCATTCGGTTCTTCATAGTTCATTACAGCGGCTATCAAACTAGGATCCATTACTATGTCATCTTCGTAAGTAATTATCATATCTTCTACACTTTATCTTCTATAGAACCAATTTCGATTGAGATTTTTTCCTTGCTTTTGATTTGGTTTTATTTATTTAGATTATACTTTCAATTTCATTATCTATCCAAGTTCAATTTGAACTCATTTGAGTTCGGTCTTCTCTATGGCCGATCAAATCCAGGCCTCTCTTGAACTCAATTCGAGTTCGGTTTTCTCTGTGACCGATCAAATCTCTGTGGCCGATCAAATCCAGGCCTCGGTTGAAATTCAAATTGAGTTCGGTCTTATATATCCATACATATGTCCACTTTGCACACTCTAGAGACTAGAAAGAGCCCTGAATCTGATGGTGGTAGTTAATAACTTTAATTTCTACATAGTCATCAATTGAGGGTAAAAGAAAGAGGAATTTCAAGGTCAATCAATCATATACCGTACACTCAAGTCCTATATGTCGAAGTGTTTTATGCAATGATCCTATTTAAGCAATTTACGTTAGCAATAATACTTCTAATTGTTTGGCAACTTCCTGTTTGGTTAACTCTACTCATATTGGGAACATTACAATTGAGTTAATCAAACAATTGAGGTTTTTTGTCATATGATCAAATACCAGTTATTCACTATGACCACTAACTCTACTGATATTCGGCTAGGAATATGGAAGCATATATATATTTATAGTTTATAATCAAACTTCTAATTAAACAATTGAGGTTCCTTCATTTTTGCAAGGGCACACCAGAAGACTTGTCAATTTGTTTCCAGGAGTTGATTGAAGAGCTTGTTTATTACCTTAATCAGGTTAGTATGCTGCTAGTTTTAGTTGTTTAGACCATTTAAAAAATTTTTATACAATAATATAAACTACTTAGAGTGTAACTAACAACTCATGCACTTTAAAATAAAATAAGTGGGAAGCTGCCAAAACCGAAACTGAAAAGATGCTTTTGAAATTGAATTCATAAGATAAGGGACACTTTAGTAAGACATCTATATCTTGTTATTGATATCAATTACCTCACTGGATCGTATGCTTTTCGATACTCTTGACTGCTTCACATTCAAATAAATGAGTTTTTAATCAAGGAAGATGGATTAGTAGTTTACACTCATTTTCAGCAATAAAAGCCTTATTATGCATACTCAATATAAAAAAAAAGTCAAAAGTTACCACTGTGTATGAGCTTAAGTTATTAAATAAGTTGGTTAAGTACTTAAGTACATTATTTTAAAGCTAACCCAAAATCTGTATGCAGTGGTCCTAATAGCTGGCAAACACAAATGAAAAGTTGGAATCTGAACTAGCCAATTGTGGTCCTCCAATTATTGTTAATTGTGTTGTATTGATTGGTCTCACCTGATTTTGCTTTGCTTTGCTTGTTAGTGTGTCGTGTTGGCATTTTCACTATATCATAGCTAGTGTGTAATTTACTAAGTGACCTCTTATGTGATTGTTTGTTATGAATGACCGATTAGATTTTGCATGTTTAGTTTCATTTTAATATTAGAGAAATTGCTTCCACCAACCATCATGCAAGAGATGATGGATAAAGATTGGGTGTGGCTTCACGGGTAAGAATATTATCTTAGTTTATTAGTCCACTAGTATTAAAAAAAATGTAGATGTATAACTAGATATAGCATGTGCTTGTTCTTGCTATTCTGAAAATCATAGATCCACTCTCGAGTACCAACAAAAAGCATTAAAGTTTGTGCATACGGCTGAAAGGAATCTGGGATATCCTGCAAGGATGTTCTGCCCTTGCAAAGATTGTCGTAATATGAGCCATCAAGATGGGAGTACTATATTTGAACACTTGGTTACTAAGGGGATGGACCTTTCATACCGAATGAAGCCATGTTGGACTAAACATGGAGAAAAAAAAGAAACTAATGAGATGCTTGGTTCTGAAACTGCTAGTGACGAGACTTATAATTTATTCAAAGCTGCCTACTTTATGGATGGAGGACTTTCCCAGGCAATACCTATTGATGAACCCACAAGTCGTAATAGTGATGATGAATTCATGAAGAAGCTCGAAGAAGCACAAACTCCTTTGTATCCAGGATGCGAAACATACACAAAGTTGTTAGCTATTGTAGATTTGTATGGTCTTAAGGGTCGAAGTGGAATTTCGAGTAAATTTTTTAATGAGCTATTAAGTATAATTCAGCGCATGTTGCCAAAGGAAAATGTTTTGCCAGATTCAGTTGCATCAATCAAGCGCTTCTTCAAGAGATTTAACATGGGGTATGAAAAGATTCATGCTTGTGTGAATGATTGTTGTCTCTTTAGAAAAGAGTATGCAGATTTGGATAATTGTCCGAAATGCGGCGCATCACGGTGGAAGACAAATATGCGTACTAACCAAATACGACAATTCATTTGGTATACTAGTCAATTATCTCATGTGCTTCTTCTTTATCTATTTTGAATTATTAAATTTTAAAGTTAGAGATAATATTATGTTTGGAGTTTTTTTTACTAACTATAAGTTGTGGTACATTGTAGGGTATGAGTCCTAAACTCCATGGTAAGTGCAAGCGTTTAGATTGGTGTGGAAATGATGAGGTTGTAGCTGAAGGACACTTGTGCTCTAGTGATCCAAAAGGGCTTGTTAATAATGCTCCTCTTGGACCTAATGCAATGGAAGTGATGGTCGACATTACAAAATAAACCAGATGCTTTTCTTTGGAGGCCTACATCTAAGATGTTATGCATGAAACAAGCTGTTGGTAAGACAATTGCATGGCCAGTTGATAAGGTGGTGAGGCAGATTACTCAAAATTCTGAAAATGAAGATAATACCTCCTTAAATATGGTAAAAACTGCATTTTTATATATTTCTATTGCACATCTCATGGATATGACATTTATAGTAAACCAGTTCTTATGTCTTCATTTATTGGTAGGGTACAAATATGAGCCATATCAGGTGTACGATATTCAATTGGGCTGGAAAAGATGAAATTGTTGCTCAAGGTTATTGGATTTCTAGTGATCCAAAAATGATTGTTAACGGTATTCCACTCGGACCTAAAGCCATGATTGTGTGGATTGATGACATTATAAAGCCTGAATGTTTTTTGTGGAGACCTACACTAGACATGACATCCATCAAAGATGTTAGTGGAACCAAAATAGCATGGCCTAGTGATAAGGTTGTATTAGAAAATATCTCTAATCACATCAATTTGCAGTCTGCAAACAAATCATCATCTTCTCAGGTACTTATATTTGTTTATAAGCATTACTTTATATTTGACGAGGTCTTTTATTTTCCATAGTTAATGTTATTTTTTTCCCAGAGTATAAACAATTCAAAGAAAAAGTGCAACTTGTTAGATATCAGTGGCTCAGGAAAGATAGTTGCTGAAGGACATTGGTCATCAAGTGATCCAAATCAACTTGTTCACTTTGTCCCTTTAGGTCCTAATGCAATGAGGGTGTGGGTTGATATGCCTAGGATCCCTGATGCACTTCTTTGGAGGCCAACATCTGAGTTGGAGTGTATTGAAGATGCGGTTGGTACTACAATAGCTTGGCCATCAAACAAAGTTGTTATGCTTTAATAAGCTGGTAAGTATTTTTAATTGGCCACAATAAGTGAAGATTAATTGGCTACTTTGAAATCTAAGCTGTATTTGTTAAGGGCTGAAATCATGAATTGATGTGACCAAATTTGTAAAGATTAAAATACAAAACTAAACTGCTAAGCAAAGTAATGGATCGCTCGATTAATGGTATTGTAAATCCACCAACTGAAGATCAGTTAGCCATAGCCAAATTCTCAGTTACATGGCCATGCCCATTCTTATATATTTAACTCATTTATTGTCAAATACCTTATGTTTGGTAAGTGAATGGGGGGGATGCTGTCATTTCCAGAAATGTGAAATATTTAATTGAGTTTTACAATGACATACATGTGCTTGTTGTTTATTCTTTTTTTGGTAGATGTTGTTTATTCTTTTTAATGCCATATTGATAATTTTCTACTACTTTTGTTCTGAGATTAGTTAGGCTTCCCCAACCTCTACTACGCTGCTAAGTTTGTTGTGCGGTATAAGGTTCATCTACTGTGAGGCTACTAGTTCTATTCTGAAACTTCTGTTTGTCATCCTTGATCCTAGATAGGCTAGGGTAGCAGTGTACTGATATCACAAGGGGACTTCAATCTTAATATAACTATCTAACCTAGATAGGCTAGGTTAGCAGTGTATTGATATCACCATCTTATCCTCAAATAGTTTTCTTTATTTAATAATTCAAAAAATTGGTATTTTAGTTTACTTTCTTTCCTACATTTTTTTATTCGGTGTAGGAAAAAACTGTTTTATAGAATTTAGTACTGCTGTGGAGTTTTAAATTACTGTTTTCTTTAATTATTTGCTACGTACAACTCTAACTTACAGAAGTTTGTGATATGTGTTTGGTTCAATTGATAAATAAAATGAGTTGAATCCACTAATGTTTATTTTGCTAGGAAAGAGAAGAATGTGCATATAAAGATGAAAGTATATTTAGGAGAATTCTCATTGTTGGTGTTGTTTCCGTCTTCTTTTTTTTTGCAGAAATGTTTGGGCTCAATTGGTGAAGATGAAGTCATATGTGATGCTGAAAAGTCACCAACTTTTTTACTACTATGTTTGATGTATCACCATCTTGGATGATCGAAGAGAACTTTTTAGTTTGTTTTTGTAATATATTGAATATGTTGGAGAATGCTATGGATTTAAAGTTGTGTCAATAAGTACTTTTAAATGAAGTATCTATTTGAAACTAATTTTACATTCAATCTACAGTGTGAAATGCTTTCAATATTAATTTAATAGAATTTAAATGAAGGCGAAAAGTACACAAATGCTTTGATAGCAGAACTACAATGTTATTTTTTTTTGCTTTCTATAGCATATCAAAAGTGCTGGGATAAAGTCATTGATGTATTATAGCAGTTTTATTTTGTGATAACAAAAGAAATGCTATGCTTGTGACCTTAGTTTGATAGCGTGTGTAAAATGCTATAGTTAACTGATTTTTATAGCAGTTGGTCAAATGCTATAAAAAGCCTCACACTTTCCATAGCAGCTCCTAGCATAGCATTTCATGCAATGCTATGGAATGATAACATAGCATATTTCAACTGCTATTGATTGATTAACATGGTGTAGTGCCTATTATCGGATCTGCAAAAGGGCGGAAGAACATATAACTCTAGCTGAAGATTTCTCCTAAACTAAGTCGAGAGAGCGAGTTATTCTTCAAATCTGCTAGTAACGGCTCTCGATCAGACAAAAATTTATGGAGTGTGATTGTGGTAAAAAGGTTTCTCTTCTAACTTCTTGGACTGATAACGATCCTAGAAGGAGGTTTCGTGTGCGCGCTAGAAGCAGAGTAAGAAGTTCAGCTTTTTAATTTACATTGTTCGCTTCTTGTTTTACTAAATAAACTAGAAATTTAAGAATAGCATTTGAATAATAAATTTGTTTGAAAATTAAAATGTATTTTATATTTTAAGCTAGGTCTTGCTAATAAAATTACCATCTTCTATTTGTTGGAGGAATTTGATAATGTATTTTTGTGTTCAAAGCAGTAAAAAGTAAGTTAAACTTCATCTTGTTTTGATACAAACAGAAGATTGCAGATTTTTTGAATGGGGGGACCCACCTATGTGCCATCGTTGAACGATGATAATTCCGGAATTAGTTAGAAGACTCAATTCAAAAGAGGAAGAGGTTGTAAAGCTGAAGGCTAAAAATAAAAGGCTCATCATAGTTGTTGTGGGGCTAGTGTTTTTGCTCCTGGTCTTTCTCATGTTAAAGATGTGAGAAGTGAAGATGATGTAACATTTCAAATGCTTTATTCTTAAAACATGAAGTTAAAAAGCTTTAAACTTCATTCAAAATGTTCCTGCTGCGACCAAGAAGAAATAATTCTTTAACTCTAGCTAAGGGTCAACATTGAGTCAGCAAATGAGTTCCAAATAATATATCATGTGGCAGGTGATGTGCCTTTTCCGGCGAATTTGGTAAGTTCCGGCATAGATGGACCAAAATTGCACCAACTTATTAGTTACGGGATGTAATCTGCAAGTTAATAAAGTTACAGGACCAATATCGGGTATAGCTATAAGTTACGGGACTAAATCAACAAATTTCTCATATAAGTATTTAGATTGATATTTTTTAATAAACTTTTTATATTAATTTGGGGCCCCGATTTTACATTTAGATCTAGGGCCTCCAAATTTATTAGAAAGCCCTAGAAATGATCATCCATTCATCCATTTATAAATGTTCATAGGATTTTAATATATTTCAAGAAATTACATATCCTTCTACCTATCATCTTGTGAGTCGATGATGTTGCTATAACATTCTCCAAATACATATGGGAAATCGTCTAAATTCAAGGATATTAATATTTAAGATTGAGTAGATACTATAATAGTCATTGAACACAGTAAAAATTATATTTCCTCTATTATTGTTAATAAATGCGTTCTCCATTATTAAATAAATGCAACGGTCAATATTTCACATTTGCCGAGATACAATTTTAATCAATAATATATATAATTCTCTATTAGTAAAAAAATAAAAGAAAAATAGATTTTGAAAGTTTACAATAACACAAATTTAACAATATTTTTTATAAAAAATATGTTAATACATTAATAAATTGAACGTAGTCAAAGTAGAACATGTGAGTAGTGTAAAATTCAACATGTTGCATTTATTTAAAAATGGATGTAGTACTTATGATAAAGAATAAAGCAACGAGTATACACTGTTATTATGATTATCTTACCTACCTATGTAGTACTCCCTCCGTCCCCTTTTAAATGGGACGGGAGATGGTGGCACGAGTTTTAAGAAAAGTGAGTTTGTGTGGTTGATATTAATTGATAAAGTAAGAATAAAGTAAGAATGATTTTGAGCCACACAAAGTTTACCAAATAAGGTATGGAGCAATTAAATAGGGACATCCCAATATGGTAAAACGGGACATTTAAAAGGGGACGGAGGGAGTATTAAATACCATAAAAAACCTACCTATTAAATTATACATGGACAGATGAACCCTGTATTTGTGTGTATTTTTTGAGGGGGAAATAATATTATTCATAAGTTTATTACTTAAAATGAAGACTAAAAAGTGTTATTGAAATTTGAAATGATTAGATCGGATAATTAAAGTAAAAGAGAGCTCTTCTCATCAGGCCGGCCTGACGGGCTGCCCCGTCCGGCCGAGCCCGTTTGGGCACCTTCCCGGTGGAATTTTTTGATGAACTTTTTTGAGCATGTTCCTCATCAAGTCTAGTTTGTCCATACCAAATTTCAGCTCAAAATTCGACCGGGAAGGTCGTCAAATGATTTTTGCAAGTTAACTGGTCCGGAAAATACATATTCCGGACCAGCTCATGTGAAAATTTACTTCCTTGTGTAGGAATGAGTGATGTGGTATCCGCAGTGAGAATCCAATGACATGGCAAAAAACTACCATAATTTGGGAAATAAGTTTAAAAGCACCTTAGTTTGGGAAATAAGTTTCAAAAACACCTTTTCATGGGAAAACACTCTATTTTCTACCTATTGGTCATGAGAATGTGTAGTAATTATAAAAACATTATCATTATTTTTAAACAATGGCATTTATTGTTGCTTAATTGTATGACTTTGATTTTTAAACAATGACATTGAATTTGAACAATGACATTGATTTTTGAACAATTCCAATGACACTAAATTACATTTTTGAATTATGACATAGTAAATTTTTACAATGATATTACATTGTCAAGTATCTCAATGTCATCATAAAAAACAATGTCACTTTTTGACAATCTCACAATGTCGTTTTTATAACATTGAAATTGACATTGTCATTATTACAATGTCAATATTTAAATCATTGACATTATCATTTTTACAATGCCATGTTTTCAGAGTGTTGGTGTTGACATTGTTATTATTACAATGTCAATATTTAAATTATTGACATTGTCATTTTGACAATGTCATTTTTTCAAAGTGTTGGTGTTGACATCGTCATTATCATTATTTGACATTGTTATATTTTTCCTGATATTATAATAAATTGTCAACAATGTGTTTTTCTACGAAAGCAGTGTAATTTTTCATAGGATTGCCATTTTTGATATTTTTTATTACAACGTCTTATTACTTTTTATAGCATTGACATTAACATTATTACAATGTCATTTTTATAGCATTGACATTGCATTTACCATTATTTGACATTGTAACATTTTTAACAATGACAATGTATTATGTATATCATGACAGTCATTGACAATGTTTAAAATATCATGAAATTGTTTATTTTGATAATGTTTACAATGAAAATATATTGTAAAATGTGATAATTTTGGAATTTTATCAATTCAGGACTCGAAAGATAGATGAATTATCAACCCGGGATCTGAAAGATGAAATGTAGCGATATAAGACCTGAATGATGGAAATCTATCAATTTAGGACATGGATGATTGAAAATTATCAATCTAGGACCTAAATTGTCGTGAATTTTATTATTATTTTTTATATTAATTTTTTAAATATTATTTAGTTTTATTAAACTAATAAACTTTTGTGAAGAGAAGTTTATCAAAAATTACCAATGGAATAAAAGTTAAATAACTCAAAACCTATGAAATGTTAGGTCCTAGATTGACAGTTTTCCATCATTTGGGTCCTATATCGATACATTTGATCGTTCGGGTCCCGGACTGATAATTCATCTATCGTTCGGGTCCCAAATTGATAAAATTCCTTTTAAAGAATTTTGACAATTAATTTGATGTCAATTTCCAAAATAAAGCAATAAACCCTAATAAAATTAGAGTAATAAAACAGTGTTATTAATAATGAATCACGGTGTAATAAGATTTATTCTCTAATCACCAATGAGATGTTTTCAATAATTAAAATGTTACAGTGTTGAACAGTTGTCATTGTTTTTAAGTTCAACAATGATACTCCGTATGATTCATCATCAGTAATGGCATTATAAGGGTAAATGACTAAAATGAATTAAAGAAATAATAATTAGAAAATTAATATACAAATTAAACACACAATAAATTAAAAATGCATTAAGAAATTGAAAAGGAAATTAAATAAAACAAAACGAAAGAAGAAGCAATATACTGCAAGAAGTTTGACGGAAACAAAAGTAAAGGAATCGACTAGCGAAATTGATGGGAACAAAAATTTTCAAGCCGGCAAAAACTGAAAGATCGGCGAAAGAAAAGATGAAGAACAGAGTCCGGCAACTACTTCGACAAATACCAGCGGCAGGTCCCTTTGGAGACAAGCTGCGGCTGACCAGCAGCGAAAACTGCGCGTCTCGAATGGGCACCGACCAAAAAATTACTCCAGTGTTCTCCAATGGCCTTCCTCTACGACGGAAAACATGAGCGGATGTTTATGCGTTGGCAGCTGCTGAGCGAGTATCTAAGGGTACTTTTGTCACTTCATTCAAAAGTTGGTTCTATTAAGGATATAAAAAGTTGGGAAAATGGAAACTAATAATCCAACCTTTTAGCGGTCTTCTTTTAATAATCCCACATTTTGATTATTCATGAATAATCCAACCTTTGCACCACATCTTCATTCACTGGTCCTTGACCGGTTGATGACCTGTTATTCCAAGCTATTTTCTTATCTTTGCAAATCATTATACCATAAATTTCATCTTTCACAAAGATAAAATTTTGCAAAGATAAGAAAATAGCTTGGAATAGCAGGTCATCAACCGATCGGGGACCAGTGAATGAAGATGAGGTGCAAATGTTGGATTATTCATGAATAACCAAAAGGTTGGATTATTGTAAGAAAACCGCTAAAAGGTTGGATTATTAGTTTCCATTTTCCCTTTTTTTAAAGTGTTAAAAAGTTCCGACTCTTATTTAGATTCACAAGGTCTTATTCAAGTCTTTCTCCCATTTACAAATCATTTAAATCAAACTAGAACATGACTTTTGATTAATTCACTCATGCGCATTTTGTGTAAAACTTAATGTATCGAAACAGGGATGGATCCAGGATTTCGAGTCAAGAGGGCGAAGTATTTGTCGTTATTGTAAATGGCGAAATCTTGACCCGGTCGGATGGGAACTTGACCTGGTCGGGTACCCGGCCCAAGGTGTTGAAAAACACCTATAAATAGCACACTTTTCCTTCACAAATAATCACTCCTTCTTCCATACTCTTAAGCTCATTTTAGAATAGTATTTCTTTTATATCTTTATAGCATGTTTAGTCTCCAAATGAGGAGCTAAACTTCCATTTCTTGGTTTTGCTCTTGAAGTTTGTTGATTATTAAAGTTGTGAGTTATTTTTTTAACTTCTTCTCTTGATTATTAATTCTTCCCTTAATCTCATTCTATATTGATGTTGGAGGGTTACTAAGTGACGATTAGTTAACGTTCCGACATTAATTACTACTAGAAACGATCAACGAACCGATGGTTAATCGTTGATGGTTTCACAAGTAAGTAACTTCGGTTTATTAATGCACGGTCATGGTTAATAAACTTAAGAGGGATTAATTTTGTTGGTTAAACCGAAATCGTTGTGTTAAGGTTATCAATCTCAATTGATTTCATCAATGAGTTTAAGAGATCAAATGCTACTATTAAATCGGTATACGGCGTTGTTCTATATTTGATTAATAGTAAGGGTTATTAATGAACGGTCGTTGTTAATAACTACCCTCGATGAATTGGAGATACTCCTCGATTGAGTATTCGAGAGGGGATAAGTTATAGATATAACAATGATCGACTAAAATATATCAACAAGTGGAAAGTAGCAAGACCAAGTCCTTTTTATTCTTGAATTAAATCTCATATAAGTTGTTCATCTTCGTGTTTAATTAAATTAAATCACTCAATCCAAAACCCCCCTTTATTTACTTTCATTAAATAGATAATTATTCCTTTCCCTGTGGATACGAACTCTACTTCACCCGTACTACGTATAAGTGTTTAGTATCGATTTATTTTGACGCACCGTGACAAAGTGCTCGTCAAGGACTGAGTAGCTTGTAATGGTGTTCAAATTCCTTGTGAAAAACCTCACATTCTATGTCTGGGTCAAGGATAGATTGAGTGCCAAATGTAATGTGATATTCATTTAGTGGAAATCCATCTGAAATAGGTTGAGACTGGATATAGAAGAATTACACCACATCTGAACAATGATATATCTTGTGTCACCTTTTATATTCAGCTCCCAATACACACTACAGTTCTCACTCACCTTCACAACTTCCTAGAAAACAGCTTGCTCATTTCACTGCCCAGAATACTGTCCAGTTTTCTGTGAATCAAACTCCTTGTTTCTAAGCATCAACGTGATATATCTTGTAGGTCCTAATCCTTCATACTTATGTATTTAGTCTGCTCAAAAAGATTAAACAATGTCAAAGGTCATACTTCATTTTTGTGTCCCTAAACATTGATCCCGTAGCCTCATTCAGCAGCCTACTCCTAAAGTGTCAGTTGCCAGCTCCAGTAATTTGGCAGCCTGCTCCTTCAAGTTTCGGCAGCCTGCTCCTTGAGACAACTGATTCTGGCAAACACATTTGCGTCTTGTTTAATCCATCTCTCTCTCAACAAAAAAGGTCATAACCTTTGTTACCATAAAGTGTCACACTATTGAGATCAAGACTTCCGCTGTAGGTTTCAATATCTCTCAGAAGATATTGGAACTCATTCTGTAAGAGGAAAAAGGATTGAAAATGAAAAGATTTAAAAGTCTATTCACTCCCCCAAGATTTTTACTTCACTTAATTGGGACCATTAGACTTGTAATTAATAAATCGTCCATCCCAAAACTTTGTGACCTCAATAGTTAATGGATTTGCAACTTGAGCATAATGATTTAGTTAGTCATTTTTTGTCATCTATTATTTTATTTATCTGCATTGAAATGTTAAATATTTAATAGTAATGCTTAGTTGTGCCATAAATTTTAATTTTTTAGCATTCATTATATTACTTCGTTGATATTTACATTTCGGTACTATCTTTAATTTCTTAGAGACACTTTTTCACACGAAAGTTTGTTAAATTAATGCCATTAAAAATGACTTATCACCTTAAGTATTTTCAATGATGACAAATAATATATGTAATGACATTGTCATCATAAATAGTTTATAAGTGATGAAAAAAGTGGTAACTAAAGTAACTTTAATTAATAACGAATGTTTATAAACATGACAACATAAGTACTTAATTATGGCGATCTGTTCATCATCATAAGTCAAAAAACCATAAAAAATATATCGAGGATTGTCACTATACACAATGTTTTGTTGACAATTTAAAATTTTGTCATTTATTGTGTGAATTGTTGGTGACAAAAATAAGAAACTGAATTATGACGATTTTGTCACCGTCCGAATTCAAAATTCAGAAAATATATTGGGGATTGTCACTATATGTTACCGAGTATGTTTTTTTTCACAATTTGAACTTTTGTCATTTAATGTGTGATTTATTGGTGACAAAATACGCTTTTAGATGACAAAAATCGATATAAAAGTGACACATTAACTTTTTGTCACGAAAAGTTATTCAAATTAGTGACAAAATGTTAAAACGTCATTAAATGTTATTTATTTGGTGACGAATCAAAAATTTGTCGCATATACCTAACATGACTAAGGGCTGGTTTGCAACAGCTTTAAAAAAGCACTTCTCAGCTTTTGGTTTTAAAAATCACTTATTTACCAAACACTACCAATTTTTTACTTTTCTCGGCTTTCGTGTCAAAAGTGCTTTACCCCTTTTTATACACCCAAAACACTTATTTTACCAAACTCTATCAACTTTTTACTTTTCAAAATCACTTTTTTCTCAAACACTATCAACTTTTACAACTAATCACTTTTTTCAAATCATCCCAAAAGTGCTTTTTTTAAGAAGAAGCTGTTGCAAACACTCCCTAAGCTACGATGACGCTCACAGTGACGCCCGTCATTTGTCGCATAAAAGTTTTAATGACATAAAATGATTTTTACGCGGGAAAAAAATTGCCACATTATATCGAAATTCATTTGAAAGTATGGATTAGGGCTGGGCTCGGGCCAGGTCGGGGGCGGGTAATGCAAAATAAAATGGAAACGCCGGTTCCATTGTACGGTTCGGTCAGGTCCGGGTATTACAATTTTCAAAATAGGAACCAGAAATTACCTGGCCTGTTTGAAACGGGTCGGTCCGGTCCGGGTTTTACGGTTTCTATTCTCATGTCTTGAAATTAGTAAAAAACTCACGAAGTTCCAAAAATCAATAATTAATAATATATGACATTAGCAAGTTTCAAAATAACAACATAGTGGTGCACATGTAACACAAGCGACGAGTCCAATACTCCATAATTTCATGTATATAAGTTTCAAACAATTAAAGAAATTCCAAAAATATGCAACATAGCCAAAATACATATTTTCTAACATTTGTATTTAAACATGTTGTCTAACATCACATATTAAAGTGATTGTTTTTTTTATATTAAATTTTCAGTATCAGCCAAAGTTGACATATAGATGGTGGGTGGTAAAAACAATTTATATATTTTAAGAACAATAAAATTTAAAAAAATATAACAAAATCATTTTTAACAAATAATTAAAATTCCATAGAAAGGAATACTTCAATAACAATAAAAAGTAATAAGATATTTATGAAACATTTAATCAATAATTTGAAAACAAAAGGATGTTACGGCAACTCAATTTAAAATCCTACTTCTAGCAAAGGAAACAAAACTATTTCAAAACCGATTATCACAAAACTATTAATAAATTAATATACAATATATATAACGGGCCGGGCCGGGTACCCGTTATTTTTTAATTTTGGAACCGGTCCAGTTCTTTAAAAAAATTACTCGACCCTACCCGGACCGTTTGAAAGCAACAAAAAATGGAACCGGCCCGTTTTGGACCCGAACCGCCATTACTCAGACCGGACCGCGGTTCCAAGACCCGTTTGCCCACCCCTAATATGCATCTTTCAAAAAGTGCAATTAGGACGACGTATCAATTCCTAATCATGCTTTTCCCAATTCATTTCTGTAAATGTTGTTTCAATTGAAAGAATCGAGATGCTATTTCCTTCGGTGTGGTAAACCATGTTCCGCATGGGATGCGACCAGATGCAATTGGACCTTTGTTCCTACATTTATGTTTGTGGACCTGCATTCTCCATCACACTAATTAAGATAATGAATCATTTTATTAAAAAAGAATATATACAAAAGTCGATCATATTTTTGAATAGGAAAGTTGCACTTTTAATCCCTCAGATCAGTTAGTCATCATATTGAGAGTATCGAACTCATGTCTCTGAAATTGTAAATGTTACGTTCGAATTGACAGATACGAAGTATGTTACAAATTAAATAGTATCCCCGTTGACTTTATTGGTAGTCCAGAATTGGAGAAATTTATAAACTACGGGATAACATTTACAACACATCAGTCAATTTGGAAGTGACATTTACATTCTCGGATCTGACATTTCAATATGATGACTAATTGATGGATCAAAAGTACCATTTTCCAAAAGTACTCCTTATGCATATCTCCTTATGATGACTAATGATCTTACGGTTGCCTTTGGCACGTTGTTTTAAAAAAAGTAAATTTTAGAGCATGCTTTCCCATATTACCCTTGTTGGTATAATTAAACATTTTTATCACTTTCGGTCTTTTTCTTCCTAAAGTCACTACTTCTTTAGGGAGTGTTTGCGATTGTTTGTGCTTTTCAAAAGTGATTTTTTTAAGAGATTATTGGAAAAATAATTTATAGTAAAAGTAGGTAGTGTTTGGGAATAGAAGTGATTTTAATTAAAAGGGAAAAAGGTCAAATAAACCCATGTACTATTGTGAAAGTATCATCTAAGCCCTTGATAGAGTATTAATTCTAGAGAGAAGTGAGAGCTAGAGAGAGAAAGTGAGTAATTGTATTTCTCAACTTGGAACCCCCTATAACTAGCCCCTTGGGGTCTATTTATAGGTAAAAAGGTGGATTTGGGCCCCTAGCCTTAGGCTTAGGAGGCCCATTACAATAATTATGCCTTCTTTGGGCAAATAAGGCCACTAATGGGCTGAGTACAACACTTAGTACATAAAATAGGAAAGTACATTCTGTCCGGGCGAAGTTCGGACGATGCGGTCCATGGACGATGCGGTCCATGGACGATGCGGTCCACGGACGATGCGGTCCATGGACGATGCGGCCCTCTGGCCGCGGTACGACGATTCCCGATGACTACTTCTTTGGACGTCGCGGGTCATCTGGACGAAGCGCATGGCATCGGTGTCTCGTTTCGGGGCTTTTGGGCCGTTGAGTATGTGGGCCTTGGGGTCCAAGCCCATATACTCTATCAGGAGTCCCCCACTCTCTGAGCTGAGTCACAGACGAAGCGAAAGGGAGTAATCTTGTTTCTTCTTTGCGGCCGTAGCGATGCCAATTCCTGTTTTGGTGTGTGTCAACGTTGCGCGCCTCTGGGGTTCTTGGCCTTTGCGACATCTTTCGTTTGATTGAGTTTGTACGTAGCGGTGTCCAGTGTGTGTCCTCTGAGACGAGGCGCCAGCTTTATCTGAGTCCCTATGATGCGGGGCCTTGTCATCCGATCTCCAACGAAGCGTGATCTTTTGATCAAGATCAGACGAAGCGTACCCCTGTAACCTAGGGCCGCTGCGTTACATTCTTTGCTCCCTATTCGCGGCTGATGCGGCTCTTTGATGTTGGTGGATGTGGTTTGCCCGTCTGTGGCAAAGCTAGACGAGGCGAGATCTCTAGTCCAAAATCAGCTGAAGTCTGATTTTTAATGTCTTGAAGACGATGCGCCCCACTCCTCATTTTTTTTGTGTTAGACGATGCAGTCGATTCATGTCGGTAGACGTAGCGATACCCTCAATAAGTGAGCGTCGCGGGTTCCTTTATGCGGTGGCCGAAGCGAACTCTTTATGTTTTGCTATTTGTATTCCCCTCCGAGACAGAGCGGCTGCATTTTTACTTTTGTTTGTAGCAGGTGACTTGTGGCCGATGCGATCTGCAATGCTCTTGAGGCAGCCGATGCGACTCTTAATGCTTATCTGAGGTGAATTGTCCGTTTTTTTGTTGCTGGTGAGCCGTAGCGCACCCTTTCGTATTAAGGCCGTTGCGCTTCCTTTTCTTGTGGCCGATACAGTCCCCCAGTCCCCCACTCCTTTGGCCGAAGAGTATCTGAGGCACAAGGGAGTAATGAGCCGTTTCGGCACCTGTGCGTTAGTCGCGACTCCAACCCTTAGGCGAACCTGTCCAAGGTAACCCTGTGGGAGAACCCTTGGACGAAGGCCGCAATGCCGGGGCTATCATCGACGATGCGCGCACACGCGGCCGTGGCGGTCTATTAAGGTTCTTCGGGTCATTGTGAGGACGTTGATGTGTTCCTTTTTTCGGAGGTTCGGGGCGATGCCTACTTTGGAGCGTTGTAGCCATTTGGGCCGCAGCGGTATTTGGCCGATGCCTTGCTCTCTATAAGTTTGAGTTGAGCCGTAGCGGGTGGCTCTAGGGCGGAATGCGAAAGGTCAAGTCCTGATTGGTTCTGGGGAGAGGTGGCCGTTGTGGTGGCCAATCGGATTGTGCCACGTGTAGTGACCGTTGGTGGGTGTCTATAAATGCCCCCCCATTCCGAAGCCACTTCCTCATTTGTGTTTTGCTGTTGTCGAATTGCTGCCCGAATCCTTCTAGAGAGAGAAACTCCTCGAGTTGCTTCAAGTGTTCTTCGAGCCTTCAGATCTTCAAAGGTTAGATATTTTAATTTTCCTTTGATTTTTCCATATTTTGCCCCTTAGGGTGTTAGATCTAGTGTTCTTTAGGAAAGTCACTTTGATCTGAAAACTACCCCTAGGACGTAGCGATAGTTGTTATGCCGTTCCCTGACGGCCGTAGCGTCCCCTCTCCTCTTAACTTAACAGCTTCTTTGGACGAGTCGGACTGGCCTTTTGACGACGAGGACCCGTCTCCTGGAGTTAACCTTGAGGTGATTCGAGCCTTTGAAACAGAGATGGAAAATACGGCTGATTACCGCACTTCTCAAGACGAGGAGCGTCTGAGCGACGATGCGGGTTCCCAATCATCGGGCGAAGACGAAGCGAGCTCTGAACCCAAGCTTCGAGGAGACGAGGCGGGTGATGCCTCCTCGGCTGCTATTCCATGTCCGCCGCCGATTTCATCTGTGCCAGGTGGGGCGTCGTCTTCAAAGGTCACCAAGAAACGCGGGTCGCGTCGGAGGAAAGCTGCGGCTGGTGGGCTTTCCCAGTTAGACTTGACAAACCTGTATGTCATAAGGCCTGAAAGCACCCGAGGCGAGTACCATCTGGCTCAGCTGTATGTTGGGCCTTATGGGAAGGTGAGGGAGCCGAGGCCGACTGATCATGTTCTGGATCCTCCTCCTGGGTACTTCGGGGTTTATCCGATGGGGTTCTCGCAAGGACTACGGTTTCCGTTGCCCCCTTTTGTGATTGAGTACCTGAATATGGTAGATCTTCCTCCGGCGCTCTTGACGTCGAATAGTTTCTCGCTGATCGTCGGCTTCCTCATCCGGTGCGACGAGCTCGGCTTTGAGCCCACGACGGCTCTTTTTACTAATTTGTTCCGGATCGGCCGAGGGAGCCATAAGAATTTTGCTGGTTACGCTACGCTTCAGCAACTCCCGGAGAAGAAATCTTTTAAAGACCTTCCTTCGTCTATCCATGGGTGGAAGGCGAAGTTTGTGTTCGTGAAGTTGGCCGATGGGGTTTTCTTTCCTTCGCAAGGGCATAATGGTAAGTTTAGCCTGCACAATCCGCCGCGAAGCGCTGAGCTCGATGCCCAAGTTGAGGCGTTCCTGAAAGGTGGGCCGAGGAGTGTGAACACGTACATCACTGAGTTTAAAATTGCAGCTCTCGGGATGATGCGGTATTACATTCCCGGCGACCCGGATTGCGGTTTGTGGCCGAGGATCTCTGGCTCTTTTGAACAGGCCGATGGGCCACTTATTGGGATTCCGGCCGAGGCCGAAGGTTGATACTTGACTTTGAATCTTTTTTGTACTTGGCATTTTTCTTTGCTTCTAACTCTTTTTTCCTTTGGTGTCGTCCTTGCAGGTTACGAGATGAGTCGCAAAATGTTCATGGCTCAGGCCAAGAAGCAAGTTGCCAAGGAGCTGGAGGCTGCCCAGCGAGCCGAGGCATCCAAGGTCTCTGGTGACGGATCCAAGGCGCCAGACGATGCGGCAAAAAGGCCAGCGGTGAAGAGGAAGAAGGCTGTTGAGGGTCAGCGCACTCTTGCCGAGACGGGTCTGGTGCCGGCTCAAGGTGCGAAGAAGACGAAGCGGGACCCTCCTTTTAATGACGATGCGATGGCCGATGCGCATGCGTCGGTTCAAGGGGAAGCCGTCTCTGACGTGCATATTATTGAGGATCTGACTTTGAATGTCGCCTCATCCGCCGTAGTCCCTACCCAATCTGGTGCTGTCGCCAAGGGGAGCACCCGCGCCGATCGAGATCCGGCTACCGGCCTGTATGAGGTGACGGTGCGGTACCCGACGAAGGGCGGACTGTTCAATGAGAAGGTGTCTGGCCACGACGTCCTGTTCCAGGCCATTCCCGATGCCGATAGGGAGTACCTGAGGCGGCAGAGCAAGGATGTGCGCCTTTTCGATGGCGGTTTGGACTTCGTCGTCCAAGTAAGTATATGATCTTGCACTTAGTTTTTCTCGTTTTGCTTTCCTTTTCTAACTCTTTAATTTGTCCTTTACAGGGTGCCTTGATGCTGATGGAGCAGCACCGTCGGCAGGAGGAGGAGCTTGCACGCCTTCGTGAAGCTGAGAAGAAAGTCGCTTCTGCTGACGAGGCGCTTTCCAAGTTGGGGCAGCTCCGGACTGAGACTAACTCCTTGAAGGAGAGGGCCGATGCGGCTGAGAAGAAAGCCGTTGCTGCCTTGGACGAGGCGAAGCGCCTCAAGGTTCAGTTGGACGAAGAAGCGGCTGCCCGTCGGCTAGCAGAGGAAAGAGCTGTGAAGCTAGAGGCCGATGCGATTGCAGCTGCTGATAAAGCCATTGAGCTCTTTATGGCCGAGGGGTGGAAGGACGAGGCCCGACGCGATTGGACTTTTAAGGTCGTGGAGGAGCGCTTCGAGGCGTGGTCTCAGGAGGAGGCTGGCCGAGCATGCCTCAAACAAGAATTCGAGGTCTGGTATGATCTCGGCCAGAGGCGCATGCAAATGTTGGTTTACCGCCGCCTCCGCCGGCGTGTGAAAAATTTGAAGCCTAGGGGTATCGGCCTTCCCCGGATGATGAAGGACCCCGAGGAGGAGTTGAAACTTCCTCTGTCCGAAAGGCAGCCCCCCATCCTGAGCTCGGATGAAGAGAACGAGCCCTGGACCGAGAGTGATGACTACCTTTTTCGGAGCTCGGCCAAGTCCAAGAATACCGAGGATGAGCAGGACGATGCGGACAGCGGAGCCGTTGAGGGTGGCCAAGGACAAGCTGTTTAGTGTTTCCTTGTACTTAGTTTTCTTCTTTCATTTGTAATAGTAGTCCCAATGGCCGAAGCGCCCTGGTGTGTGTAATGGCCGAAGCGCCCTCCGTATGTACTTGACATCCGAAATTAATGAACTTTTTTGCCTTTGAATGGATGTGTTGTTGCTTCGTCTTCTCTTTTATGTTTGGTGTTTGGTTTGGTGGTGTCGCGTCGTCTGAGTGACATTGTTTCGCAAGTTTTTACCTTGGCGAATTTGCCAAGTCTGAGACGATGCGTTCCATCGTTTCCTTTGTGTTGATGTGGGGGCACCCTCGCCTTACTGGTATGTGTGTGAGGACGTTGCCCGTGTCCCCTGCATCTGATGTTAGTGACGATGCGCCCCTTCGTCGGAACTGTTGTGTTTAGAACATGTGTTTCAAAAAATTTGCCAAGTGTTGAAACTTTTCCTTGGCGCGGCGCTACGTCCCTTGCGGCTTATGTAAGGCATGGCCCCAAAGTTCTGAAATCTTTCTAAGTGCCAAGAGTTTATCTTGTGACATCCGTCCGCTGAGACGTAGCGGTCCTCTTTCCATTTGTTATCACCAGGGACGCTGTCCCTCGTCAACCCTTGGTGTCCTGCTTTCGTTTTGGTTTGTTGTGGACGAAGCGATACCTAGATATGGGCTGGTAGCGCTTTGGCTTGCTTTGAATGTGACTTTGAAAATTTTTCAGTGTCAAACTTGACTTGATGGAGGTGTTTTGCTTTGGTTCGTCATTTGGGTTTTGCTATGTGGGGACGATGCGCCCCATCGTCCAAGTAATGGACTGGTTTTGTATAATTGAAGCCGAAGCGATTCCCTCTTATGAAGCTGTGGTCGAGGCCGAAGCGTGTACATCGGATTCCTGTATAGTGAAAACCTGATATGTACTTAGCCGATTTTGAGGCTTTGGTTTTTGTGGGGATTTTATTTTTTGCTCGAGGCCGGCGAGTGCGCGGTCCGTCGGCTTCCCTTCTTTTTTTTTTTTTTTTTTTTTAGGTGGCCGAAGGGTTACTGTCCCTTCGTCCATGTGCGGTAGTTCGTCCGTCACGCTCTTCGCGTGAATTAGTGCGAGGGAGTAAATACGCCCTCGGCTTGGTGTCAGTGGCTTCTTTTTTGGCCTTTCCACGTCTATCGTCGACGAGGGACCGGACAAGGCATCGTCTTTTTGACGGCCGCCCTTTGTGGTCCTGAGCGAAATTTTACTGACGGGTGGAGTTTTTGTAACCTCGGCCTTAATTCAGGCTTGTCGTCCTGCGGTTTCCGCGCGGACGACGCGGTATGCTTCTCCGTTTGAAGACGTCGGACCATGCACACAGGTCCTCCGTCCTGCATATCGCCGGCCGATTTGGGTGTTTCACTGTAACACCCCGATTTTTATGAGCTAGTTATATTAATCATTATTAATTATTTTAGTCAGCTAAATAAGTTATTCTATGAATAATATGATAATTCTTTTATGATGTTTTGTTTGTGGCAGGTAACGTTGGCCGGTAAGCTCCAATAATTTTAAGTGAAGAAATAATTAATAGTATCTATTTATTAGTATATTTTTTTAAAAGAAGAATATAATAATTTGGTTGGATCAGAAGCAAATTTTTAGAATACTTAGAGACCCAAATCAGTTATCTTGGCCCGAATTAGTATTTTGATTAAAACCCTAAAATGAGTATTTTATAGACACGTTCTTCTAAACCACCGGTAGCTGCCTCTCTTTTGTTCGATCTCTCACCCCCAAAACTTTCAACCGCCCACTCTGTCGATGAGTAACTTGTTCTTGCGTACTGAGTCATCATTCTAAATTGGGTATGTTGGATTTCTTGCTTCCTTAGTAACTCTTTTTCACGAGATTTAGTGAGGTTTTGCATCATCATCGTAAAATTTCTATTATGAATTACATTATATTAAAGGAGTATGTTAATTGAGTGGCTCCGGTGGAGATTTTTAACTTAGACCGGCAAAACTGGTTTGTTTTCGTTTGTAATGAAGAAACTGAGTTATTTTTTAGTCTTCTCCATCTAGTGTTGTGTGTAAGCCTGATTTGGTTTATAATAGGATTTGTTTTAAACGGAATATGATATAGTTCCAATTTACTTTGGCAGTAAACTTTTTCTTAAATTGAGTTTGTTTTGGGTGCAAATTAACTAACCAGTACTTCAAGCTTCTTTTGTTGAAAAGTAAAAATGCACCGATTATCCGAAGAGGTAAATGCAGTCCATGCTATTGTTCTTTTCTAATTACAGGGGATCTAACTTACTTATTTAATGCTAAGTTTCTTAAAAATTGACTTTAGCTTAAAGATGATTTTAATGGTTTGCTAGTTAGCTACCTGCGGAATTTAAGTTCGAGAAGTTCAATTTGTTCAAAATTCAAATAGCATCTCTAAGTAGATCAATTGAGTCGGGTTGTGCAGCTCGTTGAAAGAATAAATTCTAATTATACTATTATGTTTATGTAAAGAGTTTTAAGAAGAGCTTGCCGGAAGACGTTATCAAGGTGCCACACTTATTTGGATAATTTGAGTCCAGCTTCTACAGGTAAGTTCACTACCACCTGTACATGTTTGTTCAACCAAATGCAAGAAAGAAGTCTGGTTGATTTTTAATAGATAATTTTAGACTATTTGCTATTATGCGAACTATGTGAATTATGTGATGAGTTATGTTATTTGCTAGATTAAGTTATGTTTATTATCTGGCATAGTCAAGATTTGTCAGTACTTTTGTTTCAGAATTAATGATGTTTTTAGTCAAACGCCACCATAAAAAGAACTAATACTTAAAGTGAAAGATCAGGTGATATGTACTCGGGAACAAGTTCCCTCATTTTATCAGTTATCAGCTTATCAGTTTCAGAGAGTCCGATATGTTTAGTGGGTCGCTCCCCTGAGCTGTCGGATTGGCGCCTTTGAGTACATATCACGGGCCCACAGTTAAAATTAGCCACAAAGAGTTTTACAGAAAGTTATGAGATCTCTTTCAGAAAGTTTTACAGAAAGTTATTTTTTTTTGAGATCTCTTTCAGAAAGTTTACAGAGATGTTCTTGGAATGAAATTTTGAGATCTCTCCAGCAGTTTTGAGAAATTATTTTAGAAAATATTTTCCTTTTGAGATCTCACTCAGAATGTATTTGAGAAGTTATGTGTTAGTTATGTGTTAGTTATTTGTTCAGTGCATGCTTATAGCCTAAATTTATCTATTGATAAGTTGACATAGACTTCTAGATATTTTTGTGGATCCATAGTGACTTACTAAGCGTAAAGCTTATCAGTTTTCTTTCTTCGCATGTACAGATACTAAAGCTAAGGGTAAGGCCAAGGCCTAGGAAGATGATGAGGGAGTGGAACGCGTGCCGAAATGAGTTAACGGGAACGACCTTGGCAGTATCTAGCTAGTTATTATTGTATTTAAGTATAGTTTTTATAATAAAGTGATTATTATTACTTTATTTTATTTTAAGGATTTGAAGTTTGAATAAATTCCTGGATCCAGGTGGTTGTCACATTGCTGGTGATAACTATATTTTATTAAGTTTTTATTTAGAGTCGTTTTAGTTAATACTGAGATTTTATCAGGGTTATTTTCTTAAATAGACGACCGTTATATTGCAATTATTTTTTTAAAAGTAATAAGTTAGTGTAACGTATCCTTTAACCCTGAGAGGGGCGTTACAAATTTGGTATCAGAGCCCAGGTTGTCCCATAACTTCATTTGTCACCGTACACGTGCTCGTCATCTTCCAAGTAAGTACTTATTTGTGTCAAAAGTTATTTATGTGAAAATATGTTTGAACGTTCTTAGTATGAGCTACATAGAAAAGTCAAGTAAGAGTAATGTGTACTCAACTCGTAAAAGCTTTGTGTTAGTACGAGCTATTGTTGAGTTAGGTCTTCTATTTCATATAGTAAGTACTAGGATTGCTATTCAAAGACACCATCTTTCTCACCTCTCATAATTACGTATTCACAACCTTCCATTTTAGCCTCAGTCGATCTTTCATAGCAAGTATGTCTCCTACATAGAGGTTACTAGTGATTAAAATCTGAGTCAAAAAAAAAAGAAAGTGTCATATAATCTTTATTTTCTCATGATTCAATACTTGAATTATGTAACAATCAATGCGAATCCAATTGTGTTTTTATATAGCTTGTAGTTTAGTCATGGTCCAAGTGTAGTTAGTTATTTTTTGTAAAGAAGAATGGTAATAAGTTTGTCTGATATTTTTTTAAAGCATCACATGTAAATGAGTTTACATACGATAAAGAATTTCTGTAAGCATGCAAATTAGTTTGTTATGTATTTTTATTATATATTATAAAAAAAAAAAATTTTTATAAACACCCATGTTATTACATTGTCTGGAAGTGTTGAATGTCGGTATTTCACGTTTGGAATCTTGAGTTGCTGGGAGGGCCCCTCATCAATTTGATGATTCCAATATTAAGTACCGGTGGTCAAACTCCGCTTTAATGTATGATCAATGGTCATGTTATCCAAAAGTATAAGGTCTTCAAGTTTCAAATGCGTATTTAAAAAAAAAGGTTTTTAAGGGTGTTCTAAGTAATCAGAAAATGCATTTAGTGATTTTCACCGAAAGTGTAAATTCTTTTAAGTGATATAAAAGTCTATTATTTAGCTATTTCCTCAAAAGTGTGATTCAGAAGAAAGTTTGAGTTTTGAAATGCCTTAAATATTTTTATTTTTCAGAATATTTTCTGCCTTTGGCAATGAGATTCAAACAGTGTTGTATATTTTATTTTATGAAGGTTGTCCTCAAATGATTTCTTTTGATCATTTGATATTCAAAGGATATTGAGTCTCACCACTTAAATTCCTTTAGAATGACCTGCCATTAAAGTCTATATAAGTGATTTAAAAGTTTTCAATAGTATCCAGTCCTTAGAAGTTAGATTAGAAGGGATAAGTGAAAGGATTAGATTAAACAAGTTTCTGGTAGATCACGAGTCTTAGAACCTGCTGCCCACTACGATATGGAGATTTGTGAACTGTGTTTCAATACAGTATGATCTAGAGTATGAAGATGTTAATAGAATAGAGAATATGGTGCCATTGAGCTCTCTTATAGCCATTATGTACGAGTATTTGTAGACAGTATCCAGTGAGCTCACGTTGGGAACTAGCATGCTCTTTGAGTAATAGAAGCATTCTTGGGAGTAAAGAGTATAGAGTTTGGTACCACAGACCATTCTTTTATTATTAAGTCATCAGCAACTCAAGGGCTTGGAACCCCAACAGCTGAGTAAGAGTACTATGTGATTTTTTTTTATTGATCACATTAGTGTCAGTCAAATTAAGAATATATGAAACCAGTAAGAACGGCCCAACGTTGATATTAGATTTTCTTTTGAAAGGTATTAGTGTGGATCATTTGATCAGCTTATTAGATCTTTCGATGAATTTATTATTTCCAATTGAAATTTAAAGAGCATAATAAACAACCTCTGTAAAAAAAAAGATTCTGAGTTAGGATTTTATTGCAGAAAATTTCTTTATTCAGCCTAAGTTGGTCTTAGATACGACCATGTACAATTTATTACTAGCTGATTTAGCGGATTATCATTTGTCAGTTACTATGAGAAATTATGTATTATGTTTTGCTACTTTATTATTTTAGAAAATTATGAAAATTTTACCACTATGACTCTATGAGAGAGCAATATTTTCCAAAAGAAAATAGTTAGGAGTTAGAGGTTTAGAAGGACCTGTGTGAGTGAAAAATAGTAAAAAAAAAAAAAAAAAAAAAAACATATTACTTTCCTTAAATTCTTCTCCGGCTGAATAAGGAAGCAAAGAGATAGAGTTATAGTTATATTTGAGAACAAAAGAATGTCTGTTGTCAAGTATTTTGTGTCAGACAGTTATGTGTTTGACAATGTCAATTTGTGTTAAACAGAACATTAATGATGTCTTGTGTTAAGAAACATGAAAATTTGGAACTAAGCAAACAATTCCTTTGAATTTAAACCCACATACTGATTTTTAGAAGGAGTTCCAGAGGATTTTTCTTCTAGTCATTGAGGCTATTAGTTTCAATTAATAATTTGTGTTCAAGGATTGAAGGAGACTGATGGTCATCTGATTAGGAACAATTATTGTTATTTTTTTTCAAGCTCAAATTTTAAAAGAAAGGAAATGTTAATTACAATCTCGGTTCAGTTTTCATGACTACTTCAGCATAATAATCAAGTAAGTTAAAATTTTGGGTTCCAGAAGTATAGGACCACAGTAGGGTCTTTCTTTTGGTGAAAAGATAAAAATGGAGTTTAGTAGTTTAAAACTATTTCAAACCTAAAAAGGGATATTTTTTTATAATAGGTAAGTCAAATTAAATATTAGTAGACTCGAAAATGTAATATTGGACCAGCCTTGATGTTTAATTTTACTTTGAATAAAATTCTTAAAAGGAAAGCATCTGTTTAAAGTCCCTTGAGAAGCAACACTTCCTTTCCTACTAGCGGCATGCCGCCTCTCTGTTTTCTCTACAAAGAAATCTCAGTTCTACTTCTCAAAATTCTTCTTTTCTTTCAATCGGCTGAACCAAGCTACTGATTGAGTTTTGGATTACCATCTCTAACTAGTGAAAGTTTGTTTTCCTCGATAATAAACTGGTTTCAGGTATTAATTTTCATATGCTATCCTTACGATTCTTTATTTTGCATCTTCCTCTAATTATGTTTGACATGAGGAAAATGTAAGACCTGTTTTGAAAATCCAATTGAAGTATAAGAAATCTATGCTCCACAGAATTCAAATTTTCTGCTATATTGGATTAATTCTCACCGTTTCTAATGTTTAAAAGTCTGTTATAAAGCAACACCACCATTTGTTATCTTCTTTGAAGGCAGATCGATTTCCTTAATTAAAGGGTTTTAAGTTGTTTAAGAAATTGGAAGAAACTTGATACTTGAGAAAATGTTAATTTTGATAATGAAATTGTCCACTGCATTAGAGGCATGGTCTATTTGTTCTAAGTGGAGTTTTATTTCAAAATATGGACAATTTTCTTTTATTGTAACGTGAAAGCATTTTTTCTTTTGTCAGCTACATAGTTGATTTCCTAAAGTTTTAGTCCTGGAATTTGTGCAGGCAGAACCTCAAACTAGAGTTTATAATAAGCCCCTAAGGATGTTTTAGTTTGGAGTTTTCTAATTTACTATTGTCTTTCTTTTTCATATATAAGCAAACATGGCAAAATAATTAATGTATATATTCTATGTTGTGAACTTGTGATTTTGTGTTGTAGCGCCAAGAGAAATCGTGAGAAGTCGAGTTTAACAATGAAAGTTTTCTTAGTATTTGTGTTGGTCAGTATATGAAGTAGTTGTGTGTTTTGCCAGTCATAGAAATTCGATCAGTTTAGTAAAAGAAGAAAAGTCAGTACATATTTCGTGAATTTAAGTTATATGTTCGAGAAATAAAGGAAGTAACCTTGTGAAAGGTATATAAAACTATTGTAGTTGTGCTAAAGCCAAGTGAAAAGTCTAGATTGAAATATTGTGGAACTTTACCAAGTTGTTTTAAGTTTTGAGGACAAAACTTTTATAAGGTGAGAGGGATTGTAACACCCCGATTTTTATGAGCTAGTTATATTAATCATTATTAATTATTTTAGTCAGCTAAATAAGTTATTCTATGAATAATATGATAATTCTTTTATGATGTTTTGTTTGTGGCAGGTAACGTTGGCCGGTAAGCTCCAATAATTTTAAGTGAAGAAATAATTAATAGTATCTATTTATTAGTATATTTTTTTAAAAGAAGAATATAATAATTTGGTTGGATCAGAAGCAAATTTTTAGAATACTTAGAGACCCAAATCAGTTATCTTGGCCCGAATTAGTATTTTGATTAAAACCCTAAAATGAGTATTTTATAGACACGTTCTTCTAAACCACCGGTAGCTGCCTCTCTTTTGTTCGATCTCTCACCCCCAAAACTTTCAACCGCCCACTCTGTCGATGAGTAACTTGTTCTTGCGTACTGAGTCATCATTCTAAATTGGGTATGTTGGATTTCTTGCTTCCTTAGTAACTCTTTTTCACGAGATTTAGTGAGGTTTTGCATCATCATCGTAAAATTTCTATTATGAATTACATTATATTAAAGGAGTATGTTAATTGAGTGGCTCCGGTGGAGATTTTTAACTTAGACCGGCAAAACTGGTTTGTTTTCGTTTGTAATGAAGAAACTGAGTTATTTTTTAGTCTTCTCCATCTAGTGTTGTGTGTAAGCCTGATTTGGTTTATAATAGGATTTGTTTTAAACGGAATATGATATAGTTCCAATTTACTTTGGCAGTAAACTTTTGCTTAAATTGAGTTTGTTTTGGGTGCAAATTAACTAACCAGTACTTCAAGCTTCTTTTGTTGAAAAGTAAAAATGCACCGATTATCCGAAGAGGTAAATGCAGTCCATGCTATTGTTCTTTTCTAATTACAGGGGATCTAACTTACTTATTTAATGCTAAGTTTCTTAAAAATTGACTTTAGCTTAAAGATGATTTTAATGGTTTGCTAGTTAGCTACCTGCGGAATTTAAGTTCGAGAAGTTCAATTTGTTCAAAATTCAAATAGCATCTCTAAGTAGATCAATTGAGTCGGGTTGTGCAGCTCGTTGAAAGAATAAATTCTAATTATACTATTATGTTTATGTAAAGAGTTTTAAGAAGAGCTTGCCGGAAGACGTTATCAAGGTGCCACACTTATTTGGATAATTTGAGTCCAGCTTCTACAGGTAAGTTCACTACCACCTGTACATGTTTGTTCAACCAAATGCAAGAAAGAAGTCTGGTTGATTTTTAATAGATAATTTTAGACTATTTGCTATTATGCGAACTATGTGAATTATGTGATGAGTTATGTTATTTGCTAGATTAAGTTATGTTTATTATCTGGCATAGTCAAGATTTGTCAGTACTTTTGTTTCAGAATTAATGATGTTTTTAGTCAAACGCCACCATAAAAAGAACTAATACTTAAAGTGAAAGATCAGGTGATATGTACTCGGGAACAAGTTCCCTCATTTTATCAGTTATCAGCTTATCAGTTTCAGAGAGTCCGATATGTTTAGTGGGTCGCTCCCCTGAGCTGTCGGATTGGCGCCTTTGAGTACATATCACGGGCCCACAGTTAAAATTAGCCACAAAGAGTTTTACAGAAAGTTATGAGATCTCTTTCAGAAAGTTTTACAGAAAGTTATTTTTTTTTGAGATCTCTTTCAGAAAGTTTACAGAGATGTTCTTGGAATGAAATTTTGAGATCTCTCCAGCAGTTTTGAGAAATTATTTTAGAAAATATTTTCCTTTTGAGATCTCACTCAGAATGTATTTGAGAAGTTATGTGTTAGTTATGTGTTAGTTATTTGTTCAGTGCATGCTTATAGCCTAAATTTATCTATTGATAAGTTGACATAGACTTCTAGATATTTTTGTGGATCCATAGTGACTTACTAAGCGTAAAGCTTATCAGTTTTCTTTCTTCGCATGTACAGATACTAAAGCTAAGGGTAAGGCCAAGGCCTAGGAAGATGATGAGGGAGTGGAACGCGTGCCGAAATGAGTTAACGGGAACGACCTTGGCAGTATCTAGCTAGTTATTATTGTATTTAAGTATAGTTTTTATAATAAAGTGATTATTATTACTTTAATTTATTTTAAGGATTTGAAGTTTGAATAAATTCCTGGATCCAGGTGGTTGTCACATTGCTGGTGATAACTATATTTTATTAAGTTTTTATTTAGAGTCGTTTTAGTTAATACTGAGATTTTATCAGGGTTATTTTCTTAAATAGACGACCGTTATATTGCAATTATTTTTTTAAAAGTAATAAGTTAGTGTAACGTATCCTTTAACCCTGAGAGGGGCGTTACAAATTTGGTATCAGAGCCCAGGTTGTCCCATAACTTCATTTGTCACCGTACACGTGCTCGTCATCTTCCAAGTAAGTACTTATTTGTGTCAAAAGTTATTTATGTGAAAATATGTTTGAACGTTCTTAGTATGAGCTACATAGAAAAGTCAAGTAAGAGTAATGTGTACTCAACTCGTAAAAGCTTTGTGTTAGTACGAGCTATTGTTGAGTTAGGTCTTCTATTTCATATAGTAAGTACTAGGATTGCTATTCAAAGACACCATCTTTCTCACCTCTCATAATTACGTATTCACAACCTTCCATTTTAGCCTCAGTCGATCTTTCATAGCAAGTATGTCTCCTACATAGAGGTTACTAGTGATTAAAATCTGAGTCAAAAAAAAAAGAAAGTGTCATATAATCTTTATTTTCTCATGATTCAATACTTGAATTATGTAACAATCAATGCGAATCCAATTGTGTTTTTATATAGCTTGTAGTTTAGTCATGGTCCAAGTGTAGTTAGTTATTTTTTGTAAAGAAGAATGGTAATAAGTTTGTCTGATATTTTTTTAAAGCATCACATGTAAATGAGTTTACATACGATAAAGAATTTCTGTAAGCATGCAAATTAGTTTGTTATGTATTTTTATTATATATTATAAAAAAAAAAAATTTTTATAAACACCCATGTTATTACATTGTCTGGAAGTGTTGAATGTCGGTATTTCACGTTTGGAATCTTGAGTTGCTGGGAGGGCCCCTCATCAATTTGATGATTCCAATATTAAGTACCGGTGGTCAAACTCCGCTTTAATGTATGATCAATGGTCATGTTATCCAAAAGTATAAGGTCTTCAAGTTTCAAATGCGTATTTAAAAAAAAAAGGTTTTTAAGGGTGTTCTAAGTAATCAGAAAATGCATTTAGTGATTTTCACCGAAAGTGTAAATTCTTTTAAGTGATATAAAAGTCTATTATTTAGCTATTTCCTCAAAAGTGTGATTCAGAAGAAAGTTTGAGTTTTGAAATGCCTTAAATATTTTTATTTTTCAGAATATTTTCTGCCTTTGGCAATGAGATTCAAACAGTGTTGTATATTTTATTTTATGAAGGTTGTCCTCAAATGATTTCTTTTGATCATAAACAATCTCATTCTTGAAAAAGTAAAGATATGATTTATTATTAAAGATTCTTTTACTGTTAGAAAAATCACACTTGAAATCTTTAAGTTATTATCCATGTTAAATGTAGTCATCGTCATTAAAGTTGAAGTAACACTGTTAACTTATATAATATTGACATTTTTAATATTGTAACTTCAAAAACAGTAAAAAAAATTATAAACCTTCGTACAAATTTTCATATACAGTTATGCCGTACATAAAATCTTAATTAAAATCATCTAGATAGTAAATGTCTAGCGTAACTAAAAACTTTTTAAACGCGCAAAATATTTGTACACTTTTTGTGGCATCTATTTACTGTTGTTATCATGGATTTTTCAGACTGATTGTGTTTTTGTTTGTTCCTAACTCATCTAACAAAAGTTGTCGGTACGTACAAAAGATTTTGAAAATGTGTACAAAAAATACATTTTTTACCGTCTTAAACATTTAAGTCTGTTCTTACTAAACATGAACTCCTGCCGATGTTTTTTTCATCGTGACATAATTTTACAAAAAAATCTTGTAAGAAGATTTATCAAAATCGGTTCTAATTACACAATTTTCTGGCCATGCCTGAATTTTTTCCCCCCGATATTAGACATTAGTTGTCTTTAAAATTCGATTTTTCGACCGACTTTTTCGATTGCCTAACTTTATAGACAAAATTGACAGTGAAGAATTTTGAAAACGTGTACAAATATTATACAATTGGACTTTCGGAGTGACACATGATGCAACAAAAAGAGAGGCACCAGATGATTTTGGTCTGAGTATGTCTTGACCAGTATGTTTAAGTCATGTCTGAGTTTCATCTAGTAAACATTTGGTGAATGTGTATTTTATTATTATCTTAGTATGACCTTATCTGGTTAAATCTGATCTAATTTGATATGTTTAAGTCGGGTGTGGTCTCGTATGAGACTGGAAATTGTAAATTAAAAATAACCTAAGAAGGAAGGAAGAAAAAAAGTAAAAAAGAAACAGAAAAAATGCAAAGAAAAAAGAAAAAGGAAATGTGGAACGAAGAGAACAACGAAGGCAAAAATTAGGAGAGAACAAAGTTGAAAGAGAGAATAAGTTAATGAAAGAACAATGAGAAAATGAGCTTGAAGCCTTTGGGGTACAGTGGGATCTGGGAGGAGAAAAACGGCCTGCAAAAAAGGTTAAAGAAAAAGCAAAAAGGAAAAGAAAATGTGGATGACTTGTTATAGCAGGTTGCTATTAGGTCACTTGACCATATTGATGGTTTTTTGAAAGTAAGTATACTTAGGTGATTCTTTTTTAATAGAAGGGCTTAGGTGATGGTTTCGTAATAGTAAAAGGGCTTATTTGACCCTTTTTCCTAATTAAAATGTAAAAGTTGGAATGTTTGGGAATAAAAGTATTATTTTGAAAAGTACAAAAATATCCTTTAAGATTGAGCCCTCACAGTTTCCTGATTCTTCCTTCACAAACAATAATACGGAACTCTTCAAAAGGGGCGAATAAGGCCACGTACTAACCAAAAAAGGTCAAATAAGGCCTTATTTATGAGGCTTTGTCCGGTCTTCGTCATTTGGGGTGGTTCCCGGTGGAATTTTTTTATGAATTTTTTTGAACATCTAATTCAGTAAGTCTTGTCTACTCATAACAAATTTCAGCTAAAAATTCAATCGGGAAGACATTCAAATGAATTTTTGAAGATGCCTGCGCAATTAAAAACACATTTATCTTCAAGAATTCATTTGAATGCCTTCCCGATTGAATTGTTAGCTGAAATTTGGTATGAGTAAACTAAACTTAATGAATAAGATGGTCAAAAAATTTCATCAAAAAGTCCCCCGAGAACCACCCCAAATAGCGAAGACCAGACATAGCCTCATAAACAAGACTTTATTTGATCTTTTTTTGTTAGTACGCGGCCTTATTTGTTGCTTTTCCCAAAAAACAATAATACCGAAAGTATTAATTTTTTCTATTCAAGAATGTTCCAGCCTTCCAGGATGATGGATCGTCGTCAATAACATTCTCTTCGCCGCAAAAAAGAAATTCCCGGCGACCTCGATTTCCCCCGGCGGCTTTGGTTTCCGTTATCCTCTTGGCTCGGGGAGCTGAAACCGGAGGAGAGGGACTCTGCTTGATCCACCTCCTTCTCACGTGCTCCTCTTAGGCCACCAACGGATCTGTGCTTGACTTCCTTCTAATGGTGCATACACATGGAGATGACCATGGAACGAATTGATGCCAGGGCTATGGAGTAGTGGGCGTAATTATTTCAGGGTTATTTTGGGGATTTAGAGATTCTTTTGCCATTATAGAGCCCGTTTGGAGAACTCTGTTTTCGGCTTATCAGGCTTATCAGCCAGCTTTTTCACCAAACACGTAACTTTTACTTTCGCGCGCTGAATTGTGTAATAAGCCGAAAAAGTAAGGTTGGAGTTACTTTTCTGGCTGTATTGGCTGAAGTTACTGTAGAAGACCATTTTAGCTATTTTTACATATAATTTTTTCTTTAATTTATTAATAAAATATATTTTTAAAATATTTTTTTTCTTAAATCAGCAGAATCAGCCAAAACAGCCACTCCAGCCAGAATATCATAAATTTCAGCAGAATCAGCCAAAACAGCCGATTTTGGTGCTACCAAACGGGCTCATAATCATCCATAAAGTTGGAGTTCATTACAAGTTTACCTAGAAGCATTTGGAAGCTCGTATATTCTCACTTCTAGCTTTTAACTTTGAAGCACTTTTTTTTAATTAGAAGCTGGGTTTTGCATAGGGCTGGGCACGGGCCGGGTCGGGGCGGGTAATGCAAAATAAAATGGAACCGCCGGTTCCATTGTCCGGTCCGGTCCGGTCCGGGTATTGCAATTTTCAAAATAGGAACCGGACCTTACCCGGCCCGTTTGAAACGGGTCGGTCCGGTCCGGGTTTTACGGTTTCTATTCCCATATCTTTTTTTATCGTATTCCCATATCCTAATTGCACTTTTTGAAAGATGCATATTAGGGGTGGGCAAACGGGTCTTGGAACCGCGGTTCCAAGATGCATATTTTATCGCAAACACATTTTTTAGCTTTTTTTAATCTAAAAGCTTAGAAGCACTTATTTTAAGCAATAGCAAAGATTGCTTTAAAGTATCTACAAGTTCAAATTGGGACCGGGAGGTAATATATTGTCTTCATCCTATAGAAGTTGGTCAATTTTGAATTGTATGTAGAATATATAATAAGGTAAAAGTTATATGTTTGAAATTTGTGACAAGTAGAGAGAAATGATGTGAATCAAGAACTTACAACTTTGAAAAAAAACATGAATCAAATCTTGTCCCAAATGCAACCACTCTAGTCCTTTAGGTTCGGCAAACCGAAAATTGTTTGTATTAGCTTTAAATGCTATATTAGCTACTTGTCCTAAAATGAAACTCTAATTCATTATTTACGCAATAGAATCTTCGAAACTCTATTTTACCATTTGATTTTATATGTCAAAGTAATGACTTTATTTAAGAATAAAGGGAGTAAAAAGGAGCCCGTAATTTATTAATGACGATACAACGATAGTAGAGATACATTGTTATTCGACATCCAATACTTTATCTTATTTATTTTAAAACTTAATTCAACTGACGTAACCTTAAGTTGTTTTCTAAAAACACCCATCGCGAAACTTATGTTTTTAACTTGAGTTTTAAAAATAGGTCTTTCTTATATTTCTTCATCAACTTAGAAATATAATGTTCCTTTCTGGCGGCGCGACTTTTTTACGACATTCCAGTTTAGCTATGGTAGTACTTTTTAGATCATATTTTCATTTGAACGAAATTCAATTCAAGAATATACTTCGTATATGTACGCCTTAAACAAAGAGAGTAAACTTTGCAATCCAGCGGTGGATATGTTAGATTTGATCTATTCACCCTAAAATTCCATACAACCTTTGTATTTGAGGAGGTGATAATGGATTGGTGAAACCTTGGGTGGGGGAATAACCAACCGTGTATTCACTCCACTCAAATACTATCAGGATGAAGGGAGTAAAAAGGAGTGGGTACCAACCGTGATAACCAACAATTAATTGTCAGGAGAGAAGCAAAAGTATCGGTATTGTGCTCTGTAGCTATTTGACATTCCCAAAACTTTTATTTAGTTTGTAGATGAACGGCTGAGATTAATTGGAACCCATATATAGTACTACCTCCGTTCCTGAAAATCCTTTCCGGTTTGACTTGGCACGCCTATTAAGAAAGTGAAATAAAGTGGAAATGTATGGTTGTGATTGTGTAAGAAAAAGGTGAAATGAATGTGAGTCACACAAATTGTACAAAAAGGGAAAGTGGGAAATATTTTTGGGAACGGCCCAAAAAGGAAAGTGGGAAGTATTTTTGGGAACGGAGGGAGTACATGCGTAGTACTATGGACTATGGAGTACTAAAGTATCTAAAAAAATTAATATAGTAATGTAGTAAATAAAGTACTTTATTTTTTTTTAAATAAAGTAATATTATATAGTATAACATATTGTAATTGTTGGTTATATTTTATTATCTCCCAAAAAAGTTAGATTTTATTTTAAATTACATGTATAGTAGCACAAGTGTGCATTATTTTACACATACGAAAAGAATAAAATCCAAATTTATTTATTTTTACATCGGAATGTTTGGCTATTTAAAAATAAATATTCGTAATTTTTTTTTTCAAAAAGAATGATGTATAATCATAAAAGTAAGGATTTAGGAATTTAATTAAGAAAAACTGTGTTGGGTGAATATATTGACGGTGCTGGATTGTAGAAAAAAATTAGATTGACTGAATGAATACACTTTTTTCGTATAAACTGATTGGAAACTTAATTTATTGACGGGGTATGGTTGCGGGTAGTCTTACAAACAAGTGTACAGTGGGTATCATACACATAAGTGATATTTTAAATTTTTCTTTTTCACATGGAAATGTAAGTAATATATGTTCATTCAGTATAAGAATGTTATAAGAATGTTGTAAATACTTGTGTCTTTTTCAGTACTCGTGTTGTATTCATTATATAAGAATGTTATATTTGTACACATTTCATGTGTTTCACAAATACTTTTTTCTCATTCGACATTTGTGTTGTGCTTGTTTCAAAATGTTACGTAGTATATCATAAATTCATAGTGGAAGTATAAGTAGATTTATCACTAATAAGAGGAAGGAACGGAGAAATTAAGGAATTCCTAGAGTGAGGTTTTGCGGATCATATATAGTCTTCGTTGCATAATTCTTTAAACTAGAATTGATAATAAGGACGTATACTTTTTACTTGAATATATATCATTTTAAACGACAATTTATAGTTGATGAGATTCAAACCAGAGGCTGTTTATGATCAGCAACCGAAGGCATTAGACATATTTTTATTTATTTTGAGATGGGCCTAATACAAAAGTAAGAAGCTAGACTAAAATGGGGATCGAGGATAGTAGATAACTTGAATTGGTACAATTTATAGAGTTTCACGTCGACTTTTATTTAAGAAGCCGTGGAATCCCATCAGCTGAAGGTAATGTTTGGTTGCCGTTCAAAGCCATCTTTTTCTTTTGTGCATCTGTGGGCAACTTGACGTGAGTAGCCAAACCCAACTTTTTTAGTGTCCAAATGGTGCACCAAGCTGTGTCGAGCTGCCACCATTCTATACCATGTCTTGCTGAATGTTCAAAGGCATGATGGTTATTATGCCATCCTTCTCCAAATGTGACCAATGCCACTAACCTAACAATTTATTTAGCACTCATAACTATTATATTTTTCATCCAAATTTTGTTAGATATGTCACATTATTTAGAAAAAACTAAACAACTAACCAATTATTTCTAGATAGGTCGCCGGTTTTCCAAGGTTGATTTCCCCATATGTGACATGCAGAATTCACAAGAAATGTCACGTGGAATCCCCATGTACCCCTTACTCCCTGTATACAATCAAAAGCAACGTAAAATCAAATCACTCAATATATGTTATAATCATTTATCCTAACAAGAAAAAATGTTTTATACGGAGTATGAATATATGTCTATGTACGGAGTAGTTATAAAGAATTAGATATTCAAAAGTGACACATCCTAATAAAAATATCATGAAAAGAATCTTGTTACTTACATTATGCTCTGAGTAAGTAAAGTTACATCACTAAAGGTTTTACATACACTCATATTTTGGATAAATCTAATCTGATCGGATCTGTTCTGATCCGTTAAGCATGTACTGATCAATTCTAAGTCTGATCAAATTTGATTTTAAACTAAACTCAGTTCAGTTAGTGAAACCTTATATCAGCCAGCTTTTGAATAAGACTTAGAGGCTGTTTAGAACCACTATTTTTCGGCTTATCAGGCTTATCAGCCAACTTTTTCACCAAACATGTAATTTTTGTTTTCGCGCGCTGAATTGTGTAATAAGCAGAAAAAGTAAGGCTGTAGTTACTTTTCTGGCTGTTTGGGCTGAAGTTACTGTAGATTACCATTTTATCTATTTTCAAATATATTTTTTTCTTCATTTTATTAATAAAATATATTTTAAAAATAATTTTTCTTATATCAGCAGAATCAGCCAATGCAGCCACTTCAGCCAGAACTTCATAAATTTCAGCACAATCAGCCAAATCAGCCGATTTTCATGCTACCAAACGGGCTCTTAAATCAATATTTCAGACTATGGGCTACTTCTAAAAGATTAAAATAAAAATGTATATATATATATATATATATATATATATATATATATATATATGCATACCAAGCCCCAAACAACATAAGGAAATCCGCCAATGGCATAAAGCAATGCTCCAAGTATAGCAGGATGAACAATGTAGGTCTGTTGGAGGAACTTGTAGAAGGGTTGATTCTCCAAATCTGCTACATTTGTTGCCCTTTCACTCTTCATCCGTCACAAACAAAACAATGGGCTTTAGGTAATAGGTTTTGATGATTATTATAAATATAAATAAATAAATTAATAAATAAATAAATAAATAAAAATGTTACCCTTTCTTTTTCGGATTCAACATCAAAGACCCATCCCATGTGACTAAACCAAAATCCTTCAAGGGGACTATGAGGGTCTTTCACAGAATCAGTATATTTGTGGTGGTATCTGTGAGTACTCACCCAAACAATTGGATCCCCCTATACAAAAATTGACAAATTATTGATTGGTAGAAACCTATTAATAATAAATGGAATTACATAAATGATATCGAATATATAAAGTACGAATAAAGAGAGGATATTAAAAATCACACGTATTGTGAAATAAATTGTTGCAAAAACTTAATACGGTTCACGAAAGAGAAGACAAAAACAGATGAAGCAAAGACTAGTTTTTGGATAAATGGCAAATGAAATAAAAAGATTTCTTTAGAAGTGAGTACTTATCCAATCATAATCAAAACTCATTTAAAATAAGGTACTATAGAATCCTTCTTACAATAATTAAGTACCCAGTGTCTCAATATCATCCCCTAATCGGTGACAACTATGATATTCATTTAAAAAAATTGGTACCATATATACCTATCATTTATTGATTCATTCTTAATTTACATTTAAATAATTCAACATTAGTCAATGTAGACAAAGATATGATATTTTGAGAGTACTATAAATACCTTCTAAATTTAAATTTTAAGGGCATTGCCATACAAATGATTTAATAAATGGGCAGAGGATCTATAACAGTTTTGCATTGATTTTTTCAAGGAGCAAGTCATCGAAGGAGTGTCTTTAATACGGAGTAACAATTCAGTAGAAAACTAAAAAATGACGCGGTTATAATGTTTTAATATTTTATACTCCGTATTACAGAGCTTGTCATTATTATTACAAACTGATACAATTATTTAGATAATAATTACAAAATAAGGTAATTAGAGTGTATCATAATGAATATATATTTTTATGAATATATAACATAATGATGTCATTCATGATAACTGTAATGTTATAGGTGTATTAGTTCTAATATATGATTCTTAATTTGATATTTATGAATGCTAATTATTTTCTAAAATAGAAATGAGAAGTTTTAAACTCAAGCTAAAAATTTAACTTGGGACATAAGAAGTATGTGTCCCAATTTAACACAGCCTCTAATACACCTCTCAATTAAACACAGCCTATAACATTATTGGTATATGTGAGACAAATAATTTAACAGAACCTCTCAATTCAAATAAGATTGAACAGCATTGAGATGTATAAATGAGCCAAATAATTCTTAATGAGTTATTCTGAATGATGAGTGTTAAAATAACAATCAAATCACAACTGAATTTGGCTCTAATAGTCTACTACCATCTTAATAAATGCAAGTTCATTCTAAAGGATGACCAAGATTAATTTGGTCAGGATAGTAACCCTAAATGTTACTACCTCTCTTCCTATTTTATGTGTTTTCTTTTGGTTTGACATTACTATTAAAAGAAGAGCTTAATAGATAAAAATTGAGATTGAG
This sequence comes from Cuscuta epithymum, assembly GCA_945859915.1. NCBI lineage: Eukaryota > Viridiplantae > Streptophyta > Magnoliopsida > Solanales > Convolvulaceae > Cuscuta > Cuscuta epithymum. Next base: position 3,473,582 of record CAMAPF010000017.1, on the reverse strand, counting down.
ATTTGAATATCATAAAAATGGATGTTGTTGATCACATATTTTTTGACATTTTTTTGGACAATTCAAAATGGAAAGTATGACATCTAAAATGAGACAGTGAGAGTACATATTATTTTAATATTTTATAGTAATCCAGACAAGTCATGAAAGAGATATTTTTTACATTTCATTGAAAAATTAAGACGTGGGTAAGATCATGTTAAGCAATGAATAATTGGTAATCCTACATTAGTCCTATTGTCAAGTGAGTCTATCGTCCGGAGTAATAAATGACTCTATCAGACATAGAATAATTTGGTACTTAGGTGTCGTAATTTAATCTCATTATGTGAAAGGTACTACTCCGTAGAGGGCTCTTCTCATCAGGCCGGCCTGACGGGCTGCCCCGTCCGGCCGAGCCCGTTTGGGCACCTTCCCGGTGGAATTTTTTGATGAAATTTTTTGAGCATGTTCCTCATCAAGTCTAGTTTGTCCATACCAAATTTCAGCTCAAAATTCGATCGGGAAGGTCGTCAAATGATTTTTGAAAGTTAACTGGTCCGGAAAATACATATTCCGGACCAGTTAACTTGCAAAAATCATTTGACGACCTTCCCGATCGAATTTTGAGCTGAAATTTGGTATGGACAAACTAGACTTAATGAGGAACATGCTCAAAAAATTTCATCAAAAAATTCCACCGGGAAGGTGCCCAAACGGGCTCGGCCGGACGGGGCAGCCCGTCAGGCCGGCCTGACATGAAGTTTCCTCCTACTCCGTATATATATCTCTGAGTTGACATAGAATTAGTCATTTTAAATCAAGTTAATTGACCATGAATAATCATAAACACAATAAGTACTCAAATGAGTAGTATATTAGTTGTAAGAGAAATCATCTCATCAGGCCGGCCTGACGGGCTGCCCCGTCCGGCCGAGCCCGTTTGGGCACCTTCCCGGTGGAATTTTTTGATGAAATTTTTTGAGCATGTTCTTCATCAAGTCTAGTTTGTCCATACCAAATTTCAGCTCAAAATTCGATCGGGGAGGTCGTCAAATGATTTTTGCAAGTTAACTGGTCCGGAATATGTATTTTCCGGACCAGTTAACTTGCAAAAATCATTTGACGACCTTCCCGATCGAATTTTGAGCTGAAATTTGGTATGGACAAACTAGACTTGATGAGGAACATGCTCAAAAATTTTCATCAAAAAATTCCACCGGGAAGGTGCCCAAACGGGCTCGGCCGGACGGGGCAGCCCGTCAGGCCGGCCTGATGAGAAGAGCTCTCTTAGTTGTAATATTTGATTATAACTCAATATTAAAGATATTCTTACCTGAAGAGCTAGAGCACCCCAATAGGCAAAAAAATACTCGAGCCATTTGGGGAGCTTGAAACTCTTGTGACACAAATTCCGGTGATAACCGAGCGTTATTCCGAGCCCGGTGAGGATGTACAGCCCTAACCACACCCCTACACAATCCCAACTGAAACAAAATGGGGCAAACCCGGCCAGCAGGTGAACCAATGGCATCACCACAATTGCCGATGGTTGACCCGGCCCGATTCGTAGATATTTCTCCATTGATTTTTCTTTTTCTAGCTCTTAAACTAATTTGTTGAGAAGCAATGCAATATAACTACATAAGCCAATACTACGTACGGAGTATAATGTATCGGAGAGATAGATTATATTCTAGCAAGAGAGGTATATAATAATGCGGAAGTTCAATTCCTACAAAACCAAGGGATCCTAGCTAGCTACTTATAGTATGTCGTCAAAGTTTCTGATCGAACATAAATAAACGTACTCGTAGCAGTTAATGCATATCACTACACGTTCTTATACATATCAGTACACTTCCGTGTCTATGAGAGTTACTTTTTGTTTGTGAATCTCAATCGACAGACAAAAACCGACTTGTTTTTTCTTTATAATTTTCTACAGACAAAACAAATCGATTTTGTCTGTGAACTGGCATTCGCAGACAAAAAAACCTCTCACAGACACGGAGGTGTAGTGGTGTATATAAAAACGTGTAAACTAAGAATTTTTGTTCCGTCTATCATGATTCATGTTATACACAAATCACAAAAGGCCACAAATGTTAAATTTTGGCCATATTTACAACCTAGTAAAGAGATAGTGTTGAGTATATACTCGATCTAAAGTATTCGGAAAAGTTGTACACGCGTTCATTATTTGTCTCAAAAACTTTTTCACTTTAATTCATTTCAATGTTAAAAATGGTGATCATGTATATTCTTTTCTCTCTATAAAACTCAATAACATGGTTTTTTCTTTTTTATTTGACAGTGAGTTCAAAATTGTTAATGTGGAATAGGTTGGATATATATATATATATATATATATATATATATATATATATATATATATATATATATATATACACATAAATGTTCAGGTCAGGAGTTCCTGACCGGAACCGCCGTCCGGACCGCGGCATTTGGCCGCCTTCCCGGTGGCTTTTTTTGATGAAAATTTTATAACATGTTCTCCATCAAGTCTAGTTTATCCACAACAAAATTCAACCAAAAACTCAATCGGGAAGGTCGTCAAATAATTTTTTCAAGTTAACTGGTCCGGAATATGTATTTTCCGGACCAGTTAACTTGCAAAAATCATTTGACGACCTTCCCGATTGAGTTTTTGGCTGAATTGTTTTGTGGAAAAACTAGACTTGATGGAGAACATGTCATAAAAATTTCATCAAAAAAAGCCACCGGGAAGGCGGTCAAACGCCGCGGTCCGGACGGCGGTTCCGGTCAGGAACTTCTGACTGGATCATTACTCTATATATATATATATATATATATATATATATATATATATATATATATATATATATAGTACTACCTCCATTATTTTCTGTTGAACGTAAAGTGATTTTAATCATTTATTTACTTTATATATTTTCAAATTTTGTATTGGTAATAATTGTCTTATGAAGCGGATTATTTTTTGCATCGATATCATAGATCGATTCTCGTTAATTAGCCAACCTCAAAATCTTTTGGGATTAAGTCTTGATATTGTTGTTGTATTTACTTTATATATCTAAGTTTTATCATATTTGAGTTGTTTGCGAGTTTATAAAAATTATAATTTATTTTTTGAATATGTAAATCGTATTTATGCAAAACAGTTTTATGAGTAAAACTTTATAATCAATCAAACAGTATAGAAACTAGGAAGTAATCACTTACTCCCTCAAACTAGGAAGTAATCACGTACTCCCTCCGGATAGCTAGGTCGGTCTCACGTGCACGCCTAGTGCCAAAACCCCACTCCCTTAATCCTTCTGAATTCTCGTCATCATTACGGCTTTGGCTTAGCTTCCTGTGCTGGAACAAGCCTAGCTAGCTATTAAGAGACACCAAAAGTAAATGAAATGGGGCATGTATGCATTCAACAACTCTGACTCTCAACGCCCCCCACATTTACTCAACTAATCAATTCAAGGAAATGATCATCCATCTATGCCCTAAGAAATGTCACATAACAAAAGAATTTTTATTTTTATAAATGTTCATAGGACTTTAATGCTCGCTCCGTTCTTAATTGTTCTTCCATATTACAAATAGGAATTGTGTAGGGGAGAGAATAATGAGTAAGAAATGCGGTGAACCACAAATTTTAAGTAGTCAAAAAAGGAAAGTAGAAGTTTTATTGGGATGGACGGAAAAAAAGCAGGAAGTTTTGTTTAAGGACGACAAGGGTTAGGGGGAGTATTTTTCAATGACCAAATTGCATTTCCTTCAGTCAAGCATCTTTTGAGTCAATGATACTACTATGACATTCCCCAGATCACATCATCGGAAGTCATCTAAATTCAAGAATGTTAACATTTAAACATATATAGAGTGGGTACCATAACACCGGAGTGAATAGAGTAAGAAGATACTCCCTCCGTCCCGGAAACAAATTCTCACTTTCCTTATTTGGATGTTCCAAAATAAACTTCCAACTTCCTTATTTAGCAAATTATCTACATAAAACAATGCAAAACAGTGTCAAACAGTGTCGAAACAGTGTCTAAACAATAAAATTTACCCTTCAGTAAATTTATTTCCTAAAAATGTGTATAAGGAACTTGTTTCCGGGACGAGTATTATACTTCGCATTTCCTTCTATTATTCTCAATAAATACTACGCATTTACTTCGTATATACTAGTTGCAGTTCGTTGACATACTATCGTCTCGAGAGCCACTACTGCTAATAAAGTAACGAGTATACTATTATTATGATTAACGTACCTACCTATTAAATACCATAAAAACCTACCTATTAACTTTTGCATGGACCAGGCCTGTATTTGTGTGTGAGTTTTTATGAGGAAATAATATTATTCATTAGTTTATTACTTAAAAGGGAGAAAGCTCAAAAATGACATCGAAGGTTATTCCAGAAACTCATCTTGGCCACTAAACTTTGTAGTAGACCAAATTAACACAAATTAGAGGTTTTTGCATCATATTTGGACACCCATGCTTTTCTCCCGTCAGTTATGACATTACCGTCCATCTTCCCCCAAAACCCAAAGCAACTCCAGCTCCCATATCTTCTCCAAACATTTGAAAACCCAAATCCCATAAATATACATCATTCCTCTTTGCCCGAAAGTTTGTTTAGACTCCGGTGGGCCTGCAAAACTCACCACATATCTTTTCTCTTCGACCAAAACCATTTTTTGGCTCCAGCTAACCTGCAAGACTAGTCGCTTGCACTCAGAATTGGAAATAGAAATACAAACAATGGTACGAGAGGAATTCACTGTCTGGATTCCTTCTTGTTTGTAAATAATTTCCATTTCATTGGCTTAGATTGGGGACTTAATCCTTCTTCAGTAATTTTCTCAACCTATTCTATTTTGAAACAACAATATGTGAAATTGATGGTCAAGCTATGATTTTCCTTGATTTGGTTGAAAATAATGATATGGTTGGATTGAATATGGCTTATTAAAAGTGAATTTGGACTGATTGGACTGAATATGACTTAATAAGAACGAAAGGAAAGGAAAAGTAGACATTCTAGAGTGGAGTGAGGGGTGAAAATCAACTTGGGTAGCACTAATTGCTTTTTCTGGATGAGTGGATGCTGATGCCCTTGTTCTCTTGGGCTCCGGGAAGCAAAGCTTTTTAGATGGAAGAAACTCTGGGTGGAGAAGGTTGAGACGAAGGTCGAAGAAGAAAGGGTGAGGGGACCTTGGAAGGCTCGATGACGAGATAAAATAACGGAGCAGTTAAGGGTGGCTAAAATGGAATCAAAAAGTTTAAATTTGTGTTTATTTGGTCTACTTAAAACTTTAATGTCTCATCTGAACTTCATTAAAAACCTTAATGTCATTTTTGGCCCTTAATTATCCCTACTTAAAATGGAGACCAACTAGAAAGTGTTATTGAAATTTCAAATAACTACATCGGATAAAGAAAGTAAAATTTAGTAGGAGATGTAACATATGAGAACAAAACTTTCTCGTCTTACCTTTTTACATCAGAAGTATAGGGTTTGATACGATGATCTAACACCAAATGAGAAAGCTTCTAATTGTCTTGTTTCAAGCTCTATAAACAAAAGTACAAATTAAAACGAGTACATTACAGATTTACAAATCCTTTATATCAAACTAGAACTAGACTTTTGAATAAAATATGCATTCATGCGCATTTTGTGTAATATATATCGAAACAAATTCAGGATTTGGAGTCAAGGGGCATAATGTTTTCGTTACTGTAAGGGGTGAAATCTTTTTCACTAATGTAGCAGGCGAAATTTTTTCGCTAACCAGTGTAGGGTTTTGCGACTATTTTTTATTCAAATGTTTTCATTAATACGTACACGATGACGTTTAAAACTATTATTGTACATTTTATGTTTAGACAATAGAAAAATAACTTTAATTTTATAATTGAAGTGCTCTAGAAAAAAGTATTGATACATTAACACGTAAGGAATTGAATGACAAGTCAAGGGAAAATTATTTGGAAAAAAAAAGAATATATAACATTTCATCAAATTATTTGAAGATAAAAAGTTTAATAGGTACACATCCACCAAAAGTTTTGAAATAACTTCTGCCTTGTTTAACTGCATGAATCTTTTCGGAATAAGGAATTGATTTTTAATTGCAACCGTTGTCTACCAAGGAGGATGTTCGTAAGTCACGAATAGTTTTCTTAATATTACAATAGTATGTTTGAGATTATTTTTTTGTAAAACAATACGGAGTATTACATTGCTAATTCATATAGATGGTATATATATATATATATATATATATATATATATATATATATATATGTATGTATGTATGTATGTATGTATGTATGTATGTATGTATGTATGTATATACATACATATATATATATATATATGTATATATATGTATATATATATATGTAGAGGAAACTTCATGTCAGGCCGGCCTGACGGGCTGCTCCGTGCGGCTGAGCCCGTTTGGGCACCTTCCCGGTGGAAGTTTTTGATGAAATTTTTTGAGCATGTTCCTCATCAAGTCTAGTTTGTCCATACCAAATTTCAGCTCAAAATTCGATCGGGAAGGCATTCAAATTAGTTTTTGAAGTTGACTGCAGTTTTATATGTATATTTTGACGCAGTCAACTTCAAAAACTGATTTGAATGCCTTCCCGATCGAATTTTGAGCTGAAATTTGGTATGGACAAACTAGACTTGATGAGGAACATGCTCAAAAAATTTCATCAAAAAATTCCACCGGGAAGGTGCCCAAACGGGCTCGGCCGGAAGGAGCAGCCCGTCAGGCCAGCCTGATGAGAAGAGCACTCTATATATATATATATATATATATATATATATATATATATGTATATATATATTATATTTGTATTAATTGAAATAAAGACTAAAATAGGATTTGGGACTTCTGACTTTCCAAAACTAGGACCTATTTTTAATTGGACAAAAAACGGACCTTTCAGCGTCAGATCTACAAACGACGCATCTCACCTTCTTCTGCGAACTCATCCCCTGCGCGCAACAACAGCACCAACTAGAGCTCCAAACGTCAAATTCGGGCCGCTTCTCGCCGTCGCCCGCGCCTGCCGCCTCCACTCACGTCTGCAACGGTGTTCTTCTTCGTTTTGTTGCCCTGCGGACAAAGCCAGAGACCTGCGGACCAAAGCCCAGCTCCATCTCCATTTCCCCGTCGCAACCTGAGACCTACGGACCAAAGATCTGCGCCTCCACAATCTCCAACCAGCTGCGTCTCCGCCGTTGCCGTCGCCAACAACCGCAGATCTGTAATCATCTTCTTCGTTTTTTTCTTTTCTGGAATGGATCTGTCATCTTCTTTGCCCGGTCTTGAGATCCCCAGTGGCCAACCATCGGAAAGGTGCTGGGCACGGAGGCTGAGGCAGGGGAAGGGGCTGGCGCAGGGGAAGGGGCTGGCGCAGGGGTGGGGGTTGAGGCAGGGGAGGGGCTGGATCAGGGGAAGGGGCTGGTGCAGCGACATCCGTCACAGGGTTGGGTGGTGGTTGGTGATGGCAGTGGTCGGGGGGCAGCGACGGTCTGGGCAGCATTGGCCGCTTTGGTGAATGGTCGATTTGGTCATGGTCACTATCGGCTTGGTCACTGGTCAATTGGTCATGGTCGGATTGGTCACAGTCGGTTTGGTCACTGATAAAATTAGTCAATGCTTGAATTGGTCGATGATTGAATTGGTCATGGTCACTGGTCGGATTGGTCACTGGTCGGATTTGTCACGATCGTTAATCGGGTTGGTCATTGGTCGGATTGGTCACAGTCAGTGATCGGGTTGGTCACTAGGTGAATTGGTCATGGTCACTTGTCGGATTGATCACTAGTCACTCGACGGTTTGACGTTGGTAACTAAGTAGAATTTTTGGTAACTAATGATTTTGGTGACTGACGGATTTTTGGATTTTTGGTCACAAATAATTTTTGGTCACTGGCGAATTTTGGTCACTATAATGTTATTGGTCACTGTGGCCGTTACTGTAGCACTATTGGGTGAGATTCTATTAAAATAAGGGTATAATAGTCTTCTAATCCATTTTTATTCTCTTTTTGGGAAAATTGAAACAAAGATCCCTTTTTTGTCTATAGCTCTTTTTTTAGTATTATTTTAGGCATAACCCCTAATTGCTAACATAAGTTAAAGTTTATTATTTGTGCAATAGATTGTTTTTAGAATTTAAGAAGTTAAAGATCATTATTTGTGTAATTTAACGTCAACTAACATTTATATTATGGATTCACCTCACATGATAAAAATTATTTAACTAGTCTGTCTAATATTTAATATCGCTTGATATTTATAAAATCGAGTAATAATTATCTAAAAGGTAAGGGGGCGAACACGCATGTATATCTAATTAAGTATGAGCGTTTTATGAAAATATTACCGCCTGATAAGAAATTGTAGGAAAAAGAGTTTGTTAAGACCTGAGATTTTATCGTCAGTCTAATAGAAGAAGTAGCTCTGATCTTAATATAACACTTTATTATTTTAAAATTTCTTTTGGAACTTCAGCATAGTTGTTATTGAAACCTGCAAAAAACAACAGCAAAACAGAGATCAGACTTCATTCGAAACTTTGGATCTTTGTGAAAGTGCAATTAGGACGTATCAATTTTTAACCAAGCTATTCTCAATCCTTTTCTTTAAGAATTGTTTCAATTGAAAGATCCGATGGAAATGCTATTTCCTTCTATTTTACTAAAAATCATGTTTCGGCGGTTTCACATGGAATGGGACTAGATGAAACTGGACCTTTAATTTGTTCCAACATTTATGTTTCTGGTTGTACCTGAACTTTTGCCATTGACACGTTGTTTTAAGAGAACAGATATTATACAAAGCTTCCCATGTTAGTGATATTACATTTTTGGTACTCCTTCCATTTCATTCAAAGGTTCTTACTTTCTTATTTGGATATGATGTCTCAATCAAGTATTTTCATTTTTATTCTAGGAAACAATTAACACTTATAAACAACAATTTAATCTTCAAATATTAAAATAATATATTTATAACATCATAGTTATTATCAATAACTCATTATATATGTTATACCCCCATAAAAAATATTTCTCAAAAATATACTCAAAGTAGTATACTTTAGGGAAAATGGAAACTAATAATCCAACCTTTCAACGGTCTTCTTTCAATAATCTCACCTTTTGATTATTCATGAATAATCCAACTTTTGCACCTCATCTTCATTCATTGGTCCCTGGTCGGTTAATGACCTACTATTCCAAGTTATTTTCTTATCTTTGCAAAATATTATCTTTGTGAAAGATGAGATTTATGATACAATGATTTGCAAAGATAAGAAAATAGCTTGAAATAGCAGGTCATCAACCGGTCAGGGACCAGTGAATGAAGATGAGGTGCAAAGGTTGGATTATTCATGAATAATCAAAAGGTTGGATTATTGTAAGAAGACCGCTAAAAGGTTGGATTATTAGTTTCCATTTTCCCTATACTTTATTACTCCTTATTATCTAATTAAAATAATCGTGTCACTTTCCAATGAGATTTTAATTTTACCAGTTAGATCTATTTAGTTAGATCTATTTAAGAAAATTTTCAGACTAAAAATGTTTATTGACAGAGCATGCATGGTTGCAAATGGCCTTTTCACCTTATATGGTTTTAAGATATTTTTAAATTTTATATATGCAATATTGCTGTCATATACAAGATCTTAGAATTTACGAACATTTGATATATTTTATATAAAATTTGGAACAAAAGTTATACAACAACAGTTTAAATTTTATATGTGCAAAATTACTGTCATATACTGTCATTTTACGCCCCCATCATACCCTTTCTCTTGTGCATGACTGTCTTCTTTTAGCATTAGTTGTTTCCGTATTCAAAGGAAAGTCGTCACTTGAAGTGGCGGTTTCGCTTTTGATAAATATTTTGAAGTGGCGGTTTCGCTTTTGATAAACTACTCTTCAATCAAGCACTATTTTGATAAATATTTTAAACTCAATCCTAGTTTGATAAATAATTCCTTTTTAAGCATTAGTTATTAGGAAAACAACTCATATATATGTTTCACTATATTTATGAGTTTTTTTAAAAGTATCTTTGGACTTTGGTAATACATAATCCTTATAATATACATGTTCAGTTCAAAGAATCAAAGTCGTTCATAATTTACAAATTTAATTAATTAACAATAACTGCATACGATCAGTGTTCTATTCTCTAGGGGAAAAGAATAGCTTTTAGTCATTCTTGCCAGAATAAAAAGGTGGCAGATATATATCTGGCTTAACTGCATTGTGTTTGTTGGAGCAAATATTCATCAAAGAAGTTAATACTATGTACTTTATACTCCGTAGTAGAGGACAGGTCGTATCAGGCCGGCCTCACGGGAAACGCCGTCAGGCCGAGGTCATTTGGGGACCTTCCCGATAGAATTTTTTGATGAAATTCTTTTAGCATGTTCCTCATTAAGTCTAGTTTATCCATACCAAATTTCAGCTTAAAATTCAATCGGGAAGGCAATCAAAAAAAATCCCTACTAAAACTGTGCATTATTTATATATAAACTACGCAGTTTTAGTAGGGAATTTTTTTGATTGCCTTCCCGATTGAATTTTTAGCTGAAATTTGGTATTGATAAACTAGACTTGATGAGGAACATGCTCAAAAAAGTTCATCAAAAAATTCTTAGTCCCTATTCTAACAATCAAACAATCATAAGAATGAAAGAAGAAGCAGATAGATTTCTCATTCATATCAAAGTATCGAGAACTTTGGTACACCGTGTAAACCGGCCGCTGCTCTCCCTCTAGAGAGAGAGAGAGCAGCGTAAAAGCTAATCTATTCTATTCTGCCTCTATGCTCTATGCCTTAGGTTTTCTCATAAGTTAGTTTCCTTTTATATAAGAGGATGACTAACTTATGGCTTACAAGAGAGGCTAATGGGCTAATATTCAATTGTGGCCCATATTACACATTTAACTAACAACTACACAAATACAAAGACATCTAACTAGATTGGACACCAGAAAAAGTCCTAACAATCTCCCGCTTGGTGTTCAATCTTGTTTGATCAGCATTGCAGCGCGGATGTCTTTGTCTTTGTGTTCAGTTGCTCCTCAATGCAGCTCAGCTTCCTTTGTCTTTGCATTCGGCTTCTTGAAAAGGCTTTTTGAAGAAATCCTTGCAATCTCCCCTTTGATGTCTTCATGGCAAATTGTTCTTTGATGCCGGAGAGTTAAAGAATCTTCAGGATGTAGCTTGTAATCTTTACCTTTCAGAAGTTGCTCTTGATCAGCATTAATGAATTCCGATAGCGCCTCTGGAACGAGTGTTCAGGTGATATACAGGCGCGCACAGGAGTCATCTTCAGAACTTGAATACTTGACCTTTGTCTCCTCAAAGTTTACGTGGCACAGCGGAAAAAGATGGTTGACTTGCGAGCATAGCTGATCATTTGACTTGAAGCTGGCTTGGCCATTTAGGAGTAGAGATAATGGAGAAAGAGTCCAAAAATGATTTGTTGAAAGTGAACGACATGTGGACTACTCTCCCTTGATGACGATTCGATTAATCGGGGCGTCATGCCTTTATTCTTTTATTCTGGGTAACAAAATTGAAAACAAACAGAAAAGTTAAAGGATAAAGACCGGATACACAGAAGCGTTCCGTTAACACAACATCAATGTAAACACTGATGTGTGGCCTGTATAAAATGATAGAAGCATTAAAGCTCTAACAGGACTTCCAGCTAATCATTATGAAGCATCTGAAGTAGATGTCACTCTGGTCGTTAAGGCATGATCATAAAGATCAACAATGAAAGTGGTAGCCCCCCGAGGTCGTGAAGACGCTCGTTATCATCACTATAGAGATAAACTCTAAAGCGATGGCCTGAACATGTTGGTGATTTCTATGTTGCAACAGCAGGACTTCCTTCCCATCATCGGTCTATCTATAGTAGATGAGCCCTATGGAAGTTCTCGCATGGTCACTTAGACCTGCAACTGACTCAAAAATGTGTCTGTGTCCTAGAAAATTCAAAAACATTTGGGAGTGAGATAACTAGACACAGCGTGATCAATGAAAGTCCAGTGGCATGGGGCTGAGGCCACTGTAGTCAGTATCACTTGCCTCGAAAGGAGACAGTAATGAGAGATGAGGTTCCCCGTGAAATATGATTAAACACTTGTTTGTTGGGAGACAAATGAGTGGTCTTAAGTAGGGTTATGCATGCACTGTTGGACAAGATGCAATGACTTCTACCCGGGATCTGAATAAATTCAGTCCTGAACCTATAGGGATTGTCCAGAGTATTTGAGTGACTAAGAATAAATGTTCAATTGATAGCGGGTAGTTGAGGTAGCAGACTTATCATTGATTATTGTTCTCTTGCTTGATTGAGCCTACTGCTTCCTAACGCTCATAGAGTTCACTCACTCATTCATTCACTCGCTTACTCTTGGCTTTGTCCCTTAGGTAGGCTTAGTTGGGTTTACTAAGCCATCAAGACCTCTCTCATTTCTATCTCATTCCTTTGTTTATTTTCTCTCTATGCTCCCCCTCAACTGAAGCACTTGGTATGCTTTTTCATCGTTCAGTACCGAGGAGGATAAAATTGAAAACTCCCCCTCAAATGTTGCATCCTTTGAGAGAATCTTTGCTTTGTCGTTGTGTGGCGCCAGGAGAAGAAAACTGTAACCCCCCCCCCCCCAGATTGTGCAAGGTTTGATTGCTCACAGCTTGATATACCTTCCATGTGTATGGAGCAATCTGTACAGGTACCACACACGGCGGTTTACCCTGAACTCATCATCTAGAAATTCAGCACAATGATGATCACACATTGTTGATGAGTTAGGGGAGTCATCAGTAGTTGATTGTTGATTGTTGTGAGATGACCGTTGACGCGAGGTTGATTGAATTATCTACGAGTTCCGGACCTTATAGTGTAGATTAGACCAACTTTGACATTTGGTTATACTTTGGTTTAATTTTGGAAGAATTGACCAGATTTGCCTCAGTTTTGACCTTGACTTTGACTTTGGTGATTTTTCAGAAAACAGATGATATCTCCCTCAACAAAGGCGAGTGAGGGATAGTGAGAAAGGGTTCTGGGTTTCCCCCCAGAATTCATGTAGATCTTTTCATGAGCTTTCCGAAAAGGTATAATACGCGTAAATCGGATCACCGAGTCAAAAGTTATGGCCAAAACAGTGCAGGACATCGCAATGTTTGAATTTTAAAAATTTTTGGAATTTTTTTGAAAGTGAGGTTCTCGAAGTTGAATCTCGAGATCTTTTTCTCGATATTGGATACCGAAAAGTTTGAAAAGTTTGAATTTTGAACTTTGAAAAACTTTTCGAAGTTGAGGTTCTTGAGGTTGAGTTTCTCGATGTTGGACCTCGAAAACCTATTCTCGATGTTGAATATCGAAAACCTTTTCTCGATATTGAATGTCGAAAACTTTTTCTCGATGACTGAATATCGAAAACTTTTTCTCGATGTGGAATGTCGAAAACTTCTTCTCGATAATTGAATATCGAAAACTTTTTCTCGATGATTGAATATCGAAACCATCTTCTCGATGTTGAATATCGAAAAATTTCTTTTCGGTATTGAATGTCAAGAAACGTGTTTTCAAGGTTCAAACTGCGAGAAACGTGTTTTCGAGGTTCAAACTGCGAGGAACGTGTTTTCGATCTTCAATCCGCGAGAAACCTGTTTTCGAGATCCAATCCGCCAGAAACCTGTTTTCGAGATCCAATCCGCGAGAACCTGTTTTCGAGGATTAACTTCGAGAAAATCAAGACTTCGAAATCGTTAGAATTTCTAACCAGTTTAGAACATCGAATACTTTGAAATTTCTAAAACCTCATAATATCGAAAACTTTAGCTTTGAAAACTTTCAGAACTTCAAAAACTTCTTTAAACTGAGAAAACTGAGAATATCGAAAATCCTTTTAAACTTCGAGAAGTTGAGAATATAAAAATTCTTTTAAACTATCGAGAAGCTAGGAATATCAAAAACTCTTTTTAAGCTTCGAAAAGTTCTGAATAGGGAAAAATATCAAGTTTCGAAAAATTCTGAGATTCGAGAAAACCCAAAGTTCGAAATATTCTAAACATCGAGAAACTCCAAAACTTCGAAATCTGCATAACATCGAAAACTTCCAGCTTTGAAAATGTTCAAATGTGAAATCAAAAATTTCATTAGAAATGATATTGCAGGTTGTTGTCAAACGGATATCGATCCTAATCTTCCAGAAATCGCTGAAAAAACATTGAAAACAGATCAGGCAAACCAAAATATCGAAAACTTTGTTTTTCAAATAGGCAGGGCCTTTCTCGAAAATGGCAGATCCGAAAAACGCAGATGGATTCAATCTATTTCACGCCTCGGCTCTGATAGCACATGTTAGTCCCTATTCTAACAATCAAACAATCATAAGAATGAAAGAAGAAGCAGATAGATTTCTCATTCATATCAAAGTATCGAGAACTTTGGTACACCGTGTAAACCGGCCGCTGCTCTCCCTCTAGAGAGAGAGAGCTGTGTAAAAGCTAATCTATTATATTCTGCCTCTATGATCTATGCCTTAGGTTTTCTCATAAGTTAGCTTCCTTTTATAGAAGAGGATGACTAACTTATGGCTTACAAGAGAGGCTAATGGGCTAATATTCAATTGTGGCTCATATTACACATTTAACTAACAACTACACAAATACAAAGACATCTAACTAGATTGGACACCAGAAAAAAGTCCTAACAAATTCCACCGGGAAGGTCCTCTGATGGCCTCGGCCTGCAGGCGGTTTCCGTCAGGCCAGCCTGACAGGATCAGGACTCCTCCGTAGTATATTTATAAGACTTAATATTGGTTGTTAGGCCGTTTTTACGTATTACTCCCCCCATCCCCCTATTATTGGGATGGAAGGAAGTAATGTGGTTTTTAAGAAAAGTAGAATTGTGTGGTTGATAATGAGTTGATAAAGTGAGAATAAAGTAAGAATGAATTAGTCACATAAATGTTACCAAATATGGTATGAGACAATAATAGGGGGACATCCAAAAATGGTAAAATGGGACAATTATAGGGAAACAAGGAAGTATTTCGATGATTAATGTTGTGACACCGCACCCGAATGTCCTTGGAGATTTGATTTAGATATTCAAAGTTTATGTATTGGATTTTTTATTCCCGAACAATTTGTAAAACGATTAATGTTTTACGTAGTGCATGGTTGAATATCGTACTGTTCAAACTCGTACACTAGTGTCGGGTTTCGCAAATACTTATTCGGGACTTATTAATAAATAAAAGAGCCCAATAATACGTATGACAAATGTCAAATAAGTGATTGAATGATTAAGGAAGAATACAAATGCCTATAACCCCACCTTGGGCCTTATTGAGCTAAATAATGGGAGTAGGATTTTCCTTCTATAATATTCATCAAGTAAATTATTGGGACGAGCCTACACATATTGGAGATCAATAATGTGATTTAGGAAGTTGACTTGTTCTAAGTAAATTAGGATGAGTACAAAAAGACATTTTTGACAAAGATAGAACAATAGGACCCATCTTCCCATTTTTGGAAGTATTGGTTGATATTTTGGACCCCAAATTTAATGGGATCAATTGGGAACCACTCCACATGATATTAGTACCTGCAAGACAAGGAAAATATGTGAGAAGACTCACCTTGGCCGCCCCACATGGAGAAGCACTGCCCATGACACAATTGGAATCAAATTTTGGGGCCACCACCACTGTTTTCGCACAAACAGGTGTGCTGTTTTGTCTCCCTTCATTTTGAGAGTTGTACTCGTCCAAATGAGGTGTATAAGGTGTCCTTGGATAGACTTTGAAGTATATTTTCATAATTGAGTGGTCTCTGTTCGAGAGGAGTGAGTAATCATCCAAAAATCGATCTGAAGCGAGCAGTGGTCTGTGAATTCGAGCTGTGAGAGTGCTGAGACTGTTTGGTTGATATCTCGAGTTTTACCAATCCAATTAAGGCGTGTGAGATACCAAAAGAAAGCTCTCAAGACGAGGAATCCGTGAAGGTCTGGTTTGCATCAATCGGAGTAGAGGAAGGCTTCCAAATTGTCCGAGCAAAACACAACCTCGCAGAAACGGATTTACTCTTCTAAAGTGAGTTGTTAACCCCAAATCCTTTCCATTCATTTTCCAAATGATATGAACGATTGGTGGGACTATTGTACACTAATCCAAGTGTATAATATGTCCTTGAAAAGTTATTTTATTGATGTAAAGGTTAGATACTAACCTAAAGCAAATATTGGAAAACTAGGAATCGAGTTAGCCGGAAAACACCCGTTCTAGGGGCTGTTTTCGTATCAACGATTAGGGGTTGAAATAGCAACTTGAGGAAGCTGTTTAACACCCATTTTCAAGCAAGGAACCAGTTCTCAATCTTCCTTGGCCGGGGCTTTGGTCATTGGATCGAGAAGGAAGGTTTTAAAGCTCATTTGAGGTGAGGACCGACATCTAGTTGCTTACAACTTGTAGGTTATGCATGAGATTACCTAAATGCTTAAATCATGTTTTTGTGAATAAATATGCTTGAACATGATATGAATGATAAGTAATGGACTTGATCATGAATTGAAACCATATTGATGAATATGGAGTTATGTGAGATAAAGGTA
Organism: Cuscuta epithymum; assembly: GCA_945859915.1. Lineage (NCBI taxonomy): Eukaryota > Viridiplantae > Streptophyta > Magnoliopsida > Solanales > Convolvulaceae > Cuscuta > Cuscuta epithymum. Next base: position 3,456,891 of record CAMAPF010000017.1, on the reverse strand, counting down.
TGTTAATATGGTAAAATGACCTTTCCAACTCATGTATGAATGTTATGTGTATGTAAATGTATAGTTACATGATGATGCTTAGCACATGGGAGGCTGCCACATATCTATTGATATGGAGGGGCTACCATTAAGAATAAATGAGTTGTAGGAATAATCTTAATAGTATCGTGATGCTAGTTAAGGATTGTTCTAAATGTTGATAGAATCAAACTTAAGGTTTGAGTTGTTTGTGATGAACTTGAATGAGATTCAAGTGTCAAGTGTGATATCATGGGGTAGGAGATCTATGGTGTGATTGTATGAAGTAGGAGATCTATGGTGTGATTGTATGAAGTAGGATATCTATGGGGTGAATACATGAAGTAGGAGATCTATGGTATGATTATATGAAGTAGGAGATCTATGATGCGAGTGCATGATGATGTACTCGAGCCTAACTCTAGAAATGAGAAGTTATATTAGGGTTGGACCCTATGTATTGTCGTGACTATTAGTCACGGGGTTTGGGAAATGTTTTATAACAAACACGGGCCTTTGAGCCGACTACTTGACTTTATATAAAGTAAGTATGTATTTTGAAAGGGGTAATCTGGGATTACGGCCTATACTATATTATCACCCTATTTGAGGGTCTTGTGTGTGAAATACTTGTTGTATATCTATTAGATGCCTTCCACACCAGCACTTTATAGCCCTATAGAGTGCTGACCCCTTCGGGGGCGTCCCACCACCATTTTTCAGGTTGAGGCTAGAGCTTGCTTCCTGTGCTCGTTGCTCGAGAGATCATATAGGAGGGAAGACTTGGTTCGTGCTTCCTCCATTCTGTTTTTAAACATTAATAAACATGCTCATGGAAATTTTACTGTAGAGCCTGCGTGCTCATGAATAGCCTTGTGTGGCCCTTTCGTTTTAAACAATGTTTTCCGCTGCGTTACGAATTACTTATTATGTTTGTTTATGGATGTGTATGTGTGAATGATATTCAAGACGCCTTGTATATTATGAATGTGTTGGACTGCGGTTGACTATTCATATTGTACGGCGGGTTGTTGACGTGTCCGGATAGGTCCGGGGCGTGACAAATGTAATTAAGGAGCGGGTTAGTGAGTTTAAGTTATCTCTAGTCTTAATGATGGGTCTGAAACCGTCATAGCGACGAAACCATCAGACTAAGAGCATCTCCAATGTCATAATGTGCACGGTGCACATGTGACATGCGTCATAGCCACATAAATATTGGCAAATAAATAATCTCTCTCCTTATTTGAATGATTTTATACAATTTTGGTAAGTTTCTCCCTGCAATGTCAACAACAATGTCAACATCTAGATGGTCTCCTTGACATTGTGAAGAAAAATTTACCAAAACTATATAAAATCATTCAAATAAGGAGAGAAAAAATTTATTTACTAATATTTATGTGGTTATTTCTCATTCCATGTGTGCACCATGCACATTTTACCATAGGAGATGGTCTAAACCGTCAAGAACAGACGACACGCCCAAGGGGGCATGAATTACTTCTCGTATAAATAGGAATGAACCCAATTGTAAATCACATTCATTCTTACACGAATATACACATAACACTACTCTTGATTTTTAGCCTAATTAGCATATTTTTTTATTTTCTTACCGTTCTTGTACGAGACCCAATCAATTTACATTTTTCTTTTAATTAGTTTTAGTTTACGAAAAATAGCTTAAACAGTGTTCTTGATGACAATCTCAAAAATTAAAGGGAGAAGTATGAAACACATACTTGTGGTTAATGACATTTTTAGATAGGAATCGGGTTTTATTTCTTATCAAAGTTGTACCCGTATTTTAAACCTCTTATCACTCACGGGATCCAAAGCTTAACTCGGTTAAAAACAGTTGAGGTCACATTAATTAGTCATTGACCAGTGGACAGTAACCCAATTTTCTTAAAAGTGTCCAGAAAATTAAAAGAAAAATAATGGTAGGTGCGTCTCGTCAAGACAACCTCCGAACCATCTTCCTTTCAAGCCATCTCTGCCGTGGAAAGTCCACCGAAAAGATATGAGATGCACAAAAATGAACCATACCGAACCCCAACCAAGCTAAGAGTTAGTTCCAAAAATGGATCAAATGGTGTTTTCAGCAATTTAAAATGGATATTGCCTAGGTTATTCTCAAGGTGACGAGGCCCAACCCGTAAGTAAATACTCCCTCCGTCTCCGAAACAATTTTCTGGTTTGACCTACACACGTATTAAGGAAATAAACTTATCAGGAGGTAAATTTTACTGTTTTGCACTGTTTAGCATTGTTTTGAAGGAAGTGCGAAATTAAATTAGGGACATCCAAATAAGAAAAGTGAGAAGTTATTTTAGGGACCGAGGGAGTATCAGATATGGTTTTGCACTTTAGTCTCATTTATGTAGTTCTAGCCAACCATAAATACAGTCTATTCTCAAGATGATTTACAATTTCTGTAGTTTTCTAAAAAGATGAAATTTGTAGTTCCGGCGAACCATAAATGCAATTTATGTACTGACCGGTCCCTATGTACAAGAATTTCTTTATCTTCTTCTTGTGCGTTCATATTCATATTAGGCCGGCTTGCTATGTCCTGACGCGTAGCGTACGAAAGTGAGCATTTAATTTGCCAAATTCAGGTAGTTGGAGAAGAAAAGAGGATTGGAGACGGGCCGGGGCAGGCCAGGTCTGCTGCCGGTCTAAGTCCGCGTGGCCACACCAGAGTTACGCCTCTCACCTCACTATCCCAACACAGTACGATGTGGTTTCCAATGGACTGATTTATGGTCCGCTAGGTACTGCTTGGGTTGGGGTCCCCTGCTTGGTTTCCTTTTTGGGCTGTCTCTAAAAATAGTTCTCATTTCCCATTTTACAAAGTTTTGTGTGGCTCACATTCATTTGCATTTTTCTTACTCAATCACAACCATAATTTTCCGCTTTATTCTCACTTTCTTAAACTTTGATTCAAGTCAATGCGGAAAACTATTTTACAGGACGGAGGGAGTACATATTAGTAAACATTAAAAAGATTAATAATTTGGAAATTTACATTAATAGAAATTTAATAACATTTTATACATAATTTTTTGACTATATACTCCCTCCGCCCCACAAAATAGTTACCGGTTTCCTTTTTGGGGCATTCCAAAAAATAGTTCTCATTTCCTCTTTTGGAAAGTTTCGTGTGGCTCACATTCATTTACCTTTTTCTTACACAACCACAACTATACATCTCCAACTAATGTTATCCCATTTTACCTTCTCGGGAAATCCTACTAAGATTGCCCATAGTCCAAATTCAATAAAGTTTGTGTGACTGTAAATCATTCTTACTTTATTCTTACTTTATTTTTTAATATTAACCATACAACCCCACTTTTCAATAACTGTGTCACCCTCTTCCATCCCAATATTAGTGGAACGGATGAAGTAGTAAAGAATCATAGTCAAGGTATATGAACAGTGTAAAAATTTCAATTTTTGTTTTACCAAAGAAATATTAATTTACGATGGAGAGTGGATGGGAAACTATAACCCCTACACCAGATCTAAAAGAGCAAATTAAAGATTCCTGCAGCTTCCAGCCGGAAGGGATGATCCAATTTAGTGTGGATCATTGTGGAATAATGAGAACTATTCAATTTTCATGGTGCTAGCAAAATGCAACTTTTCAACTTTCAAGCATGGATTGAAATTGAATCATCCATCCATCTCTTATCACTACTCCTAAGCAGTGCCGTGATTTTATAAATAAAACTGCTTTGGAGTTTTATGCATGTTCTTAAGAGTCTAGCTTATGTAATTAATAGAGGGTGTTTGGAGCCACCAAAATGGGCTGAAAACCTGAAATTATGAAAAAAAATCACCAAAAATCTGGCCGGCCCGCCCGGCCAGCCCAACCGGCCCGCACAAATGGGCGCGCTTGGGTTAGAGTGTAGGCCCGTTTGGGCCGATAAGCCCTAACTCTCCTCTTCTTTAGCCAAGTCACTCCTTCACCTTCGATCTTTCTTCTTCTTCAACCCACCTCGCCCCACCCCTCTCCTTCTGTTCTTCTTCTTCTTCTTCATCTTGCCCCACCCCACCCCCCTCGATTTGTTAATCCCATATCGATTCGATAATCCCATATCGATTCGATTCTAGAAGTTTCTAAAAGAACCAATATAAGAATCAAAATTATTAACCGGTGCAATTCAGGTACGTCGTCACTTAACCATGAAGAAATAAATATTTTAACTATTTCTTTCATCGTTAAATCGCTAACACATAAAAATATAATTCAAATTAATAAATATATAACCGTAAACAAGTATGCAAAATTTTACAAGACAGAAATGAAGATAAAACAATTAATAAGAAGAAAAGCTCGATTGCATCTATGCTTCTACCACATGTAGCAATGAGTGTAACGATTAATGTTCTTACTCATTAATAAAATGACCAAAATTCTTGAGCATTCTTGAAACTTTGGGATTTTGTTTAGTAAAAATAAATTTGGATTCTTATACTTCATTTATTCTTGTAGAGTCCTGTGTTGCTATATGAATTACATTTGTTTCATTTATTTATTTGTTTGTTTGTTTGTTTGTTTGTTTGTTTGTTTGTTTGTTTGTTTCCTTCTTCCTTCCTTCCTTCCTTCTTATCATACTCCGTATTATATAGAGGAAATTACTCACGGTAGGACTAAAAGATAGCACTTTTCTTAAAGTATGATCATATGTTTGATTTTTCTTAAATAGGACTAAACATTACATATTTACCCCTAATTTAATTAATTAATATAATTAATTGTCCCTAGTCCCCTGCATAATCAAAGTCATTTTGTTGGTGGCGGATCAGTCTGATGACGACAGCGGGGAACTCCGATGACAGAGGCGGATAGGCAGATCGGTAGCGACGATCTATGTGAAAATTCTGACGACCAGCAGTGGTGGTCCACATTTAAAAGTCTATGAACTTTTTGATCGAAAGTCAATAACTTTTTTAAAAGTCCATGGATTAAAAAAATGTCCACCACAATCCATATTCAATTCAATACACCCCTAAATCTCAAATCTCAAGTGGAGTCAGTGATATTCTCATTATACAAAAACAAATACTCCATATGAATGTGTTACTCCTGATGCAAAAGGGTTATATTGACTTAGATGAAGGAGATGAAGAAGTTAATTCTTTTTCTTTTTTAATCGTAAGTTAATTCTTAATACATCGATTTTATATACAACTAAATTTAGTCATTTAGAATTTGTTGTATTTATACTAAGATACATGTTTGTTGTTATTTATTGCAAATAATGTGTTCTTTAACAATCTATGTTCTTAATGTAATACTCCGTACTATCTTGTAAGCATCATCACGTACTGTAAGAGATACTAACTTTAACTAAAAATTATATAGTACTTGCGATTTTTTTCCATATCTTTCTAAATCTATGAGTATTTGATTTAGTTAGAGCATCTCTAATGCTATAATGTACACGGTGCACATGTGGCATGAATGATAACCACATAAATATTAGCAAATAAATTATCTCTCTCCTTATTGGAATGATTTTATACAATTTTGGTAAGTTTTTCCCTGCAATGTCAACATCTAGACGGTCTCCTTGACATTGTAGAGAAAAACTTACCAAAACTGTATAAAATCATTCAAATAAGGAGAGAAAGAATTTATTTACTAATATTTATGTGGCTATTTCTCATGCCACGTGTGCACTGTGCACATTTTATCATTGGAGATGCTCTTAATGCCAACATCCTATTTGAGACCTCCTATTACTTGCGAGTTTTATTATTTTTTAATTAACATGCATGGAGAACCAATTTTTTTGGGAGAAAAAATTGTGTAAAAAAGCTTATTGTAGGGTTGCGGCCTAATCCAATTACACACGGTCACATTATCGCAACTGTAATATTATAGATTTATTATTTATTATTATAGGTACGGCGGTGGTGTGCAATTATTTATTACGGAGTAAAAAAAGTCCATTTTGAGTGACAGCCCGCGTATCTGTGTTATGCACTTATGCCCGGCCGTATTCCTCGATGAGCTGCTGTCGAGCCCATACCTCGGCCCACTGGAATCCTGGACCCGTTTCCAACAAGTTGCGTACGTGTAAATTTAAGGGTCTCTTGATCCAACAAGTACACGCCTTTATGAGAAAAAAAACAAGTACACGCCTTTGCTTCAATGAAGACACTTACAAGAGTTGTACTCCGTAGTTGGGGAAGAAAAAGTGCAATATGTACTTGGCATTGGGCTTTAAAAAATTTAGAATGTAGTATTAGACTATTAGTTATAGGTTGTTTTTTCTAGATGTTACTTCGTATGTATTATTCACAATTCCAAAATGTATATAACTTTTTGATTCTCTAAATTGTGTACTTTATACATCATAAAACTTATATTTCATTGAATTTTCTAGTCTATTTGTATTTCATTGTTAAAATTTGTATTTTTTTTTTTTGTTTTAGGAGGCCTCAATTTACCATTTGGAACCGGGCCTCCAAATTCATTAGACGACATTGAAAAGAGGATTGGCGCCTGGGCGGGGCAGGCGTGTCTCACTTCTCACTATCCCAACACAGTGAGTTATGGCTTCCAATGGACTGAGTTATGGTCCGCCGTAGTATGAATTTACTCTCAGTGCGACCCACCATCTGGAGACTGGAGGGAAGACTATGAAGTATGAACACACCAGATCGATAAGAGAGCAAATTAAAGGTTCCTGCAGCTTCCAGCCGCCAGGGGATAACATTCATGGTGCTAGCAAAATGGAACTTTTCAACTTTCAAGCTTGGGATTGGATTGATCCATCTCTTATCTCTACTCCTAAGTGATGCCGTGATTTTTTAAAACTGCTTTGGAGTTATATGCATGTTTTTAAGAGTCTAGCATCTGTGATTAATAAAGCGGACACATCAGCTTTTTTTAAGTAAACCGCTAATATTAAAGAAAATTACAATCAAAAGAGTAAATTTGACTCAAACTCGCAAGTCACACAACCTCTAACCTCAAAATCTGAAACAGTCTCTCGCTCTATCATCTGACTTAGAAGGGGATATCCAATCGCAGAACGGGGTGATAGACACCCTATCAAGCCCCATAACATCCCTCCCGCCCAAACCATTATTAAAAGGTAGTTTCTATGGTACCCATAAGGTACCATACCTTTGTCCACATGGACCAATGAAAAGGTAGCAATTGAATTATTTAAATCTAAATTAAAATTGATAAATAAAGTGATGTGGTCCTATTAAATGAATGTTAGGTACGGTACCCCTGTTTTTAGAAAGGTACCGGAGTTGTCACCTTATTAAAAACAATAAACTAGAAGAAAATTAAGTACTAATTGGAATAAGAGAAACAAAATGTAAACAACCACTAAAGCTCTCCATCAGCGACTGGTATCCGCTTCCAAGATGGCTCGCTCCACTCCAAGAATCTAGATACCTTGGCGAGCCACTTTGACACATTTCAAAAGCTCAACTTTCATACTAGCATGTTCTTCAATTGACCCATCTGCATCACCACAATGTCTCTCTCCCATGTATGTCTTCCCTAACCCGACCTGAGATCATATCCATCTTCTCACTTAGACCTCCAAAGTTCTTCTCTCCTCCACTTGGTACCAGTCACTTGTTTCCTCCACTCACTTGCCTATTTCCCCTTGAAGCTCTAAACCATGACCCATAAGGTTTCTTTGCTCCAACAGAACCACCCTCCAATAACATAAGGAAGAATTTTTCTGCATACACAATTATTCCACATAGAAAACAGAAGCTAGGCAGTTTTTCATACCTCCTTTTTAAACTCCAACTTCTTTTCAAAGGTTTACCAAGATTAAGAGTAACCCTAGTTCGCACAAACGGGTTCCAAGATTCCCCAAAAGTACTTTCATCAATACGTATAAGAGCCCAAATAATTCTCTATTTTAATAGCATTTGCTATAGTAAGATAGCTCACGGGCAGATTATGCACCTGGACCGAAAAGTCAGCAAATTAGAGGGGGGCATCTAATGGTATATCCTCATTCTTAAGCTTACAGAGAGGGATCAAGTTTTGATCAAACAACCACATGTCATCATACAAAATTCAATTCAAATCCACTTCATGGTAAAATTGAAACAAATATCGACGATGTCCTAATTCCTTGATACAAACCCATCTAGTGGGTTTCCAAACATTCACAATGGTTTCTTTAAAGAACGAAAAATGTATTGAATTTTCAGATGTAATCATACCAACAAGCGAGAGCTCTATCCTTGGATTAACATTGAATGCACACACATCACTTAGATGGATTGTTGTATTAAATATTTTCTCACACATGTATTTATGCATTTATTTTTTTGAAGGGGACAAACTTACATTAAATATTATCTCACACATGTCACAAATAGTTGAGCACATCAAGAATAAATATTAAAAAATTAGTCATTAATAACAAAGCATTTGTTCGACAAAAAATTATGATATGATACCGGGGATTCGAATATCAGAATAATAATACTGCCTTATGTTGCCTAAATTTCATCTTCTCTTGTAGAATAGCTCTCATAGTTTGATTAAACTCCATCATGTAGTGCTCTTGTCGAAAGAACGGTTTACGACAATGATGGTTGGATCACACAGTCACAATCGTGTTGGCAACAATCAAGGTGGTGCTCGGATGGATCGGGTCGTAATTGAAGACGAAGGGTCATGCTCACGGCGGAGCCATTTCCGAAGGAGGAACGACAACATGGTGACTCAAGGTGACTTGAGAACCCACCTGCAAGGTGCTGGGAGTTGGGAGTTCCATGTGTCCTGGCGTCCTGCAACACGCCAACCACAATTCCAGACACCGACCATCGGGAATCTCATCCCAAGTGTGGATCCGGCACAAGCCTTGGCAAGTTTGGCGGCGTTCCAGAGGGCTGTGGAGACCTTGACCACCGTTTTTAAGGAATTGTTCCCAACACAAATGAAAGATCTTCTTCCCCGCGTCGGGTTCCATATGTGCCCCCAACAAGCGAAGGAGGTATATACACAGTGTTAGAGGATGTCACCTCCGGCTAGGTCTCAGCGGTCCCATCATTCCAGGCAGAGCCCGTAAAATGCCTGTGAGACATGCAAATGTTGCATGTCTTGGCATCTTGAGCTTCCGAGTTTAAGATAAATCCCTTTATTAGAAAAGTCAAGAAGGAAATTTGACTCTCTAAGGATGATATGTTGGCATCCATATCCTCATAACTCATGTAAGCTCAGAAAATAGAAGAGTAAGATTTTTTTTTTAATTTTTTTTTTGTTTTTGATTTTTATGAGATAAAATAAAAAGAAAAATAATTGTCTTTCCCCGGCAACGGCGCCAAATTTGACGTGCACTTGTCATGAGGTGCACTCAAAATAAATATCAATACGACACTAATACGTAGTATAGCGAAGTAAGGTTCTAATAGAGTATTAGTTCTAGAGAGAAGTGAGAGCTAGAGAGAGAGTGAGTAATTATATTTCTCAACTTGGAACCCCCTATAACTAGCCCCTTGGGGTCTATTTATATGAAAAAATGCGGGTTTGGGCTCCTAAACCGTGGGCTTAGGAGGCCCAATACAATAAGTATGCCTTCTATGGGCTAAATGGGCCACTTATGGGTTGAGTACAATACTTAGTAAAATAATACAGGAAAATGTGTTCTGCCTAAGGTCTGTGGACGACGCGGTCCGGACGACGCGGTCCCAAGACGATGCGGCCTTCTGGTCGTGGTACGACGATTCCCGACGACTACTTCCTTGGACGTAGCGGGTCATCTGGACGACGCGCGTGGCATCGGTGTCTTGGTCGGTGTCTTTTGGGCCGTTGAGTATGTGGGCCTTGGGGTCCAGGCCCATATACTCTATCAGGTTCGTATCCATAGGGAAAGGAATATTTCTCTTTTTAATTAACTAGTAACAAAGGGGGGGTTTTAGATTTGATTTGATTTAATTAACACTAAGATGAATGACTTAAATGAGTTTAATTAATGAGAAGAAGACTTGGCTTTGCTTTTATCCACTTAATGAAATGTTCGTCGATCCCGGTTATATCTTTAACTATCTTCCTCTCGAATACTCAATCGAGGAGTATATCCAGTTCATCGAGGGTAGTTATTAATACCGAGAAGCGTTCATTAATAAAACTTACTATCGAGTCAATATAGAACAAGCGCCGTATATTAACGTGATAGTAGCAATAAACTTAAGATGAAAACGATTGAGATTGATAACCTCAACACAAGCTGTTTATTGGTTTAATCAATATAATTAATTCCCCTTAGATTATTAACCATGAGATGCATGCATTAATAATCCAAGTTTACTACCATGAAAGGACCGAATTAATAACAAGCGTATCAATCGACCGATTCTAGTATTAATTAATATATGAAACAAAACTAGTTGATCCTTTAAGTAATGTTCAAAATATTAATATGAAATATGAATAGGAATTAATTAATACTCAAAAAGGATGTGTCATATGTGTATAAAATAGTCACTAGATGTGTGTTTGTGTGTATGAATAATAGGCTTATTTGTTTTTCTGATGGGTACGAGTCTTTAAAGGGTCAAAATCATATGTGTCATACCTAACCCATTTATTATAAAAACAATAAGTTTAGATCGAGTCTAGGGTTGTAAACTAACCGAATCAAGTCGAATAGTAGGATTTTGTATTTGTTTAATTTTTTCGAATACGAATTTGAATTCGAATATGAAATGAATATTAATTTGGATTTGTATTCGTATTTGTTTAACAATACGAATAGTTAATGAATCATATATGAATATCGAATCAATTTGAGAATAAGTTAAATATTAGTCAAGTATCACTTTAAAATAACTTTTCCTATATTTTTACGTTATAAATGCATTCTATGACTTAATATGTGTTCTTAGAATTTGATTTGTAACATTACATTTTCTTAAAAATTAGCGGGTCACTGCATTTTTAGATTGCGTACAATATAATAAAGTGAATCAATTTTATGATTTTTTTTTAATATACATCTATTTCAAACATTTTGAAATAAACTTTTTCAAAATATTAATATGAAATATGAATAGGAATTACTTTTTCTAATCTCTCACTCTTCTCTCTTTAATACCCAAATTGTTTTATATAATTATTTATCTAGAAGAATGTACCATTTTTCATCGAGAATCTTAACATGAAACGGAGAGAATGGTAAATCCTCCATCGCGCGTGGAGGTTTTTTGAATGGCTCTAAATAAGAGTAAATGAGGTTTGAAATTCCAAAATAGGACTATATATTATGTTTTTCTTCCTGAAATAGGAGTTGTTACTGTCATGTATGAAAAATACTGCCATGATTGAAAAATACTTCCAGTAATTATAAATACTGCCATTGAAATAGGAGTTGTTACTGCCATGATAGTCCTATATCGGGAATAAAAACATAATAGTCATGTTTTGAAATTTCGAACTTTATTTACTCCTAGGTGAAGTTATTATGCATATCAAGGCAATATTTGGATAGTCTTTTTTATATGAAATGTAAGTAGATATTAAAAAGTATCCAAAAGTAAAAAAATACATATGTCAAAATTAACTATCTAAGCTAATACACTAACCTAAGAGCGTAAGTACCGTTCACACGCCCCCACCCCCACCACACGGCAAGGGTAAGGGAGAGAGGAATTTAGCAGAAGCAAACATGACTAGCACGGGACAGACCCCGACTTAGTATTAAAGCAGCAAAGTAATCAAAATGTCCAAGGATTAATAATACTCCTTATCAAAATAGGAGGTATGGGCTACGAGTAAAGCCCATCTTCCAAAATCCCACCTTCAAAATCATGCGCCCAGATCCAGGTAGGGAAGTCCACCGGCAGGCCTTACTTTCTGCTGCATCAGCTTAGAGCATCCCCGATGCATTACTTTCTAGTCCAAGTGAAAAATGTCAAATGTCAAATAATTAAAAGGGTTTCTAATTTACGTAATCGGAAGTGGACTGAACGGACATTTAGGTGTGAAAAAAATGTTCAATGCATGAAGTCTAAAGCCCAAGTATGTGGCTTTTATTTTATTAATAAAAATATTATTATCCAATTGCTCTATACGCAAACTGATCGATCGGCATCGCTCTTGCTCTGCATCGTTCCTGCTCTTTTTCTATTTCCTCCCTATTCCATTGAAGTCATTCCAAAAGCAGGTAAAGAGTAGGCAATTTATGTTGTTAGTGGATTAATCAAAGTTATGTTTGGAATCAAACACAAACACAATTGACCTGGTTTTTAGGGAGCTCGGAGATCAGTAAAACCACAAAGAGGGATGTTTGAAGGAGCTCGGAAAATTGAGAGAACCCAGAGCTTCTTTGGTGATAGAAAAACCAAAGACAACGATTTGTGCCAGTTCGGCAAAGAGAGTTCACGATAGCTTTGAGTTTTCGATTTTCATCTATTTTTTGGGAAGCCGGGCCTCTTTTTGGTCGAGTCAGCAAGTCTGGACGGGTTTCTACAATTAAACATTGTCCTTCACGGTGTGTAGGTTTTTTTTTGCCATGTCAGCAAAAGACGCTAAGCGTTGGAGGTATAAATAGACAGACCCTGTCTAATTTTAATGAAGTTGCACACTAAGGTTTTGTTTGCAACCACTTAAGAAAAGTGATTTTGGCTTTTTTTTAAGAAAAAAGCACTTATTTTATCAAACACTACCAACTTTTACTTTCTCGGCTTCCGTGTAGAATCTATTTTTTACTTTTTCTATTACACAAAAATCACTTATTTTACCAAACACTACCAACTTTTACTACTAATAACTTTTTATCAAAAAGTGCTTTTATTTAAGCACAAGTGATTGCAAACAAAGCCTAAACTTGCACTCGACAGCCTGCGTTGGGGTTGGTCTTAGAGCATCCACATTTATGATCCCCAACTTTATGGTTTTTGATGGCCTATTATTGTCATGTCACTTCCACATAAGATAATCTCAAATAATCTCTAAACCAAAAATTTTCTCCTCATTCATGATCTTAATTTACCTAGATTTTTTATGAGACATACACTTAATTTCAAAATCTCCAACTTAAATGCACACACACACATGCACTCTACATGCAAAAACTGGGAAAACTATCAAATAAGCCCCCGTACTATGTTGAAAAAGTCGATTAGGCCCTCGTACTTTACAAACACTCAATTAAGTCCTCGAACTATTAAAAAACGTTCAATTAAGCCCTTTTGGTAAGTAAGTAATCGGTTTCCCGGTTAAACGGCGACGACGGCGACGATGTGCTCGAACCCCAGCAACGGCGGCTGCCGGGAAACGGGTTACATTTAACCGGGAAACCGATTACTTACCGACCAAAAGGGCTTAATTAAACGTTTTTAATAGTTCGAGGACTTAATTGAGTGTTTGTAAAGTACGAGGGTCTAATTGACTTTTTCGGTATAGTACGGGGGCTTATTTGATAGTTTTCCCTGCAAAAACTATATTACTACATATACATATATGGTACTATACGTACACAAATTATACGTACTACAATTTATATACGTAATATACGTACTACAAATTATATAGTATATTAATAAAGTACTATACGTACACTACTATAAATTTTTGTATCTAACATTATATATTTTAATTTATAACATTTCAATTAATGTATTTTCTTTAATAATATTTCAATTAATGTATTTAATTGTAGTAGTGCTAAATAACAATGTATTGGATGTTGAAAAATGAACACTTGAATTGAATTGAATTTGGATGTTGAACACTACGTATAAAGGAATAGCGCATGCAGTTCAGCTCTTCGTATTATTTGTAGTATGGAATACATGAGCTCTTCAAATCAATTAATGAGTATGTCTAGAAAATTTGGAGAGGAGCCTAGAAGTTGGAAATAATCTTCAAATAATCTAGCTTTAGAATTTGATACCAGATTATTTTATTAAATAATCTCTACAAATAATCTTAACTTCTCAACCATAATCTAAAAAAAGATCCTCCACATCATCACAATGATCTCTAAAATAATCTATGGATGTTGATGCCCTTAGCATCGTACAATCATAGCCCATGCATAGGACAGGCCCCGGCAATTTTTTTTTAAATTGTAAAACAGGCGGCTTTATATTAAAATCAAGAACGCATACGAGACAATTTTCAGACAGATTTTACAGATCCAATCGTGAACCCTAGGGGTAGACATATAATCAGTCACCTCATGCAAAGCAACCTGACTCGCTAAACCTGAAACGGACAAATTTAAGCCTAAAACGAACAGATTTGAAACAATGCCTATCAAAATAATTCCGAAAATCTAAAGATTCAAACCAAATCCACTCTGACTAAAACTAAAACTAACACTACTAAAGAGAAAATAATATTGCAATAAAATATTTCCTCAAAACTCTTCCTGGTATGGAGGTGGTTTTGGAGGAGGACGAGCTCTTGCAATATGTATGAATACAAACTCAACCACCATCAGAGCGGTTGACCAAGGCTTCATGATCCAGCACGGATACAAAATCCCATCTGCAATCCGTTCATCCACCAATGTTATCTCCTCCGACATAGTTGCAATCCCAAGCATGAGAATACTTAAAATCAGAATAATCTGCCGCTCCAACCCCATATTGATGGGGCGGCGGAAAATCTCAACCCCTACAAAGAGGGGAGACGGCCGCTAGGTTTTAGAGAGAAGGGAGAGCTCTCCTCTTTCTAAAAACAAAACAATTATTAGACCTGGACAATATTTGAATCATCTTTTAGCATAGAATGAGGAAATTTGATAGATCTATATAACTAATTGACATGTATGGAGAATCATTAAATTAATTCTAAAATTAATCAAATGATTTGCAATGTTACTGATGGTAACGTTTTAGTTCAACTCTTTAATTTATCGCAGGATTTTTTCAACTTTACACCTGCTACTCAAATTTTATCTTGATTTTATATTTAACTTTGGAATAATTTTCACACTTTTCAATCATTATTTCAACTTTCTAGCCAAACAAGTATGCTTCATTCAACTAACATTTCAATTTTAGCGATTTCTATGTAATCCTAGATAATAAATTAATGGACTTTACTTTCAACTAGTTTTTTCAAACATAACCCAAAACAATCATCAAGCCATATAAAATTCATCAAGAAGGTAGAGGACAAAGTTATCACAAAAATAGATTATAAGGGAATATATAATCAAAAGCATCAAACTTAAACCACTGATGTAGTAAGTCTTTTAGTACGAGTATCGTGTCCACATGGACAGAAAATGGGGATTAAGTGTTGAATACTTTCACCGATTAAAATATATAAACAAATGTGTTGTGAGAATTTTGATTTTTGGAATAAAAATTGAAATTAAAATAAAACTGATTAAAAGGTTCTTTCTAATTAATGACAGAAGGGATACGAAGTTACGGAGCTCCCTCGTGTAGGGTTTTAGGAATTCCACCGCTAAGTGCATGCGGCAAGCTTTTGAGAAGCTAAGTGTGGTTATTTTGCGGATGATTCCAGCGATGTAGGTGTTGGCGTGTGTGAAGTATTGGTTCTTTCTCTAGGGTTTCGGCCACTGGAGTTGTTTCTTCTGTTTTCGACATTAGTCGGGTACGACCATCGTTTTTGTTTCTCTTGTGGTACGTTGGTGCTCGTAGGGTGCGAGACCAGAGCGCGGAGAAGAGGTACTCGTGGGGGAATGCGTCTTGGTTGCTTCGTTTAGTGCTTCCTTCGCTTTGTTGCTTCTCTGTGCTCTTGGCTTCTACAGCGGAAGAAGCTGTCTGATTGGATTTTGGATTATTTTGTTGGCTCGGCTCAATTAGGAACTAGTTGTTTGATTGCTACCAATGCAGGGAGACCAAAGTACAAAGATCTAGGTGCAGGTTTTGTTTTGCATTCTTTATTTTGCAGGTTGTGGTCAGTCATAGCTTGCTTGTGCACTGTTTCGCGATTCAATGAGATGAGGATTGGCGTTTGGTAACGTGAAGGTATGACAGGGAGTTTGATAAAAAAGGAGCAAGATGAGGAAGAAGACGCAGTACTACTATTGGCCCGACCTCCTCCTGAACCGCCGACACGGGAAGTAGCGGGATCAGGTTGTTGTCTCAGCCTAGTGCTTTGGAAGATGCAGCAGAGATGTTATTTTATCATTATTTTTGTTTTCTTTGAGACTGAATACTCTATTTTCTGTCATTTGGTTTTTTGTCTGTATTGTAAGACTTTGAGCTTGCATTTGGGTGACAGGAGGTCTGTGTTTCCGTCTTTGTCCCATTTGCGTCCATAAATGGATCGACGAGTTATATTGTTTCTTTTGAGGTGGTTAACTCTGAGTCTGGTTCGAGGGTCGGCGGTTTCCTGCGTTCTCCTTTTCTTTTTAGCCCTTATCTGTATGTTGTGATATCAATTTAAGCCACCTTTCCTAAAAAAATTAATGACAGAAGGGAAACATGAATTGATTCCGAAGCAACCAGATTTCGGAGCTGGTCTGGCTTAAACACATGAAAATTATTTAGTTGAGCAACGTAACACAGGTCAATACTAATTTCTTACCGTTCTCGCGGTGTAGAAAACAATAATTTAGAGAATTAGGTTGATCTCTCATGAGATAAATTTCTAAATTATTGTAAAAACGAACTAGCATACGGTTACTTAATTGTGTTAATACCTTAGCGAGTGTTAGGTGTGTGTGAAGATGCCCGAGAACCATTTAGATCGATCTTAAATTATATTATTCTATGTGCAATCATAATCCTAGCAACCGTTCCAGGTAACAAAATATATCACTTAAATTATTCAAACACAACTAAAATGATAATCAGGCATTTAAACTTAAACCATCAAGAACGAACCCTAGGTCGTGATTAAAATACCTCCTTTATCAATCCCAAATTTCTAACTAAAACTACTCATTATTCACAATTGAAAGACCAACATAATTAAGAAGATAATTATTTTTCATTAATTAAACGTCAGTCGCGTACGAGAGTAGTCCAAAATCCATCCTCACAAACAAAAATGTGAACAATAATATATACATGAAATGAAAGATATAATAAACACATAAAAATAATATAATTGAAATATCTCTCTTTAGTTGAATTGTTTTATATATTTTTTTAAACTTCCTTTTTTTACTCCAAGGGGGTCTGGGGGAGGAGAGCTGGGGGGTCCGAGTAATAGATAGTTACAACAGATGCATAAAGTCATATGCAACACTTTCTTCCTGTTATGCAACATTAAATACAATTGTTGCATATGTAACTCAAATCCAACACTATTTTGCAACACTTTAAAGAGAATATTTTGCAACACTTTTGTAAACAAAAGCAACACTTTTAGCTTTACTTTAGGTAACATCCTTCTAATATTAACATATTTGCCATTACTTTGCGCAACATTTTTTAAACGTGCAACATTTATATAGAAAATAAACAACAGTTGTGGATATGGGTGGACCGGTTCCGGTTCGGGCCCGGCCGAGCCTCGGTTCAGAAATGGGAGGCCCGGAACCGGCCCGGGTAATCCCGGGTCCGGGTCGGGCTGGGCCTCGATTCTATTTTTTTTTTCCTGTTTTTCCTAATTAACCCCCAACCCTCCCCCGTCACCCCCAAACCACCCCAAACCACCTCAAATGGCCCAAAATACCAAGCCCAACCCAAAAACTTAAAAAAAATAAAAAAAAAAAAAAATTGGCCCGAACCGGGCCCGAACCGGCCGAGCCGGTTCGCCAATCAAAGGGCCCGGGCCCGAACCGCACGGTTACCGGGACGACCCGAACCGCCCCCCGGACCGGTTCCCGGGCCGGGCCGGTTCAAACAGTAACCGGGCCGGGCCGGGCCGCCCGGCCCGAGTCCATCCCTAGTTGTGGATAAACAACATTTATACATTTATATCAAAAGTGTCAAAATAACCTTAATAAGTTACAACGATTTCTTTTACATCAATGAATATCTCACAGAATTCGTGGTAAGTTCATAAACTAAATTTCAGAACTATAAGGAAAACAATCTATCTATCAAAGTAGATGTACAATATCAACTTAATCTCATTTCTAGTGTTCATAATTGTAGCGGTATCATTCTGAGCAACGAAATCTCTTTCGCCTTAACATCTTTCTTGATAATTCTTCTTCAAGAGATTATTGGATGCCCGCCTTTCTCAAGTGACATGGGAGAATATTAATACAGCTTCACCTTTTCACTTCATTTGTGCCTCGATCTACATTTTCATTTTAACCTATAAGAAATATAACATTTAAAGAAAGAAACAAAGGAAAACAGACTCAGAACATTTTGCAATAACTGTTCATTACTAGAAAAGAATACTTGTAATAAGTAAAACAATAGCATCATCATGTAATTATTTGTAGGCATATAGTTTGACTTAATAGTTTTAGCATGATGAAACTATTTCGAATAATTAATCATATAGGATTGTTTAAAATAAACACGGGCATTAGAAGAACTAATTAGTTGTTTTAAAAGTAGTATATATAAAATACAATTGAGAATATATGTTTTGACTATTATGTGGGCATTTACTTTTAACATCATGTACTTATTGTGACTAATTACTCGCATAGTTTTGTTTAGAATAATCGGGAGCATTAGAAGAATTGATTAATTAAATAGCATCAATAAACCAAATTAACAGTTATTTGTTCTAATCCTGAATCAGATAGTTATTCTTATTTCTTAAATATTGTTCAAGTTCACATTGTTTAATTTCTTTGTTACTTACCACCAAAATCACCAGGTCTGTGCTAAGTTCCATTTTTCTTAATTAATTTTACAAGAAAACATATTTATTAAAGCATATAGAAAACATATTTATTAAAGTAGTTTTATTCGTAGCAGCTTAAAGCTATCAAACAAAATATAAACCTGAGCAACAGTCAAGTACCACCCTGTCTTCTTGGAGATTAGTCTGCAAAAAATATAGCCTGAAAAAGGGAATATCTTCAGACATATCAAAGGGAAGAGACTACTTAGAAAAGCACCAATTGACTTACCCAGAAAGTAGAAATCATCCTCAGTGATTAGGCGGCATAAGTTTACGCACTTAATACATATCCTAAACTTAAATTGCAGAACAAACAGTGCAAATGGGCTCTCAACTAGGTTTATAATGGTTCCAAAATCGCTCAAAATTCAATGAAGTAATGGAAATTTTTCAGTTTTCACTCTTCAAATGCAACAAATATGAGAAAAAACTTCTAACACCCAAAATGGATCAGCTAAGCTCAGCTTCAGAACATAACATAGTTCAGTAACTAGAAAATGTTATCAATTAGAACCTGCTACCAACCAACATTAGTTTCTGTATTTTGAATTAAACTTGCTCCAAGCCCCTTTGCTTTATTGCCTTTACAGGGCCACATTGCAGGTAGTAAATACAGTCGCTTTAATTCCTTTGGAAACCTACTATATTATTATATGTTCTGACAAGAACGTTGCTTCACTAAGACAATAGTGTATCCCAACAAAAAGAAGAGAGCTAGTGGCCCTACGTGCCCCATAATCATAAGGACAACCAAGGAATTTTAGACCTGCTGAATCCAAGTGGTAAAATAAAAAATCAGCTTATGAAGAGCCTCGCTACAAATGTGCACATAATCAAATTTTCTGAAAAACCGGAAATTTCCCGAATTCCATGATAAAGAATAAAATATAACATCATAATGAATATTGATTCAAGAACATTCTTTATTCGAACATTTAAGCAGAGCAAAGTGGGAAATCATAGGTGATCGGGCATACCTATTTGAGTTCTTTCAATCATTGATGACGATGGATGTTCAGACTTAAAACTTCAATACCTTCGTGTATAAAGATTATGTAGAAGTGAGTGTATAACACAAGCGAGTGTATTAAGTGAGTGCGTAGTACAAGCAAAATATCAACAAAAAACTCATATATCCCATTCAGACATTTTTACAAACACCTTATACACATTACCAGGCCAAACCTAATTGATTCCAGAGTATGACCTGAATTTAAAACACATCGAGACATTATTCAAACACAATATAGACATTATAAGCCTCAAGATTTCAGAACCAAATTGGTTGAAGCTTCATCTCAAATTTCAAGTAATTAATAAAAAAATCTAGACCAAAAGATATACAAAATTCGAACCTTATGTGTGAATTAGAATGTCAAATATATCTATACTAATATAAAAGCAAAAGAATTTTGTGAATAGTACTCCCTCCCAAAAGTGTCAACATCAAACATTTTCCATGCATGATCATCAAAACTCATTCTTTGGTGGCCGTGGTTAAACCTGGAATTACTATTGGTAGAAAAAATCTATCTTTCGTGGTTAAAACCGTGAGATTTTTTAGTTGGCATTCCGTGTAGCAGCAGGCAAACAATTGAGAGGCACGTTCCTTAAGTCTCATTGGTTGTCAAAAATTCTTTACTGTACATTAACACATTAAAATATTGTGCGAATCCTTCTAATTGATTTGGGCGACGGTTTTATTTTATGTAGTTGGAGTTCCGTTTTGCTATTGGTTGTGTGGGTGGTGTGAATAGTCCAGGATGAAATCTTATTGGCTTAAATGGGGTGGCTGGAATAGTGCGTATCTTTACAGATCTAAATATCCTAACATGACTCGGTTGCAAATGAACTAGAAAATGTTAATGGAATTGAAATCTCTGCTATAAAAGCAGGATTCTATTGGTTAGAATGGGTGGTGGAATAGTTATCTCATTTATTATTTCTATGCTCAACAACCCATTTAAATACAAGGCAGATGCAAGAACAATCTTCATTTGCAGAACTTAAAACTAATAGCTTTCTACATGAAGTATTTCCTTGAAAAATGGTTGGAATGTGGTCAATGATTCGAGAAATTGATCAATCGAGAAGTACTTGGGCCATAACGACGAGGGCAACAAGGGTCGAAAGGGAACTTGCACGTGATGGGTTTCTCCAGTCTTTGGAAGTCATATTCCATAACGAGGAGGTATCGTAAATGCATCGATGTTTATACTAAAATGTTTTAGCGTGTTTATTTCATATTCAATTTTTGAAGCAGTCAAAAATTCATGAACACATCCCCAATCAGTTCATTGTCAAGTTTTTTGGTCTGTTTAGAGAAGCTCGAGTTTACAAGTGGCAGTGTGGCAACCAATTAAAACAGGGAGTTTTTTTTTGTTAACACAGATTGTTATCTATTAAAAAATATGTAACAATTTGTGTATCAGCATTTTAAAAGATATGATATCAGAATGGAAAAAAATTAGTCGGTAGAAGTGGCAGTTTGGCAGCCAATTAAAACAGGGAGTTTTTTTGGAAACAGATTGTTATCTATTAAAAAATAGGTAACTATTAAAAAAATAGGTAACAATTTGTGTGTCAATGTATTAAAAATTATGATTTCATGATGGGAAAAAAATTTGATCTGTACAAGTGGCAGTGGGCAGCCAATTAAAACAGGGAGTTTTTTTTTGGAAGGGTGATGTGATAACATTTTTGTGGAGAAATTTACTGTGTGGGAGAAATGTGTTTAAAAAGTTTAAGGGCATCATAGAGGATTGTTGCAGAGGATTTTATGTGAAAAGGAAGTTGTTAATGAGAAAATTCTCTGTAGCAACTTGAAATAGGTCTCCCTGTTTCACTTGATAGATTGTTGATTGGAACCCATAAAAACATCTATCATAAATATACATGTAACGGAACAACAACGGCGGATAAATTAAAAGGTGAGTGGTGTATGGATGAACATACCTGGGGCGGGCTGGAGCGGGGGACGTCCTAAATCTAGCCTAAGTCTAATTATTTACAACATTTTCAAATTAAACCACAAAACAATAAAAAAAATTACATAGCACGATCAGAGGCCACAATTCATGGAATCGCCAACGGTGGACCTACAATTTACAACATATGGTGCTGGTTTAGAATGTTCTCAAATATTTCTTTAAGGTGCAGAGGAATGGGCATGCAGATTAAAGTTGAATATGCTTCATTTTTTCAGGATCTATAAATGTGGACATTATATAGATAATAAGAGATAAATCAGGATTTTACCATATCCCACCCCCCCTGATTGGCTGGCATGACCAAGGCAGTTAGTTACACAGTGGCAATTCATATATTATATTATAAATTTACAACCAAACATAATGCAAAAATACTAGCAATACTTAAGCTCATACAAAATAAAGCCTGAAAGAGTAGATGATATTCACAGTTTGCACCTTTTCCTAAATGCTAATCTAGAGTCATATTCACATTATAATGTATTATGAGAATGACAAATGCCTTAAATTTTGAGGACACATCTAAATAATAGTGTTAATATATGAAAGGTAACAAACTTAGGTGATGGTTTTGCGCTAGAGTGAATTCATAGAGGTCATTCGTGAAAGCATTAAAATTAAAAAACGGTTTTACTTGCATTTTGAGGGCAATTTGTTTTACTCTAGAGTGCATTACAATTTTTCAAGAACAAACCATTGGTCACCCTCTTTTTGGTTTAAAATTTAACACCTAAATATGCTTTCAAGTTTAAATTGCCTGAATACTCTTTTGTCGGAAATAAAATTTCGTAAATCATATCTATATCCCTACAATTGGAAGAGAAAATGTTGTACTACGTATTTCATTTGACGGAATACGTCATGAAAAATAGGTGCAAGTGTCATTATTTGAAAGTCTGCCGGTTTTTATCAAATGATGGGTAAAATCATACTTAAATTGAAATATTTAATGTCTGATTGGAAATTATTTAAAATTAGCAAATCGAATTTGCTAATAAGTTAGGTGGATTGTTGTTAAAATTATTCTCGGAAGATGGCTGTGTGGGTTTATATTATTTAAAACAATTAATGTGGCAGGCGTTACACAACCATTCATTTCTATAGCAAATTTATAGCGGAGGACTCTACTTCATAAATGATTGTGATGGTGTCACATATGTTATATGACTCCATAGTGGAGTCATATAGGGCTCCATAAAATTTTTCTAATAAGTTAGGTGGATTGTTGGGTTGTGTGAGAATATTAATGGGGTGGTGAGTGATGCACATTAATTGAGGTGTTGGGTGATGTGCAGTTTTAATTTTGAAAAAACTGAAAGTTGGTGGACCCGAGTCTTTTATTACCCTGTGTGTACAGTGAGTTGTCGATCGGTCCTTTTAACCAGGAGTCTAGATTCTTCTCCATAGAGTAATTTTTTAGCTGAAGTATTTTTTGTATATTCTTTTGTGGAAAAAAGGCTAGATAAATTATTTTTTGGATTGTTCTAAAATGATTAGGATAATTAAATTTAAAATCTCATGAGCCTTTCCTATTATATGAAAAATGTGTTATAATATACTATCCTTCGTTTCTTTTTAATCGCAACATGTTGAATTTTACACTATTCAACATATTACGGTATTATTCACGTGTTCTATTTTGACTACATTTTACGGTATTATTTTACGAAAATTATTTTTTAAAAAAGATATTGTTCAATTCATCTCATTACAAATTTTCAAAATCCGTTTTTTAATTATTTTTAACTAATAGAGATTAAGATATAATTACGGTCAAAGATGTGCGTTGGCAAGTGTGAAATGTTGACCGTTGCAACTAAAAAAGAACGGAGGAAGTACTCCGTAGGATATAAAATAAAATAAAAAATCCATTTCGATATATTTTAAAAGTGTTGATTCGAGTCTATTGTTACACTGCCTCACGTTCTATAGGAGTTAATTAACAGAATTAAAGAAGCATTCGTGCGTTAGATTATCTGGAAAAAAAATGTGGAGATGCAAAATGTTTTAAGAAAAAGGTGTTATGTATACTTTTTAAAAACTATATTTTACCGAAAATATGTCGTATGGAATCATATATTCTTAGAACTATTATATTGAAAATAATGTTGGCTGTGAATTCATAATTTTTGGAAAAAAATTTAAAATTTATTAAGTAATGAAAAAAAACGAGAAAATGAAAATACATCCTTGCCTAATGGTAGGGTTTGCAGATCTGTACGATTTCGATATTTTTTTTAAGGCAGTATATTTTCTGAGTTTTGCCTAAAAAAACGTCCTGAACGGTGCGAACGGTGAAAAAAAACAGGTTCATCTGAAAATACCCAGTTGCGGACTGTGAGAAAACAAATAGTATTAACCGGATCTGTGTGTGGTGTGTGGTGTGTGGTGTGTGTTGTGTTTGTTCGTGTAAGGTGTAGGTTTAGTGTTTGTGTTTTGGTGTGGCGTGGGTTGCGAAAGGTTACCTGTAAAGGAGTCACTGTGGAACGTCGAAGATCCATCGCCGGATGTTGTTGGTGGAGTCATCTTGGACCGTCAGCTTTAGCTGCTGCTGCGTGTCGTCGTTGTGGGTGGTGGAAGGACATCTGCATGTCCGGTGCGCCATCTCTCTGTGTGCAGAAGTGGCCTGGGTCATGGGCCATCGTTTTTTTGTTCGCCGGTGGTTTTCATCGGAGATCCGAAGGGGGATTCCAAGGGTTTTTTTCGTGGATGGCAGTCGGTCGTTAGAGAGAATCAAAGGGTCAGCGTGCCGGCGTAAAATGAGGAGGGTTTGGGGTAGGGAATGTCTGTGTGGCAGGTGTATATTATTTGGGTTAATGGGTTGGGAATATTAGGATTTGTGGGCCGGCCCATCTTAATCCTATGGCATGTTGATCCGGATGTTTTCATAAACTCATCTCAGAATTTATTTTTTTCCTTAACCATGTTCAACGGCCTTTTGTATTAAATTATTAAAGTTGCTTTATTTTGTTCTTTAAACGTGTTAGAGAACAAATTTAGTATAAATTTGTTAATTCCTGTCAATGAAATCCAATAGATTCCAAAAAAATTAATTTCAATGTTTCGGAAAAAATTTCTTATTTGCTTCAAATTGCTCCGCGTGGGGATTGTGATGAATTTTTTGTATTTGGAAATATAACTTTGTTTAGCATAAAATATATATTTTTGGGAAAGTGGAAGTTAGTATTTCCGGATAAGTTATAAGCATGAGAAAATATTTTTTTGCTTGGTAGATATATTAATTGTCCGATACAGTTATTGTTCAAATAAAAAACAAAAGAATATATTATACTGTGAGAATAATCAGATTGGGTAACCCATCTCAATTGTTTTTCATTAATTCAGTCTTCGAATAAAAAATAATTATTTTGTGATGGTTTTAAACTTTTAAGTAATGCTTTGTAATCATATTTTCACCACAATATTATACTCTCTAAGTGTGTTTTGTATATTGCGTTTATGTATATATTTATTACATGGAATTGCATGGTGTCGTCAATAGATAGAGTGTTTTGGATTGTCGAGCACAAACACATTTAAAAAAAAAATCTCATGCCGTGCATCGCACAGGTGAGATTACTAGTTTAATATAAGGGATTACCTGGATATGGTGAAACCGAAGTCATTAGCCGCAGAGCGTATAAGTTAGATCTAGCTAGATGAAGGGTTGGTGGCTGGTCTTGTAGAACTGGCGGCAGGCGGCCGTGGAGCGATGGTCTGGTCACACTAGCTTTCTTGCTTCGCTGCTCTGTTTTTCTTCGGAGGTTTTCCTCTTCTGTTTGATTTTGCCGTGACCTAGCGTGGTTTGTGAGGCGTGAAGTTGTGAACATGATATACCAGAACTACGTAATTTCTACTTTGTACATTATTAGGATGTTTTTACTTGGACTGTAATTTGCTGGTCTGGTCTAGTCTGGTCTGATCTGGTCTGGTCTGGTCTGAACTGGTCTGGTCTGGTCTGGTAAGGTCTGGTTTCTTTGTATTTTTATAACTATCCAAGTCTGGTCTGGTCTGGTCTGGTCTGGTCTGGACTGGTCTGGTCTGGTCTGGTCTGAGACAAATTACACGTATTTTCAAATATTGCTAAATACTTTTATTTAAAAGGTTTTGAATGAATTCCTCTTTTGCTCTTATGATTTTTATGCCAATTCTACATGTAAATTACGTCTTTCAATTTGCTTAATTTTGGTTTCATTAATGTTTCTTAATCATGTGTTTTCAATTTAAACCTATTTCTTCCACACACAAAAATGTTTCTTAATCATTTATGGTTCTTTTCTGACGATTTTAAGCAACGAAAACATTGACGGAAGGATCATATAGTCAAAAATACAATAGTTGTGTACTAAAAGTGTTCAAAGTTAAAGACGTACGTGTACCATTTGTGAAATTAGTGCGACGCTAATACGACTAAAAGTGAATTTATTCAAAACTGTTTTACAAGCATTTAAAGATGCAATGGATAAGTGAAGCAATAGATTTTCATTGAAATTTATCAATTCACAAAGTGTGTCGATATAAGATATGAACGATCGAAAACAATAAATCTGAGACCTAAGTTCTACCGATTTCAATATTTTGAATTCTGAAAAATATAAATATCATTTAATCTTATTACACTAAAAACTTTTGTGAAGAAAAATGAACAAAAATTAATAATGAAACTAATAAAAATGGATCCTTGTGAATAGTAAACATATCTTTCAAATTCTAAATTGATAAAATCATTTTTCCTTCTTTGGGTTCAAAGTACTTTTTAAGGTTTGGATGATAAAATTTAGTTTTGATTTTAAAACACTTCGGGAGCAAATGTAGCCTTGTATAATAATGATATTAACACGTAAATACCAAACTTAATTAAGGCAACTACTATCTAATAAACGTTACATAAATATGTTCCATAATTATAATTACTAGTTACTGCAACATTTTACAAATAAGTGTTGCATAATATTTACTTATATGTAATACTTTACTATAAGTGTTACATATTTACATACTTCACCGGATTATGTAACATTTTTTAAAAAGTGTTGAATATAATACTTTATGTAACAAAGAAACAAGTGTTACATAGTAAAGTGTTACAAAATGTCATTTTTGTTGTAGTGAAAGTGTCTTCTTCTTAATTAACGTCTATTTTGTTCTATACTGTCATGCCACGGACCTACCCGGACACGTCAACAATTTGCCGTACAATACGAATAGTCAACCAAAGTCAAATGCATTCATATCGTACAAAGCGTCTTGAATATCATTCAAACATGTAACATCCATAAGCAAACATAATAAGTAATTCATAATGCAGCGGAAACATTGTTTAAAACAAAATGGCCACACAGGGCTATTCACGAGCACGCAGGCTCTATAGTAAAATATCCATGAGCATGTTTAATAATGTTCAAAACAAAATGGAGAAAGCACGAACCACGTCTTCTCTCCAAATGATCACCTGAGCAACGGGCATAGGTAGCAGGCTCGAGCATCAACCTGAAATGGTGGTGGGACGCCTCCGAAGGGGTCAGTACTCTATACGACTATAAAGTACTGATGTGGCAGACATCTAATAGATATGCAACAAGTATTTCACACACAAGACCCTCAAATAGGGTGATAATATAGTCTAGGCTGTAATCCCCAAGTTACCCCTTTCAAAAGATATACTTACTTTATATCAAGTCAAGTAGTCGGCTCAAAGGCCCATGTTTATTACAAACATTTCCCAAACCCCGTGACTACCGGTCACGACAATACTTAGGGTCCAACCCTAATATAAATTCTCATTTCTAGAGTTCGGTTCGAGTACATCATCATGCACTCGCATCATAGATCTCCTACTTCATGCAATCCTATCATAGATCTCCTACTTCATGTATTCACACCATAGATCTCCTACTTCATACAATCACACCATAGATCTCCTACTCCATTAAATCACAATTGACACTTGAATCTTATTCAAGTTCATGACAAACAAACCCAAACCTTAAGTTTGATTCTATCGACATTTCGAACAATTCTTAACTAGCATCACAATACTATTAAGATTATTCATACATCTCATTTATTCTTAATGGTAGCCCCTCCATATCAATAGATATGTGGCAGCCTCCCATGTGCTAAGCATCATCATGCAACTATACATTTACATACACGTAACATTCATACACGAGTTAGAAAGGTCTAATTACCATATTATCATACTTCTACCTCATAGGACTCCATATTCATCAATATGTTTTCAATTCATGATTAAGTCCATTACTTATCATTCATATCATGTTCAAGCATCTTCATTCACGAAAACATGATTAAGCATTAGGTAATCTCATACATAACCTACAAGTTGTAAGCAACTAGATGTCGGTCCTCACCTTAATTGAGCTTTAAACTTTTCCTTCTTGATCCAATGGTCAAATCTTCGGTCAAGGTGGATTAAGAACTGATTCCTTGCTTAAATATGAGTGCTAAACAGCCTCCTCAAGGTGCTATCTCACCCCTAACCGTTGATACGAAAACAGCCCCTAGAATGGGTGTTTTCCGGCGAACTCGTTTTCTAGTTTGTTTCCAAGATTTGCTCTAGGTTAGTATCTAACCTTTACATCAATAAAATAAATTTATCAGGACATATTATACACTTGGAGTAGTGTATAATAGTTCCACCAATCGTTCATATCATTTGGAAAATGAAAGGAAAGGTTTTGGGGTTAAAACTCACTTTAGGAGAGTAAATTTGTTTCTGCGAGATTGTGTTTTGCTCAGACTCTTTGGACGCCTTCCACTACTCTGATTGATGCAAACCAGACCTTCACGGATTCCTCGTCTTGAGAGATTTTTTTTGGTATCTTATACGACTTATTTGGACGAGTGAAGCTCAAGTTATGGATCAAACAAGCAACCCTATCTACTGGAAAATGAACCTGCGGCCAGCTTCTTTCTTCACCTCTCTCTTGAAGTGTGTGGCTCTCTCCTTCTCTATTATCTCAAATGGTTCGAATGGGGTATTGGGGGGAGGATATAGGAGACCTCAATCATGCTAAGAGAGCATGTGGTTCACAAAAAGAAAGGTAGGATGTTTGATTGCACTCAAACATGGGGTGGACCTCTTCTTTTATTTCCTTTTTGTAATGTTGTAGCTCTTAAGTCAAAAGTCTGTCCCACATAGTTGTCTCACCCATTCTTCTTTTTTTGCAGGTACTAAGGTCATGTGGAGTGGTTCCTAATTGATCCCAATCAATTTGAGATCCAAAATATCTACTAATATTTCCAAAAATGGAAAGATGGGTCCTATTGTTTTATCTTTTGTCAAAAGATCAGATATCTTTTTGTACTCATTCTAATTTATTTAGAACAATTCAACCCTCTACATCATATTATTGATCTCCAATATGTGTAGGATCATCCCAACAATTCATGTGATGAAAATTATAGAAGAAACCCTATTCCCATTATTTAGCTCAATAATGTCAAAGATGGGACCATAGGCATTTGTATTCTTCTCTAATCATCTTAACACTTATTTATGACATTATCACATTATTATGCACATTGTTGGGCTGCAAGCCATGTGGGTCACCCTCAAGTGGGCCTAGGACGTCATTCTTGAATACTTACTATTTTTGGGCCCAAAATAATGTTTGGGTTGCCCAATCTTCCTCAACTTGTCTTGAAAGCTTATGTATCATTATTTGCAAGCCCGACACTAATACACGAGTTCGAACAGTACAATAATAAATCATGCACTACGTAAAACATTAATCGTTTTACAATTGTTTGGTAATCGGAAATTCAATACATAAACTTTGAATTTTAAATTGACTTTTTCAAGGACGTTCGGGTGCGGTGTCACATATACTCCCTTCATAGATTTTTCATGTTCTAGACTTTTGGCTTAAAAAAACTGAAATCAGCGTTATAATAAAAAACCGCTTCTCAGCTTTTGGCAAAAAGCTGCCTTTTACTTTTTCTATTACACAAAAAACACATAGTTTATCAAACACTATCAACTTTTACTTTTCAAAGGCACTTTTTCTCAAACACTATCAACTTTTACTATTAATCTATTTTCCATAATCACTTCAAAAAGTATTTTTTTTTAAAAGCAAAAGCATTTACAAACACTCCCCTAATACCCCGTATTGTATATAATTTTTTTTGTATATAAAAGTAGATTTTTTTTAATACCTCGTATAGTATATAGATTTTTTTGTATATAATAGTAGAATTCTTTTTTGTACTACAACAATAACTTAGGATGTTTTCTTTTGGACTGTTTTCAGTCCCAAACCAGACCGGATCAAACCAGACTTCTGTAATTATAAAATACAGAGAGACCAGACATTTACCAGACCAAACCAATTCAGACCAGACTTCTGTTGTTATAAAATACACAAACACCAGATGTTTACCAGACCAGACCAGTTCAAACCAGTAAATTTCAGTCCAAAAACATCCTTATACGTACTCTATCATACTGTATCAAAATGTAAAGTAATTGCATACTTTTGGAGACTTGGAGTTTATTTGTTTTCTTAAAATTTGAGTAGGGTTATCAAACGTGTATTCGTTATACGTAGTACTAAGAGCATCTCCAATGCAACAATGTGCACGGTGCTGTAAAGTGGGGGCAAACTTGACTACAATTTAGTCTCATATATTTCACAAAGAACAAATCACATTGTTAATATTGTTTGATTAAATTTAGTTTATAATATTTATTTACAAGTATAAATAAAAAGAAGATTAATTTATATTACGGGTGTGTAAAGATGTAATTGCAGATAAAATGTCATAAATTTACCTAAATATAAGTTAAATAGTCTTAAACATAA
Organism: Cuscuta epithymum; assembly: GCA_945859915.1. NCBI lineage: Eukaryota > Viridiplantae > Streptophyta > Magnoliopsida > Solanales > Convolvulaceae > Cuscuta > Cuscuta epithymum. The sequence goes on along the minus strand of CAMAPF010000017.1, from coordinate 3,426,298 downwards.
CAAAATTTAGTGAATTTTTTAGCCTTTCATTATTTTAATATTAAAGAAAGCACTTCTAATCCTATTTTAGAATTTTTTTTCTACATTTAACTCTTAATTTGGGCAATTTCTTGTAAAAAGTTGGACATATATATAGGGGTTGGGTTGGGGTTGAGTGGGGGCAGCTGCCCCCGTTGCCCCCATAGTGGATACGCCATTGACGGTACACACATGGAATGAGAGAAATAGACACAAAAATTGAATTTATGACATTTCTCTCTCATTCTTTCAACGGTTTTATATATTTTTGGTAAGTTTTCTTCTGCAAAGTCAAGCACAATGTCTACATCTAGACATTGTGCTTGACATTATGAAGAAAAACTTACTAAAATGATACAAGATCCTTCAAATAAGGAGAGAGATATTTTATTTATTATTTTTTAATTGACCATCTCTCGTGTCACGTATATTCCGTTCACGTTTTAGCATTGGAGATAGTCAATGTAATTCTTAAATACCGAGTATATTCAGTGCATTTCAATACGAAATGATTTTAAGATGTGTATATTGAGATAGGGTCAGAAATGAACAGATGAACTGTATGGAGATGTAAGATAAAATTAAATCTCTTATAAAAGACGCAAACAATTATAGAGCTTGTGTATTGGATCCAAAAATCGTCTTAAATTTGATAAGATTTCAATTTTAAGAATTGCGCATCCAATGAATTAAAATTATATTTCCTTGTACTCCGTAATTAGCAATTTAATAAATCTATAATTCACGCACAAGTAAAGAGAATGCCTCTAAAACTAAAAGGGACCGAACTGTAAAATCAAAAAATCCATTTGCACATAAATAAAAATTATTAAACCCAAAGATATGCAGGAGAAATATGTCGATTCTTGAAGGTCCCTACTGCAAGAAAACCTTCTTAGTCCTTTTACCCGTCGATTTAATAAGCTTTGACCAAAACCCTTCCTTCTTCTTCCCGCCGCCGCGACCTCGCCCCTGTTTTCTCGCCGCAAAAGCGATCGATCTGCTCTTCTTCAACCCGCCTTCACATCCGCCGCCACCCATCGAAACAAAAGAGAACCGGCCCGCAACGTCGGACGTTATCCGGCGATGGCCGCGGGGAGAGCCGCAGCCGGAAGCAGAGGAGGACGAGGCGGAGTAGTAGTCGCAGTTCTCCGCCGGAGATGAAGAGAGGGATGTGCCGGAAGACACCGAGACGGCGCCGGAGATCTTGGAGAGCCGCTCTCTCAGGCAACAAGAACAGACGCCCGGCGGTTGTTTGTGGTCCGGGTGTCTCCGGCAGATGGCTTCCGGCTTCGACCACTCCATACAAGCGTGCGGGTATTGCCGGCGGATTAATTATTACGAAGTAATTAACTAAAAACAGAGGAAAATAGAGAATATATAGGGACAGATCGAAGAGATTGAGATTGGGGATCGGAAAGGTTTGGTTGTTTCGAGGATGATTCCGTCAAGTGGTCAAACTCTCGCGGTGGACTTCGTAGTAATTGCGGTATATCATGCACCGTGTGAGACGTAACCGACTAATAATGTCTAATTTAAATTGAGTACTTAATTTGGGGGTCATCAATGGTCGGATGAGTTAGGTTCTTAGCGATATAATTTGATCTTTTATTTATATTTAAACACGTCTTATATTGTGCAATCGGCTGTACAGTATAATGCACTTATAGTAAAAAGCAAATCATTCTATTGAGCATTAAAAGTTTAATGTTGGACTTTTGTTAACTGAGTATTAATGCACTTATAGTAAGAAGCAAATCATTCTATTGAGCATTAAAAGTTTAATGTTGAATGATCTTTGCTCCACATTTTTTAATTCATTTTCTTTTTCTTATTTATTTTTATTTGATTTTTTATGAATTATATTTATGTTCAAATCTTATGAGTTTCAATATGCGAATGTAATTTAATATTTTCTTTTTATCCTGGTAGACAAACCACCCAATGGTGGGATAAATGCCGGAGAACATTTACCTTTTATATTAAAAATTAAAAAAATATACAGAGCAAGTGGGGGATTACGCGGTTACGCCAAAAGCTCTCAAAAGGCATACCTTCTAAAAATATGTGAATGGAAAAATATGATTAAAAAGTACATTAAAATGAAAACCAATAAAATTTGGGAAAATGGAAACTAATAATCCAACCTTTTAGCGGTCTTCTTTTAATAATCCCACCTTTTGATTATTCATGAATAATCCAACCTTTGCACCACATCTTCATTCACTGGTTCTTGACCGGTTGATGACCTGCTATTCCAAGTTATTTTCTTATCTTTGCAAATCATTATACCATAAATTTCCTCTTTCACAAAGATAATATTTTGCAAAGATAAGAAAATAGCTTCGAATAGCAGGTCATCAACCGATCAGGGACCAGTGAATGAAGATGAGGTGCAAAGGTTGGATTATTCATGAATAACCAAAAGGTTGGATTATTGTAAGAAAACCGCTAAAAGGTTGGATTATTAGTTTCCATTTTCCCATAAAATTTTGGGGGCTATACTTGACCCAAAATTAAAAATGCATGAATTAAAAAAGAAAATATGGTAAAGCAAATAAATCAACATGATAGCTTGTTTTAACGGCATGTGGCAAACGACCCACTTGATAAAAAATACAATTTGTGTTGTGTTAATCTATTGACCCGCTAAGTTGTGGGCAGCCCATTCCCTTTCTCTCTAAACATAACTGAAGGACAGACCCATTTTCCCCGCCTTTCTTCTAAACGCCCAAAGCAAAACACACCTTCCTAATTCATCATCCTTGAGCAAAGACAAGGCTGTGTAGCATTGGTCTCCACCTGAATGCCAAAAAATCCCTTCTTTATTGCCATCTTGGAAGCAAAAATCAAAGCTTGCATCTCCGCCTCCTCACTCGACTCCGCCTGAATCTTGAAATTAATAGCCCATATCAACTCTGCAATGTTGTTCCTTAAAATGGCTCCTCCCGTTTTTGAAACAGGTACAAACGAAGCGTCTGCGTTCAATTTATAGTCCTTCGTAGGCCTCTTCCACTTAATAAGCTAACATCCCGACTTGAGAAACTTGAAGCTAGCCGAAATTAGATTTTCGTGTATAATAAATCCCTCAATCTTCCTCCGCTTAATTTTTGCCAGCATGTATGCTCATTTCTTTATGTATAGTTTAATCTGCAAAATGAGATGTTCTATGGCTGGAATACTACCGTTTCCTCAAGTATCAGAGAAGTAAACCTTCCAAATGTCCCAACAAATAACACCGGGTAGGTCGTGTTTAAAAATATCAACCAAGGTTTTAGAACCTGCTTTTAACCACCATGGGATTAGAATCTGTCGAATTGAATTTGACCTGGGGACTGATATATTAAAAAAAACATAAATTATTCCCTAATCTTTGTAGTATAAACACATCCAAAGAAAACATGGTTAGTAGAGTCACTATGATTCCTACAAAGAGGATATCTTGATGGTCTAAATATAAGCTGGATTCTTTGAAGGTTATCTGGCATAGGAAGATAGATGTGGACAAGCTTCCACAGAATCATCTTAACATGTATGTGTTGATGTTTGTTCCAAATATGCTTAAATGTGAAGGTGACTGACTGATTCTCCCTAATTTCATTATATGCAGATGTTAGGGAGAACATGCCATGCCTTCCATGAATCCATTCCAAGGAGCCACTTGGGCTAATATTACACAGGTTAGAGGCAGTGTCATTGATAGCACAAAGTCTTCTCCAAACTGTAAAATCAGTAATCTTAGGTCCCATATCCTCCCCCTAGGATATTTAGCCTTGATAAAGTCACACCAAAGAGAGCTATGCTTTTTCCATTTCCATTGTAACTTCAAGGTAAAAGACTTTTCAACATCAGACCTAATCCCCAGACCCCCCTTCATCTGTAGGAAAACAAAGAGTGACCATTTTGCCCAGTGCACTCTATGTTTGTTATCAGTAGAACCCCACAAAAAAGAGGCCATTTTCTTTTCTAAAGTAAAAATAACCTTCTTATGAAGCAAGACAGTGGCTAAAATATGGTTTGGAATGGAACTAAGAACATGTTTAATCAAAATCATCCTCCCCCTTGAGTAAGATTCCTCTGCTTCCAGGATGAAAATTTTAAATCAAACTGATTAATTAAGGTGGAACAATAATGAACCTTAGCTTTATGCAGGTTAGCACCTAAGCACTAGTTAAAAAATGGCTTATAGTGACACTAAATTAGTGTCACTAAACGATTTAATGACACACTGAAAGTGTCACAGAAAAGCGGGGCAAGTGACACAAAATTTAGTGTCACTGATTTCTAAACAGATTAGTGTCACAAAATTATGACAATAAAATATCACATAAAATTATGACGTTATAATATCATAACTTTTTTTGACACTCTCGTATCATAAAGATATATGATACATTAGTATCATAACTAAACATTGATTTCAATATATATATGTGTTTGTGAGAGAGAGATATAATTTAATACTAATAAATAATCAAAATTCAAATATTTTTATTTATATCTCAATTTCTCACATAAATGTGAATGTACATACTACATAATTCATGAGGGCACATCCCGAAACAACAACTAATATACAAGAATAAAATGCTAACAAGTCTAACTTTTACACCACACTTTCTAGGGCCTTCACATATCTTCTTTTGGAGACTTGCACAGAATGAGACCAGTTCTTATGCTACCAACTTCATCATTTGAAACCTCACTTCCTTCTATAATACTTCACCTACAAAGTGGACATTACATTAAACATATACTAGTTCAACTTAGTGCATCTTTCCTATAAATAAGTAAAATCTCAACTCTAAACTACAAAGTAAAACAACTAAGCAAAAAACGGAATTAGAAAACTCAACAAGCTGCTCCCAAAATTCTAAACAAGAAAATAAATAAAATTTACAAAAACATAACACAACTACACAAGTAAAGTAGCAGCAGACTTTTTGAAAGGGCGAGTAGCAGAAGCCCGAAGCTACAATTTCATCCATATAATCCCACAATTTCAACATGGAGGCTACACTGCCGAGTTTCCATGACTTTTTGAAAGCCTTGGACTTTTTTAATTGAATTATTTCTACATATTCAAATCCCAATTTTATAGTAAAAAGACTTACTTGGAAGAAAATGAATAACATCTTTAGCGACCTGTTTAAAGACTAAGCAATTCACAGATAAATAGAGAAAGAATATATAAGATGGTGTGTGTACTAAGTAGGGGGAGCTAAATAAGATACTCTCACGTCCCTGATATGTCTAAACCGTAAGGACTGTGCCATAAAGTTTCTCACGTGAATGTTAAAAAAGTTGTGTCAAAATGATCCAAAGTTTATATTTGAGTTTAAGTTTATACCATATTACATAAATAGGAGAACAAAGTTGTTAAAGTTTGAAGGAATCATGCACTACTAGAATAATTGCTATTTGCTGCGGTCGTTTTAGCCTATTTGCTGCGGTTCCGAACCGCAGCAATTGGCAGCGCAGCAAATAGTAGGAAATGCTAATAGCTATTTAAAAAAAAACGCAAAATGACTTGTTGCTGCGGTTGTGAACCGCAGCAAATACTATTTTGTGGAGGATAAAATGCACTTATTCCACCCGCAGCAAATGACTTTCCAACCGTAGCAAATATATTAGATTTTTTAAATGTTATTTTGTTTCTTAATACTTCCAAACTGTACAAAAACTGTCAAATAGAATCTTATTCAGTAAATAAGTACAATTCGTTTTTTCCACTCTCATCATCTCATTAACACAAATTGAATCCAGAATTTACAAAAGAATTAAGTTACGAGTATATAATAGCAAAGTTTAGTACAAACTACAAAGTGGCTACAATACAAACTACTCCGTATTAACTTGTAGTAAATCCATCATTCAGATACTTTATCACTCTACGAAAGATGATTATTCCTTGGTCCTCCAGTAAACCTAAAACATAAAATAAAAAAACTATAAGCAGCATGCCGTGAAAACAACATAAAAGTAAATTGAACTGCAAAACACATTATTTCATATGAATTCGTCCACACATATTGCTTATATTAAAGATAATAACATTAAATTAAATGTAGTTGGTAGAAATACATACTTTTTGTTATAATTTACATTTTAATATTAAATACATATAACATAACAAACACAGTAACAATTAATTGGGGAACATACCCACTGTATATTCCAACAAAAAAATAATTCTCCAAAGACAATATAGGGAAAATGAACTCAACTATCTATAGTAGAGTATTAGCAAAGGACATTATCATCCAAATATCCCTATAACAAGAGAACTCACTAGTAACAAAAAAAATGATTCTAGGAAACAAATCACAATATTAATAACTTTGAAAATATAATGACTAGTTTAAGAACAGGAGGAAAGAATAATAGAATATATTGTGAAAAGAAACATTTTAAAAGCTATACTTTATTCTTCATATGACTAAGACAACATATAAGAAGATTCAATATGCTTAAGCTGCTCATCACACAGCCAATATGACACTAAAAGATCTCAAAAGAAATACGGAGTAATTAGTTTACCTCATAGTAACCACTTGGCATGAGCCTCAAACTGGATAGAACACTTTATTTTTTTCTCTAAAGCAACAAGTCACTCTATTCCCAATTCTTGCTTCTTACGCTATGTTGAAAAAGAGACAATTTCATTGTCAAAAATACGATGTTCAAAGTGTCAGTTTCCTGCATTTCATACATAAATGAAAGAATGGAAAAAAACAAACAACTTTTAGACTTTCACACTGCACACTTTAGAAAACAATAGGTACCAATTTAACTGCTCACACTTTATTAAGTCTAAAAAAGTATGTAGTACTCACAATTTCATGATCACATCCTCATCTTTTCATCCATAAGTTGGGAAGTCTTTCATATGCCTTTAACTTCTAGCACCATCCACATTCTAGCTCTAATACCCAAAACAGATCTCAAATTTACAATCAAAAGTGTGTACTTCAACAATAGTTTCAGCATATTGTGTCGAACTTAGAAGTATCTTACAGTGATTATAAAAAGGCAATCATTTTCATAAAACTAGAGATTTACCGGGTGATTAACTTAAGTTTTTTTAATTTAGAAAAAAGTAATTCGGAAACCAGGAATACAGAAAAAAAAACCTCTTAATATGGATGTCTATCTTAACACTATATAGCTACCTACATACTACATACATTCTTGAATCTTGATTCTTCTACACTTTTTTGGATTTATTTCCATTTTAGAAACTTTCTTTGTACCTTATTCGTTTTATGCATATACGGAGTATGAGTTAAGTTTGCTTCTTAAAAAAAGAGCTGTGTCACTTTTGGGTTCTACTTTGCATAAATTGTACACATGCTATTTCTTGAATTTTAGCAAGTTCATTTAATATAAAGAAATTTTTTCACTACTCTGATTCATTCTCAATCATGAATTTTCAGTTAGTGATAAAATGATTTGTCATCACACCCAAGAACATCAGAAAATCTGTTATGTTCTCTGAGATCCATCTTTTAATATAAACATCTTCCATCTTAGGTCTATATTATAATTAATACATGAGAGCTAGTACGAGTATGACTACTCATTAAACTAAGCAGACCAGTTAAATGAAGTGCACCAAAGCCAAACATGTGTACATGAAAAAGAGTCAGAATCTATCTATGTAAATGTATGCTTTCAGCAACAGGGAAATAAATGGGGAAGGGGAGTTTCCATTTTTGCAATACTTACACAATATGTCAATTTAACGAAAATGGATTGCATACTAACCATGTTCTACATTAGACACTTCCACCGATTTGTGCAAATTAATTTCTTCTTTGAGAACGAATTACTTAAGAAAAATAAAGGCACTACCGTTCCTATTCTTAATTCTATTTGAGAGTTCCATATCTATATTTTAGATGTATAATTTCGAAATATCGAGCAATTCATAATAGAAATTTTACAAGTCCGGACCTCTGGATCTCAAAACTTAAAAAGCACAACTAATTAGGTATAAATTGAACAAAAATGTAATTTGAGTTTACCTTAGCAGATTTGAAATCATAAACAAAACCGCAGCTTTGAAATAAAAGAACAAAACCGTAGATTTGAAATTCAAGAACAAAACCCTAGCTGGCTAGCTCAGTCTCTGGATCTGGATGATTGATGCAAAATCGATGGCCTCAAGAAATTGTGAGGGCCAGCTGCAGTGGAGTTATCGATGACGCACATAGAGTTGGTGGTGGCGCTGGAGGCGTGAGACGGCAGGGTTGCGATGCTTGAGATGGTAGGGTTGCCAGGTGTTGGAAGCCGCTCGAAAGAGGCGAGGATTTGGGCTAATAATGGGAGGGAGAGAAATATGGTAAAGGAATTTTAGAGGATTATATGCTAGTGGAGAAATTCGATGTTGCTGCGGTTCTCCCTTGCCCGCATCATAAACATCCAAACAAAATTTAAAATTCGAAATATCATGTGTATTTGCTGCGGTTCTAATAGGACCGCAGCAAAAAGTATCAAATTTTTAACTTTTTGCTGCGGTCATAGTAGAACCGCAGCAATTACTTATAAATTTTGCCTATTTGCTGCGTTTTAACTAAGAACCGCAGCAAATGGGTAGCAGCAAATAAGGAAAATTCTAGTAGTGATGCATGCCTCAAACTAGTCATAAAATGTCCTGGGCAGAGACAATACCAGTTAATGGTAAATCAAAAGCAAATCTAAGAGTACCGAAACATCTCAAAAGTATTACCTAGTGAGGATCCTGCAAAAATGAAACAATATACAAGATAGGAGTAGAAGTGAAAGTAATATACACCGAAGTAGAAGACATTAAAATACACTTACCAAAATTCAATCCCCTATCATGTCTTCCAAGTAGCTGAAATATATCAAATTCTATTACTGCTGCCTCGTGATACCTTTGAATGAAAAGACATGTATGCAAATAGTTAAACCTATTTAGCAGGTTGTGGCCATTCATTCTTAAAAGTTGAGGCTTGTAGGAGAAGATACTCACATTGATGAAATATCTCTGAGAACATGTCAAAGCATGAGAAAAACAAAATGAGATGTAACTTTAGTTAAAAATTTTCATTCAAATGCTGGTTTTGGTTGAGTCACACAAAAAAACAGCACAAACTAATGAATGTAAATGTATTATTTATTACTTTGAGAAGTACACACGAGGCAATAAGTTTTTGATTTGTGATGTTTGTAGGTAGCTCTCCACTCAAATCATTGCTTCCAAAATACCTGAGAAGCACATTTCCACATTACAATTACTATAATGAGGCAGAGTCTTTATATGACTTTGATATATACAGATGAGTGTATATGTTTGACCATTTGAAATGTTTTCTATTAAACTTTGAGTACACTAATCGGTAAAACAATAGAAGTATAATAAAAAGTAAATTAGTAGAATACCTTTGTCATTACAGTCAACCACCTACAGTGAAGAAAAACACCAAGAAAATGCCACCAAATAGCATATATGAGTTAGTAACTTTAAATTAGGTGAAGGAAAACATTTACCAGTACTAAAGAACTCTGCACACATAAACAATCAACACAATAGTGTTCAATTAACATTTACAGTACTAAAGAATTCTGCCCACATAAAAAATCAGCACAATGGTATTCAATTACTCGTATTCATCACATAGACTAAAAATGAATAAAAAACAGTAGTACCTTTGTGTGAAGCATTTTTATTAAATGGAGAGGCTCCCTAATCAAATGCCTTTTAACTAGCCTATCATTCCTAAAACACAATCAATCATGGAGGGTAAGATACGATCAACCAAGTCTAAAATTTAACTCTTAGGTGGTACATATCTCAATTTAAGCCCATGAGTTGGATCACGGTTATCTTAAAATAGTGCATTCCATGCTTTATCAACAGCCACCATAGCCTTATTGTAATAAGTCCCAGGATCTTTGGAAGCTATAGCATCAGGTTCTGTTTCTTTCCCATTTGGCCCAGGAATTGCACCAATAGTAGCTTCTTTAGCAATTCCAGGTTGCTTAGTAGCAGGATTGGCCAAATCAAGCTGCCCAGATAGCTTAGTAGCAGGATCCCCTGCATTGGCAGTGGCTTTTGCATCAATAGAAACCGCCCCAGGTTTGATTTCAATCTTCATGATGCCATTCCCATTAAGAGCTGGAACTCTTCATCCGTGTCAGCAAGGACCAAAAACATAGACCTGGTTTGTACGGAAGATGGCTTCACGGACTCAGCCGTCTTTCTAACGACTAATCTTCTGCAAAACTCAAATCGTATATGAACAAGCCATAGCAGGTAGCAGCCTCGAACTCAGAAACGACGATAACAGTACTCGTTTCTCTTTTCTTCGCATCCAAACCTACGTTTCTGACCTGCGGTTAGAAACAATTGAAATCAAGGTTCGCTAGGCTCGTCAAGAGATGAGGGGCCCCACATCAGTCCCAATTTTCAGAAGAAAACTTCCAGATTTCTACAGACCTCAACAAAGCATGAACAGTACTTCGATGATTATTTTCTAATTTCCGGAGTCGAATCTACCATCCAAACTTAAAACCAAGCATGGAATCTGGTTATAGGCGGAGACTTCAACCACAAACACAAAAAATTAACAAGATTCAAGCTTAATAAACCAAATTGAAGGACGCCATTGAAGTGTACGGAAAAAAGAACTGGGTCGCAGGTCGATCCCACGAGAGAACATTCACATTTTTTTTGTTCTTCTTCTTTTACTAGACTACCTTAAGTAATACTTCGTATTACTCTTGGCCGCTCGATCAAGCACAACATTTCTATCGAAGAAAGCTGAAAGGGGGTCGGATTACTTATGGGCGATGAAAGGAAAGCCCTGCTATTTGGAACCTACGATAGAGATCAGATCTCAAGCGCCAGCAAAAGGTATCATCTGGAGATCGAGGAGGTCGTGTGATGTTGTTAGGGTTCTTGGAAAGAGGCGTTCGAAGATCAGAAGATTGCTAGGGTTTATTTTAGAGGCGTAAGGGTGTAAGACTGATTTACTAATTAGAAAAGAAACTAAAGGTTGTCTTTGGTAATGAGAAAAATGGTAAAGGAAATTCTTTTTTAGGGTGGGAAAATGCCAATGGCGGGAAGATGTTGGCAAATGAGAAAAAATCCCGCCCACAAAAACATAACTTAATACATGAATGTAGTATCATTATGGGTAAAATAAATAATATACCCCGAACTTTGCCTTAGTGTGAGCTCCCCACCCCGAACTTGTCCTAGTTTAAAAAATACCCCCAACTTTATTTATTTAAATTTTTTGTACCATATTTTAATTAACAAATAATATTTCTCAAATTATAATATGTTAATTAGATTTAGTTGTCAAAAAAGATTAATTTACATATTTTTTGTACTTAAATTAGAGATTTTGAAGTTATTTAATCAATTCGAAAAGCACACATTAATTTGGGAATCACACATCTTTTCTTGCCAACTAAATCTAATAAAAATATTACAATTTGAGAAATATTATTTGTTTATTAAAATATGGTACAAAAATATTAAATAAATAAAGTTGAGGGTATTTTTTAAACTATGACAAGTTTGGGGTGGGGAGCTCACACCAAGGCAAAGTTCGGGGTATATTATTTATTTTCCCCTATCATTATCATCTATTGATATAATTGTGTCATGCATTACTGACACTTATCTGTTACATTGAAGATATGTCATCGAATGGTGACACTTAATTGAAAAGTGTCACTAACAAAGTGTCACTGTAAGACAGTTTTCTACTAGTGAAGTATATCAATGGGAGATTGGATTTACTCATCCTCGGGATTCTCTGGATTACAGAGCTTCTGTAAGTAGCCTTGTTCCCACATATAAAGTTGCTCTTTTCCAAATTGACGGTTTGCCCTGAAGCTGCCTGATAATCTTTAATTAATTGATTAAAATTTACTAAAGATCTTGAATCACCATTAGTGAAGATTAAAAGGCCATTGGCAAATCCTAAATGGCTGATTGGGTAACTAATTTTACCCAACCAGTAAGGCTTAATGCTCCCTTCCACCATTCTAGCTTTTAAACTTCTATATAACCTTCTGAAGCTATAATAAAGAGGAAAGGGGATAGTGGGTCTCCCTGCTATACCCCTCTTTGGTTGAAAGTAACCTTGGGGGCTCCCATTAATAAGAATGGATAATTAGGTGGGCTGAAGATTTGCATTAATCAAAGAGATAAATTTATCAGAGAACCAAAACTTAGTCACACCTCATACAAATACTTCCAGGATAGCTTATCAAAAGCTTTGACCATATCTAACTTTATAGCCACATTTGACCCTCTCACATGTTTATCAATTGCATGTATCATTTCTTGGTCAAATCTTCTATAGTAGTTGCTCCTTCAATCATCGGTATAGGGCCTCCTTCATGCATCTTCTTGGGACATTTGTTAGCCTCATGCCCCAAGTGCAAACATGAAAGGCAGTACAACCTATTTTCATACAAGATTGGTTGTAAAAACCGTGTATTCCCAACGTGTATCCAAATTTGACTCGGCATCTCCCTAGTGAGATCAAGCTCAACACATATCTATGCCAATGATGGCCTAGCCAAGATAGTTGTAGCAATATCTAGCTTTAAGGGTGAATCATACTAGCAATTTCAATCGCCCTATTATCGTGCAAATGAATTGGCAATCCCTAAAAAGTCAACCGAATCGGAACCACAAGCGATTCCACATTAGGCCTAAAATCTGGGGACCATTTGGTAACCCTCATAATATTACTGTAAATGTGTCCCATGTCTGCAGATTCCAACATTACATATAGTCCTCTTCCAAATCAAATCGAATTAACACATGTTTTTCTCTAGTAAACCCAAATGAAACCCCCCTTTGAATCCAATAATTAGAAGATCATCCTCCGAGAACGTCACAACAGGCATTCCTTTATAGTGCGATTTAAAAGTTGACGAAAGCGTAGCATCAGCCTTATCAAGAAGAACAGAAACAAAAGACCTTTTATTCCCACTCCGAGAACTGCAATTGAGTATTATGATCTCCGCTTCCATGTTTTCTACTTCATGACGAGCACTTCGTCACGGTGCGTCAATACTAGCACTTATACGTAGTATAGGTGAAGTAGAGTTCGTATCCACAGTATAAATGAACAAGTAAATGGGGCAAGTGGAGAGAGTTGCAAAGCTTGCAGTGGAATGCGTTAACTTGAATGGCAAACATAGGCCTACGATGAAGGAAGTTGCGATGGAGCTTCCTTCAAAACACGTTTATCCAGAATGTTGATTGAGTGATTTAATTAAATTAAAGACGAAGATGAATGACTTATATGAGATTTAATTTAAGAATAAAAGGAACTTGGCCTTGCTACTTTCCACTTGTTGATATATTTTAGTCGATCATTGTTATATCTATAACTTATCCCCTCTCGAATACTCAATCGAGGAGTATCTCCAATTCATCGAGAGTAGTTATTAACAACGACCATTTCATTAATAACTCTTACTATTAATCAAATATAAAACACCGTCATATACCGATATAATAGTAGCATTTAATCTCTTTAACTCCTTGATGAAATAAATTGAGATTGATAACCTCAACACAACGGTTTCGGTTTAACCAACAAAATTAATCCCTCTTAAGTTTATTAACCACGACCGTGCATTAATAAACCGAAATTACTTAATTACTTGTGAAATCATCAACGATTAACCATCGGTTCGTTGATCGTTTCTAGTAATAATTAATGTCGGAACATTAACTAATCGTCACTTAGCAACCCTCCAACATTAATATAGAATGAGATTAAGGGAAGAATTAATAATCGAGAGAAGAAGTTAAGAAAAAAACTCACAACTTTATTAATCAACAAGCTTCAAGAGCAAAACCAAGAAATGGAAGTTTAGCTCCTCATTTGGAGACTAAACGTGCTATAAAAATATAAGAAATAACTATTCTAAATTGAGTTTAAGTATATGGAAGAAGGGATGATATTATTGTGAAGGAAAGGGGGTGTATTTATAGGTGTTTGGAGGTGGCAGGGTGGTGTACCCGATCGGGTATATAGGGTACCCGATCGGGTATTTTAGGCAGTTTCCTGGAAAATGACTTTTCGGGACATACCCGCTTGGGTATGTTGGCATACCCGGTTGGGTACGAGTCAAAGAGTCAAAATCTTGCACGTTCTTTTGTTTCTCCAGATTCTGATTTTGACACCCGAATCAACTCAATACCCGATCGGGTATTGCCTATACCCGACCGGGTATATGAAATATTTTTTCAATCTTCTTTTTATCTTGTCTCCTTGCACTTTCCTTGATCTTTTGGGGTCCAAACTTGATCCTTTGGATGATCTTGACCTGTTTTAAGCTCAGAATAATCCTAATCTAAACAAATTACATCTATCTAAGAAAATTAACTAATTACACCAAAAGTGTATAATTTTCCAAACAACAACAAATAAAACTAGTTAAAATAGAAATAATACATAATAAAAATACAACTCTATCACTTGACTTTCTTTTTATTAGTTATTCTTTTATTTCTTTTGTAAACTTGTAAAATTGTTTAAATTATATTTATAATTAACTCCTATGAATTCTAATATGAGAATATAATTATTTAAAATGAGCGTAATAGCAGTACTAAATGTAACTTACAAAATGAACATCAAAAAATTCAAAACGTCATTTGAAATTGCTAATGTGCTCAATGCTCATTTATCTATGCTCATTTCTTTTAAGCCACGAGAGTTGGACCGATCTGCCAAGTCGATCCCACCGAAATCTAGTCTAGACATAACACCAATGTCAGTGGAGGACCTAAGGGGGGGCTAGGTGGGGCACGTGCCCCCGCTTCGAGCCCGGAATTTCAGTAGTAGTACTTAGGATAAAAACGGGTGTCTCGGCTTCATACCAGTATTTGATAATTAAGATACTAAAATGTTACGGTTATATAAATAAAAAATTAATACAAAACATTTTAATTTTAGCTGAATTAAAATAAAAGATATAGAATTATCAAAAAAAAAATAATTAAGAATTGAAAACAAAAAGTAACAAAAAAAGTTAAAATGCAAAAGAGTAGCCAATGTGCGGGCAACTAAAACTACGGAGTGATAAAAGTCTAAAAATTCACTAACATTTGGAAGACTAGAATGATAAAAATCACGTGGACGGTTTACGAATTACGACTTTAGGGGATGTCGCTGCCTTGGCTCTGGCCTCTGGGGACTTCGCTGTCTAGCTGAATTGATGTTGCACCGCCGCACGCCTACACCGCTCAATCCTCCCATATTTCCTTGATTTGTAAGTTTATTTTCAATTTATTCTGCATTGACGACACCTGCTTTTTAGTTGGGGGATTATTTTAAAAATTAAAATTGTTGATAATCAAGACAGATCTTCGCAATATGATGGGAGATGACTATCTTACAAATTGCTTGGTGTGCTACATCGAGAGAGATGTTTTTAGAAGCATCGATAATGAAACTATTATGCAACATTTTCAGAATATGAAAATTCGTGGGCTTGATTTACCAAAGTTGCAGCACTGAAATATGTAATATGTAATTAACTATTCTGTAAAATTTAATACTACGTACATTTTTTTTTACCATTTTTATTACATTTGGAGTTATTATTATAGACTAACTTTAGTGTCTAGTGTGCCCCCGCTCTCACAAACCTCTGAGTCCGCCACTGACCAATGTTGTCATTGAGAATCTCTATAACACCGAAGATGGAGGAATAAGGGAGACGTCCCAGAGACGCATGAATCCCGACAGACCAGACCATCGGCGATTGGGCGGCCATGTGAGTCTCGAACTAATTAGGTTGCAGCAAGAGGGAATCTGCTTTTTATCGGACTGTATCAATAGAGGAACTATGTTCTTCCGATGATGCTGATAGTAAACGTTGGAGCGATGAGCCGATAGTGAATGTTGGAGCAATGATGTCGATGATGAAGGATTGTGCGTGCAGCGAATATAGAATTAGAGAAGGAGGAGGAAAGATTTTCTTTTTACCTCAAAATTCATATTTGTATAAAAACATATTGGACTGTACCAACTCCATAGTACAATCGGTTGTACAATATATATTGCCCCACTATTACTTTGTTCACTCAATAAATTGGAGAGTAAGTACCATGTCCATTTAACACGGTGTTCCATTTAACCAAAACAAATATGTATACTTAGGCAAAATCTCCTTTCTCATACATTTTTCACAAGAATTCTTTCTCATACATTTTTCACAAGAATTCTCTCCCCTTATGTTTTAATTCCTTTTAATATTCTTTTTTTCTTTTTCTCAATACTTATACCCTCTTTCCTAAAATAGGGGGTGTTTGGATCTGCTTTTTAAATCTGCTTCTGCTCGTTTAGGTAGTAGAAGCATATATTAGAGTGTTGGCTGAAAGTGCACAAGTACTTCTAGAGTTCTAGGTGCTCCAAAATGTTCTTAGAACTAGTTTTTTAGAAGCTGAGGGACCACCTTTTGGAAAATTGATTTTACTTATGTTTTTAAAAAAGAAGCAGACACAGAATCAGTTCCAAACACCCCTATACTCACTCACTCCTATCACATAAATTTCCAACTATTAACTCCATAGGGAGTGAATATCACTACTACAGAAGTAACATTTCACGTCAGTTATTTTGTACCTTTCACGTCGGTTTTCTGAGTGACGTGGAAGAAGGAGACGTAATAGATAAGGACATTTGACGTCAGTTAAAGAACCGACGTAAAAAGTTACCTTTTACGTCGGTTTTATAAAAAACCGACGTTAAATATATTTTCGAAAAAATAAAATAAATACATTTTACGACGGTTATTTAACAAAACCGACGTTGAATATAATTTAAAAAAATAAAAAAAATACATATTACGTCAGTTCTCTCAAAAAACCGACGTTGAAAGTAGTTTTTGTAGAAAAAAAAAATACATGCACTATGTTGGTTATTTTAAATAACAACAGTGGTTTCCCAAAAAGGTCTAAATTTAGAATATTCAAACACATTTACAAAACTAAATACAAAAAATACTCAGAATATCAAAACACATCTGCGTGCAGGGCTAGCAAGAAAATCTCATCTATATCCCCACATAAAGAACACTTAAAGACTAAATACAATTGAATGGTTCTCAAAGACCTGCTGAAAGTTGCTATTCTTATATCCCTATAAAATGATGCTCTTATTAAAGACCTGCAAAACAGATAAAAATGAAACTTAAGAAGGCTCCTACGATCCATTGTTGGACAAGCAAACCAAACTATTCACATCCAAAAGAAAAAAATAAAACAATTAAAACAGATTAATCTTGATGTATAGTACCCAAATCACGGGAATTTGTTGATACATATACATATATATCCTAGAGAAAGATGTACACTAACCAAGCTTTAGCCTCTCCTCTCTTGAAAATAACACAAGTAGAGCTTCCTTTTCATTCAAAAGATGCTAATGTTGGAGCAAGAAACTTTTATTTTATGAATGATAACAACTAAGGTTCAAGTAAAGTCTACCTAGGAAATATATGAGCAGGTATAAAGTTAAAGGACACCTTGTGCAATATAATTCCAGCCATCCAACTTAGCTCATTAATGTTGAAAATTCAGTTAGGAAATCACATAATCATTATGGACCACGACTATAAGAATACAGTATCAACATAACATAATGGGAATGTTTTTAACCATAAATTTAAATTGGAACTGCATGCTTACATCCAAACAATATAAGTAATTACATGTCCTTCCCTTAGGCTTATATTAAATAACAAAATTTCATGCGACAAATAAGTTAAAGGACAAAATTCCAAACTATAAAAAGAAAGATTCAAGCTACTTATACAGAAACCTGTGGCATGGATGCATCTTGATGTGCCAAAACCGGCTCTTGCATTCCAAGTTTCAGACAAGGGGAGATAGGTTCAAAATAAACAACAGGCAGCCTCGGTCACAAGTTACAGACGCAGGGGCACAGGAGGAGACAGGAGGATTATGGGCAGCACTGCAGTAGGCCTCCATGTCAAAACTGAAAATGTAATTAATTTGTGAATGTGGACACATAGGCTAGGGCTTTGGTTTTAAACAATGACAAACTGCAAAAATACTTGAACTCAAAATTAACTAATCTATTAAACCTAGCTTTACAACACATTAACTATTAGCTAATTAGCTAATTAGAATACAAAGCACAGAACCAACCTGCACCACAAAACAGCTAGCTAATTAATTCCACTTTAACAGAAACATAAGAGAGGGATTCGAACCCTCGGTAAACACAAGACATATGTGTAATATCAGCAGCATAAGCGATGTGCAATATAATGTATAATTGAAACCAAACAATATTTCAAAAAAATATGTTTTGTGTATATGTATTAGTAATAAAAACTAAAATACTGTAATTGATGAGACGACCTATCCACAAATCCAAATAACATCATTGAATTTGGAAAGCTGCCAGAAACAATCAGATATCCAAACAACCTGTATAGTAATACAAACTGGGCCATGGGGGTGGGATTTTAGTTGGAGGAATCCTACCAATTCTCCTTAATACACGAATTTTTCCCAGAAGGATCAATTACTTGTTATTGAAACAATAGTGGCCTGGGCCCATAAGCAAAGCTATTATCTTTCTAGTCTCTTGAGTAATACAAAAAAACAATGAGTAGTATAAAATGATATCTTGACGTGTAGGGTTAGGTATCAAATCAAATAATGATAATAATAAACTTCAGGAAGACTTACTTCCTTGTGACTGTATATATAGATTGTGAACTATCAATTCCATCAAATGATTGATCTGTTAAACAATATCATAACAAACAAAGATCAAAACAAGAAATATGAGTTAAATTTATGACTAATATGTAAAACAATATCATAACCAACAGAGTTCAATTGTTATTGCCTGAAGCCGTATATATAGTCAAAATGATCAAAAACCTGATTCGGAGAAAACCTCAAGTCCTGTGAAAATTAAACAAATTCAAATAACCTACAAAAGATGAAGGAGGCGTTTCTAGCATTGATCCCTCCCTCAGCCATCGTCGCCATGGTTGTCTTCCATGGGGATCTAAGTTGTATCCTTTTTGTTAGTCCAATAATAGATGAACAAAAAAAAGAACCTAGAATACCAATACCCCCAAGCACGATAATTTCAAATTCAAACACAAATTTAAATATAAACCCTAATAACAAAATATAACAGTTCACCAAAAAATTAAGAAGGTCGATGCAGGTCAAGCCTGTTGGCCGATCAATTGTCGAGAATAGGCAAACCTACAAGAAGCTATTTGTAGGTTATCAAAGCGATTGTCCAAAATATCTGGATTTACAAGAAGCTAGTTGTAGGTTACCAAATCGTTTGTAGAATATCAAAATCGATTGTGAAATCGAAAAATTAAGCAGAGAAAAAAGGCTTACCAGTTCACTGAGGGGAGGCTCGCGCGCGCAGAGACGTTAGGGTTTTGGGGTAGACGAGGCTTGCTAGCACGGAGAGGATTCGGGGCAGAGGCCTGCGATCGATGTTGAGGCAGAGGGTGAACGGAGATTAGGGGGCGCCGGTCTTCTGCGATACTCAGTATATTTGGAAGAGGCAGACGGAGGGTTCTGGGCTCCTTGTCTTTCGCAATGGGTTAAGAAATTAAAAGGTAAAAATAATTTTACAATATAAAAGTCATCCCACACACCAAGACGAGCAAAAGTCAAAGTTCTTAAGACGGTTCCGTATGAACCGACGTATATGAAAAATATACGAAATAAACGTGTTAGATATAAAGGCGGTTATCACCGAAACCGTCGTTGGAAAATAAATTTTATTTTTATAAATTAATATACAACGTCGGTTTTCTTAACAACAGACGTGAAATGCTCCCTAGCTCTCCTATAACGACGGGTTTTGACGAACCGACGTCACATGTGAGACGTGAAATGTCATTATTGTAGTAGTGATATGGAAACTTCTTTCCTATCACATAAATTTCCATCAATTTTTAGAATGGCTCACAAATCACAACATCATACATTTCTTCTCCCTTACAATTTCCCCATCTCCATGCATTTCTCTCCCAATCTTATTTTGTTTCTTTCTCCCTAACATGTACTACGTACATGTTAGGTAGTACATGTAAATCCAAGCCTAATTTATGAAGATTAGTATTTCACCCACGTGATGCTAGGATGAACATTTTGTCTAAATATTAAACATGATAAGTCATTTAAGAAAGTACACAACAAAAAACAGACTATTACTACAAATGGCAATGCCGTAAAACTATTGTACATTAAAGAGTAATTAAAAGAGTACAAAAAAGAAACAAGTATACAAACATTGAAACAATTGTGATTAAAAATTGATAGCAACTCGAGATAAATAATGCAATTTTAAAAATAATAAATAAGTACTTCCTCCATCCTTTAAAAATTTTGTTAACTTGACCAGCACATATAATAAAAAAAAACATAAATTAATTGATTAAAATGGAAAGTGATAAATTTTTATGACAACCCAAAAATGAAAGATGAAAAAGTTTCAAAAGATGGAGGAAGTATGTACGGATTCTGTTCACAATGCTATTTTCAACGGAATAATAGGATTTACCATTTCTAATTTCACCAAAAATCTTACTGATAAATCTTGATATGGTTCCCAAGAGCTATTTCCTTAACTTTCAATATATTTTAAAAGAAGAATGAAAAGTCTATGCAATTATTATAATGAATAATGTACTACCTCTGTTCTGTTTTGTTGCAATATTGATGAATTTTGCACTGTTTACATACTCTACTTTGATTACATTTTATTTATTAATATATATTATTAAGTATAAATATTTTTTTTGAAAAATATTACTACGTATAAAATTCCTCTCATTTTAAATGTTCAAAATCTGATTTTTTTTTAATTTTGTTACTAATAAGAAACGAAATATATTAATGATCAAACTTGTGTGTTGACAAATGTAAAAGTGAATTGTTGCAACTAAAAGAAAACGAAGAAAGTATATGTTAGAAAGTTATGTTAGGGCATCCTTCCTCGTCCACAAATGCTAGCCACGGGACATTTGATCATATTTCCCCAATTAGGCTTGGAATTCCTTCTTCAGAATAGTACCAACAGCCCATTCAACGACACAATTCGCCATCGTTCCACTGGCGACATCCTCTACTACACCTCGCCGGCGCCCAACCATTCCCACACCTTCCTCATTTTAAAAAATCAGTATCACTTACAAAGCCTATCACCTTATACGAAGAATTTCTTTGCCGGCTCATCTCCGAAGATGGTGATGGATCAATATACTCAACTTATTACCTAGTATAAGGGTAAATTGGTTATTTAGAATATTTTTATTTACAATTATTTATTTTGGAGATTGTGTTTAATAAAATGGAGGCTACAAATAGAATTTCCCATGACAATAACTTAGAGATTTTTTTATTTGTAAAAAACATATAAGAGTCCGTTTAGAGGAAGCCCAGTCCAACATGATCCTCTACAGCAGCCTAATCATTTTTTAGGGTAATTCTATATACAGCCCTTGATTTACTATTCACAGCTTCCAATTAAAATCAATTAATTAAACTAGATTCTTAACCCGTGCATTGCACGGGGATGTATAATTTATATGTTTAATTATGTTATTATATAGTGGTGAGAATTTAACGAATAGTTCAAGCAATTTGGATTTAAATCTCTCAAGAATGGGAAGAGTTCTTGAAAGCACGAAGTTAGTTCGGCAAAGTCGGAATGACTTTGTGTTAGCAATAAAATTTGTCCTTTTATATCCCTATACATATATATTTGTGTTTGCAGTTTGTACATTATAATTATAAATTATGAAAAATGCTAAAGGTATCCCAATTGGTACCCCAATTGGTACCCCAAATTGTATCCCCACCCTATTTTTGTGGCTCACAAAAGCATCTCATTAAAGTGGGGCAATTCATTTATTGAGGTGGACTTTTGTGAGGCACAAAAATAGGTTGGGGTACAAATTGGGACACCTATAGCAGGGTTGATAAATTATAAACAAAAAAAATATGACTTAAACGTGTACTGAGTGTAGTATAGTAGTAAGTGTAGACATATTAGCTTATGTTCAAGTTTTACACTTAAGTTACCATATCATTACTATACTTTTAGTAACTTTAATATTAAATAAATTTAATTCAGTTATATTTCGGAAAAATATCAATTTAATTAGCATGTGTACAGTATGATTGAATTATTATTATCGTTAGTATCTTCAACATTCATTATTATTTCCTTGTGCAAGTCAATAAAAAAAGTTAAAGTTTAAATATGTCTAGTTGAAATCTCTTCAATTAAAACTATTTTTATTATTAATTTATTATTATATATAATACGACCTACTATATAATTATTGTCATTATTATTATAGAATCCATGTGATAACATTGAAATGAGTCAATTACCTAAATAGGACTAAAAAGTGCTCAAATTGCATAAATAGAGCTACATTTTTAAACCCCCCAGTAGGACTATTTATGTGTTTGAACAAATATACCCTTGTAGCTTTTGAAATATTTTAATTAATAATAAAATCATAAAAAATAACAAAAATCGTAAAAAATAGTACAATCGTAAAAATTATGGAAAAAAAAATGCAGCCTTTGCCACCCCCAGCACCACCAGCTCCCAAACCGGAGTAAATCTGCCAACATTATTAGAAATGTCATAATCATGGTAGTTCAATGAAAATTTTGGCATAATGAAGAGTAATAATGTCATTTTCTTGGCATTTTACAAAAAGTGGCAGAATTTTCACCAATTGGAGATGGTGGTGCTGGGAGGCGGTGGGTTTTTATTATTTTTTATTAAAAAATTATTTATTTTATAAATAGTTTATCAATTTTATTTATGATTTTTTACTATTTTTTTATGTTTTTATTATTTTTTACTCCTAATTTTAATCTGAATTAAAACATTTCATTATGAATCCATACCCTTAGGGATATTTAGGGTAGAAAATCAATGTTTTGTCTTATTTGGGAATTTAAAAAGTAGTAGTCTTATATGTGCTTTTAGGGACTCTTTAGTCCTATTTAGGACAATAACTGTATTGAAATTGGCTGGATTGGTTGAATCCGAAAAAATTGATGAAATTTTGATCGAAGCGCTGAATTACTGAAAAAATTGTTTAAGGTTTATTTTTATTAATAAATTAAAGGAAAAATTATACTACCTATGATATAGCGGCCAAAATAGTGTTGTACAATAGCTTCAGTATTAAGTTAGATAACTAATTCATCGTTACTTATTTTTATTATTACATCATTCGACATGCCAAATAAAACATTTGTGTTTGACTAAATATATGATTTATAAGGCTGATACTTTTCCTTTATAGATAGATAGATATAAAAAGAATGTCCAATATATCCTTCCACAGCCCCCGGCATAACTCCAAAATCCAGAATCATCATTTAGCCGTCTTTGATGATGGCCGGATGCGATTCGAGCTAAATGCCTAAAAGCACTCCAAATCACTACAAGTTTCTCCTTTAGTGCTAATTCCTAGGACGGCAGCGGCCAAAGCTCTGAAGAACGACCCAACCTAAAGATCCAGTGTTAACACCGTGTTTGTTTATTAATGAAGATGACGGCAGCACCGAAGCAGTGCCGGCTATATGGGGGAGGCACCTAGGCATATGCCTAGGGCAGCCAAATAATGAGGGGCATCAATTTTTTAAAATAAAACTACTATATACTCCCTATATAGTTACATAATGAGTATTATTGGGTATTCTGCTTTGGGAAGTGAAAGAAACTCCACTATGCACAAATAGAAGAAAAGCAAAACTTGTAAAACGTACTACGTATATCTATGTGGCAAGTGGCCATTATGGATACTAATTATTTAATATTCTAGAAATTACAAAACAAATTTAGTATTTGTTAAAATCTAAATGCATGATATCAAATATTAAGAGTGGAGCTAAATATGATCGAAAGAGAATGGCGTAGAAGCTGTAAGTTTATTTATGATCCTTGTGTGTATTAATACACATTACAAATAAGAGTGAGAGAGAATAAAAATAATAGAGTATGGGGCATGCAAATGAATGCACCCACGTAACATGGTCTCTAGTTGGTGATGTATACATGCATGTGCATGTACGCACAATAATACACTATCAGTACAACTAATAATAATAGTAATATTTAAATAATTCTCAATACTCCCCCTCAAGGTGGAGTGTGAAGGTTACGAACACCCAACTTGCTACGGAGAAATTGGAAGCGATCAGTACCAAGTGCCTTTGTGAAAATATCAGCAATCTGATGTGCGGTAGATATACAACATGGTTGAATTTCCCCACTAGCAACACGCTCTCGAACAAAATAACAGTCCATTTTCACATGCTTGGTGCGCTCATGAAAAACAGGATTAAGAGCAATGTGACGTGCTGCTTGATTGTCACAAAAGAGGGACGTAGGACTAGTCTGAGGAATTGTAAGGTCGTGAAGTAACCATCTTAACCACAAGATTTCACTGACAGTGACAGCCATGGCACGGTATTCGGCTTCAGCAGAAGATCGTGAAACAACTGACTGCTTCTTTGTTCGCCAAGACACTGGTGAGTTTCCGAGAGTGATAAAGTATCCAGTGCAAGAGCGTCGAGTGTAGGGGCACCCTGCCCAATCTGCATCACAATAACCGTTTAAGGTGAAATCAGTGTCTGCAGATAAGAAAATGCCTTGTCCTGGGGTCTGTTTTAAATAACGAAGAACACGCATGGCAGCATCAAAATGAGTTTGACGCGGCTGACTGAGAAACTGGCTGAGCTGACTGACAGAGTAGACGATGTCAGGGCGAGTAACTGTAAGGTATAATAGACGTCCAATCAGCCGACGATATGAAGAAGCTTCTACAGGTGGGCTATTATCATCTGGTCTTAGTTTCAAGTTTTGCTCCATGGGAAATAGACTGGGCCGGCCGGCTAAGAAACCACTCTCTTCGAGAATGTCAAGCGTGTATTTGCGTTGGCTTAGTACAAATCCTTCGTGAGAACGAGCAGCCTCAATTCCGAGAAAGTATTTTAGAGTACCCAAGTCCTTGATGCTAAACTGAGCATCCAAGTGTTCCTTAACTTTTTGGATGTGAGACACATCGTTTCCGGCAAGAATGACATCATCTACATAGATGAGAGCGAAAGTGCGCGTCTGTCCTTGTTGAAAAATGAACAGGGAATGATCTGCTCGAGATTGACAAAATCCAACTCGGAGAAGCGATTGGGTAAATTTGTGATACCAATTTCGTGATGCTTGTCGTAACCCATAAAGAGATTTTTGTAATTTGCAAACACGAGTATCTCCATCCTTGTTAAATCCTTGGGGAACACGCATGTATACATCCTCAGAAAGGTCTCCATGAAGGAATGCATTATTAACATCTAATTGATGTACTACCCAATTGCGCTTGGCCGCAACAGCCAACAAACACCGTACTGTGACAAGTTTGGCAACGGGTGCAAATGTCTCATGAAAATCAATCCCTTCTACTTGTGTAAAACCCTTGGCAACTAATCTTGCCTTGTAGCGCTCCACATCACCATTGGGCTTATACTTGATTTTATAGACCCATTTAGAATCAACCACCTTCTTTCCGGGTGGTAGTCTGACTAAGGTCCATGTACCATTTTCTTCTAAAGCACGAATCTCTTTTTGCATAGCCTCTCGCCATACGGGATCTTGAACTGCCTGTGAGGATTGTTTTGGCTCATCACGACAAGTAATGGCTGCCAAAAAAACTTTATGTTTAGTAGAAAATTTGTCATAACTAATAAAATTGGAAATTGGATATAAAGTTGTGTCCATTGGGTTTTCTGACGTATTAGAGTGATCTAGGGATGGTGGCAGATCAGTGTCGAATCCTGCAAAATGTTTTGGAATTCGGCGCATTCTATTACTCTTCCTTATCTCACCCCTGGAATGTATGGGCACCCTTGAATCTGTCAAATCAAGTGAAATATCAATTGGTGGGGATTCCAAATTGTGTGGTGCCATATTATTGCCATGTGAGGGGTGATGCTGGCCGGATGGTGCACCTTGACAGAAAGTGGACCCAACCTCATGTGTATCCAAATTTTCATGAGTATCATGGTGCTCGATGGAAGGCGTTTGGCAGATTGTTGACACACCACTTTCTTCCATTCTGTCCTCACTTTCACATCTTACCCGTCGGTTAGGAGTGCTGCAGTCTTGTGGAGGGAGATATGGTCCAGGCTGTTGAAGCGGTTCCGGAGGTGGTCGGTGGCCGCAGACGATGTCCAAGTCGTTGTTTACTGGAGATGGGTTCCCACGTTGTGGCGCGGCAGAGGAGCGTACAGTTTGTTCTTCGCCGGGGAAGTCAGATCGGCGGTGAGTATTATTGTTTATCGGCGGCCAGTATGATTGCTTATCGGCAGTGAAATTCTCATGCCGCTGCTTAGTTAAAGAACGTGGTTGCAGCTCCTTGGAGACTTTGTGATTATTGTTGGGGCCCATTGATAATAAGTTTCCAAGCTCATATCCAAATGATAGTCTGGTAGGCTCTGACGGCATGTCACTTTGGTCCACTATACTTTTATATGCACGGTCCACAATAGAGCAAAAATCCAATCCTTCATGATCAAATTTTTTAAATGGGAATTCATGTTCAAAGAAAATGACGTCCCGGGAACTGTAAATATCATGCCTTTGCAAATCAAAAACTCTATACGCCTTTTGACCATGCGGATATCCAAGAAAAATACAAGGACTCCCCCTTTCACTGAACTTATCTTTACGTTTGTTGTTATGTGCATATACTAAACAACCAAAAACACGTAAATGTTCATAATTGGGCTCCTTCCCAAACAACATTTCATAAGAGCTTTTATTTAAAATGACGTGTGACGGTAACCGGTTGATTATATAAACAGCGGTGAGAATACATTCTCCCCAAAAATCAATAGGTAACCCGGACTGAAAACGAAGGGCCCTTGCAACTTCTAAAATGTGTCTGTGCTTGCGCTCAACAACTCCATTTTGTTGAGGAGTATCTGTGCACGACGTTTCCAAAATAATTCCTTGACGTTTATAATATTCAGATAGAAGATTGGTTTGAAACTCCATTCCATTATCTGAACGTATGCGTTTAACTCGCTTGTCAAATTGATTTTCTATCATGTTGCAAAATTCTATCAATTTTTGACAAACTTCAGATTTATTTTTCATGAGGTAGACCCAAACACCTCTAGTGAAATCATCAACAATAGACAAAAAATAGCGTGCTCCTGATGTAGAATCACATCTATAACCTCCCCATATATCACAATGTATTAACTCAAAACAGCAAGTGGTCTTACTTGTACTTTTGGGAAAAGAGAGGCGAGTTTGTTTGGCTCGCAAACAGGGATCACAAAAATTACTGTTGTGTTGGAAGCCCTTAAGAAAAGTGATGTGTTGTAATTTTCCATCTGAAGCATGTCCCAAACGTTGGTGCCATAAATTGGTATTAAGAACTGCCGACATTGCCGCCCCTTTACCTTCTGGTGATTCTAGGTAATACAGACCATTATCGAATCTTCCCATACCGATTAGCTTTCTTGAGGCTAAGTCTTGTAATATACAAAAGTTGGAGAAAAATGTCAATGTACAATTGAGGTCGCTAGTGAGACGACTTGCGGAAAGCAAATTGCATTGAAACTGTGGAACATATAAAACTCGCCGAAGATGGAATCCATTAGATAAATTCAGACTACCAACGGCAGAAACAGGAACTGAATCGCCATTAGGGATTCTAACTGCCGGTACAGATGGGTGAGTTAGAACATTGAACATATCATTGCCATCACATGTGATATGCTCACTTGCTCCAGAATCAATTATCCACGAACGAGTGTGAGGCGGAGTTCTTGCCATTTGGACTTCAGTATTGAGATCAAATCTCTAAACAGAATCAGAATTCTTGTTTCCAGGTTTTGGCTCTGATACCATGTTAAAATCTAAATGCATGATATAAAATATTAAGAGTGGAGCTAAATATGATCGAAAGAGAATGGCGTAGAAGCTGTAAGTTTATTTATGATCCTTGTGTGTATTAATACACATTACAAATAAGAGTGAGAGAGAATAAAAATAATAGAGTATGGGGCATGCAAATGAATGCACCCACGTAACATGGTCTCTAGTTGGTGATGTATACATGCATGTGCATGTACGCACAATAATACACTATCAGTACAACTAATAATAATAGTAATATTTAAATAATTCTCAATAGTATTGAGTACAAAATTAGTAATAGCCTAATAGGTACTCGTATGTTTTACTATATTATACTCCGTAGTTAATACGTAGTGTAATTTAAAAATGACCAAGGAAAAGAAAACAATGTTTTCAATTTAACTATACGCTATGAAATATTCAGAATTTTGTAATAGAAGTGATTTTGTACTTCAAAGACAATGTTCTGAAAAATATTACCTTCTTCCCAAAAAAAATTACCGTTGGTCCCAAATAAACTTCACTTTCCTTTTAGGAATCCAAAATAAAGTTCACACTTTTTCTTTTGTCAAGCTTTTAATAGGACAGTATAAAGTTACCTTTATACCCTTACTTTTGTAACCTATACTCCACTCACTTTCTCTCTCCCACCACATTTAATTTACTTTTGTAGGGGTATGTTGGGAAAGTCAAAAGCAAAAATTTCATTTTCTTAAAAACCGTAAAGTCAAAGTATGAAGTTTATTTGAGGATCGGAGGGAGTATAATTTGGTACTTTTAATCGACTACTATACGGAGTACACAATTAAGGTGTAAAATATTACTAACTAATATCATATGAAAAATGTGACTTTAGTTTTTGAGCCCGTTTGGTAGCATCAAAATTGGCTGTTTTGGTTGTTTCTGCTGAAATTTATGAAGTTCAGGCTGAAGTGGCTGCATTGGCTGATTCTGTTGATTTGAGAAAAAATTATTTTTAAAATATATTTTATTAATAAAATAAAGAAAAAATTATATATAAAAATAGCTAAAATGGTCATGTACAGTAACTTCAGCCAATACAGTCAGAAAAGTAACTCCAACCTTACTTTTTCTGCTTATTACACAATTCAGCGCGCGAAAGCAAAAGTTACGTGTTTGGTGAAAAAAGCTGGCTGATAAGCCTGATAAACCGAAAAACAGTGGTTCCAAACGGCCTCTTTGTCTAGGGCACCAAATCAGCTGACGGCCCAGCACCGAAGCTTTTGATAGGGTTGATCTTGTCATCTCTATTCCAGTGGTGGAGATGGTGGCAAGGTGGACTATATTTTTAGCCGGTCATTAACAAAAGCAATTTGGGTTTTCTCTACCAGTAATAGCCGGTCAATATTCATTGCCGTCAAACTCCCATTTTCTCTTATCTTCCTCTGTTCCTCACGTTCTCTTCCAAGAAAGTCACTTGTTGCAAACTGTAATTCATCTCTGCATTCTTCTTGGTCAATTTTTTTCGTGTCCAGAATCTAAGGCCTTGACCTTACTTTGCGAGTTGGAACCTTATGTGACTGAACCGCATAATTACTGAAATGAGATCCTCGTTTTTAAGCTTAGCACCGGCTTCGGTGATTATGAAAGTGTATTGTCTTGAGAAACTTCCGATGGTCGAGGTTGTTAAGACTGCCATCGTTCCGGTCATTGTGAAGGTATGCCGTGTTGTAAAACCATCAAATTGACAAGTGTGAATTATTCATCCTTGTCACTAGGACACCAAGATGTTCCTGATCTTTGTATTAATCCTTGTAACCTAGTTAGAATAGGTGGCTCAATTTGTTATTGCCACCAAATCTGTACTCATCATTTAGGTGACTAATCATCAAGCTCAAACACTATAAATAGGAGCTTGATGAAGCCTTGTAAATTAATTCAGAAACTCAGAAATTCAGAAATCTTTATATTAAGAAGAAGTATAACTTAGAGATTATTATTAATATATCTATCCTTTAAATCTGTTCTTCATCTTCTTCATTTTACAATAGGGGTGGGCACGGTCCGGTCCGGTCCAATATTTGGCCGAACCCGTACCCGTACCGTTACTATTGAAACGGTTCGGTACGGTTCGGTCTTAGACCCAAACCCGTTCGGTACGGTCCATTTTCAAACGGGACGGTACCATGTCATACGAATAACAAACAATGCCACTTTTTCCAGGTGTTTAAGAAAAAATTAAAGTTTAGTCATCCTCCAAAAATTCACACAATTTATCAATTTTCATATATCATACTACCTTTGTTCCAAATTGATTTGCAAAGTCAATCTTTTTTTGGTCAAACAATTTCTTTTTATTCACTTAATTAGATTTTCACTTTTAAATTATATTCTAATTTGGCTTTTCAAAAAAACTACTCCGTACTTCGTATATTTTAATTTAGATTTTGCAACTTTAGAGAGATTTTAATGTGGTTTCTAAATATGTAAATTTTAATTGTATTAATTATCAAGAACTTAACATTAACTTTGACAAAAAAATGTTGGCTTTGCAAATCAATTAGGGACGGATGAGGTAATTAATATATTTTAGATAAACTATTGTAGTACAAATTTAATAAACCATACTTCGGTCCGGTTCGGTCCGGTACTGGTTCTCATTTTATGAGAACCGGTCATGGCATTGTTTGGAACCGGTTTGGTCCGGTTCGTGACAAAAAATTTCGAGATCCGTTTCAAACCCCGTTTATCGGTCCGTTACCATACCGGTCCGGTTCGGTATCATGCCGGTTCGGTATTTTTGTCCACCCATATTTTACAACACGTTATCAGCACGAATCTGCTAAAAAATCTCCAAGAAATCATCCTGCAGGTACGAACATCATCATATATTATTACTGTTAATTTTATCTTCAAAAATTACGAGGAGTATATGACTAGCCGAAATTAAAATTATATTTGTTTACCCACTATAAAAACAATGTTAACATACGTACCTTCAATATGTTCTTCTCTTCAATCTTGATAAACTCTTCATTTAAAGGTATGAGTAGTATTTCATAAAATAAAGAAGTAAAGAAGAACACGGATTTAGAAATTAAATACGTAGTATGAAGGAAGATATATGGTGGATATCATATATGGTGGATATCATATGTAGAAAACACTAAGTGGATATCTAATGTCTAAACCAATAACTAATACCGAAAACACTAAGTGGCATCACTGGCATGGATATCTAATGTCTAAACCAATAACTAATACCGAGTACTACTTTACGTACTACAACGAAAGCAATAAGCCATATTATCTGATGCTCATATTTAAATGCGAAAAAGTCTTTCTCACATCCACTAAGTTAGTCACGGGTTTTGTATTTTATTACTGACATGCATGTATAGTTCTTTATTATTTTTGTCATTATACACAAAGAAAGTAAAACGGTTCTGAGCAAATAATCACATGGCCTTACACATTTGATTAACAAGTTTGTCGTTAAACACAAAGAACGGAAGGAGTTGAGAGGAGGTTCTACATAAATGACCAGAGGCTCCTCAACTTTCTATCTAAAAACCAAAGTAACTGTCAGTAACCCATTTCCAATAAATGTTTATGGTTAGGCAGTGACTGTTTTTATTAATAATCATCAGTTTTATCTTTATAAATATAATCTATTTAATTTAATTATTATACACTCCTGCATATATATCTCTTATTAATATCAAAGTGGGCAGGTGGCAATCACATTATTTTGACACCTGTATAGGATTAGGCTTAGACACAAGCTGTGACTGCCACATGTCTCCTCTATATAATTATAATAATGCACAAAGTTAATTACTACAATAAATAAATTACTCCGTGAGTTGTAATAGAAAAGAAAATCTTCATACATCAACGGTTGATAAACTTTATAATTAGTATACTGTTTATAAGATTTATTTCAACATATTTCAAATTACTATTTTAATACAGAGTATAGTGGTAAGTATTTGTTTATGTGAATATACACTTTACTAAATAGACTGAAATTAATAATTTTTGTAGTATCATGGCAAACATAAGCAAAAGAGAATTTCATGTTCTTGTCTGTCTGGACAAAAATACCTGGAATGGAAAGTTGATGCTTTAGCACATTTGAAGGCTAATGGTCTTGAAGACACTATTGAGGCAAATAAGCCGTCATCTGCCCAAGACAAAGCGAAAGCTATTATTTTCCTCCGTCACCATCTCCATGAAAGTCTCAAATCTGAATATCTTTTGGTTGATGACCCAAAAGAACTATGGGACAATTTACAGGAGAGGTATGACCACCAGCAAAAGGTCCTTTTGCCTAAAGCTCAATATGACTGGATCAATCTAAGATTCCAGGACTTTAAATCTATCAGTGACTATAATTCTGCTATGTTCCAAATAACATCCAAACTAAAGTTATGTGGGCAAAAAGTCACTGATGCTGATATGTTGGAGAAAACCTTTTCTACAATGCATATTTCTAATATGCTGCTACAGCAGCAATACAGAGAAAAGGGTTTTAAGAAATACTCTGACCTTATATCAGTTTTATTGGTCGCTGAACAAAATAATGACCTTTTGATGAAAAATCATAATCTGAGACCCACTGGTTCTAGTCCTTCGATTTATGGTCCATCTGGACATAACATTGCCACTGAATCAAACGCAACACACAGTGGCACACGAAGGCATTTTAAACATGGGAATTTTAGTGGTCATAATAACAAGTCCCACCGAGGATATAAACGGGTCGAAAGATCATATTACAAGGGCAAGGGCAAACAAAAAGCCCATCAAACAAATCGCCCTACAAAAACCTCGGTGAAGACGACTTGTTACAAATGTGGCATGACGGGACACTGGGCTAACAAATGCCGTACTGCAAAGCATCTTGTGGAGTTATTTCAAGCTTCCATGAATTTAAACAAAGGCAAAAATGTGGAAGCGAATTATGTCAATGATACAACTCCATCTCTGCCAAAATTCGATGTGTCCGACTTCTTCATGGATGATAGCATAATGGACGATGCTTTTGCCACTGATCAAAATAACACAAAATAAATTAGAAGACTTTTGCATGTTGTAAAATAGTAGTTTATGTTTTCATGTATTATGTACTTTTTCTTTTATGTTGTTCTCACAGATAAATGTGTAATATATATGTACTTTTATGTTAAATAATCTGCATAATTTGTGATATCTACATTACTACATATCAAACTTATGTTTATTTACATATATTGAAGATATGGATCACTCAAATGATAAAGAGCTATGTCTGATAGACAGTGCCACAACGCACACCATTTTGAGAAAATAAAATATATTTTTCTCAAATGACTTTAGTTGAAGCTAAAGTCAATACAATATCAGGTGTTGTGAAGCTCATTGAAGGCTCTGGGAAAGCATATGTGATGCTCCCTAATGGGACAAAATTACTTATAAATGACGCTTTATACTCCAGCAAATCGCGGAGAAATTTATTAAGCTTTAAAGATATGCGTCAAAATGGTTATCACATAGAAACCATGAATGAAACCCAAAAGGAATATCTTTGTCTAACGACAACTAAATCTGGCACTAAATGTATTTGTGAAAAAATGCCAGCATATTCCTCAGGACTATTTTCACTCATATTAGTCCATTCGAAATAAATTTGGTTTCTAACGCAAAGTTAGATGATCAGAAAACATTCATGTTGTGGCATGACCGTTTAGGTCATCCAGGCCATGTAATGATGCATAAAATCATTAAGACTTCACTTGGACACCCATAAAAGAATATAAGGGTTCCAATATCAAGGGATTTTCCTTGTAAGGCCTGTTCTCTTGGCAAAATGATCATCAGGCCTTCTATGAACAAAATTGCAACTGAATTACCTGCATTTTTAGAAAGGAATCAAGGAGATATTTGTGGGCCGATAGCCCCACCATGTGGACCATTTCGATATTTTATGGTGTTGATTGATGCTTCAACACGTTGGTCACATGTTAGTCTTTTATCGACTAGAAATTTAGCATTTGCTAAACTCCTCGCTCAAATTATACGATTAAGAGCTCATTTTCCGGATCATTCTATAAAGAGAATCCGACTTGATAATGCAGGAGAATTTACTTCCCAATCATTTAACGACTATTGTATGTTGATGTGTGTTTTCTCGCACTTAAAATGGTTGTAGAAAAGTGGTTGAAAGTATGAGTATCGTCTCCACAGGGACGGACAAAAGGGAATTAAAAATTAACTAAATTTAGCGATTAAAAAGAAATAAATAAAATAAAATGCAATTGTGCGAGATTGATTGATTGAATTAAAATTAAAACTAATGCAGATGAGCGATTAAAATAAATGTGGTTTTCTTATTAATTAACGACGAAGGGAACAAGGATTGATTCCGGGGTAACCAGATTTCTGGCAGATCAGGCCTAATTACATGAATTTAATTTAATTGAGCCTAGCTAATCATTACTAAGTTCTTACCGCTCTCGCGGCATAGAGTACAATAATTTAGGGGACCAGGCTGATCTCTCATGCGACAGGATCCTAAATTATTGCTAAGACGAGAGAGCTTACGGCCCCTTAATCGCTACTAATCTCTTAGCGAACGATTAAGTGTGTGTGAATGTGTCCTAGAACAAATTAGATCTCTCTTAATTCATTCTACATGCAATTGTAATTCTAGCTGCAGTCTAGGTTACAAGAGATATCAATTAAATTATTCAATCACAAATTAAACGGCATTCATGCAATTAAACCGACAAGAATCTAGCCATACATCATGATTAACCCCTTCATCAACCCCAAATCCCTAATTAAACTACTCACAATTCATAATTGAAGAATCAACAGAATTGAGATGAATAGAATAAATTGTCATTAATTAAAAAGATGAACTTACAAATAATCCCAGGGTCTTGGAAGAAAATAGCGTAAAAATGGTGTTAAATTCGCCCCTAGGCCTCTCCGTAATGTTCGTAACGTCAAAATATGGGTATGGGGGTCTTATTTATAGAAAACAGATGAGTTTGGGCTGAACTGGGACTAAAAAAAGCTGAAATCCGCGTCTCGGGTGTACGCACGATCGTGCGTGGCCTGGTACGCACGATCGTGCGTACATGGCAGTAGCTTCACGGTCGTTTTCGCTCTTACGCACGATCGTGCGTACTTCTACGCGCGGTCGTGCGTCCGTGTTTTTTCAGCGTTTTTCTAGTCCGAGTTTGACAAACCTTCCTTCATGAAAGTTGTAGATAATGAAGTCCTCTATCCAACCCAACTTGCCGAATGTGATTTGAATCATCCAATCAAGAGATATGATCAAAACGGTGGAAGGTGTCATTCTGAAATCGCAGCAGAGATCATCTGACTTCATCGTCTGTTTTCACCTTCTTTCTCTCATATTCTCGTAATGGTGTCTTCATATGATTTGTAGCCCTTAAAGTTGGCTTTCATATGCAACTTGAATCGTGTCCTTTGGATTCTTCTACAAAGAGATATGCTTGAACGATTGACCAAAGGTCATCCTGATCGTTGTTTTCCAGCTTCATTCATCTTCTTTTGATCCCATAGCCAATCCTAGAGCTATTTTGTCATCAAATCTTCATCGTGAACCTCCCGGTGACCTCCAAAGCTCTCAATCCACTCTCGAATGCATCTCGAATTATCCCGATTGCTCCTCAAGTGCCGATGTTGAACTCTAAATTCTTTATTTTGACTCCAAATGCAACAAAACTCGAACCAACGCCTATTAAACATAACTTGAGCTAAAATTAAGACTTGCAACACCTTAAATCTAGGAAAACCATCAAAATCCAATCCCAACACGCATCAAATGCGTGTCTAAATACGGACTTATCATATGTCGATTGGGATTGATGTGGAGCACCCTGTTGCTCATGTCCATACACAAAATGGTCTTGCTGAATCTTTGATTAAACGATTACAATTAATCGCTAGACCATTATTAATGAAGTGTAATTTACCTTCATCAGCTTGGGGTCATGCTATTTTGCATGCAGCAAATTTAATTCGGCTTAGACCGACTGCATATCATGAATATTCCCCAATGCAATTAGTTACTGGACAAGAGCCAAACTTAGCACACATAAAAATATTTGGTTGTCTTGTTTATGTTCCGATTGCTCCACCTCATCGTACAAAAATGGGTCCTCAAAGAAGGTTGGGAATTTAGGTTGGATTTGAATCTCCCTCAATAATCAAATATCTTGAACCGATGACTGGTGACTTATTCACCGCACGGTTCGCTGACTGTCATTTCAATGAGACAGTATTCCCAACCTTAGGGGGAGAAACTAATAAATCGGACCCAAGTACGAAAGAAATAACATGGAATGCAACAGGATTATCACACCTTGATTCTAGATCAAATATATGTGAGCAAGAGGTGCAAAAGATAATCCATTTACAAAATGTTGCAAATCAGTTGCCTGATGCATTCACAGACACAAAGAAAGTGACAAAGTCACATATTCCTGCTATGAATGCCCCTGCCATAATTAAAATTCCAGCGGAGAATTCTGAAAAATCTCTCGCAAATGATTCTTCTATACGCAAAAAGCGTGGCAGGCCACTTGGATCAAAAGACATAAAATCAAGAAAGACTAAAAGGCAGGAATTGATCTGTGATGCCAAAGATGTTCATCCTTCTGAACAAGAAAATGAACAATTTGAAAATACTGGCATAGAAAATGATATTGACAAAACAAACATCTCAAATAATGATTCAACTTCCTTAAATGAGGAAGATTTTCCAGATACTGATAGAAACGTTGATAATTATGAAATTTCAATAAATTACGTTTCTACTGGAATGCAATGGAATCGAAAAGATATTGATATTAATGAGATATTTGTCTATGCCGTTGCCACAAATGTTATGAATGAAAACAATGACAATGAGCCAACATCAATAGAAGAATGTAGGAAACGACACGATTGGCCAAAATGGAATGAAGCTATTCAGGCTGAATTAAAATCACTTGGAAAACGTGATGTTTTTGGACCGATAGTCCCTACGCCAAAAGGCGTAAAACCTGTGGGTTTTAAATGGGTATTTGTGCGTAAACGCAATGAAAAGAATGAAATTGTTAGATATAAAACCCGACTTGTTGCCCAAGGTTTTTCTCAAATGTCGGGAATTGATTATGAAGAAACCTATTCTCCAGTAGTGGATGCAACTACATTAAGGTTTCTCATTGGCATGTCTGTTTTTGATACAGACATTTATATGAAAGTTCCCGGTGGATTTAAAATGCCTGAAGCTTATAGCTCGAAACCTCGAGACATGTTTTCCATTAAATTACAAAAGTCATTGTATGGACTAAAACAATCTGGACGAATGTGGTATAATCGTCTCAGTGAATACCTTCTCAAAGAAGGATACAAGAATGATCCGATTAGTCCATGTGTTTTCATTCGGCGATCAAATTCGGGATTCGCCATAATTGCAGTATATGTTGATGACTTAAATATTATTGGAACTCCCGATGAAATTGAAAATACTGCAAAATATCTTATGAAAGAATTTGAAATGAAAGATCTCGGGAGAACCAAATTTTGTCTCGGACTTCAAATTGAGCATTTGAAGAATGGAATTTTCATCCACCAATCCAATTACATCGAGAAAGTGTTGAAGAGATTCTATATGGACAAAGCTCATCCTTTGACTTCACCAATGGTCATTCGATCTCTCAACATACACGATGATCCATTCCGTCCACGAGAAGACGACGAAGATATACTCGGTCCCAAAGTACCATATCTGAGTGCTATCGGAGCTTTAATGTATTTAGCTAATAAAACTAGACCAGATATTGCATTTTCTGTAAATTTATTAGCTAGGTACAGCTCATGTCCAACAAGACGTCATTGGAACGGGATCAAGCACATATTCCGTTATGTCCGTGGTACAATTGATCTCGGTCTATTCTACCACAAAGATGCAAA
Organism: Cuscuta epithymum; assembly: GCA_945859915.1. Lineage (NCBI taxonomy): Eukaryota > Viridiplantae > Streptophyta > Magnoliopsida > Solanales > Convolvulaceae > Cuscuta > Cuscuta epithymum. Next base: position 3,388,358 of record CAMAPF010000017.1, on the reverse strand, counting down.
AGCTTCTTTAATCGGATATGCAGACGCTGGATACTTATCAGATCCTCAAAAGGCGAAATCACAAACCGGGTACGTATTTACTTATGGTAACACCGCAATCTCATGGAGATCTATGAAGCAGACATTGACAGCTACATCATCAAATCATTCTGAATTAATTGCACTATATGAAACCGGGAGAGAATGTGTGTGGCTGCGATCTATGATTCAACACATCCAAGATGAATGTGGTATGAAAGCTATTAGTTGTCACCCGACTGTGATCTACGAAGACAACACCACATGTATAGCTCAAATTAAAGAAGGCTACATCAAAGGAGATAGAACGAAGCACATATTTCCAAAGTTTTTCTGTACTCATGACCTTGAGAAAGAAGGGAATCACACAAATATGAATTATGAATATTCGATCAAGAATCGAGAGCAATCAATATTGAATAGTTAATAGTATTTATTTTAATGCTTATGAATATGTAGGAGAAGTAACCAAAATCGTATATATCTCATTGTTATTGAATTAAGAGATATTACCCGAAATAGGACTAAAAGAGTTAGAAAATTCCAAAATAGGATTGACATGTTTTTATTCCCAAAATAGGACTAATTACTATCATGTTTTGGCAGTACTAGACTTCAAACATGACAATATTTTCCAAACTTGGCAGTAATTACTCCTATTTTGGGAATAAAAACATGACAGTCCTATTTTGGAATTTTCAAACTTTTTTAGTCCTATTTCGGGAACTTTCTCTTGAATCAATAAAGTAAGAATAAAATAAAGAACAAATTATACTTTGTATGTAAAAAACTAAAAATAGCTAAAATAATCATCTAAGTAACTTCAGCCAATACAACTAAAAAAGTAAGTTCAACCTTGCTTTTTCTCCTTATTACACAATTCAGTGCGCAAAAGAAAAAGCTACGTGTTTGGTAAAATAGTTGGTTGATAAGTCTGGTAAGCCGAAAAAAGGTGTTGCCAAAGAGGGTAAATTCCATCATACAGCCGGCTGTACCGTGCACACGGTACAACCGGCATTTTAGATCGCAAATCGCAGGGCTCTGGCTTCCATCGCAAATCGAAGGGTGCTGGTCTTCCTCTGCAGATGGTTCTCAATCTTTGCTCTTTGTTTGGTCTTCCTCTGGTGGTCTTCCTCTGCAGATATTCCTCTGCGGGTCTTCCTCCACATATCTTCCTCAGTTGGTCTTCCTCTGCAGATTGTTCTCGTTCTGGCTTCCAACTTTGGGGACATATCAGAAAATTTATGAGCATAACAGAGAATATATGTAATTCTTCAGATGTGAGCATAACAGATGAAATTATGAGCACAATAGACATTTTAAATGAGTTTTTTGAATGCTCATTCCCTAATTTATGTATACTCATTTTTTATGTTAGTGCAATACTCATTTTAAAATGTCATATTCATGCATGTTTCAAAATGAGTTTTATGTTAAATTCAAATGAGTATAATGCCCAGAAATAATGAACACACACAAATGAGTTTTTTAATATTTTGATACTCATTTTGTAATTATGTATGCTCATTTGGTACTGTTTTATGCTCATTTTAAAAGGTTGCACATGTTAATTCATTAGACACATATTGAAATTAAATGAAATTGATTATACACATAATTTAAGACTTTAATAAACGAAAAAATGATAAACAGAATGTGATATACGAGGAATGAAGCATATATCACTAATGCTCACCGTTAGGCTCCTAATACTCAAAAGAACAAGCTCGGTGCTCATCAAAATTGACTCAATGCTCATTTAAGAGAATCCGTGAAATTCACCAAAATTACAAGTTTGTCATCGACTGTACGGCTAACACCGTACAGCCGGTTGTACTATATACGCTTCCGCCAAAAAGCACCTTAATAAGTAAATACTCGGTATTATATACTACGTAATATACATAGCAAAATTTTCTATTATCATTGCTATAGTACAGAGTATATAATTATATAAGCAATACGGAGTAATTAACAAGGACATAATCGCTTATGAGTTGGGGCCTACGTAGTATAAATTACTCCGTATTTCCTATGATTGAGTGATATTTGCTATGGAGTGGACACGTATATTTTTGCAGTGTTGTTCAACTTGTTGTAGTGTCTAGTGTTGGAATTTGAAGTGATTTATAGTTGGAAGGAAAAAGGGTCAAATAACCCCGTCTACTATTTTAAAAAGATCATTTAAGTTCTTGTACTTAAAAATCCATCAAATAAATACACTTACTCATACTCCGTAACAAACAATCACATAAGGCAAGTGAGTGGATAACAAAGGTTGCTAACAAGTTAGTGGCTTTTAGCTTTTTCCTTCTTTCCATTTTTCTCCTTAGCCACACTCCAGCCACCCGTTTTTATTTCTTCCTTTTTCACCTTTTTGTCTTCATTCTCAATATTGGTTTGTCTTTTGGTTAAAACCATTTACGCACTACTCCCTCCGTCCCCTTTTAAAAGTCCCGGAAGAGGGTGGCATGAGTTTTAAGAAAAGTGGGTTTGTGTGGTTGATATTAATTGATAAAGTAGGAATAAAGTAAGAATAAAGTAAGTATGATTTTGAGCCACACAAACTTTACCAAATGAGGTATGAGACATTTAAATAGGGACATCCCAATATGGTAAAATGAGACATTTAATTGGGGACGGAGGGAGTATAATTTTTACTTTTTTTTTTCTCTTACTTCGCGGGGCGTCTGGGGGAGGGGACTGGGGAAATCTGGAGTAATCTAGGCTGAAACTCACTTCATTGAGTTTCGAACCCGAGACCTCCCATAAGGGAGAGTGAGTCGGCAAACAGCTGGGCTGGACCGCTTCCTCAAAATTTTTACTTTTTGTTTTTCTTCGTCCTATCATTCAAAGATTTGTGTGTTTAGTTTTTTCGTTCTTTTTATCCTTGTTTCCTTTATTTTTTGTTGTCTTCTGCCAATAAATATTTTCTGACATTTCTTTTTAATTATTTCAACAAATTGTCCATTATCTTTGACTCAATTATATTCATTCTTGAAAAATAAAACATTTTTTAATTATCGGCCCCTGACACTTACTTTTATTTATGTACTACCTTCGTCCCTAAATGTTCTTCCAAAATAAAGTGGCACACTGATTAAGAAAGTGGGAATTGTGTGGTGGAGAGTTGTGCAGAGGAGAGAGAAATGTTGTGAACCACAAATTCCTTGCCAAAAAGGGAAAGTGAAGTTCTTTTTGGGACGGACGAAAAGGGAAAGTTGAAAGTTAATTTAGGGACGGAGGGAGTATTTTTTATGTATACATTTTTTTGTCTGTGCCGAACAGTTATTAATTGTTCATTACTCATATTGAAATGTAATTCTTACCATAAAATTGAATTAATATTGTTAAATATTTGTAACTTTGACATGGTTAAAGTTGCAACTTTAAAACACGATTAAAAAATTAACATTCTGTATACATTTTCAAAATCTTTCGCAGCTACTATTTTTGCCTCTGCAGCTACACTACAATAAAAAGGCTTATATTCGAAAGGAAAAGTGATCACAAAAACAAAATAGGTGGTCGTTCATGTTTAATTGCACCCTTAAAAACTGGTCACATGTCCGTCCCTATTGACTTCACCATAAATGATACGTACGTAGTATTTCGTAAGCGGAAAAACTGATTGGTGGCTAAATTGTTTTGGGACAGGATATATTATAATACCACCGCTATTAAGTGTCGCTTGGTATCCAGCCAACTTTTTTTTTACCAAATGTGTAATTTTTTATTTTGCGCGCGGAATTGTTTAATAATCAAAATAAGTAAGAGTGAAGTTACTTTTCTGGCTACATTGGCTGAAGTTACTATAGAGGCAATTCTGGCTACTTTTTCATACATTTTTTCCTTATGTTATTAACAAAATATATTTTGAATGTTTTTTTTTTCATAAATCAACGGAATCAGTCAATCCAGCCACTTCAGTCAAAAATTTATAAATTTAAGAAAATTTAAGTGGATTTTTCAGACTGTTATTATTTTTTGTTCCCAAACTTACCAAATAAAATTACTGGAACGAAGGATTTGAACAAGTGTACCAAAAATATACATAGTACAATTTTATACTCTGCCTGAAACATTTTGTATGTATGTCACACTTATTTTATTGTCTGTAAAATTGGATTTCTTTAACTAACATTTTTTGTGTGGCCAAATTTTATATAAATATTTATCTATAGGAAGAATTTTGAAAATTTTTAAATATGGAACTTCATTTTTATGTGTCCCTCATTTGTTCTTTATAAAATTGAATTTTTCTGATTGATGTTTCTTATTTGTTGTCACATAACTTTACAGAAAATTGTATGCGCAAAAGATGTTAAAATGTGTATAAAAAGTGAACAATTGCAGTGTTGCACAGATGCACGTTGTGGTGTAAAGAGAGAGAAACTATGTTTTAAACACTTGATCGAGTATTTTCTGTTTAAGTTTTGCCTGATATAATCGAGTTAACATATGATTTATGTGTATTTTTTATTACATAAGTCTATTGTGATATGATATACTCTATTTAAGTTTGGCGTGATATGCTTTGTAATCGAAAAAAATTGAATGAAAATATCTCAATAAATAAGAAAGAAATAAAAAGTAAATGAAGAAGAAAAAACTAAAAGGAGAATAATAAGAAATAAGAACGGAAATGAGAGAATGAAGGCTGGGAAGTGGGAACTGGGAAGAAAGTAAACAATCGGGTGAAGTAAAACATGAGAGAGATTGAATATAAATATACGTGGTACTCCGTAATAGAAAAAAGAAGTTAAAATTGATGCTGGGAAAGTGGGAAGGAAGAAAACACCCGCTAGAATAGGGTGAAATAAAAGAAATGGAAAAATAAAATAAAATTTGGATGACCTGCTATCATAAGTTGTTATTAGGTCAATTGATCTAGTTGATGGGTTTTTGATAGTAGATGTATGTAGGTGATGCTTATTTTAGTACAAGGGCTTAAATGATCTTTTTAGACTAGTAGACGAGCTTATTTGACCCTTTTTCTTGGTTGGAATAACATTTATTAAACAGCCCTAGTCGGAATTGAGTATTCCGACAGATTATTTCCTAAACACAAATCCCGTGTTTTGGCATGTCAGACCAAAACTTCCCGGATTTTGATCATTTCCTCTACATTATCATGTAACTATATTGATTGAAGGTGTGAAAGGTGTAAAAAGTATTGATTGAAATATGTATGAAATGAGGCAGGGCCATTTTGGGCGGAAGGTGTGAAAAGTGTTGATTGAAATATGTATGAAATGAGCTGACAAAAGTATTAAATGTTGTGCAAATACAAATGAGCTGCCAACTATTAGTCTTTTAAAATTCCCTAGCGAGATCCCTACTTAAATGCTGTCATGGATTAATTAATGAATTAATCAATTAATTTCCTTCAAAACACTAGAAGTGGTTTTAGCAATTTTGTATTTATGTTGCATCTGCAGTAATAAAAAGGCACATTGGATGCTTTACTGTGCTGCATGGAATTCTCTAGACTTAGTGAAGCCATTTCGAGTGTCCAGATTAGTTCTTATGCAATTCTTTGAGGTGTCTTTTTTCCCAGGCTCCCAGCATGTTGTATGTACCATTAAATGAAGCCATTAGACTTGTAAACAAACGGTATACATATAAAAGAATGTGCATCACATCTTTCAACACTTATACATTTAATAATGTTTGCAGCCAAGTGTGAAAATTTCTACTATAAATAGGACTCTAGCAAGTCACTCCATTCCATCATACCAATTGCTCTCTGCCAAACGCCCAAACACTCTACACTCACTGCTAAGCAATCCTGTTATAAGCATATAGATTTATAATCGTTAAAAGATTTCATTTACTTTGTTATTCAGAGTTTTTGGAATGGTTTTTTTCTTAAAAAAAATCTTGCTTTGAAGATGCCTCCAGCCTTTGGTTTGGAGGACCGAGGATATTAGTATATTACACCTCCAGACATGCTGAAGCTGCGCTTGTTTCACCCCCTATGGCCCTATGTCCGCAGAGCTTATAATTACACATATGAACTAGTACTCATGTGACTCATGTCTTAACCCATTAATCAAGTATTTAGTTAGAGCTTTCTTTGTCACAATATAAGATATAGTTGAGCGTTCATAGTAATATGGAATGATTACTACAAAGAACAACAATAACATTTATGGAATAATTTACAACTTCTTTGCCTAAATCTTTGTTGATCATTAAAATACGAGTTAATTATCAAAATAGGACTAAAAGTCATTCACTTTGCACAAATAGGATCAAAAAATAAACTATGTTTCCATAGGACTAATTATGTGTGTCTTGGACAAATATACCCTTATACTTATTGGAATGTTTTAATTCGTAATAAAATAATAAAAAATAATAAAAATTCGTAAAATATACCAAAAAAATAGTAAAAATATTTTGAATAATAATAAATTTTAAAAAAAAATCAAATTTTTTTTGTCACCGCCCCGCCTATGCTGCCCCAGCACCACCACCTCTAGTCATTTGGGGGGAAAATGCCAAATTTATTATGAATTCCATATTTTTGGCATAATTCAGAATGATTTAAGATGGCAGAAAAAAATGTTGGCATTGTCAAAGAGAAATATTCCATATTTTTGGCATTTTCCAAAAAAAATGGAAGTTTGTAGGAAATGTGACATTTTTTTTAACGGTCGGAGGTGGTGGTGCAGGGAGGCGGTACCACCACCTCCTGTCACCGGGGTAAAAAATGCAAAAAAAAATTATGAATGCCATATTTTTGGCAAAAGTCAAAAGGATTCAAGTTGGCAGAATGGAAATGTTGGCATTCTCATAGAGAAATATGCCATTTTTGTGGAATTAAAAAAAAAGTGGCATTTTTTAAATACTCCAGGGGGTCTGGGGGAGGGGGGCTGGGGGGAGCCTGGAGTAATCATCAGGACTGAAACTCATTCCATTGAGTTTCAAACCCTTGTGTGCCTAGCGGGATTCGAACTCGAGACCTCCCACTAGGCACGGTAACCTCGCAACCAGCTAGGCTGGAGTGCTTGGTTAAAAAAAAAGTGACATTTTTTACACCGATCGGAGGTGGTGGTTCAGGGAGGTAGTACAGGCGGTGGGAAAGGTATCCATATTTTTTTTAATTTTTTTATGGATTTTTACTATTTTTTATTAATTAAACATTTAATTATGACTTTTAGCTATCCTTTACTAATGTTTAAAGGAGGGGTAAGAATGGAAGGAAGAAATGAGTATGTTTCCAATAGGACCACTATGGTCCTATTTTGGAATAAAAACATAGCAAGTCTTATTATGAGTTTTTGGCATAGTTTTAGTCCTATTTGAAGTAATTTCTACTAAAATATTGAACAAATACATCACAACAAAAACAGTGGACTTCATGAAGTATATACATGTGGACAAATACATGTGGTGCTGATCAGCACCACATGTAACACATTTTTATTTAAAAGTATATAGCATTCACATGTAGAGGAATGTTCATGTTAGGCCGGCCTGACAGGCTGCCCCGTCCGGCCGAGCCCGTTTGGGCACCTTCCCGGTGGAAATTTTTGATTAAATTTTTTGAGCATGTTCCTCATCAAGTCTAGTTTATCCATACCAAATTTCAGCTAAAAATTCGATCGGGAAGGTTGTCAAATGATTTTTGCAAGTTAACTGGTCTGGAATATGTAGTTTCCGGACCAGTTAACTTGCAAAAATCATTTGACGACCTTCCCGATCGAATTTTTAGCTGAAATTTGGTATGGACAAACTAGACTTGACGAGGAACATGCTCAAAAACTTTCATCAAAAAATTCCACCGGGAAGGTGCCCAAACGGGCTCGGCCGGACGGGGCAGCCCGTCAGGCCGGCCTGACATGAAGAGCACTCTTCACATGTATATGGCATTTTTACTTCCAGGGAACTATATAGTAGTATATAATTAACCTGCAAATAGCTTTCTAAGTAGTTGAGTTTTTATCAAAAAAAATTGGGCACACTATGGTTTTTTATTTTGTAGATGTGCACTCATACTCAATGTTCTAAAAGGCGTTAGCCGCTAGTCGGGCGCCTAGCGCCTAGGCGTCTAGACGGGCGTCTAGGCGGGGACATATAAATTGCATTTTTCTCTATGTTTTTGCATAAATATGATAAGTAATATTGTATTCTTATGTGTATAAAATACATATATACACATACATATATAAATAATAATAAAATCTAGGTATATATACAAGCATATATAGTCTATATCTTAATTTACAAGTTCGTTTCTTTATATCCAGGACCAAAGTTAAAGTACTTATATCGTTTAGAAAATTAAAATTTTAAAGTAAAGTATTGTTCAACAAATCTAGATGACCTAACTAGGTGGCTGATTAGACGCTCTAGGCGGGCAACTAGACGGCCGACTAATTCACCTAGACGGTAAATCAATTAGTCGGAGCACATAAGCGAAAATCGGGACGTCCGACTACCGCCTAGCGCCTAGGCGGGGACTAGTCGGACGCCTAGAACGATATTTAGAACATATAAGGTCATACTTTTAACACATCAAAACTGAACACATTGTGACAATTGCAATCAGTTTATTTATGAACTGGCTCTTTCATCTTTTCAAGTGTAATACACAGCATTTGTAATTTCTTATGGTTCATTCCTCTGTTTGCATTAAAAAATTAAAATGAATGATAAATTAGAGGCATTAAAAGTATATTGTGAAGTCTTAGAAAATGTTGCATGCCCCTTTTTTTTGTATATCTCTCTGTTTATTTATCACAAATCAATTTTAAGGTAATATATTTTCTGAAACAAAATGTTTACTTGCAAGCATTCCACGTAATAGAACAAGCAATTCCGGATCATATTACCCGGAAAATCACAATTTTTGAAGTTCTTATTCAAAAAAATATAAATTTGATCGGATCTTTTCCAAGAAAATATATATGAAGTAGTGACTTAACATTAACGATAAATTGCCATTAAGTGTACAAACTAAATACATATCTTTAAATGAAAAAAAGTATACTAAAATATTTCAGAATTGTGTGAAAAAGAAATCAATTGAAGTTATTAAATCGTAGAACTTATCTATGAAAAAATTGTTGATGATTGAGGGTCGTAAAGGTGGTGACAGTTGCGGAGACGCCGAATGTACATGATGAACACAGTGGTGATCATTCATGAGCTTAGTGGTGGTAATCGGTCAACATAGAGGGTGCAATTCAAGTGATGGAAAACTACGATTGGTCAATGCAGACATTGCAGAGGCGAGTGCCAATGGCTGTGGTTGTGGTCAGTGAGGTTGTTGAGTTGGGGTGTTGGTGAGAGTTGGGTTTGGGGAGTAATTTACACCTGGGTTTTGGGCTTTTGGTTGTGTCTTTTGGGCTGCATTTTGGTCTGGATCTGCCAATTATTAAAATTATTTTAAAAAAACATTAGCATATATATGGAAAAAATTCTAATTAGGTTGGAGTAAATTCAAGTAATGAATCAATATTAATAGTATTAATTCTAGCAATATAGGATTCTCCCTAGAATGGTTATTACCAGATTAAGTACAACATGTTTTGGAAGCAACATATTTGGCGGATAGAGCAAGTGAAAAGGAGTCAATATCAAGAATGTCCTTGAACCATCTCATTTAAGATTGCCTTTCAAGTTTCAAATAACACATTTCTTCTGATTGTCTCATATCAAGTGATCATAAACAAGAGTCAAGGATAATCATTGTCTAATATTAAGTTAATTAGTTTTGCGAAAACCCATTTTCGATCATGGTAGAAGTTGTATGTATGTTGCTGTTTCGCGTGTTATTAATTCCGGTGGTTTGGAAATACTTATATGTGAGTAATGTGACAAAGGTCGCAAACGCATCAATGTAACAACCATTGTGGTATTTTGGGAAGTATTTTGAAAATTGTAAAACATTTCTAACTTTCATCCTTAAATACTGATGAGTTTAATCCAATCCATGGTACTATCAAATATGCTTTTATTTTTCTGAAAATCCTTTGTTTCTTGGAATTTTTTATATTCATTTATAGTTACAATTCATATATTACATTATGACAATCTAATTTTAATGTTAGGAAATTATTAAATTACATGCATTATTCATATGATTCAAAGACTTTCTTTTTCATATGAGAAATACATTTTCCTAATGATAGTTCACATATAAGCAGTGTTCAATTTGATTATTTTCCTAATTTGATTCAATTTGATTATTTTCCTAATTTGATTCAATTTGATCTTTTTCATATTAGAAATATATTTTCCTAATACTAGCTCAATTGGTAATTACAGTTTTTTAAATCTAATAGCATGATCTCAACAATGCTATATTGGACTTCTTAAGAGTATTACAATTCCGACTTCTCATTTTGTGTTCACGGAAATAGTTTTACGAGGAAGTAATATAGAAACATTGTAAGAACTGAGAAATATGACAAGTTCATAACTAATTGTTAAGCAAGCTAGGTTTTACATTTTTTTTTATTTCGCACACATAGTTTTGTTGCTGGACTTTTGATTTCACATTTTTGGAAAGGAATTTCAATTCACAATTTAAATTTCGAGGAATGTTGAGCTTTTGCTTAGATTAAAATGTTACAACTTACAACGACTAATTATAATGATTCATATTACGAACTATCAAAGCAATTGAAATATTATACGGAGTATCACGTTATATACTTCGTATATGATAATCATATGAAACAATCTCTAAAATATGAGTGAAATAATATAAGAATAATCGACAAAGATCGATAAACGTTTGCTCATTACAATTGAAATGCAATTCTTGTTTGCAATGGTTACAACTTTCAATAAAGGAAGTTGACAGAGAAACTATCAAGGCTAGCTGAAGTGGAAGCAGTGTTCACCCCCTTTAGATTTTTCAAACAATTAAGTTTGTTCCGTCATGAGTTCATTTACCACATCGTCACCAAATAAGCAGTGCTTGAATGGCAATTAATTATCAAATCTGGATGAAGACCCAAGTAATTGTAAAAGAAGGTTTTATTCCTAAACTTGATATAAGCTCTGTTCTAAAAATCGTTCTAGGCGCCCGATTAGTCTCCGCCTAGGCACTAGACGGTGGTCGGGCACCCCGATTTTTGTTTAGGCGCTCCGACTAATTGGTTTGTCGTCCATGTGAATTAGTCAGCCGCCTACGGCGCCTAGGTAGTTGCCCGCATAGAGCGCCTAATCGGCCGCCTAGGCCGTCTAGATTCGCCGAACGTTAATTTATTTTTTAATTTTAATTTTCTAAGCGATATACCTATTTTAACTTTAGCCATGGTGATGGACAGTGTACCCGGGGGTAGCTTATCCGAGGGGTTATTGCGAGAGTAACTTAGAGAGAAGTCAGAGCAAACAAGTAGGAGAGAGAGGCGATTATATTAATGAACTCGAGATGTTCTGATCTGGGATCCTTTACAATGGAGAAATGGGATGCTATTTATAGTAGCAATAAATGCGATGAGAGTACACGTGGCGATAATCCAACGGCCGAGGGGTCACCTCAATCGGGTGGCACTGGCAGTCGCATATCCTCCGCATTGAACGCGGTGGGTGGATGTGACGTTGCATTAAATGCGGTGGTTGCTTGTCTCCAAAGAGAATCTTTTCGATGATTGAGTTGTTGGCCGAGGGCTCCCCCTGCGGCCGAGGGCCCGTGTAGCCGAAGGCATGGGAGTGCCGAAGGCTCCCATGATGCCGAGGGCAGCAGGTGTTTGGACGAAGGCTACCGGAATCCGAGGGCTACTGTTTTACGGCGTTTTCTCCCAGTAGCTTCGTATGTTCGAATCTTGGTGCCCTGTGTATTTTGGAGCCTTCGGCCAAGGAGGCCGCTGTATTTCGGGCTTCTTTGAGACTTGGGCCGCTGTATTTGGGCTTCGAATGTTCCTTGGGCTCAATGGGCCTGTATAGGAGAAGTAGGAGTCTATGGGTCGAGGGTTCCTGGGCCATATACTCCATCACATGGATATAAAGAAATAAAGTTGTAAATTAAGATAAAACTATATATGTTTGTATATACACCTAAATTTTATCATTATTTATATTTATACCATAATGAAGTTAAGTGATTAGTTATCATATACTACGTATGATTAAATGTGAGAATTCTATCTTCCATGTTTGTTAATGTATATGTATATAAGTATTTTATACACACAAAAATACAATACTACTTGTCATAATTATGCAAAAAAATAGATAAAAATGCAATTCATATGTCTCCGACTAGTCCCCGCATAGGCGCCCGCCTAGGCGCTAGACGCTGGACTAACGCCTAGCGTCTTTTAGAACATTGGATATAAGCATCACAAGTTTAAAATTTAACATATTCTTTCAAAGGGAATTGATCCCAAAAAGTTGTCATTGTACAAAAATAATCTTAGATCCCCAAATCGTTGTAATTAGCTAAACCACGAGTTTCAGATTGTAACGTGACCCCAAAGTTGTCTCTACTCTACGTACTGCTAAAGATGTTTTTACTTAGGCTCTAATTCGTCTCAGACCACACCAGATCAGACCAGACTTGGATAGTTATAAAAATACAAAGAAATCAGATCAGATTAGACCAGACCAGACCAACAAATTACAGTCCAAGTAAAAACATCCTAAATGTCTTTTGGAGTTTTCAATTTCACAAGATGAACCCCAATCCTTTGTTGAACTGAACTTTTAATCCAAGTGATAACCTTGGAGTTATTAGAGCATCTTCAATGTTATTCTTTTCAATCAAGGTAAATTTTGTCAAATGTCACTTAAATAAAGCAATGTTTATCCACATAAGATACACATTAAAAGAAAGGCGCAATTCATAAGAATAATTCATACTTTTATGCATTCTACAATAATAATCCATACTCAGAGTGTCTATTAATATAATCCGTACATACAATAGTGTCTATAAGAATAAATTAAAATTAATTTAAACTAATGCTCATTTAATATTCTCAACCCCTACTTCCACTTTCACATTCATCACTCTTCATCTCGGGAAAGAGAAAAATGGGAGTAAGCTATGATGCGCCGATACTTCACCCCGATGCCGTATCCGCGTATCCGATACGTATCCGATACCGAAACTCACCGATATGTGTCATGTACGTATTGGGTCCGTATCCGTAATTTAATAAAAGTATTGGACTTATTTCTAACAATATAGATACTTCCGATACCCGTACCCGTACCCGTGAACCGATACGAATATCTAACCCTATAACCTTGATTTCATACACGATATGACGAAAGTTAAATTTAGTAGCGGGTCCAATCAACCACAAGATGTCGAACATTAATAAAGATTATTTCCAACTTTAAGGTGATGACTAGCTTTGTAGTTCGTGCATGTCTCATAAAAAAGTCTAGGTAATAAATTAAGTTCATGGTTGAGGAGAAATTGATAGATTTGGAAATTATTTGAGATAATCTTATGTGAAAGAGACATGACAATAAGAAGGCATAAAAACAGTATCAGAATATGTTTAGAGATGCTCTTAATCTCCCAAGTACAAAACATTTATTAGGTTGGAGTACGGTTTTTCATATCCTAAGAAACGTAATCTTACAACCCCTTACCCTTCAAAAAAATTATCATTGCATAACTTCAATATTCCAAAAATGAAATGTAATACATAAAATGTTATGCTGAGAAAGTTACCAAACTAAGGTGAAAAGTGTGCTAGTATCATCGAAAAAAGTGATTTATTATTCTCGCAAGGGATATAGTAGATAGACTTAATCGTTAAGTACTCATGATGTTTTTACTAATTTGATACTCCGTATTTTCTAATTTGATCTAATTTAATTTGATCAAGTTTGTTTAAATATAATTTGGTCTGTTCTAACTTGTTTAAGTTTGATAATTTCTTTTATTATGTGTCATTTTCTATTATATAGTATGGCAAACCTAGTGTACTCTTATTTTTCATTTGGTCTAATTTGATTTCATCTAAATTATTTAAATTTAATCCATTCTTATATAACTTGTTTATGTCTGATAACATTTTGCATTATGTGTAAATTATCTATTATGTAAGCGCGATTTGATCTATTTAAGTCCGATCGAGTCACCTTGATATGATTTAGTATGGTGTGAGACGAAAATCAATCTAAGTTATAACATCATAAATTACAATTCAATTAGTCCAATATAAAATTAGAAATATTGGGTATTTTTTTAAGGTAGAACGAAATAGAACAATGATAAATAAAAAAGCGAAATAGAACAAGAAATATAAGTAAGGAAAAATTCACAAGAATAATCCCACCTTTCGCCGGTCTTCTCATAATAATCCCACCTTTAAATAATCCCAAAATAATCCCACATTTGCACTTCATCTTCTTCCATTGGACCCTAACCAAGTTTTTTTTACCTTTTTTGAGAATCTTATATAAATAATCTTACATTTATAAAGATATAATAAAAAAGTGAAAGGTGAGATCATTTATATGATTTTCAAAAAAAGAGTAAAAAACATGGTCAGGGTCCAATGAAAGAAGATGAGGTGCAAAGGTGGGATTATTTTGGGATTATTTAAAGGTGGGATTATTATGAGAAGACCGGTGAAATGTGAGATTATTGTTGTGAATTTTTCCTATAAGTAACGTAAAAAGTTAATAAACACAAGCAAAAGGAAGGATGTTTGAGGTAGGTCGCCTAGGTTTGATAAAATGCTTTAAGAAACTTTAAGAATAAAGTCATTTTGGAAGCAAGTCAATAATGACTCCCTTGATGACCCGTGCACAGAAGAAGCCTCAAATTCTTTTATGCTTCATGCAAGAATTATCCAAACAAACCCTACTCATCTTCCTTTTCATTATAAATGTTGGAGGAAATTCAGCTCGATAAACCTGCAAAAAGCGTTAGAAAATAATATAGTTCGAGTCGCGTAAACGCTGTCCTCAAAAAAATATTTCCGACTAGCGAAATTCTTTCCCCAAGATAAAACGAGCTCTTCGAGATAAGCCAGTAACAGAACAACGAGAGTAAAATAATTTTAATCCAGCAGTGGTTGAACCAAATTTTGTTAGGAATATTTTAGTATAAATATATGTATATACGGAGCATATACTACGTATTAGCTAGTAGCCTGATATTTGATCAAAAGATCTTACTCCTTAGCCGCATGCTAAGCCTACATTATTGCTACATATATATACTCCGTATTAAAGAACGTATGTTGCTAATAATCCATTTAATTACATGCCAGGTAGAAACCGTTTACATATTAATACGGATTAATAAACATTCATATTACTTAATTATCAACGTTCGGAAATTAAAAGTTAGGGAACGATTGGACAGTTGGTTATATTAAAATAATAATGAAAGTTATTAGCTCAGCATCCACTAATACTCTCAGGTGCATGTTGGAAAAAGATCAGGTCCGAACGTTTGGACAGCACCCTCCGTCCGAACATCCTCGTTTGGGGTCTTTCCAGGTGGAATTTTTTGATGAAATTTTTTGAGCATGTTCCTCATCAAGTCTAGTTTGTCCATACCAAATTTCAGCTCAAAATTCGATCGGGAAGGCATTCAAATCATTTTTTTAAGTTGACTGCGTTTTTATATGTATATTTTGACGCAGTCAACTTCAAAAAATGATTTGAATGTCTTCCTTATCGAATGTTGAGCTGAAATTTGGTATGGACAAACTAGACTTGATGAGGAACATGCTTAAAAAATTTCATCAAAAAATTCCACCGAGAAGTGGCCCAAACGTCCATGTTCGGGCGGTGCTCGGACGGGGAATGTTCGGACCTGAACATTCCTCGGTGCATGTTTATTTTTAATTAACACACAATACGTTTTAGAATGTAACGTATCAACATGTATTTGCAAAATTGATTTAATTAAAATGTTTTAAAGTAATTATAAAAGCAAGTAAAGTTGTATTCATTTGAAATACTCTCAGTTTTCCAACAATAAAGAAGTTTGTTTGAGATTGATTGCAACAGCTTGTTGAGTTTCCAATCCAACCACCAAACTCTTTTCAATGCATATATGATGAAATGCTAAATAGAAAATGTCCATTCTCCCTGAGGAACAAAGCACGTGTCTAGAAATACTACGTACAAAATAACCTGAAATAAAATTGAAGAAACTAGCTTAGCATTTATATTCACAGTTGATTCCCATTTCTGATTTCCCCACAACCGAACCACCTTAAAATATCTAGCCACGCATGTCTACATAAAGCTCAAAGGATGGAATAAATGAAGTCACAACATACAAGTACATAATAAGTAAAAAGTAATAAATGCGTAACATTAATTCAAATGAAGGTATATTGTGAAAGTAAAGGACGGGGAGAACCGTAGAAGCTGAAATCCTATACTTAGGCTTTGAAGCTTAATCTTGATTAAAAAGTACGTAGTTCTCTCAAAAATATGAAAATAGCACAAGTCAATGGTAATTATACATCCTGAAAATTGTCTGAAATGCAGAAGTTTTGGAAACTCAATTTTATTTCAGGTTATTTTGTACGTAGTATTTCTAGACACGTGCTTTGTTCCTCAGGGAGAATGGACATTTTCTATTTAGCATTTCATCATATATGCATTGAAAAGAGTTTGGTGGTTGGACTTGGCAAGACATTGTCCAAGTCCTAACCTCCCCTTGAATATATGATTAGTGTATGGGTAACCCGTAACCCCGTGAGACGTAAGTAATATTGTTGTCATGTAGAAAAGGGTAGGGATGGATTGGGACGGCCCGGTACTGTGAAGACCCGACCCGGCATGGCAGTACCGGGATCGGGACTGGGCCTGAACCGCCTGTTTAATTTATAGCGCGGGCTACGGTCCCTGATTTTAGTGGACCGGACCGGTTTGGGCCAACTTTTAAAAAAAAACATTGGCATTGGGCTGCTACTAGATGGATTGGGCTGAGTGTTTTGGAATGGTTTGGAGGTGGGAGGGTGGGGGGCAGGAATCAATTCGAAAAGAATAATTAAAAAAATCGACCTGACTCGCGTCTAGTCCTGGACTCGGGCCGGTTCGGGTCCGGTTCGGGCCTGGGCCCGGCCGGGCCTCGGGCCAGGAAAGGGGAGGCCCGGGCCCGAACTGCCGGTGGCCGGTTCCGGTTCCGGTTCCGGGCCAAACTGGGCCGGGCCAAACCGGGCCGGGCCGGTCCGGGCCTAACCGGCCCAATTTTTTTTTGTTCTCCTATTTAATCCCCTACCCCTCCCCCTCAACCCCAAACCACCTCAAATGGCCCAAAATACCTATTCCAACCCAAGATTTAAAAAATTTTTCAAAAAAAAAAAAAAAAAAAAATCCGGCCCGGACCGGGCCCGAACCGGCCGGGCCGGTTCACCATATGGAAGGCCCGGGCCCGGAACCGGGAACCACCGGGCCGGTTCGACCCGAACCGCCGGTGGACCGGGCCACCGGGCCGGGCCGGTTGCTACAGTGGCCGGGCCGGGCCGGGTCGGTTCCGGGTCGGGCCGCCCGGCCCGAGTCCAGGACTATTTCAAATGAACGATAAGTAAGTTAGATGCTTATTTTGTGAAAGTGTCAGTACTTTTTTATGCAATGAATGAATTATGGTAACATTTTCAAGATTTATATTTTTAATCGAATTACCCGTAATGCTAAGAAAATACGGGAGTATAAACAAAACAAAGAGACTTAGAGATCGTTTGGCAACACTGTTTTTCAGCTTATCAGCCAATTTTTTTCACCAAACATGTAAATTTTGCTTTCGCACGCTGAATTGCGTAATAAACAGAAAAAGTAAGGTTGAAGTTACTTTTCTGATTGTATTGGTTGAAGTTACGGTAGATGACCATTTTAGCTATTTTTAGATATAATTTGTTCTTTATTTTATGAATAAAATATATATTAAAAATATTTTTTTCTTAAATCAACAAAATCAACCAATGCAGCCACTTCAGCCTGAACATCATAAATTTCAGCAGAATTTGTCAAATCAGCCGCTCTTCGTGCTACCAAATGACCTCTTATACAACTAGCTTTTTCCGGGGGGAAAACGAGGGATACGTCCAAAGCAAAGAGCCCGTTTGGTGGCAATGTTTTTTGGCTTATCAGGCTTATCATTCAACTTTTTTACCAAACATGTAACTTTTGAAGCCCGTTTGGTAGCACGAAAATCGGTTGATTTGGCTGATTCTGCTGAAATTTAAGAAGTTTTGGCTGAAGTGATTGCATTGGCTGATTCTGCCGATTTAAGAAAAAAAATATTTTAAAATAAATTTTATTAATAAAATAAAGAAAAAAATTATATGTAAAAATAGCCAAAATGGATATCTACATTTACTTCAGCCAATACAGCCAGAAAAGTAACCTCAACCTTACTTTTTCTGCTTATTACACAATTCAGCTCGCGAAAGCAAAAAGTTACGTGTTTGGTAAAAAGGTTGATGGATAAGCCGAAAAACAGTGTTGTCAAATGGTCTCTTGATTTCGCACGTTGAATTGTGTAATAATAAGAAAAAATAAGGTTGAAGTTACTTTTCTGACTGTATTGGTTGAAGTTAGTGTAGATGATCATTTTATATAATTTTTTCATATAATTTTTTCATTGTTTTATTAATTAAAAGTATTTTAAATATAACTTTTTCATAAATCAGCAGAATCTGTCAATGCAACCATTTCAGACAGAATTTCGCAGAATCAACCGATTGTTGTGCTACCAAACGTAGGGGTGGGCGTGGTCCGATTCAGTCCAATATTTGGCCGAACCCGTACGGCTGTACCGTGACTATTCAAATGGTTCGGTTTGGTCTTAGACCTAAACCCGTTCGGTACGGCTCCATTTTCAAATGGGACGATACGATGTCATATCAATACCAAACAATGTTACTTTTTTCAAGTGTTTATGGAGAAATTAAAGTTTAGCCATCCTTCAAAAATTCACACAATTTATCAATTTTCATACTCCCTCCGTCCCAAATTGATATGCAAGTCTATATATTTTAGTCAACCAATGTTAAAATTAAATTCTCTTAATTGATAATTAATTCAATTTTTAACAATTAAAATTTACATATTCAGAAACTATATTAAACTCTCTTCAAAGTTGCAAACTACAAATTAAATGTAATTAAAAATTGACATCCTAATCAAATGAATAAAATGAAACTGTTTGACCAAGAAAAGTTAATTTTGCAAATCAATTTAGACGGAGGTGGTATTACATACTCCGTAATTAATAAATTTCAGATAAACTATAGTAATACAAATTTAAATCATTAAAAACATGCATTGGTTTGGTTCCAGGGTTCCTATGAACTAGAAAAGGCGGTGAAAGTGTGAAAGCACTAGTCAAAGTAATATTATAAATGTAAATTTAAATAATTAAACGATACTTCGATCCGGTTCGGTTCGGTACCGATTCTCATTTTATGAGAACCGGTCATAGCATTGTTTAGAACCGGTACGGTCCTGTTCGGGACAAAAAAATCAAGATCCGTTTCAAACTCCGTTTTTCGATCTGATACTTTATTAATTCGGTTGGGTACCATGCCGGTTTGGTATTTTTTTCTCATCCGTAACCAAATGGGCTGGATATCAGCTTACGCAAAAACAGCGGCTGGCTAGTGGTGAGCGGTTTCGATTGCCGGTTCTGATGTGAAATTGACGGTGATCAGAGTTTAAACATGGGTGACGTCTTAACAGTAAAATGGGGCCCAATTGGGAGACACGAAGAGCATCGGGATTGTGAAATGTGGGTTCCAAAGTTCCGACTTACCTCAGTTTATTATTTTGGCACCACCATAACTATCGCCTACTACAACATCCGAATGGTCATAAATACTGGGGTGGTCATAAATAAGTACTTGTGGGCGCTCTCAGTGTACTTTATATAAAAAGTAAATGTATGTGAAAACAGACAAAATTTGTCTGTGTACACAGACAATTCTTGTCTGTGTTCACAGACAACTCCGTACCAAATGTCTGTGACCGACATTGTGTGTACAAGTTGTATACAACTTGTGTACCCCTAGCATTTTCCGGGTGGATAATTCGGTTTACGGTTCGATTTTCTTCCATTTCAGTTCGGTTCGGTTTGAAGTTCGGTTTACCAAAGTAAAAAACATTAGTTTTAATTTAGTTTGATTTGATTCGTTTGCTTATGTTTATTATTTTATTTTATCAAGTTGAATTAGAAAATGAAAGTAGTAGTCCATTTGATTTTTTTTTAATTTATTGATTATTTAAATAAATTGTAAAAGGAAATAAAAGATAGAAAAATAAATAATAAAATATTATCCATTGAAACTTTATGACATTTTTTTATCACTACAAAAAATTCACTTCTTACAAAAAACAAGATAGTTGATTAGCATTTATAATATCACATAAAATATTCAAGAAAAATCTAAAATAGTCAGTGGTACAAATGTTGTAATATTCACAATTTTATTCAAATGAATCATGTAAAAACATAAATGCAATTTGCTAGGTCAAACATAATAAATACAAATATGTCGTATTAGCTAACTTTGTCATAATGAATGTATGAAATGTGTAAAAGTTAAAATGATACGAGTATATGCTTAAATATGTATTTTCATGTCCAAATTATTTATTTATATCTTAAAAATTGAGAGTGAACATAAATACAAAGTGTGTGTGTGTTGTTCGGTTCGGTTTACGGTTTTTCTATTTTAAACCAAACCAAACCAAAGTACCAAATCATTCGGTTTGAACAAATGTTTACCAAACAGTTTACTTAAGTGAACCCAAACCAAACCAAATCAAACCACCAATTTTAATAATATAGGGAATAAGAGTCAGATAGGGCCTCGAACTCGAAAAAAAATGTCAAATAAGGTCATATTTAGGATGCTCTGTCCGGCCGACGCCATTTGGGGTGGTTCCCGATGGAATTTTTTGATGAAATTTTTTGAGCATCTTCCTCATTAAGTCTAGTTTACTCATACCAAATTTCACCTAAAAATGCAACCGGGAAGGTAGTCAAATGATTTTCCGAAATGTACGGGGTTGTTTAACTTCACAATTATCTTCAAAAAATCATTTGACTACCTTCCGGGTTGAATTTTTAGCTGAAATTTGGTATGGGTAAACTAGACTTAATGAGGAAGATGCTCAAAAAAATTCATCAAAAAATGGCATCTGGAACCGTCCCAAATGGCGTCAGCCGGACAGAGCATCCTAAATATGACCTTATTTGACATTTTTTTTCGAGTTCGAGGCCCTATCTGACCCTTATCCCAATAATATATAAAAGTTTTTTTTGAGTTTCTTTAGTTCGGTTCGGTTTTGTTCGGTTTTTATCGGTTTCGATTCAGTACGGTTTGTTATATACTCCCTCCGTCCCGGAAAATTGTTCCCGGTTTCCTTTTTGGACCGTCCCAAAAAATTGTTTCACTTTCCCCTTTTGGAAAGTTTTTTGTGACTACAATTCATTTACTTTTTTCTTACACAATCACAACCATACATTTCCACTTTATTCCCACTTTCTTAAACTCCGTTCCAAGTCAATGCGGGAACAATTTTCCGGGACGGAGGGAGTATATATATATATATATATATATATATATATATATATATATATATATATATATATATATATATATATATATATATATAGACAAAAGTTCATGTCCGGAATTCTGGACAGGAACCGCCGTCCGGACGGCGGCGTTTGGCCGCCTTCCCGGTGGAATTTTTTGATGAAATTTTTATGGAATGTTCTCCATCAAGTCTAGTATATCCACACAAAAAAATCAGCCAAAAACTCAATCGGGAAGGCCGTCAAATGATTTTTGCAAGTTAGCTGGTCCGGAATATGTATTTTCCAGACCAGTTAACTTGCAAAAATCATTTGATGACCTTCCCGAATGATTTTTTGGCTGAATGTTTTTGTGGATAAACTAGACTTGATGGAGAACATGTCATAAAAATTTCATTGAAAAATTCCACCCGGAAGGCGGCCAAACGCTGCCGTCCGGACGGCGGTTCCGGTCAGGAATTCCTGACCGGAAGAGTACTTATATATATATATATATATATATATATATATATATATATATATATATATATGTATATATATATTCAAAATATTTATCATCTTTCATATTTTCAAATTTGGCCAATGTGAAGTCTGGAGTTCGAAACCAGCTCTAGTCTTACATGCTTTTATACTTTTGCCTTTTTAACTATTTTAACTATTTTGATATATATAATTACGATTTTAGTTTCACATATAACTCATAAAGTATTTTTGTTTTATCTTGAACAGATTGAGTATTTTTTTTTTTTTTTTGCAACTTGAACTCATTGAGTATTGATAAATGCGTTTCTGCAAATAATATAAATTGATATTTTAAAAAAAACTTATGCAGTTGAAGTTTTAATAAATTCTAAATATATACTTCCTTAGCTTATTTGATTTATTTAGTTTATTAATATAATTTCAAGCAAACTACACATTATGTAATTAAAAGTTATTGCAAACTATGATTTATAATGTTTTTGTGAAAATAATATTATGTTATTAATAATTGATTTTATAATATTTTACTTAATGTGACAAATTGTTTAAGATCAAAACAACATCTAATGTGATATCGGTCACGGAAATTTGTGAATATGCCAATGGTTCATGGTATTATCGTTCACACTATAAAGTTGAGGTTATTAGATTTAGAGCACACTTGATATAACACTAGAATGGGCTGAACCGACGTATTCTGCTGAAATTTATGAAGCTCTGATGAAATGGTTGTATTGATTGCTTCTGTTGATTTATGAGTGAATTATATTTAAAATATATTTTATTAATAAAACAAATAAAAATGATATGGAAAAATTGTTAAAATGGTCATCTACAGACTACAATAACTTCGGCCAATACAATCATAAAAGTAAGTCAAACTTTATTTTTTCTTATTATTACACAATCAACGCGCAAAATCATAATATTTTGTCATTGTATATTCATTATTTATAAATCAATACTAAAATAATATTTGTATAATAATTAATTTTATAATTATATAATTAATAATAATTCATGCATATTTTTATTATATATGGAGTAGTTCAATATACAATGTTAGCAATTAGGGTTGGTTTGCAACTACTTTTAAAAAAACATTTCTCAGCTTTTGGCTTTAAAAAGGCACTTATTTTCCCAAACACTAAGACTTTTATTTTTCTCGACTTCCGTTTCAAAAGTGCTTTTACTTTTTCTATTACACAAAAAACACTTATTTGACCAAACACTACCCACTTTTACTTTTCAAAATCACTTTTTTCTCAAACACTATCAACTTTTATTTAATCACTTTTACCTATTTCATTAAAAAAAGCACTTTTTAAAAGCAGAAACTGTTGCAAACAGACCCTTAATAGTCATGGTTTGCAAATATTTTTTCAAAAGGTTCGATTAATCTTTGTTTTGCGTGATCGAATGATTAGGTTAGATAGTTAGATACCATCTTATAATTGAGTTTTTTCCAAAATCAATGCCAAATGAAAAATATTATATATGAAATTTTATGGTCGGTTAAAACTTAGAAGTTAGAAGTACTTACTCAAAGAATTTATTCCACTTTTGGTCTTATGAGTTATATGTCAATTCCATATTTAGTCTACATGTTTCACTTTGTCTACTTTTGGTACTTAACTATTGTTTTCTGAAAAAATTTCACTTTTGGTCCCATGACTATTATTCAACTTCCACATTTTTGACTTTCATTTTAACCACATTTAGTCTGTGACTATTGACGGAAACAATAGTCATGTACCAAAAGTGGAAAAAGTGAAAGACGTGAATTACTTGTGGAATTGGTGTGATACTCGTAGGACCAAAAGTGAAAGTTATTCTTATTAAAATACAATTGGCTTGAACCGTCCTTAACTAATATTGTCAAATAATGTTGATGGCTTTACTGATCTGCCGAAAGCAAAACCGAGGGAGGGTCGAAAATATGCTAATTGTAAATCGAGTAAGAAATTTGGCAGAGTAACAGTCAGCTAGAGAATTCACAATATGATTCTTTTCTACAAGGTGGAAAGTGACATTTATAGTGTATAAGAAAATTATTGAGAATCAAGTAAAAGTAACTACCACACTATTCTATCGACACATGTATATCCAAATACAGAGATAATATCTAATTGATTGGTACTATTGTACCAGCTTTTGTCCTTGCGTATGCTTGGATAAGCCATACGTGTAAGTCTGGTTGTTGGCTTGTGTAACCGAATTAGGCGACATCAGCTCTAGGACAACTATTATGTGATGACGTAATCTCGAAAGTTGTGATAACCTAGTGCTGAAATGAATGAGGTCAAGCTTGAGTGTACTGTTTTCAGCTAAGAGGTGGAGAACATTGACTCGAAATGCGAAACAGTAATGTCTTTGTTGATCTCTGTACTCATTAAATAGTGGTTAGCCTAGAGCTCGGCTATAGTGATGGAATTGTCACCAACCTCAATGAGGGTTGACCTAGATCGGCCTTAAGTGCAATTTTGGACTTATCACGATGATCTGCGAATTGATTTCGAGCTCGCCCTTGACCAGAGTTGCCTTAGTGGATTCTGGAGATCCCTTTAGCGTAACTATTGATACCTCGAGGGTATATGATAAGATAATCCATCAAATGAAATGGTGAATTAGACAATCGTCAATTGATTTGACGACTTAGAGAAAACCACCTTGTGAGACCTAGTATAATAAAATCTCTGTTTTTTAAAGTGATATAACTTTTTATTTACACTCCAATTTTTATAAAGAATAATATATCAAAATTCATAACTTTTTGTTATCTTTCATATTCTTAGATTTTATTCTTATTTATATATGATGCAAAATATTTATCATCTTTCACATGCATCTACATATTTGGCTAATGGGAAGTCTGGAGTTAGAGACTCAACTCTAGTTTTACATGCTTTTTTACTTTTGCCTTTTTAACGATTGTAACTTCTTTGATATAATTACATACAATTTTAATTTCACATATAACTCATAAAGTATTTTTCTATCTTGAACTCATTGAGTATTGATAAAAGCGTTTCTGCAAATAATATAAACTGATATTTTAAAATAAACTTATGCAGTTGAAATTTAATAAATTCTAAATTTATACTTCCCTTATTTGATGTATTTAGTTTATTAAGATAATTTCGAGCAAACTACACACTATGTAATTAAAATTTATTACAAACTATGATTTATTATGTTTTTGTAAAAAGAATATTGTGTTATTTATAATTGATTTTACAATATTTTACTTAATGTGATAAATTGTTTAAGATAAAAATAATATCTAATGTGATATCGCTCTCTAAAATTTCTGAATATGCCAATGGTTCATGGTATTATCGTTCACACTCTAAACATGGTATTATCGTTCACACTATAAAGTTGAGGTTAATAGATTTAGACCCCGAAAGGTAACACTAGAATCGGCTGATTATGCTGAAATTTATGAAGTACTGACTGGAATGGCTGTATTGGCTAATTCTGTTGATTTATGAATAGATTATATTTATAATATATTTTATTAATAAAATAAAATATATGGACAAATAGTAAAATGGTCATATATACAGACTACAGTAATTTCAACCAATACAGTCAGAAAAGTAAGTCAAACATTATTTTTTCTTATTATTACACAATTCAACGCTCAAAATAAAAAGTTACGCAGTACATGATTGGTTACAAAGTTATTTGATAAACTTGATAAGCCGAAAATCATAGTCACAAAACACATTCAAACTTTCTCAATACTTGATGTAGCCTTCTTAGTTGCTAGGGTTCGGCTTCATGGCCGCCTAGAGTAGCATCGTTTCTCCCAAATTCTTTTTCGTTTCAGCCTTTGCTATAAGGGTGGGACGGGAACGGAGGTTGGTGCTGCGTTTTTTCCGTTTTTGATTTTCCGATCGAAGAACGGCCTGCTTTTCGGCTTGTGATTAGTTATCGAAATCGCAAGGCTGATTTTGGGGATTTGGGGGAAGGGTTTGAGTTTCGTTTGGCCTTAGTCTAAGCCTTGGGCGTGTCTGGTTTAGCTTTCGACCAAAAAGGAAAGAAGGGGATCGGAGGGCTCGGAATTTGCCGATGAATGTGAAATTGCAAACAAGAAAAAGGAGGATGCCGACGAGGAGGTCGTGATACCGGTGGTCGACACCGTGATTACGGATCGGAAGACCAGTCTTCCGGGGTTCAAAGATCTGATGGCATCTGTTTGGCGCTCGGGGAAACCACTTTGGTGCAACAACAATGATGAAGAAGAGGCGGTCGAGTCGGAGGAAGCAACAACAATCGTTGCGAGGGTCCGGCCTCCCCCAGAACCACCACCAAGGGTTGATCGACGCATTTTGGAGTTTGCTTACTCATCTTTACTGCAGTTTAATTTTCAAGTTAAGATGTTTGTGTTTTGTTGTTGTTGTACTTTATGCTGTAAGACTCTTGCATTAGGTTTGGGGGATGAGAGATCTACGGTAGTCGTCATTGGCTGTATGTTGCCCAATTTAGATCTAGCGAGTTATATTGCTTTGTCAAAGGTGATTAACTCAGAGTCTCGTTCAAGGGCGGATGATTACATGTGGTTCTTTTGTTATCTTGTACCCCTGCTAAATGCTATTTTTTTAATTTAAAGCCATTGACTATAAAAAAAACTTTCTCAATACTTGGTACTCCCTCCATGTCTTAAAACTTTGCCAACTTTCCTTTTTTGGATGTCTCATTAACTTTGTCACTTTCCCTTTTAAGTAAATAATTTGTGGTTTCAGTTAATTCTCTCTCCTTTGCACAATTCTCAACTACACAGCTTTTACTTTAGGGAAAAGGTGCAAATAGGCCCATGTACTAACCAAAAAAGGTCAAATAAGCCCTTATTTAGGAGGCTCTGTCCGGCCGTCGTCATTTGGGTTGGTTCCAGGTGGAATTTTTTGATGAATTTTTTTGAGCATCTTATTCATTAAGTCTAGTTTACACATACAAAATTTCAGCTAAAACTTCAATCAGGAAGGCATTCAAATGAATTCTTGAAAATAACTGGACAAAAAAGATGCTCAAAAAATTTCATCACAAAATTCCACCGGGAACCACCCCAAATGACGACGGCCGGACAGAACCTCCTAAATAAGGGCTTATTTGACCTTTTTTGGTTAGTACATGGGCCTATTTGCACCTTTTCCCTTTACTTTATTAATTCCTGTGTCAGTCAAACTTGACAAAGTTTCAAGGAACGGAGGTAGTATTACGTTAGCTTAGGTCTCTTGACTCGAAGAGATTGAGGCATATAGTAAGTGGTTGAGAGAATGAGAGATGATCAAGAGTCCAGCAGGTAGTCCACGCTTGCTAAAATGGTTTGAAACGTACTTGCGTTTTTCAGTTGTCTCATCACATGCATCTGTAGTACTTGTACCTCTTCTGCCGTCTCAAACAGTCCCATGTGGGCATACCCTCCATTGGAGTTTTGATCATTAAAATGTCCAGGTCTTAGACTAATTTAATACGTAGTTTAAAGTACTTCATTAACATAAAGTCAGTAATATGACTAGCATTTTAAGCACGTTTATGATTCGTGTTTGACAATTTTGTCACAAGAATTCAACTCTTATCACCATTAAGTCCTAAATACTCCTCATCTCTTTAATGTTGCAAGTTGCAACATTGTGATTTTTATATTAATAATACTAGTACTCCGTATATTTTACTCTACTAATATGAATTTTCAAAATATTAACTTTTAATAATATTTACCGATACTTCATACGTAATTAAATATAATTACATTTTACAGTCAAAGTTGTGCATTGACAAGTGTGAAAGTCAAACGGTTGCAATTAATAAAGAACCAAAGTAGTTTGTTTTAAACAGAGTGGGAGTCATACTCCGGATTTAGGATATCTTTAATTAGATTAATTTTAGTCAAAAGCCAAATCAGAGTTAAAAAGTGTGAAACCAGACCGGAATTAAACGGATATACCCGATCAGGTCAGATCAAACCTTCATCTATTTTACTATTGACAACATATAGCTTTTTACATTTTTACACACTAGTGATCGATAACTTATATGAGACCAAAACCCCAAAGCTATATGAATATGGTTCCGTAACTCCGTTGGGCCTTAGGTTCATTCGATCAATGTAAATATATGTAGAGCCTGTTTGGTAATATCAAAATCGGCTGAATCAGCTGATTTTGTTGAATTTTATGTATTTCTGGATGAAGTGGATGGATTAGTTGATCCTGCTGATTTATTAAATTGTATTTAAAATTGATAGAGTAATTAATTCTAGAGAGAAGTGAGAGATAGAGAGAGAAAGTGAGTAATTATATTTCTCAACTTGCCAATCCCCCATAATTAGCCCCTTGGGGTCTATTTATAGGTAGAAATGTGGATTTGGGCCCCTAGCCTTGGGCTTAGGAGGCCCATTACAATAATTATGCCTTCTTTGGGCGAAATAAGGCCACTAATGGGCTGAGTACAACACTTAGTACATAAAATAGGAAAATACATTCTGTCCGGGCGAAGTTCGGACGATGCGGTCCACGGACGATGCGGTGCATGGACGATGCGGTCCATGGACGATGCGGTCCATGGACGATGCGGACTCTGGGCTTTACCCAAAGAATCCGGGTGATGTCTTCTCTCATGGATGTCGCGCGCCTATGGCCGATGCGGGTGTCCCCGCTGGTGTCTTTTGGGCCAATGAGTATGTGGGCCATGGGGTCCAGGCCCATATACTCTATCAGGAGTCCCCCACTCTCTGAGCTGAGGTGAAGCCGAAGCGAAAGGGAGTACTTGTTCCTTTCTGGCTGGCCGTTGCGTGAGTCTAAGGCGTTTGATGGCCGAAGAGTTCCTGCTTTGATTTTGGATGAAGTGGTTCCCTTATTTGATGTAGATGAAGCGTGCTTGGGAACTCATTGCCTTGATGCGGGCCGATGCACATTCTGTGGAAGTGCCTTCGAAGACGAGGCGATGCGCTTTCTTTTTGTAGATGTGATGAATTTTGGTGTGGACAAGTTGGCATGTTTTTATTGTCATCTTGTTGGGGTTGAAGAGCTCCCCTCTATCCTTTTGGCCGTAGCCGAGATCTATTTTCATGAGATGAAGATGGTTGATTCTGTTTATGTAGACGATGCGATGCGCACCTTTGATTTGTTATGCAGCCGAAGCGTTTTGACTTGTGAGTTTTCGTTATGGTGAGACGATGCGATCCTCTCAGTGTACGCCGCCGTTGCGTGTTAGATCTCGCATGGTGAGTTTATTTTTATTCTGGGTTTTGCGGCCGATGCGATCCGCGATGCTCTTGAGGCGGCTGATGCGACTCTTCATGCTTATTTGAGGTGAATTGTTCATCTTTTGTCGTTGGTGCGTCGTAGCGCACCCTTTCATATTAAGGCCGCTGCGCTTCCTTTCTCTTGTGGCCGATACAGTCCCCCAGTCCCCCACTCCTTTGGCCGAAGAGTATCTGAGGCACAAGGGAGTAATGAGCCGTTCCGGCACCTGTGCGTTAGTCGCGACTCCAACCCTTAGGCGAACCTGTCCAAGGTAACCCTGTGGGAGAACCCTTGGACGAAGGCCGCAATGCCGGGGTTATCATCGACGATGCGCGCCTAGGAGGCCGTAGCGGTCTATTAAGGTTTTCTGGGTCGTTGTGAGGACGTAGAGTTAGGCCGATGCGTTCCTTTTTCGGCCGTATGGGCCGACGCTTGCTTTGAAGCTCTGTAGTACTTGGGCCGTAGTGATACTCGGCCGATGCCCTATTCTTTTTTAAGGCTGAGTTGGGCCGTAGGGGTGCTTGCTTGAGTGATTTTGAATTGGCGCCCCTTGATTGGTTGGAAGAGAGGTGGCCGTTGGTGGAGCCAATGGGATGGCGCCACGTGTAGTGACCGTTTGGAAGTTTTCTATAAATACCCCCTATTCCGAAGCCACTTCCTCATTTGCGCCTTTGCTGTTTGTCGAATTGCTGCCCAAGTCCTTCTAGAGAGAGAAAGCTCTGAGAATTTCCAAGTGTTCGTCACATTCTTCGAATCTTTGAAGGTTAGATACTTAATTTTTCTTTGATTTCTTCATATTCTGCTCCTTAGGGTGTTAGATCTAGTGTTCTTTAGGGAAGTCACTTTGATCCGAAAACTACCCTTAGGACGTAGCGATAGTTGTTATGCCGTTCCCTGACGGCCGTAGCGTCCCCTCTCCAATTGACTTAACAGCTTCGCTGAACGAATCCGACTGGCCTTTTGACGACGAGGACACATCTCCCGGGGTTGATCTAAGAGTGGTGGAGGCTTTTGAGATTGAGATGGAGAATACTGCGGATTATCGCACTTCTGTGGACGAGGAGCGTCTAAGTGCCGATGCGGGCTCTCAACCATCTGGTGAAGACGAAGCGAGCTCCAAGCCCCGGCTTCGCGAGGATAATGTAGGTGATGCTTCATCAGCCGCTATCCCCTGTCCACCCCCAATTTCCTCCGTTCTAGGTGGCGCGTCGTCATCTGGGGTGACAAAGAGGCGTACGTCGCGTCGGCGAAGAGGGGCATCCGGCGGGCCTTCTCAATTGGATCTGACGCACCTCTATATCATAAAGCCGGAGAGCACCCCAAGCGAATACCAGGTGGCGCAGTTGTATGTCGGCCCTTATGGGAAGGTGAGGGCGCCCAAGCCGACGGATCATGTTTTGGACCCACCCCTTGGATATTTCGGGGTGTATCCAATGAGTTTCTCCCAAGGTTTGAGGTTTCCGTTGCCTCCCTTCGTAGTCCAATATCTGGATATGTTGGACCTTCCTCCCGCCTTGTTAACACCGAACAGCTACTCCCTGATCGTCGGGTTCCTTATCCGGTGTGATGAGCTCGGGATTGAACCCACGACGGCGTTGTTTATGAAATTGTACCGGATCGGCCGGGGGAGCCATGAAAACTGTGCTGGTTATGCGGCGCTCCAACAGTTGCCGAAGAAGAGGTCCTTTATAGGTCTCCCTTCGTCCATCCATGGGTGGAAGAGCAAATTCTGCTTCGTGAAGTTGGCCGATGGGGTCTTTTTTCCTTCACAAGGCCATAGCGGCCTTTTTAACTTACACACTCCGCCGAAGAGCGCTGAGATTGATGCTCAAGTGGAGGCGTTCCTGAAGGGTGGACCGCGGAGCGTCAACACCTATATTACTGAGTTCAAGATTGCGGCCCTTGGGATGATGCGGTACTACATACCAGGCGATCCTGATTGTGGTTTGTGGCCGAAGATGTCTGGTTACTTCGAGCAGGCCGATGGGCCATCTATTGGGATTGCGGCCGAGGCCGAAGGTTGATAGTTTTTCTTTAATCCTTGTGTACTTGGCCCTTTTTTTTTCTTTTTTGTTTCTAACTCTTTGCTTTGCGTCGCATTCGCAGGTTTTGAGATGAGTCGCAAGCTTTTCATGGCTCAGGCTAAGAAAATGGTTGCTAAAGAGATGGAGGTTGCTCAACAGGCCGAAGCGTCTAAGGGTTCGGGCGACGGCTCCAAGGGTCAAGCCGATGCCGCGAAGAAGGCGGCGGCCCAGAAGAAGAAGAAGAGGCCCACCGAGGGTCAGCAGACTCTGACCGAAGCCGGGTTGAAGCCGGCCCGGGATGCTAAGAGGCCGAAGCAGGGTTTGCCTTCTGGTGATGCCGCTACGGCTGATGCGCAAACTGCGGCTCAAAAAGAGCAGGTGTCTGATGTCCATGTGATTGAGGATCTGACTCTGAATGAGGCGTCGGCTGCCCTCGTCCCTACGTCTCTTCCCCCTGGCAAGAATGCCCAGGCAAGCTCCCGAAGCGGCCGCGACTTGGCCTCCGGACTGTATGAGGTGACAGTCCGTTACCCGACGAAGGGCGGGTTATTCAACGAGAAGGTTTCTGGGCACGACGTCCTGTTCCAGGCCATTCCTGATGCTGATAGGGAGTATCTGCGTCGGCAGAGCAAGGATGTGTGTCTCTTCGACGGCGGGCTGGACTACGTCGTCCAGGTGAGTCCCGACTCTTGTACTTAGTAATTTTTTGTATTCCTTCTTTTTCTAATGTTACATGTTACTGCAGGGTGCCTTCATGCTCATGGAGCAGCAGCGGCGGCAGGACGAGGAGCTTGCTCGCCTTCGCGAAGCTGAGAAGAAAGCCGCCTCCGCTGACGAGGCGCTTTCCCAATTGGAGCGGCTTCGGACTGAGACTGCCTCCTTGAAGGAAAAAGCTGATGCGGCTGAGAAGAGAGCTGTTGTCGCTGAGGACGAGGCGAAGCGCCTCAAAAATCAGCTTGATGAAGAAGCGGCCGCCCGTCGGCTAGCAGAAGAAAAAGCCGTGAAGCTGGAGGCCGATGCGGCGGCGGCTGCTGATAGAGCCATTGAGCTCTTTATGGCCGAGGGTTGGAAGGACGAGGCCCGACGCGATTGGACTTTTAACGTCGTGGCGGAGCGCTTCGAGGCGTGGTCTCAGGAGGAAGCTGGCCGGGCTTGCCTCAAGCAGGAGTTCGAAGTCTGGTATGACCTCGGTCAGAGGCGTATGCAGATGTTGGTTTACCGCCGCCTCCGCCGTCGCGTAAAGAACTTGAAGCCCAGGGGTATCGGCCTTCCCCGGCTGATGAAGGACCCTGAGGAGGAGTTGAAACTCCCACTGTCCGAAAGGCAACCCCCCATTTTGAGCTCAGACGAGGAGGACGGGCCTTGGACTGAGAGTGACGACTACCTCTTCCGCAGCTCGGCGAGGTCCAAGAATACCGAGGATGAGCAGGACGATGCGGACAGCGGAGCCGTTGAGGGTGGCCAGGGACAAGCTGTTTAGTGTTTCCTTGTACTTAGTTTTCTTTTTTCATTTGTAGTAGTCTCAATGGCCGAAGCGCCCTGATGATTGTAACGGCCGAAGCGCCCCCTTTGTATTTTTTGAATCATCAATTAAAGATAACTCTTTTTGTCCAAGTGTTTGTTCCTCGCTTCGTTTTCTCTTTATGTTTGGCGTTTGGTTTGTTGGTGTCGCGTCGTCTGAGTGACATTGTTTCACAAGTTTTTATCTTGGCAAATTTGCCAATTTTGGGACGATGCGTTCCATCGTTTCCTTTGTGTTGATGTGGGGGCACCCTTGCCTTTCTGGTACGTGTGTGAGGACGTTGCGCGTGTTCCCTGCATCTGATGTGAGGGACGATGCGCCCCTTCGTCGGAACTGTTGTGTTTAGAACACGTGTTTCAAAAATTTACCAAGTGTTGAGAATTTTTCTTGGCGCGGCGCTACGTCCCTTTCGTCTTAGGTAAGGCATGGCCCCAAAGTTCTGAGATCTTTCTAAGTGTCAAGAGTTTATCTTGTGATATCCGTCCGCTGAGACGTAGCGACCTCCTTTCTTTGAAGACGATGCGCCTCGTCGTCCCTTGATGAATTCCATTTTTGCCTTTACGTCTTTCCCGAGTTGAGTTTTTGGAACTTAATCCTGAAGTGTTGGGGACGTAGCGCATCGTCTCTCTTGTAGTGTGACTTAGAGAATGTTGCAAGTGTCAAGCTTCCTTGAGGTAGGTGTTTTGCTTTGGTTCGTCACTTGGGTTTTGCTAATTGGAGACGATGCGTCCCATCGTCCAAGTAATGGACTGTGGTTTTGTATAACTGAAGCCGAAGCGATTCCCTTTTGTGACGCTATGGTTGGGGCCGAAGCGTGCACTTCGGATCCCTGTATAGTGAAAACCTGATATGTACTTAGCCAAATTTGAGGCTTGGTTTTTGTGGGGATTTTGTTTTATGCTCGAGGCCGGCGAGTGCACGGTCCGTCGGCTTCCCTCTTTTTTTTTTTTTTTGGGTGGCCGAAGGGTTACTGTCCCTTCGTCCGTGTGCGGTAGTTTGTCCGCTACGCTCTTCGCGTGAATTAGTGCGAGGGAGTAAATACGCCCTCGGCTTGGTGTCAGTGGCTTCCTTTTTTGGCCTTTCCACATCTATCGTCGACGAGGGACCGGACAAGGCATCGTCTTTTGACGGCCGCCCTTTGTGGTCCTGAGCGAAATTTTACTGACGGGTGGAGTTTTTGTAACCTCAGCCTTAATTCAGGCCTGTCGTCCTGCGGTTTCCGCGCGGACGACGCGGTATGCTTCTCCGTTTGAAGACGTTGGACCATGCACACAGGTCCTTCGTCCTGCATATCGCCGGCCGATTTGGGTGTTTCACCGCTTGTGCCGATACGATATTTAGGTGCGTTGTTTATTGCAACGGCTTTGTAGGCGCGTTGTGGATCGCAACGGCCTTAGGTGCGTTGTGTATTGCAACGGCTTTGGGTGCGTCGTTTATTGCGACGGCTTTAGATGCGTCGTTTATTGCGACGGCTTTAGGTCGCACCGGACCCGGGTGATTTACACCGCTTAGGCCGATGCGGTCCTTGGGTTTCTTTTTCTCAAATCTTAAAAGATTGGATGAAACATGAATTTTATTCAATAAGTGGCGCTAGGCCGAGGGTGTTTTATTCAACCAATAAACCGAGGGGTGGGGGACGTTGCCCGCTTCACCACTTCTCGAGTCATTGGTAAAATTTCACCAGGTGGTGTACATTCCACAATCGTGGTACATCTGACCCATTAGGGTTCTTTAGTCTATAAGTGCCGGCTTTGATGACGGCGCTGATGATGTAGGGCCCTTCATATTTGACGGCGAGCTTTCCTCCTTCCGTCGGCTTGCTTGCTTCCCTTCGGCGGAGGACGTAGTCCCCTACCTGGAATTCGCGAGAGCGGACCTTGGCGTCGTAGTAGGATTTGACTTGTCGTCTGTAATTCTCCGCTCTGAGGTAGGCCATTTCTCGTCTCTCGTCGATGAGGTGTAGGTCCACCTTCATTGTTTCTTCATTGGCTTCGGGGTCGTATTGTGTGACCCATCGGCTGGGGAGGGTGACTTCAGTGGGAGCCTTGGCTTCGAAGCCGTAGCACAAGGAGAATGGTGTCTCCCCGGTTGCCCTCCTCGGCGTAGTGCGGTAGGACCATAGGACGTTGGGGAGCTCGTCGACCCAACTTCCGCCTTCTTCTTCGAGCTTCTTCTTTAGCCCCTCCAAGATGGTTCTGTTGGCATTCTCGACTTGCCCGTTGGCCTGAGGGTAAGCAACGGAGGAGAAACGGTGCTTGATACCCCATTCTTGGAGGAGGCTTTGGAACGGTTCGGCCTCAAACTGGGTGCCGTTGTCTGATATGATCTCCTGAGGCACGCCGAAGCGGGTGAGGATGCTCTTGTAGACGAACTTTCGACACCGCGCTCCGGTGATGCTTGCGAGTGGTTCGGCCTCGACCCATTTGGTGAAGTAGTCGATGGCGACGATGATGTATCTGTTGTTGCCCGCGGCTCTTGGTAGCGGGCCGACGAGGTCGATGCCCCATCTGGAGAATGGGATGGCAGTGCTGACCGGGGCGTAGTTGACGGCTGGTCGGCCAGGTGCCCTTTGATAGTGTTGGCATGCGCTGCATTTACGGGCGACTTCAGCACAATCGCGTGCCATCGTCGGCCAAAAGTAGCCTTGGACGACGAGGCGGCGTGACATGCTGAAGGGCCCCTGATGTGATGAACATACGCCGCAATGCACTTCTTCCATGGCCACCTCGGCCTCATTCTGGTGTAGGCACCGGAGGAGGGTGCCATTGTATGATCTCTTGTAGAGCTTGTCATCCTCAATGACATAGCTTGGAGCCCTGAGCTTGGCTAGTTTGGCCCTCTCCTCGTCTTCGGGTAATGTGCCGGAGGTGATGTAGGTTGCGATGTCGGTGATCCAATCCTCCGGCTGGTGTTGTATGGAGAGTATGGGGTTGGCGTGAATGCTTGACATGCTCAACTCCTCCACCTTCGCTATCTTGGAGATGTGCTCAGGGGTGTCGGAGCTAAGTTTGGAGAGTATGTCGGCCTCGGCGTTCTCCGCCCTTGGGATCTGAGTGATCTCGTAGGTATCGAACGCCTTGAGCAATTCCGCAGCGGCCTCCTTATATTGCTTCATCCTCCCTTCTTTGGCCTCGTAGGAACCCTCCATCTGGTTCACTACGAGTTTGGAGTCGCATTTGATTCTGACGTGGCGTGCTTTAAGGCCAGCGGCTAGTCTGAGTCCGCTGAGGAGCGCTTCATATTCGGCCTCATTGTTGGATACTTTGAAGTTGAAGCGGATGGCGTAGTACGCTCTGAATCCTTCCGGGGAGATGAGGACGACGCCACCCCCACAAGCTTTGGTGGCCGAGGACCCGTCCGTGTAGAGGGTCCAGGCTTCGTCCGGTTCAGCTCCTGTGGTGGTAACGGCCGTCTCCCTTGCCGTGCACTCGGTGACGAAGTCAGCCAAGGCTTGTCCTTTGATAGATGGCCTCGGCTTGATCTCAATCTGGTACTGGCTCAGGAATATTGCCCACTTGATCATCCTTGGAGAGCTGGTTGGGCTCCTCATGAGGGCGCCCAACGGCTGATGCGTGAGGACATGGACAGGGTGAGCCTGGAAGTAGTGCCCAAGCTTCTTTACCGTGTGGACGATGGCCAGCACCGTCTTCTCAATTGGGGAGTACCTGAGCTCGGCCTCCCGCAACGTCTTGCTGACGTAGAATATTGCCTTTTGTATCCCGTCATCCTCCCTGATGAGTACGGAGCTGACGGCCGACGTGCTCACTCCTAAGTAAAGGAATAGAGTCTCGCCGGGCTGGGGCTTGGATATGACGGGTGGGGAGGCGAGATATTGTTTCAGCTCCTCGAAAGCCTGTTGGCACTCCGCCGTCCATTTGAAGCTGGTGGCCTTCCTCATTATTTGGAAAAAGGGGAGAGACTTCTCAGCGGATTTTGAGAGAAAACGGTTCAGGGCCGCGAGGCGTCCCGTCAGCCGTTGCACCTCCTTTATGTTGCGGGGCGGCTCCATATTGATGATGGCTTGTATTTTCTCCGGGTTCACCTCGATGCCCCTTCGACTGACCAGGTACCCCAGGAATTTACCTCCCTGGACGCCGAAGGTGCACTTCTTTGGGTTGAGCCGGAGGTTGTATCTCTTCATGATCTCGAAGATGCCCCGGATGTAACACCTAGTAATTTTATATTATAGAAAGTAGATATTAGTTTATGTTTCGGGACGAAACATCTTTTAAGGAGGGTAGAATGTGACACTCCGAAAATTTTAATGAAAGAAAATAATGATTTTTTTTTAATCGAATAAAATTCTTTAAGAGTGACATTTTATTAAGGGAATAAGATAAAATTTAAAACTTTGACACTGTAGTTAGATAAAATGGTCAATAATGGAAGTGAATTTTTTTTATATACGAGTATCAGTTAATTTAGTTAAATAAAAAGAAATGTTAAAACCTATATATATATCAATTATACGAAGTATGTGTTCGAAAAATATGCACATAATAATAAGGAGTACAGTACAAATGTATATACACTTTGAGGACTTTGACTGAACTTTAAAAACTAAAATAGATAAGGAGTAAAATTTAAACTACGTATCCTTGTATATAACTTAAAAATGAATCCAGCCGCGGTTTCACACAAAATGAACAATCCGTAGTAAACCCAACTCTACATACTATACGAGTAGAGCGGTAGAGCCGATTGAATTCCATCAGCAAAAATCGGATCTTCTGTTTAACTGAAGTCGCAGCCTAAAACCCTCTACGTATCAGTATAAATAGAGCCCTCGATCTTCTTTTCCATTCACATAGAGCTGAGCTCGATCAACATATATATATACATGAATACGTATATATATATATATATAATAGTATATATATATATGTGTACACATATTTCAACCCATTGTTTTAGCCATAACCGAGCCCCTAAAACACCTCTGAGATCTTCCCCTGCTTGAGAGGAGTCCAACGGAAAAAGAATCATTGAAAACGATCGTGAAACGACGAAGAACGAGCTTGCCGGAGTTCCGCCGAGCTCACCGTAAAAACGGAAAACGGAGAAGAAGAAGTAGCCGCCGGCGCCGCCACTCTATTTCCGACCATCTCCGACCCAAGAGGAGTCCGCTACCGCCGCGGTTCACGCGTCCGACGAGGTAAGCCCCTCCCCTGGCGTATTCCGTTTTCCGGCGATCAAATGAGGAGGATGAACTGTTCACTTTTTTTTTATTATTGGGCTGTTTCTTTTGTTTTGATGTTTGGGCTAGAGCTATTGGGCTGAATAATAATAATAATAATAATATTAATACTAATAATAATAATAATAACAATAATAATAATAATAATAATAATATTAATAATAATAATAATCTGCAAAATTATTAATAAAATCTGGAATGGAATTAGTAATAATGATATTGGCTTGGTTGATTGATAGTAATCACTTAGATAAGTTTGTTAATTGTTAGTTATCATAATGCCATAATGATAAATGATGAAATGAATTGTTGGTTAATTAATATTATATTAAAATAATAATAATAAGTCATTTTGATGTAGTACCATAATTAGTTTAAATAAAATTGGATGGATATTATTTTCACTAATTATTGGATTAATTGAAGTAGATTAATAAAATTAAATTACGGACTCGGAAATATTAAGTGTTTGAGTAATTAATAAAATCAGAGTACATTAATAACGATTAGTTAGTTTAAATAATTGTTATAATATTCGGATTTTTTTGTTTTATATAATTATTGGGTAAATATTATAGGTGCTAATAATATTAAGGGAATTGTGACGAACTGAGATTAGTTAATTAATAGCTTTTATTATCGGACTATATTAAAATTGATAAAGGATTATTGAATTAATTACCGAATTTAATTAAGATAGTCATTAAGTATGAAAATATTAGTAATAATCTATACGTTTATAATTCGTATATCTTAATAATATATAATTAATTATTTGGATGTATTATAAGAAGAGTAAATTAATGTTGATTAATATAAACTAAAGAAATTGTGAAATTTGGATATGTAATTGAAATATAATTCGAAAAGTATAACATGATCATTAGTGATTAAAAAAAAAAATTATTGGCAGAATTCAGATAGTAATAAAGTAATGGATTAATAAAAGTGATTAATGAATGGATAAGCTAAGTTTGAATAATTAATTAGTTAATTATATTAATAAATTTGAATAATAAAATAAAAGGTGATAATCGGACAAGTTATTAAAAGTAGAATAAGTGACTAATTATATCATCTTAATTAAAAAGGTGAATACTTAGAGACCGGGATAGAAGAGGAGAACTAGGGGCGTCAGGACCTACGGTAAGTTTCTCTGCCGATCCAAAATTGTTTCCTCGTATTATATGCTTATTATGCATTATGTGATTAAGTGTGAATTTTGAATTATGTGTATGTGATTTTGAGAGGATATTAGATCTATGGTATTTGAGGAATACAAATGAAGTACTTTTGGGGTGTTAAATATTTTTAACATCATTGAGACCATGTAGAGAGATTAAGAAATATTTTTTTGAAGTATATTTAATTCAAGATAAAATTTACGTTTTCATAAGAAGTGAGCACCGCGGGAGAAATCCGCGGTGTCGGTTTTCCACATCCGGATAAATGTGGAGGGTGATTAGGGCTGCTACTACTAAGAAGTACAAATTGAGTTTTAAGTGACATTTGGATCTATGATCCCTTTTAAGAAGAAGTTATAATAGTAGTAGTCCCTAATCATTCAAGAATTTTAAAGGTGGGGTAGTTGGTAGACTGAGTCCCGATTACTCGTGACGACTTACTACTCGGAGGGCTTGGAATCCCTTTTAGGGGGTGTGCACACTTAAGGTAGTCGTTTCGTTTCTACAAGAGCAGTTGTGGTACCGGCATTGTTCGGGGTGGCCGTCCGTAACCACGGTTCACCGGGCTCAGCCGAAAGGTTGAGCACCGCCCTTCTAAATTACTAGGAAGTTAGAGAAGAAGTGATTTTTGAGATAATCAAAG
Source organism: Cuscuta epithymum (assembly GCA_945859915.1). Classification (NCBI taxonomy): domain Eukaryota; kingdom Viridiplantae; phylum Streptophyta; class Magnoliopsida; order Solanales; family Convolvulaceae; genus Cuscuta; species Cuscuta epithymum. Next base: position 3,348,538 of record CAMAPF010000017.1, on the reverse strand, counting down.
AAGAAGAGAATTTTTATGGAGTGTGTTATTTTTATATAGTATTATATAAAAATCTATTTCTGCCAAACCTGATTATTTTACGGGGTTGGGTAGTACTTACTTAGCTCTAAAGCTAATTTTTGTTTTTCTTTCTTTGTTTTGTTTTCTGCACGATATTTGTGCAGGTGATGATGGTTATGTTGACTGCTGAATGCATGCGCCTGAGAGCGAGTTAGAAGTTGCCTTAGTTAAATTTAGTCTTGAAATAAACATTTATTTATTTAGTTTTATTGTTTTGTTTTAGTTGCCTGTGCATCCGGTTGAGAGATGACCGGATGTGGCGGTAACACCCATTTCCCTATTTAGACTTCCGCTGTACTCTTTAAATTTTATTATCAATAAATCAAAGTTTTATTTCAGTCATATCAATGTTTTTGGGCGGGAAATTTGGGGGTGTTACACCGGAGGTCGTCGGCATGGGTTGCGGATTGTTTGCTCTTGACGATCATATCGTCGACGTATGCTTCCATCGTCCGACCTAAGACTGCTCTAAAAATCCGGGCTACCATCCTTGTGTAGGTGGCGCCGGAGTTCTTGAGCCCAAAGGCCATGACGAGGTAGCAAAAGATTCCCTCCGGGGTCATAAAAGCAGTCTTCTCCGCGTCATCTTCATGCATGGATATCTGGTGGTACCCTCTGAACGCGTCGAGGAACGACATCAACTCGCACCCCGCAGTCTCATCCACCAACTGATCAATGTTGGGGAGAGGGAATGGGTCCATCGGGCACGCCTTGTTCAGGTCAGTGTAATCAACACACATTCTGAACGTGGGCGGCTTTGGTGCGAGGACGACGTTCGCCAACCACGTGGGGTACTTCACCTCTTTTATGTGCTTGATGGAGAGCAGCATGGCCACTTCGGCCTTGACGAACTCCCTCCTGTCAACCGAGAGGTAGCGCTTCTTCTGCTTGATGGGGGAGGATGCCGGATCGACTGAGAGCCGATGCGTGATTACTTTTGGGCTGATGCCTGGCATGTCCTCCGGTCCCCATGCGAAGACGATGGCGTACGCTCTCAGGACAGAGAGGATGTCCCTTCGGATCTGTTGGGGGAGCTGTGTCCCAATCTTCAGCGTGCGTTCCGGCCGGGAGACGTCCAACGGAACATCTTCCACGTCTCCGACCGGTTCGGCCTTTGGTGTGTCTTCTTCGGCCGAGGTGGTGGTGATAGTGTCTATCCGCTCCTCGGCCTCATTGATCTTTCTTGTGAGCTTCAGGTAGCAAGCCCTGGCTATCTTCTGGTTCCCTCTGGCGTAGCCGACACCGTCCTTGGTGGGGAACTTGAGGCATAGATGTCTCATGGAGATGATGGCCTCAAGGTCCTCCAAGGCCGGTCGTCCCCAGATCATGTTGTGGGCGCTGTCCAGGTTGACAACCACGAACTCCATGTCAATCTTCGCCTGACAGGTACCGTCACCGACCACAACGGGAAGCACTATCGTGCCCTCGGCGTCGATAGAGTCCCCGGTGAAGCCGGATAACGGAGTCCGTATCGGCCGGAGCTCGGACTTCTTCAATTTCAGTTGTCTGAAGGTGTCAACGTACATCACATTGACGGAGCTGCCAGTGTCGATGTAGTTGCGGTGGATGATGTTATTGCCAATCTCGCATTTGACGACGAGGGCGTCCCTGTGGGGCAATGGGCCGAAGGGGAGGTCCTTGTCGGTGAAGGTGATAGCTTCCACATGCCGCCGCTTCGGCTGAGGGGGGGCGTGGGTCACCTCACCAACGTATAGGGACTGAGCCCATTTTTTCCGTTGGGTAGCCGAGTCCCCCCCTGTGTTCCCGCCGACGATGATGTGAATGTGATGCTTCTTCTGGCGGGGTTCCTCTTCGTCCTCATCTTCACTGAGGGCGCCGATCTCCCTCTTTTTCCCGGAGGATCCTTCCCCCCTTTTGCCAGGGTTAACCTAAGTGTTACTCTTGGGGGCACCCTTGACAAATTGGGAAAGTTCCCCCTGTCGGACGAGGCCGTCGATGTGCCTCTTCAGGGTGGTGCAATCTTCGGTCTTGTGGGATGTCTGGCGGTGGTACTTGCAATATGTCCCTCCTTTGTGGATCGCAAATATCTCCTCCTCTGACCTGGGGTCCTTCACAATGAGGCCCTGCGCCTCGGCGTGGTCGAGGACGACGCTCACCGGGTGGGTGAGGGGGATGCGTTGTGCCTCCAACTTTGGACGCCATGAACGGTCCTCTCTTCGCTGTCCGCCTTGCTCCTGGTGTGCCTTCTTTGGCTGGTGCTGTCCCTTGTTGGCCGGCGGGTGGTGGGGGTTGGACGAGGAGTCCTTCTTTTGTTGCTTCTCCCCACCCTTCTTCTGGTTCAGGAGCTCGTCGGCATCAGCGTGCCTATCTCCGCGTCGGAGTGCCGCGAGGTATGACCGCAGCGGCTCCGTGAACAGGCTCCGGGCGAAGTGGCTAGGCCGGAGTGCTCCGCGGAGAAAAGCCAGGAGGGTGCGCTCATCGGCTCCTTCGCATTCGTCCGCCTCCCTCGTCCAGCGATCGAGGAAAGCTCGGAGCGTCTCCTCCAATTGTTGCTTGATGGTCAGGAGATGAGCGAAATGTTTCTTCGCGCGCTTCCTCCCGGCAAAGTGGGTGAGGAAGCGTTGAGCAAGGTCCTGCCATGAGTCGATGCTCCCCTCCGGAAGGTTGTTGAACCAATCGTACGCTGGTCCTTCCAAGGTGGATAGGAACCAGCGACACATGTACTCCTCTGAAGCGTTGGTCATCATCATATTGTTCTGATAACGGGTGAAGTGCTCCTGGGGATCAGTGCGGCCGTCATATGGCTTGATCGGGTTCCCCTTATACTTCTCCGGGATGGGAGCGGAGAGCACCCTCGCAGAGAAGGGGGTCCGGGTCCGTATTTGGATGACAGGCTCGTCGCATCGGTCGGCCAATTCCCTCTCCAAGGCACTGACTTTGTGGAGGAGTGCATCGTAGTTGGGATGCTGGGATGTGTGATCCGATGCGCGCCCTGCGGCCTCCCGGGCCTCCATATCCGCGAGGCGCTTCTCCAGGCGGGCGATGATCTCGTCCCTTGGGTCCATGTTGGCCGCAGCGCCACCCAGCGGGGTCTGGATCCGGGCCGCGTGGGCCAGGTTGATCTGATGACGCGCATCATCATCGTGCAGTTTTCCCTTTCCTTTGTCTGGTTGGGGCCGATCCATTGTCCGGGAAACGGATCCGAAGCTTTCCTTTGGCGACCCCGGCTCGTGGTTGCCCAACCGATCCGCCACCCTTCCCGTAGGTACCCGACGGCTCGCGATGTCACCCAGCCTGTTGAAGGCCGAGATTTTACCGTGAGGTTGGGCCGGTGTATCCCGGGTAGGAGAGGCAGTATGGGAATGGGTGTCCACGGCGAGGATGCCTTCGTCGTTGCCGAAGAAGGTGACGCCCTGTGGCCGAGGCGGCGGTGGTGGCACCGTCGCGACTTCTCCAGTCACGGGAGTGTTGTTCTCCCCTGTCTTTGCGACGAGGGCGCTGACGATGTTGGGGTCCTGGAGAATGCTTGCGACGATGGCCGATAGTGCGGCCGGGTTGATCTGGGGGGCAGCAGGGTGAGAAGTCTGCTGGCCCGAAGCGCGATCAGCATTGCGCCTGTCCTCGAGCCCGATGCGGGCGTCTGGGGCAGTCTTGTTGAGCTGGACGCGGAGGTCAGCCGCTGCGTGCTCGACCTCCTGAGCATTCTCATCCTGGATGATGAGATCATTGGGGACGTTGTCAGCAACGTTTCCCTGCCCCTCCTGGTTCAGTGGGGCGTTCCTACCGGTGTTCTTTGACCTAGTTCTTGTCATAGCTAGCGGTAGTGTCTGGTAGCGACGAAGGGTACTCACTTGATCTGTTCTAAGCTCTCAATGAAAGCACCAAATGATAGAGTAATTAATTCTAGAGAGAAGTGAGAGCTAGAGAGAGAAAGTGAGTAATTATATTTCTCAACTTGCCAATCCCCCATAATTAGCCCCTTGGGGTCTATTTATAGGTAGAAATGTGGATTTGGGCCCCTAGCCTTGGGCTTAGGAGGCCCATTACAATAATCATGCCTTCTTTGGGCGAAATAAGGCCACTAATGGGCTGAGTACAACACTTAGTACATAAAATAGGAAAATACATTCTGTCCGGGCGAAGTTCGGACGATGCGGTTCACGGACGATGCGGTCCACGGACGATGCGGTCCATGGACGATGCGGTCCATGGACGATGCGGACTCTGGGCTTTACCCAAAGAATCCGGGTGATGTCTTCTCTCATGGATGTCGCGCGCCTATGGCCGATGCGGGTGTCCCCGCTGGTGTCTTTTGGGCCAATGAGTATGTGGGCCATGGGGTCCAGGCCCATATACTCTATCAAAAATATACCTTATTACTAAAATAAAGAAAAATTATACTCCGTACTAAAGATAGCTAAAATATTCTTCTATATTTACTTCAGCCAATACAGTCAGAAAAGTAACTTCAACCTTACTTTTTTATTATTACACAATTCAACGTGTTAATCAAATGTTACATATTTAGTGAAAAAATTGGCTAAATCAGTTAACATTTCTCCATTCATTTGAAGTGAGAAGAAATTTTCTAATCTACAGAAAGGAAAAATATACCGTACAACTGGTCATAAAGTGCACGAGTATTGGTATTGAATTATAAAATTAGCACAATATATATTTTGATGATAATACAATGGTAATATAGTTAAATAAATATGTTGAAGATTTGTACATTATATATTACGTGTAGATCATGATACTCAAACACATCATTCTAATACTCAGGGGTTGGGTTGTGTAGATCACGATAAAGGCTTGTGTTGATTTTTTAGGACAGTTTTGTAGCCCTTTTTTAAGCCAATTAGCTTTATTTATCAATTTATTATCGAACACATAACTTTTAATTTTGTGGGTTAAATTGTGTAATAATCAAAGTAAGTATAGTTGTAGTTACTTCTATGGTTGAATGAGCTCAGGTTACCTATTTTCATTTACACTTTTTTTTATTTTTATTTATAAAATGTGTTTGAACTATAATTTTTCATAATTCTCTTTATTTTGTCAATTTAGTCATAAGTTCTTGAATTTCAGTTGATTAATTAAGCTAATTAAGTCAAATATTAGTGCTACAGAACTAACTCTTTATGTATAGAAAGGATAGTTTCAATTTAACAAAAAATTATGGACAAAATATTTTGAATGCTCTAATTATTTACAAAATAACCTATTAGCATTTGAAAGTACTCTATTTTGTTAGCATTATGGCATCCCGATTTCATTGGACTAATTTTATACTCCCAAGAATTCGCCCCAAATTATTGACTAGGTTTTCAAAGTCATCTATACACCAGCAAGCAGGATTTGTGTTTAACGGATTGATCGCATGTGTTCTCAAGTTCCCAGCGCCGCTTGCAGGAGAACAACTAATGGGAAAATGGGTTAAAAGTTGTATTAAATGTTCAATTTGGGGAAATATTTTGAGCTGAGTCCACTTCTGATTTGGGTCGGGTCAAAGTGGTTTCGGATTCCCCTTGATAAGAGCTTCAATTCATATGTGCAGTGGTACACTCAAAACAGATAACGGGTGAATGAGAAATTGATTCTCGAAGTTCTCTCGTTGAAATAGAAAAACTGGGAAAATAATGAGTTTCTAGTGTGGTTTTTCCACCCTAGAAAACCCAAGAAATTTTCATCCCCTTATAAAGGAGATCCTCTTTGAAGGAATTAAGATTCCTGGAAAGGCTCTCTTCACGTGCGGGGGGTGGGGGTGGGGTGATCATATCCTGAAAACGGAGAAGAAAAATCGCGACTTACGGGCGACCTGTGGACACGAATTAAATGTCGTCTCAAAGATACGATTAAATTTTTGTTTCTTCTCGAAACGTTCCTAATTTTTTCCGCATCGGACCAGAACTCTTCTGCTCCACATCAGAAGGCTTCGGATCAGAACTCTTCTGCTTCGACCAGAAGACTTCTTAAATGTTACAGCAGTTATTGCCCAACATTCTTCTCCTTTGACGCGTCTTTAAGTGGACACTTTTTTGACATATTAATGCCCAACGTTCTAGCCATTTATGTTCAACGTTCAGGTCCATGAAAGTCCAATTAACACGCAACAAATTTGTCCCTACGTATAGCTGGAAGATGATTTGCAACAACACACGAATTATACATGTTCATACACAGTGTTCACGTTGTTTTCGAGCTTAAAACACCTCCATTTTTTCAGAAATTTTCTTTTGTGTTCTTGTTTGGTTTCCATTCGCCGGAACAGTCATTTGTGTGCTCAAACGATTGTTCGTTAGTCACCGTATCCTAGGAAACTATCGTTACAACGCTCCTAGCACTGTGGGAGGCTACGGATACGTTTTAAAGACATTGTGGGTTGCAAAAGCTTTGGTTGTTCTGTTCCACCTTAATTCTGTTTTCTTTGGTCATTTTAATTAATATATTTAATTAATTTTCTTTGGTTTCCGAGTTCACACCCAACAACAACCACTTATTGGTCAAACACCACCATAAATGTGCGACCACTCAAGCTTGGCCCACGGGTATAGAAGGTCATCATTTGAGAAAACCATCTAAAATTCACCCCATCAATGCCTTGAATTCAAGACCTAAATGGGGAGGATCTTAAGTGCCGTAGACTCGGAGATGATATGCTTGAACCATTCTCACTTGTCAAATTACATCGTAGGGAAGTGAACCTTAACTAATATTTAACCCTTATAAGCAGTTTCTAAAAGCACTCTTAGCACTTCATCTGTCTCCCTATCTTTGTCACACTTTATCCTTTTTCATTTGACGCATTAACTTTGTCTTATATCATATTTTGTAAATTTTGGGTGATTGTGATCAGTTCTTATTTTATTAGATAGAAATTGCCTCATATAGAAGTAATTATAAACATAATTGCACAAATAGGAGTAAAACTTAAAACTTCTCTCAATAGGAGTAAACATTAATTTTCTACCCTTAATACCTCTAACCTAATTAATTCTAAAATAAGACTTATTTGATCCTATTAAAATATACAAAGTTCTAATATATATTTTAAAAATATTAAAATTATAAATTAAAAAATTATTATTTTTAAATAAAAAACTTTAAAAATGAATAATAAATAAATAATACACATTAAAAAATATATAAAATTATGGAGGCCTTTACCATAGTCTCTGCCACCACCCAAAAATGCCACATCCGATCGGCGGAAAACATGTCATTTTATGTAAAAACTGTCATTTTTCTTTGAAAATGCAATAAAGATGCCTTTTTTACTCTTTGAAAATGCCAATTTTTTCAAAAACTGCCATCAAGATGGTATTTCTGACAAACGTTGGCATTTTTTCGGTGGTCAGAGCTGGTAGTGTTGGGAGGTTGTTGAGGCGGCGACGGAGGCCTACATATTTTTTTATATATTTTTTTATTTTTAGTTTTTAGTTTTTATTTAATAATCTTTTAATAATATTTTTTACTAATTTTATATGATGAGTATATTTTATATAATATGTATTTCATGTTTTTTTTAATTTTTTATTTTAATGTTATTTCTGTTATATTTTAATTATTAATGAAAATGGTTGGGGCTTGGATGGGGTATATTTGTCCAAACATTAAAATTACTTCTATTCAAAACATGGTATTGCATTTTTGCCTATTTAAAACACTTTATCAGCTCAACATCACTCACACAACTCTAATCTTCTTTAATTACCCTACTACCTCAACTTTAAATGTAGACATTTTTAAAATTTGGTTAGGCCAGGGTGAATACACATTTTTAAAAAGTACACAGAATTTTGCATTGAAATGTTTTATATTTTGAGCTTAAAAATAGAGCGTAAAAAATCGTATGTGATAGAATCCTCAGATTTTCGTAAATTTTTTTTGGCTAAAAGTTGATGTAGACTAAAAAGTGTAAGAATGTAATTAAAAACTATATTGGGTAAATATATTGAAAAATTGAATTGAAATGGTGAATACATAATTTTGGTTTAAACTGGTTGAGAATTAAGTTTATTGACGTTGCATAATTGCAATTAGTTTTTCACCCCATATGGTCTTCAGATTTTTTTAAAACTTTATATATTACATATTGGTGTCATATGAAAGATCACAAAAAGTTATAAAATTTGGTATATGTTTTAAAAAAATTGGAAGAAAAATATGAAACTTATAGCCATTTAAAGAAAATAGAGGATTTCTTTTTAATTGGCTCCACCTCACATAGTGTTACTCTCCCAGCGGACTGCTTCCCTTCACCCTTGTACGCATTTTCTCCGTATGAGAGTCGCCAAACGGTTTAAGTCGCCAAACGGTTTGGCGACTTTTCCCAATTAGGATTAAGTCCAACAGTATATTGGTAAATAGTTTTAACCTAACATTAATTCCTAATTAATTAATTAATTAACATTAATCCAAGACTTGAATATGGTACGAAGAAGCATTAGCAAAATACTGCCTTAGCAAATGCAAGCAATGAGCAAAATATGGCGATTTGGTGGGAGACAATGTCACAAAAGGAGATTCCAGTTGCTTTATTTCTGGTCCATTTTTATCACTAAATGTAGACGATTGTAGCGTCATACAGATGTTGAGCATTGAAAGAATCGAGTGCAGTCCCCTACTTTTGATGGGCCCACAGATATGAAAGGCCCATGTGGGGCCACGGGTGCATGTGATGTGGGGCAATCTTTATGCCAATAAAGTCATCAATCGCCATCAACCCAAAAAATATGGGCCACTTTGCTGACCCGAAAAATATGTAGGAATGCTCCCATTTCTTACCCTTTCTAATTTTGTCATTTTCTCTTTTTAGTTGTTTCAAAAATTGTGTTATTTTCTCTATTATTTAGTTTATTCGTGATTCTTTTTATTATTTTCGTTTATGTTCAAATCTCAATCATATAATTTTAAGTTTTCAATATATTATTAATGTGTTGATCAAATTTTGCAAAGTTTTAAGGGACATGAAAAGTATTTTGAAGCAAAAGTGATACGTAGTAATAAACATAGAAAATATAGTAATTTAACTTAGAGGTGGACATATCGACTTGACTAGACAAAAACCATGTCAAACCGAAATAAATTGAATAAAAACTCAACAATATGCAATTCAGTCCGAGTTTGATAGTATTCGTAATAAAGCGAATCGAACCACAATCTAGAAAATTGAATAAAACCGATCAGAAATAAAAATATCAAACCAAACAGATATGGTACCAGACTGAAAATTATTATTTTTAAATAAAAAACTTTAAAAATGAATAAAAAATAAATAATACACATTAAAAAATATATAAAATTATGGAGGCCTTTACCGTAGTCTCCGCCACCACCCAAAAATGCCACATCCGATCGGCGGAAAAATGTCATTTTATGTAAAAACTGTCATTTTTCTTTGAAAATGCAATAGAGATGCCTTTTTCACTCTTTGAAAATGCCAATTTTTTCAAAAACTGCATCAAGATGGTATTTCTGACAAACGTTGGCATTTTTTCAGTGGTCAGAGGCTCAGAGCTGGTAGTGTTGGGAGGTTGTTGAGGCGGCGACAGAGGCCTACATATTTTATATATTTTTTTTTATTTTTAGTTTTTAGTTTTTATTTAATAATTTTTTAATAATTTTTTTTACTAATTTTATATGATGAGTATATTTTATATAATATATATTTCATGTTTTTTTATTTTATTTTTATTTTAATGTTATTTCTGTTATATTTTAATTATTATTGAAAGTGGTTGGGGCTTGGATAGGGGTATATTTGTCCAAACATTAAAATTACTCCTATTTAATGAAAGTGCTTTGTGTTTTTCTGTTTTTCTTCTTTTCTGCTCCAATTTCAATTCACAGTCGCAATCCCATTCGTACATCAAAGGAAAATTCGCCCGACTGTGTATTTAAAGTAGGGGTGGGCAAAAAAACTAAACCGGCATGGTGTCAAACCAGACAGATATGGTACCAGACTGAAAAACAGAACTTGAAAGGGATCTCAATTTTTGTCGCGAACCAGACCGTACCGGTTCTAAAGAATATCATGACCGGTTAAAATTTGTACTACTATAGTTTATCTGAAATTTAATAATTATGTAATACGAAGTAAGAAAATTGATAAATTATGTGGATTTTTATAGGATGACTAAACTTTAACTTCCAGTTAAACACTTGGAAAAGTGACATTGTTTGGTATTAGTATGATATGGTACCGTTCCGTTTGAAAATAGAACCGTACTAAACGGGTTTAGGACTAAGATCGTACCGAAAAGTTTCAATAGTCACGATACGGGTACGAGTTCGACAAAATACCAGACTGGATTGGATCAGACCGGCCCCCCTAATTTGAAAAAAAATGTAGATGAGAGGATTTAACAAATAATCCCTAAACAAGGGTATTTTAGTCAAAGAAATAGGCATTTGATGAAATATTAATAGAAGGGGGAGATTACAACATTAATCGTAGCTGAGGGGGTAAATAGTTGACTTTTAAAAATATAAGGTTGAACTAATAATTATGATCAAACTAGAAGGGGGGAATCATAAATTTCCCTAAATCTTAATATATTATTAAAAATAATAAATCCAAACTGCAATATATCAAACTGAACCAAACCGAAATATAGTATAGTTTTGTTTGAAAATGTTTCTTTCAATCTATTTCTTACTGGATAACAAACCGATAAAATCTTAATCGAAATGGATATGTTCACCCCTAATTTAACTTATTTAAATTAAAATTATCAAGAAAAGTGGTATAACGAACAAAAAACAACCAAACTAAATTGTCGTTGTACTTTGGTGCATTGACGCATACTTAGAAGTACACAAATAACTAATGTAAAAAATGTGAAAACCTTTAGATCCAATTGAGTTTTTGTTTGATTTTCCTTGTCATTTGACATTTGACATGAAAACGCTGTTTCTTTTAACCAAATCTCATCTTACTCTGTAAATACGTATGCTTTTTGTCTGTTTTACTCATTCCCTTTTCTGAAATGTAAGAGGTGAATTTTTTTTAATTGTTAGACATTAACTCATTCTAATATCGGTTTCACCAAGGAAAGTTTGAATTAATTAAGATTAATGAAGTGAGTTCATGCGTAATCATCATCAAAAATCAAATTACTAGAAAATGACTACTCTTACCCCCATTTGAGGCATAGGAACGGTCTAAAAGTGACTTTTAAAGAACTCCCTAAAAATAGTAAAATCACCCATAGCACCCTATACACCAAAACATTGTAAAAAAACGTTCATGGCTAAAGACAAATGTAATTTATGAAATAGAGTTCAAATCATGGATGGTCAAATAAAGGGTCAGGCTCAAAATGGTTTATCCATTTTTCTTCTTCACAAATGGTCTTCTCTAAGTATGGTGGACGCTCTTTTCTGCATAAATGATCTCAGAAGTGTCTCTAATCATCCAATACATTCTCCAATATCGATGTCGAGTTCAATTTCATGATTTCCAAACTAAAATACCAAATAGAGAAAAAGAAAACTCGATAAATCATAACTTGAATTAATTTAGTCCTTTGTGACTTGTTTAAGCAGGGGTGGAGACAGGGGGTGGCTGGCGGTGGCCGTGGCCCCTGCAAGAAAAAAATTGTGATGTATATACATATGTATAAATATTTATAAGTAGTAAAAAATATAGTGAAAATTTAAGTATTGACCCTGCCTATATAAATTCCTTAAGCCCCGACCCCTGTAACTTGACATTCCTGACTCCGCCACTGTGTTTAAGCCAAGAAAATCGTATAAAATCAATTCCAGCACAAATAAAATGTGTGACGACTATCAAAATATGGACTTATCGATCTTCCTAAAGGGCTAGTATATACTTACAGGAATGCATCTACACATCACTTCTTCCGATCCCTAATAGTGGAATAAGCAAGAAAAAAAGGAAGAATGCTCATTGGTAATTATGATGATTTGAAGGGAAAAAGCTATCTTGATATCACTCAAGTGGGGAAGTAGCCCATAGTGGAAGATATCAAAAACTAAAACGGTAAAGACATTGTTTTGTTGGAAAGGGATGACAAAAGATGTCAATAGGTTTGTGAGAGAATGTCAAATTTGTCCAGCTTTCAAATTTGATACTACGCCATATGCCCATATCCAGAATTGTTACAGACTCTTCATAAACCTAAAGAAGTGTGGGTGGACATTTCTAATTTTCTATGAATTTTATTACAGGATTGCACAAATCACAAGGAGAAGTTTAATACAGAATTTTATCATGGTTGTAGACTTGTAGTAGATACACAGCAAGTAAAGCAGCTCATTTTATAGTTCTAGCTCACCCAGTCACTGAAGTAGAGGTTGCTCAAGCTTATCTGGACAATATATTCAAGTTGGCATGGATGGCCAAGAAGTACAGTCACTGGCACAAATGTTGTATTCTTAAGTAAATTTTGGAAATTTTTATTTTCATTACATGGGACAGATTTATCACCTCAAATAGACAGTCAAACAGAAATAGTAAACAAATGTTGGGATGCTTATTTGAGATGTATGTGTGGAGATAATCTTAAGGAATGCAGATTATGGTATAGTATCATAATCAGAATATAGGTATAATACTCATCATTTCTATTCATCTATAGGGTTAACACCATATATATGAGGTTACATTTAACCAACCACCTCCTTTATGTCTACCTTACGTGGAGAATTAAAATATGAAGCAGTAGTTACATTTACGCGAAAAAGAGCCTATAATAATTGATATTGTGGAAACAAGATTGGTGAAAGTTCAATTTAGAACAAAATTTTTGACTGGTAAATAGAGATCACAAAGACAATTTTCTATGGCTTGAATTAGACCATACAAACAACGATCAGTAAGACACGTAATTAATCAAAAGATGTCAAACACATATCATGGGTCACATTTCAAATAGCTACTATAATCGGATGAGCAGCTTATAAACTCTAATAACAAGCTAAAGCTCAATCCATGATGTTTCATGTATCTCAACTCAAATGTTTTCATGGTAAGTTACTTTGGCTGCACACGTTCCTCCTTTGTTCCAAAACTAAAGTCTTACTAACTAATCAAAGCCTAATGACATTTGAATAGATTGATTCATAAATTTCATGTGAAAGTAAAGTAAACTCAAATCAGTTCCTGAACTAAAAAAAGGTCCAATTCACACCCAGCGGCGGACCTAGGAATTCCGGGGTAAAAGTATACATACAAATACATATATATTAAAATTTCGAGGTATATATACCTAGAAAAATAAAATTTTGGGGGGACAGCAGCCCCCATTTGCCCCCATGTTCGGTCTGCCACTGTTCACACCACGAAGCCACACACCACGAACCCACAAAAAGGATTCAAATTTCATTTTTTATGATTTTACATCCCTAAACTATTAACAGGTGTCAAAATTTCAATAAATCAAAAATAAAAAACAGAAACAATAAAAATATTAAAAAAAAATTACCTGATATTAAAAAAAATTACCTGATTATCCGTGAAAATGAAATTTTAATTCGAGTACTAAATTGAGTTTGCACGACAGGAACAAAACTTATTTGACACTTCATCCTTTTTTTTAGGACATACTTGTTCCGTCTCTCAAGGTTCCAAAATTTGATTACCAAGGAAATGTTGCGAAATTTTGGAGGCATCCATCGGAAGTAAAGAAAAATGACAAAGGAAATCATGTTCTTGAGATATTTCACGTTTTATTATTTAATTGACAGATAATTGCCTAAACACGACAAAAAGCAGTAAAAATATGTTTTTACTCATACTTTCTCTGCACACCACTAGGGCCACCAATCCCGATGACCCACGTGCACCACCCCTGTCACTTTCTGTCAACTCTTGTGTCCGGCTTTTGTCGAAACGAAAAAGAAGACAACAACTTGATCTACGCAATAGGCCAGGGAAAAAGAAAGATCAGCCATCATTCACATGGTTCTACTGTACTCGTGATGATGATCAGATAATATATTCATTTCAATTTTACAAAATAAAACCTTTTTTGTTTTTTCCCAGTGATCTTCTTCCTCCCATCTGATCGGAGGGGTTTCTGTAATTTTCATTCAGTTCCAGTCCTCCGGCGAGTACCAATGCAGAATCGGAGCCTGCTCGTCGGAGAACAAGCTGGTGCACGATTCTTCGCCTCCCCCGAAGAAGTTGTGCTCTTCCACCTTCACCGAATGCGAGGCCGAGGCTGGCTGCAACGCCTCGGCCTTCTCACGTGCACCTCCCGCCATCGGGTGCTCGAACTGGAAGTAGTTCAAGAACGCGCCGGAGCATAGCATTCTGGCTGTCAAATTGGGGCTGCGTTCTTCGTTCAGGATCGCGCTTGAGTCGCTGTCCGATGACCCGTCTTTGAGATCCGCAAAATCGATCAAAGCTCCATGGCCGTCGTCGAGGTTGACCTCTGTTTCATCGTCGTGGTCTTTGAGCAGAGAAATTGCCTGTGGGATGCTCTGTTCCGATTCAATGGCTTCTTCCTTCACCATAGCTTCGCTCCCTCCATTTTCTCCGTCTAGCTTCCCTTTCAGCTCCCGGATCTACAGGACAAGATAAAATCATGGTCCAAAAATGAGTTTAGAGTTGTTTGCAACCTTTGCGGTTTATCAAAACTGATCAATTAAGTTCGATTGAGCGTATCAATTAAAACATGTAATAATGATGTTATTTTTTGGCTAAACTTATTCTTTGGCTATAAACTTATGAAAATAATTACCACCTAATATATATTTACCTAAAAAGACGATTCAAATAAAAATTATTTATAAAAATGACTGATAAATACTCCGTAGGAGGATAAGGTAACTTACAATGACTATATCATTGTTATTGTGACTAAACATAAGATGGTCAAATTTTGTAAACAAGTTTCATTTTAACCACACATACATACTCCGTAATTGTTTCCTATTTCTATTCATAATTTTCTACTACGTATTTATCTAAAAACTACCACGCACTTTATTCATTTCAAAATAAGTACTCCGTATCTTACTTTATGTTTCAAATTGATTGTGTTATTTACCTTTTGAGATCATCTAAAAAACCTTGAAATACTTTTTTATAAACTACCGTATAAAAAACTTTCTATTTCTCAAAGGGTTCTTTAACTACACGAAAACTTATTGTCATTATTAATTTTGAGAAGAAGAATATTATTTTTTCACAAGCTTTTTTCTTTATTTGATTAATAAGTACTCCTTATAATATAAGTCTAATTTTTAACAATTAATCATATTCGGCCGGACGGAGACGTTTTCCATCTATAATTTCAGTAGAATCAACGGAGAATTTAGTCAATTTCAATGAAATTCTATGTTACCACACTTAGACTAATAAATTGCATCTAAAAACACAACGCCGAGAAAATAATTGTCCATACGTACTGTTCCCAATCGGTGTAGCATTTTCAACTATAATCAGAATGTACGAAGTAATAATTGAAACTTGGAGGGTCAAACAAGGATTAATGTTTGAAAAATGTGCTATTGTCAAAATCCTACGCAGTACTACGTATAACGTTATGACAAGCAAATGTTAGACTTGGTCAAACTGTATTATTTCAAAATATACTCCAATTATCATAGGGACAAAAATATTACGTCCTGCCCCTCTCATTTTTTATTCCAGTACATATCACTCTTAATCTTTTATTTTATTATATACTCCCTCTGTCCCTAAATTTAATTCTATTTCGCTTTTTGAGAGTCAACTCAAATCACTCTTAAACTCTTACTTTTTGTATCAAAACTTTATGAAAATTGATTTTTTTTTGCAGGCTTTGTAGCGGGTTTAATGTAATTTCTGAATATGTAAATTTTATTTACTAAAAATAATCCGAGTTTTCACAGGGATCATTTAACTTTATCGTCGGTCAACCTTCGTAATCCGCAATTGGAACAACATTCAGGGACGGAGGGAGTATTAAACTTTTATCAAATTTGGTTCTGTTTTTTGTGATTTGGTAAAACTGTTAATATAATTTCTGAATATGTACAAAAAATTCTAAATATAATCTGAATCGGTAAGCATAAACAGCAATGACACGATAAGGGGACGGAGATAGTAGGATTATCAGCTCGGATCATTCGGATGAAGAAATGCTTTGGACATGTAGATTATAGAATTTGTGATCATCCTATGTAAATAGCTATAAAAAATTGCGTGTCGTCTTTACCCCCAAATATCCATGTTTTTTCAAGAAACAATAGTTGACACAATTTTTATATTGATCTAAATTCGAACATTCAATTCAATTCTTATTAGTGTCCTCATGATCTGTCTTTTTTTGTTGTTACTTTTGGAAATTTGACCTGATTACTTTGACAAAGACCTTGGCAAAATTTTAGATATAATAATTCAATAACTAAAAAAAGAAAATTTTGATCAAGTTTCGAGAATTAGATTAAGGTAATCCTACTCTTAACTTCAATATAAAAAAACGCAGCTTTTACAAATCAAATGCCATGAAATTAACTCATACTGTAATAATTTACAACTTTCAATGTTCCCAAAAACAAGGAAAATCCAATTTTTTTGAAAGAACAAGGACAATCCATTAGAAACAAAACTTAATTTGATCTAAAATTTCGAAATTATCAAAATTGAAGTTTGGGAGTCAGCAAACTTACTTCTTTGAGGAGAGCTTCATTGTCATGGTGGAGTGACTCATACTTGATCTTGAGAGAATCGTAATTGGCCTTGAGGACACCATAGTCCCTCTCCAGCTGCTTCGTCTTCCACCGTGCACGGCGGTTCTGGAACCAAACAGCCACCTGTCTCGGCTGCAAGCCGAGCTCATGAGCCAGTTTGACCTTCCTCTCCGGCTCAAGCTTGTTCTCCACCTCAAAGTTCTTCTCCAGAGCCTTCACCTGCTCCACACTCAGACGCCTCTTCTTCTCCGTCATCATCATACCCCCTGTTTCTTCCTCGCACCCTTCTTCATCAAATCCCTCCAGCATCGTCTGGAATTCCCTGGGGTAGACATGGTTGCTCACTTGATTCAAGTCCCCTCCTAATCAAATTAAACAATTAGGATATCGTTAATCATAACAGCACAGAGGACAGGAAAGCATTAATCTTTTATCAAATTTCTGTGGTGAATTTCGACAAGCACCTGGTGTGGTTGGACAAATGGACATCAAAGCACCCAATGAATCGGTGCTATCAAGAGACCTCTTCATGGCTTCAGTTTATCAGTCAATTGAAGTACGAAGTTTTGTTCTGGTTTTTGGTCAAACGGTAAAGAAATTTACAGAGAAAACGAGAGGGAAGAAGAAAGAAGACTAAAACCAGTTGGTGTTATCACTAATGAGAAGCAATCTCCAAAACTTTCACTACAAAGGGTGGAATAAAAGGAGCCATTTTTGTCTGCCATGAGAGCAAGAACTCCAATTTTGTGCTTCTTCAACAAAAACTACTAATTCTAGTTCATCTACCTCAGAACCCATCAAATACCAGAAATGACCAACAAGAAAACAAGAACCCCCCAGAATAGAAGAAATAATGATAGCCAAACTAGTGCTAGAAAACCTAAAGACCCCTCTTTTACTCTATATTTTTGTTTAGTCTACATCCATCACTCAATCAAAGGTTGTATAACTCAACAGAAGGTTGAAGAAACTGTTCATCGTCTACATAAAAATTGAGAAAAGCTAATATATCAGAGAGCGAAATTGAACTACGAATCCCGGCTGGCCTTTGAACTATTTTTCTTTCTCTATAAATAAAACTGAACCAGAGTCAGATACAGGGTTAAAATCTGACTGGAGTTGGATTTGCACACCCTTCACAGTTCCCACGAGCGTTTTGGGATTTGGGCCAAAATGACACTGAAATTCATGCCAAATGCAAATTTGTGCAAGGTTACTGGCTATTGCCGGTAAACCCCACGGAGGTGTGGCTCGGCGTAATATGGCTCGCTGATAGAAGCGGAGCTGACTTGCGATTTGCCGTGTTTGCAACTATTTTGCTTAAAAAATCTTTTGGAAATGATTTTGGAAAACGTTATTAGTTGTAAAAGTTGATAGTAATAGAAAAAAAAATTAATTCTAAAAAGTAAACGTTGATGATATTTGGTAAAGTATGTAGGGATGACAATGAGGCGAGTTTGGGGCAGGGGTTCACTCCCCCATCCCCGTCTCATATCTAAAAAGTTTTCCTCATCCCCCGCCTCGTCCCCTGTTACTCATAGACCCGACTCCGCCCCACCCCGTTGTCCCCCACGGGTGCCCTCATATACATTTTATTTATCATATTTACATATTTTTTAATCCATTGTACTCCCTATGCCCCTCAATTAAGTTAACAATTTGACTTTTACGTATTATTTAATCTATTATACTTCCTTCGTCCCTCAATTAAGTTAACAGTTTGACTTTTGCGTTATTCAAGGTGGACGATTGACACTAAATATCTCAAAATCTTCTTATAAAATCTAATACGAAGTATAAATTATTATTTGAATAATACACATTCCAAATAAGTATATAAAATTAATTTTGTATGGTATAGTAGTGTAAATTATGAATAGTTAACCGTCAAAGTTTATAAATTTTGACCCAAAAGTGCAACTAGGGTAGGGACATAACTGTGGAACGAAGGTAGTACTCCCTCCGTATCAAATTAATTGACCCACTTTCCTTTTTTGGTGTATCAATTTAATTGACCCATTTCCCTTTTTGGAAAGAATCCCACTCAAAAAGCAGTTACAGTACTGCTACAGTACCGCTACGGTGTCGCTACAGTACCAAAAACCTCTTACTTTTAATAAAGTCTACAGTAATTGTCTTAAACTGTGTGAAAAAGAAACGGGTCAATTAATTTGATACGGAGGGAGTATATGTTTGTGTATAGCAGTGACAGAGTTAAACTAGCAGAAAATATTGTGTTTGATAAAATTTATTACCGCCAATTTTTAATAATTCTTCGGTTTGAATAAGTTACGTGAAGACCATAAAAGTTAAATATAAGTAAACATGTTCTTCCATGTTTCTCATCAATTATAATACAATTAATTATATTTAATATATAGGGGAAAATAAATAAAATACCCCAAACTTTGAAGGGGTGTGAGGTAAGCACCCCAAACTTGCATATGTAATTTAAATACTCAAACTTTATATAAAAAGTTATTTTAGCACCATGGTCATACATTATTTTTTTCAAAAATGTTAAATTTTTATGTTAATTTCATAATTTAAAATATTTTAGCATTCATGAAGATACAATTAATATTCTAAACTTCCATTGTAAAATAAATATTACTACCCCTCACTCTATATAATTGCAACGTTTTGAATTTGCTAATTTAAATTATGCAATTAACATCATAAATTTACATTTTGAAACAAATGATACATGACCACTTTCATTTTGTTGGAACCTAGATGTAGTGATTATTCCCCTATGTTCTTTATTAGCACTAATAAAATAGGATATACCAGTTTATATAAAGTTTGGGGTTTTTTACATATGAAAGTTTGGGTGTTTATCTCACACCGCTTAAAAGTTTGGGATATTTTAATTATTTTTCCCTTATATATATATTATATATACATAATATGTGTGTGTGTTCTATTTACTTACTCACTTTCTCAGTTTTAAAACTCATATTACATTTATGATAAATATTTTCAGTCATTACTTATTATTATGTACATGTATGTCTTTCTTATGTACAAGATATAATTTAATTAAATATCTTTATACATTATTTATGTGTGTGTGTGTGTGTGTTTGACTATATATGTAAAACGGGGACGGGGCGGGTGAAGCAATCCCTGTCCCCCACCCCATATTTTAGCGGGGTAAAAATATCTCACTCATCCCCGCCCCCGTCCCACCAGAGGCGGACCCACTAAGGGTCCCAAGGGGTCCCGGGACCCCGTGGGCTTCGAAAAAATTACCTATATATTATATATTTTATATAAAATTAATTGGGGAATGTATATATACAATAACAACGACAAGGTATGCAAAACACCGTAGTAGTGGAATAGTAGGAAACGTGGGTTTGTGGGTTTTAACCTCACGTGAGGTTCTAAGATCGATTCCCAGCTTCTCCTTGCCTTACCTCCCATGTTTTTATTGTTTCTTTTTTAATTTGCATATCTTTTGTTTGGGATTAATTAAAAAGTTTTCTTTAAATGTTAAGATTAAATTAATACTACGTACTACCTCCGTTCTCTTTTAGTTGCAACATTGAACTTTTTGCACTATTCATATATTCTACTTTGACTATATTTCATTTATTTATGTATTATAAACTGAATTTTTAAAAAATATTGTTAAATTATTCTCATTCTAAAATTTCAAAATATAATTTTTTAAATTTTTTACTAATAAGGAATAAAAGATATTAATGTTCAAACTTGTGTCTTGACAAACGTGAAATGTTGACTGTTGCAATTAAAGGGGAAAGGGGGAAGTATATTTGTATTTATAAACGTTATTTTCAATATTATATGAATTAGGATGAAAAGATATTTCGGTATTGTACTGAGAGTTAAGGAAATTCAGAGTTCGATAGTAGTTCAGATATTCATTCAAATGATTTGTTATTAGTATTGCACAATGGAGAACTACTGCAGTGAGACAAATGAAATCTTGATGTGTGTTAATGTGGATTCTTCTGTTATTGTTCTCGACAACATCGGATCTATAACTTCAGGTTTCATTTTATTCATGTAATGTTTGAATACATTGTGGAGTTTGGTTCCCTGTAAGGATATGCATGGGATTTATGTTTTGGAAGGATTAATTTCTCTTAAAAAAAGATTTGTTATTAGTAAATGAAGAATTGGATCAGGTAATTCCTGAAAGTGCAGCTAATTTATCTGATAATCTACCTGAACAACATGTTGATTTTGTATCTTTGGAAGCTGATCCTGTAAATTTTTGCTTTATGCTCCCTCTGGTTCTTAATTAACTTGACACTTTGACTTCACACAGATTAAGAAATTTTACTGTAAAGTGCATTGTTTTGCACTGTTTTGGTGTAGAAAAAGAAGTGTGAAGTTTAATATGGGACAGTCTAAAAAGAAAAGTGTAAAGTTAATCAAGAACCGAAGGGATTACTATTTTAATGTTTTGATGATGTAAGTTAACTATGAAGTACTATGCTAACTTCTTTAATACTCCGTATTTTTTTAATAGTTTTTTATTAATTAGAGATACACAAGGGTAGGGACCCCGTGCCACCGACTTTCTGGGTCCGCCACTGCGTCCCACCCCAAACCCCACCCCATCCTTCCCCGCGGGGCGGTTCCCCACGGGTCCCCACCCCAATTGCCATCCTTAAAAATATGTGTTTTTCGTATAATAGAAAAGGTAAAAAGCACTTTTGAGCCAAAAGCCGAGAAACGCGTTTAAAGTAGAAGTTGTTACTTGAAAACACCAATTTTAGCATTTTTAAGCCAAAAGCCGAGAAACGATTTTTTTAAACAGTTGCAAAAACTCTCTTAACCTCAACAATTAAGGATACTACAAAAAAGTGAAATACACATTGGACAAAACAAATCGAGAATCGACTAATTAGTATAATTTTTTTTGTTGATTGTCAAAATATCTTCTAAAATTTTAGAGGGCCTTTTATTAGGGCTTTTTTTAGTGAAAGTGCAGAAATACTCTTGAATGCTCTAAATTGCTCGTAGAAGATTGTTTTTTTTAAACAGAGATCAACTGCTGAAAAACCGATTGTGATTCTATTTCTTATTTTAAAAAGTAGAAACATAATCAATTCCGCATTAGAATAAAAAATTGAACTTCCAGTTTTTCAACACACTTCTTTACTACTAATATATATTTAATTATGCAGTAGTACAAATTATGAAAATTGCAATTTGAATATTTGTGAAAATGCAAAAAAATATCTTAATAAAATAATTTATAATAAATAAATCAACGTCATATAGTGTAAGATACATACAAATTATACTATCAGTCTAAGGCTGTGTTTGCTATTGCTTTTAAAAGCATTTCTCAGCTTTTTTGAAAGGTAAAAGCTAAAATGGGGGTTTGTAAATAGAAATTTCTGATTAAATTTAAGCTGATTTGAGTCAAAAGCAGTAGCATGTAAGTAGATACTTTTATCTGCTTCTTGGCTTTATAGTAAATAAGTTCAACTTTTAGGGTTATTCTAATACTAAAAGTATTAATTAGTCCAAAAGTGCCCTCTGCCCCACAGCACCTGTCGTCTCCCCCAACACTCTGCAGGAAGCTCCCTTCTGCAAGGCAACCTTCTTCCGGCAACGGAATTCGACAGCATCCAAACATGATTCAAGAACATTAGAACAGGCTTCAAAGCCAAACAAAATCATAAATAATTCAAGAACATAATTAACCATACGAATTGTCCCCTGTTTTTTTGTTGGGTATTCTTACTCCCATGTTCCTCTTGCTTTGGTTGGGTGGGATTTATCATTTTTCCGATCGGCTCTTTCTTTCATTTTTTAGCTGCTTTGTAATTCCATGGCATGGTGAGCAGCATCACAATCCACAAATTAGGGCGGAGAGAAAGGAGGTCATGGATTGGTTTGTGTTCTGCTATGCCTCTTCAATTTTACAAGGATACTTTGGTAATTTATCAAAATATTATATCACAAATCACTTTTTTATCAAACACTTCAACTTTTACCTTCTAATTAAAATTACTTCTACTTACAAACACTATCTACTTTTACTACAAATCACTTTTCCAAAAATCACTATACAAAATCACTTTTTAAAAAGTTAAGCAATAACAAACATAGCCTAAATGTTCCAACTAATTCCAATACATTAGTTATTGTGTTTGCTTTATATGTCTAAATTATATCGAGTACCATACTCATTAGAAAACTAATTTGTGTATTATTGTTTCAACTTTTCACCTTGTTTTTTTGTCTGTTATTAGATTCTGCACCTCATTTTCATAATATTAATGTGTCCACTATATTAAACATAGAATCGTTTGGTTTTATACTCTCATTCTTTCATAATTTTTGGACTAATGAGGCCATAAATTAATGATTTTAATATAGAATGCAAGTCCAATATATTGTAAAGTCGAATTCAAAATGGTGTAGTAACACATTAGAAGATGATGTTAGAAGAACATGGAAGTGTCACATGTAATGCCTTAAAACCCTCAACGAGTAATGAAGGTATCAAATAATTGGAATCTTGCCCTATGGACTTGCTTGAGACCATAAAGATATTTGCGCAAACGGCATATACAATTGAGTTTTATGATATCAACAAAAATAGGGGATTAGTTCACATAGACTGTCCCAATAGATCGTCATGGAGAGGACTTCTTGACATTCAATTGGCTGATAGGCCAAAAATAGCGCAAATGGTAGAAGGTTTATGCCGAAATTTGTCATTGGTGACTGATCTGGCCTTGTATGATCATAGAGACCCATTAGAATGAAATTTATGCCGAAAGAGCTATGTAGAGTGAATACCACAAGCATCCACCATGGGGCATGGAGCCAAGTCCCACGTCCGAGTTTTCAATAAAGCATTATACTCATCTCGCATGACATCATTCAGTTAAGGTCCTGAAGGACAGGAAGATGAGAGCGAGGGAGACGTGAAATAGTTTGAATATTGAGGTCAAACACGGGTTTGGGTTTAAAAAACATGTGGGAAACACGAGTGCCCATGAATTGATTTGGTCCCGGAGGAGGAGGTTTGGGGGGTTTGGGTAACATATTAAGGCGATTGTGTGGTGGAACAAAGGGAGAAGGTGGGAGAGATATTTTGGGTAAAGAAAGGGATAGAGGTATTGGGGATAGAATTACATTGATATAAGCTAAGATATCTAAGTAGGGGTGTTAGGGGTTAAAATATCATATGAGGTGGGGTTGGTGGTAATCGATGGGTAAAAGGGAATAAAGATTCATCAAAGGTGACATGGTGGGAGAAAATGATTTTGCTAGTAACTAACTCCAGATAATGATATCCATGATGATTAGGTGGGAAATCGAGAAAGACACAACGAGTTGATTCAGGAGCCATTTTATGGGGTGTGGTGGTGAGGTTTGGGTAGTAGAAGCAATCAAAGATAGATAGGTGTCTATATGTAGGTTGATGATAGTAAAGAGCTAAAGAAAGGAGAGCGGAAGGGCATAATTTTGGTTGGTAGAATGTTGTGTAGGTATGTGACACCGCACCCGAGCGTCCTTGAAAATTCAATTTAAGATTCAAAGTTATGTATTGAATTTCCGGGTTACCAAACAATTGTAGAACAAGTTATGTTTTACGTAGTGCATGATTGAATATTGTTACTTAACCTTTCAAGACAATTTGAGGAAGGTCGGGCGGCCCAAATATTATTTTGGGCCCAACCTGCTAAAAATCGCAAGTATTCGAGAATGGCGTCCTAGACCCACTCGGGAGTGACCCACACGGCTAGTAGCCCAATAATATGTGTGAAAAATGTCAAAATAAGTGATAGAATGATTGGAGAAGAATACAAATACCTATAGCCCCATCTTTGACATTATTGAACTAAATAATGGGAGGGGGATTTTCCTTCTATGATATCCATCAAGTAAATTATTGAGATGAGCGTACACATATTGGAGATCAATAATATTATGTAGGGAGTTGACTTGTTCTAAATAAATTAGGATGAGTACAAAAGACATCTTTGACAAAGGATAAAACAATAGGACTCATCTTCCCATTTTTGGAAGTATTGGTAGATATTTTGGACCCCAAATTGATTGGGATCAATTGGGAACCACTCCACATGACTTGAGTACCTGCAAGACAAAGAAAAAACGAGTGAGATGACTATATGGGGCGAGCATGTTGACTTAAGAGCAATACATTACAAAAAGGAAATAAAGGTGGAGGTCCACCTCACATTTGATTGCAAACCAATGTCTCCCATGCTCTCTTGTAAGCCACATGCTTTGGTAACGTGATTGAGAGCTCTTGTACACTCCCACAACACTCCATACGAACCCAAAGAAAGATAAGAGAGGAAAAAGGAGCCACACAACCCAAGAGAGGAGGAAAGAAGGTAACTGTCCGCAGGAAAACTTCCAGTGCGTAAGGCGGATTGTTTGCTTCATATCTTGAGCTCCAATCGTCCAAATAAGGCGTGTAAGGTGTCTTCTGAAAGCTCTCAAGACGAGGATCCGTGAAGGTCTGTTTTGCATAAAACGAAGCAGTTTAAGGCTCCCAAATCACCGAAGGAAGAAGCTACCTCGCAGAATACAGTTTTGTATTCAAAGTAAGTTTGAATCCAAAACCTTCCTTTTCATTTTCCAAATGATATGAACGATTGGTGGGACTATTATACACTACTCCAAGTGTATAATATGTCCTTATAAAGTTATTATTATTTATGTAAAGGATAGATACTAACCTAGAGCAAATCTTGGAAAACTAGGAATCGAGTTAGCCGGAAAACACCCATTCTAGGGGCTGTTTTCGTACCAACGATTAAGGGTTGAACTAGCACTTTGAGGAGGCTGTTTGACACTCATTTCTAAGCAAGGAATCAGTTCTCAAGATTCCTTGGCCGAGGATTTGGTCATTGGATCGAGAAGGAAAGTTTTAAAGCTCATTTGAGGTGAGGATCGACATCTAGTTGCTTACAACTTGTAGGTTAAGCATAAGATTACCTAAATGCCCAAATCATGTTTTCCATGGATTATGATGATAAATTGTTGATGGAATATTGATCTATTTTCCAAAGAATGAAATGGGAAATGATTTGGTAAAGTATTGATAAAAATGGAGTTAAATGAACTATTGTGTGAAATAGGCATTTTACTCATGTGTGAATTGTGTAGATACATAAATGATTATTTATGTATTACATTGGATGGTTTAGTTGCTGCTACATATCTCTAAATATGTAGGGTTTTACAAATGGAATATATGATGGATAAGAATAATCTTAATAGTATTGAAATACTAGTTAATGATTGTTGTAATTGTTAAGGAATTGAATCTAAGGATTTGATTGTAAGTGATGTACTTGATTGTGATGCAAGTGGCTAAATTGATGTAATGTGATGCTAAGATCATGGTTGGGCAGTCCGTAAGGATGTCCCAAAATAGATTATTGATATTATAAATTCTAGGCATATCGAGTGCTTAGGAATTGGGGTCTATGCCAATGTAAGGAGATGTACTTGAGCCCGTGCTCATAGAATTGCATTGGGTAGACATGATGTGATGATTGATGTGCATGGTGATGTAGTTGAGTTGGACTCAAGAAATGCACGGTGGAGTAAGTAACTTGTGTTAAATAAGGTGCATGGTGATGTAGTCGAGTTGGACTCAAGAAATGCGACCATATGTGTTAGGGTTGAACCCTATGTATTGTTGTGACTAGGGGTCACTAGTGTAGAAAACACTTTCTATATGGGTTAAAAAGCACTTTTTATGTCGGTTCCCGTAACGACATAGAAGCCAACAATATAGAAAGTCGAGCTCTTTTCGTGTCGGGTAGTCGTACCCCTTATAGAATGTTTTTTATAACGGTTACGAATTTAACTGTTATTGAATGTTTTCAGTGTCAGTCTAGTAATACCCCAAATAATATCAAGCTTTTATGTTTGTTCGTTTACAACCGATATGAAATGTGATTATAATTTTTTAAAAAAATACGGGCATACAAAAAATCGGATCCAATACTGATAAGTCCGTATTTTGACACGCATTTGATGTGTGTTGAGATCGGTTTTTGATGATTTTCCTATCTTTAAGGTGTTACAAGTCTCAATTTTAGCTCAAGTTATGTTTACCGGGCGTTGGTTCGAGTTTTGTGTTGTTTGTAGTCAAAATCAGGGAATTTGAGCCTGGGTACCCGGCACTTGAGGAACAATCGGGATGATTTGAGAAGCATTTGAGAATGATTTGATATCTTTGGAGGTCACTGGGAGGTTCACGATGAAGATTTGATGACAAAATAGCTCTAGGATTGGCTATGTGATCAAAAGAAGATGAATGAAGCTGGAAAACAACGATCAGGATGACCTTTGGTCAATCGTTCAAGAATATCTCTTTGTAGAAGAATCCAAAGGACACGATTCAAGTTGCATATGAAAGCCAACTGCAAGGGCTACAAATCATATGAAGACACCATTACGAGAATATGAGAGAAAGAAGGTGAAAACAGACGATGAAGTCAGATGATCTCTGCTGCGATTTCAGAATGACACCTTCCACCGTTTTGATCATATCTCTTGATTGGATGATTCAAATCACATTCGGCAAAATGGGGTGGATAGAGGACTTCATTATCTACAACTTTAATGAAGGACGTTTTGTCAAATTCGGAATAGAAAAAAGGCGGAAGAGCACGGACGCACGACCGTGCGTAAAAGGACGCACGATCGTGCGTAAGAGCCAACAACGCGATAACATTCTGCCTGCTACGCACGATCGTGCGTACCAGGCCACGCACGATCGTGCGTACACCCGAGACGCGGATTTCAGCCCCTTTTTAGTCCCAGTTCAGCCCAAACGCATCTGTTTTCTATAAATAAGACCCCCATACCCATATTTTGACGTTACGAACATTACGGAGAGGCCTAGGGACGAATTTAACACCGTTTTTACGCTATTTTCTTCCAAGACCCTGGGATTATTTGTAAGTTCATCTTTTTAATTAATGACAACTATTTCTATTCATCCCAATTCTGTTGATTCTTCAATTATGAATTTAAGTAGTTTAATTAGGGATTTGGGGTTGATGAAGGAGTTAATCATGATGTATGGCTAGATTCTTGTCGGTTTAATTGCATGAATGTCGTTTAATTTGTGTTTGAATAATTTAACTGATATCTCTTGTAAACTAGAACACGCGCTAGAATTACAATTGCTTGTAGAATAAGTTAAGAGAGATCTAATTTATTCTAGGACACCTTCACACACACTTAATCGTTCGCTAAGAGATTAGTAGCGAATAAGGGGCCGTAAACTCGCTCGTCTTGGCAATAATTTAGGATCTTGTCGCATGAGAGATCAGCCTGGTCCCCTAAATTATTGTACTCTACGCCGCGAGAGCGGTAAGAACTTAGTAATGATTAGCTAGGCTCAATTAAATTAATTTCATGTAATTAAGCCTGATCTGCCAGAAATCTGGTTACCCCGGAATCAATCCCTATTCCCTTTGTCATTAATTAGAGAGAAACCAATCTTTTTATTTTTTTGCTCATTAACATTAGTTTAATTTTCCACCCAATCAAATCTTGCACGACGCATTTATTTTATTTCTTTTTAATCGCTGAATTTAATTAATTCTTAATTCCCTTTTGTACGTCCCTGTGGAGACGATACTCGTACTTACACCACTATATTACAATCTTTTTAAGTGCGAGAAAACTCACATCAGTTTTTGGCGCCGTTGCCGGGGACGGTGTCGGTTTTAAGGGTTAATTAATTTCAGCGAGATTTTTTTTAGTTAGTTTTCTTTTTGTTTTCCGTAGGATTTTTTTGTGCTAACCTTTCAGGTAACTTTCAAAGAGGCATGAGATGAACCCATTCAGCCAAATTCCTGGAGGAATTCCTTACCCTCAAACCTCCATGGAATATTCACCATATACGTCATACCCTTCTTACACCCCTCCTCCTCCTCAATTCTACACACCTCATCAAAATTACTCTTCTACACCACAAAATTTTCCATCTTCCTATTCTTACCCTCTTCCAAATACGCAATACTCCCAATCTCATTCTCCTCATCATTATCCTTATCCACAATATCCTCGGACAAAACCAGGCTCCATAATGGAATTTCTCATTCAAACTAAAAGTCCCGAGGAATTGGTTGATTGTTTTCCTAAAAATAGCATTTGTGCCTTCTGTGGAGGTGGTCACCATTCATGTCTTTGCCCCATTCCTCCATACGACCATCCTTACTGGGCAACTGCATACCCAACTTCTTCCTCCCCACAATTTACGAACACAAATGTTTCAGTCACTCCTACATACTTCCCGAGTAATGAGCCTCATAATCAACAAGAGGATCTAGAGGAGGCAGATTTAAAGAGAC
The DNA here is from genome assembly GCA_945859915.1 of Cuscuta epithymum. Lineage (NCBI taxonomy): Eukaryota > Viridiplantae > Streptophyta > Magnoliopsida > Solanales > Convolvulaceae > Cuscuta > Cuscuta epithymum. Next base: position 3,319,511 of record CAMAPF010000017.1, on the reverse strand, counting down.
TTTCTAGCTTGGAAGAATCACTCAAACAATTAGTGCAAATTCAGCATAGAGCGGACTCAAGGATGCAGAACTTGGAGAATCAATTGGGGCAGATTGCAAAGGCTTTATCTGAGGAGTCCGAGAGATCCCATCCTAGCGACACAGAAGCCCAACCTAAGGAGACCAATAGGGATGATCATGTGAGTGCGTCAGACTATGATGGTGGGAATATGATGGATGATACACTTCCTGATGCTTTTGAAAACCCTCCTATGTTTGGAGATGAAGAAGAAGATAATAGTGTCAAGTTGTTTTTCCAAGAGTACAGGAAAAAGTTTGAAACGGTACAAGATATAACTGATGAAGTCACAAATCACTATGATCTTCATACAGAAACTCCCCATCCGTTTGATTTACTGTTAGTCTCAACACCTGATGAGGGCAAGGAGAAGACCAGTCATGATGATGGTGCTTCGGAGGTAGGTTTGGGTATTGAAGATGAGTTGGGAAAAGATGATTACATGCTCCAAGAGAGTGGGGGCGAGGTAGATGATGTCCATAATGAAGAAGTCCTGCTCCACAAGCAAGAATTCCCCTCTTGTACACATGCACCGATCCACTCTTACGAGGTTTCAGATTTGGATTTCTTTGATTCACTCCTTGATGATGATATTTCTGTTTGTGTGGAGAATGACAACATCATCCGGGAAGTTATTGATAAGAACGATGTTAACGAGAGTTGGGATGCCTTCATGGGGATTGATACAGAGTCCGGAGGAGAGCTTGTGAATGTTCATGATATTTGTGAGGAAGAAAAAGACTTTTCTATGGTGCAGTTTGATTACGGTGTTGCTCCTACTCCTTTCATGGAGACATGTTTTGAGCTTCCGGTGATGCCTAGAGTAATCAAAGTTTTCACTCATGTTCCCTATCCACCTGAAGAGGATGAGAGTTTCATACTTCACTTCTGCGCTGATGAGGGTTATGAAGACCATATGCTGCCTACATGGACTGAAGAATTTAAAGATCCACGACACCTAATGGCATTTGTTGAAAGGAAGCTGGAGACATTGATTATTAGTGCACCACTGCAGTCTTTGCTATTTGAGACCGTTTGAGGAAGTTGTGTCGGGCAAACGACGTTAAAAATAGCGCTTCTTGGGATTTCTCGCACTAAAAATAGATTGTAGAATATTGGTGTAAGTACGAGTATCGTCTCCACATGGACGGGAAAAGGGAATCAATAATTAATTAAATTCAGCGATTAAATCTAAATGAAATAAATGCGTCGTGCGAGATTGATTGGTTTGAGAATTAAACTAATGCGAATGAGCGAATAAAATAGATTGGTTTCTTCTTAATTAACGACAAAGGAAACATGGATTGATTTCGGGGTAACCGGATTTCTGGCAGATCAAACTTAATTACATGAAATTGATTTAATTGAGCCTAGCTAAATTCTAAACGCGCTAAATTTTAAACGCGCTAAATTTACATGAAATTTGATATAATTGATTTATATGGAAACAAATTTCCAACGCGCTAAATTTTTATATTAAAAACATATTGTTCTGGCAGTGTCATTTATTTGGTGGCACTGGACTCATCACAATGGAAATATAAATCATGAAAAAAGATGGAAAAATAAATAATGACTTGCTTTACTATAAATGCCATCAATAAGATGACACTAAAATGATGAGATGACATTTTATAACATTCTCTTCAGATCTGAGATTTCTGTGGTGGAACCAAAGATGATGGCACCGGAAGCGGCATGGGTGGCGCCGGACGAAGTTATAGTGACACAGTATCCGGCGGTGGTGGTGGAGGGCTTGGCGGCCAGGGACGGAGCCAGGATTTAATCATAACGGGGGCCAAAAAGGAACACAAAGAACAAAAAAAAATCTCTAAATAGGACTAAAATAAAAATAAATTTCATAAATAGGATAATCATTGTTTTATTCTCAAAATAGGTCTTATTCATTCATGTTTTGGCAAACTCTAATCAAATTATTTTTAATAGAACTAAATAAGATCTATTTGAGAACACTGCGTCAAAAAATAAATTAAATAAAAAACGCAGTATTTTTTCATAATTTATTTAATGGACTTCCCGATTGAAATATAAGCTGAAATTCGGTGGATATAATCTACACTTCAAGAAATACATGTTCACAAAATTTCATCAAAATTTTTTATCCGAAAGCATCTCAAATACAAGCTTCTATCTCGTAATTTTGACCCAATCGTTTTTTCCTTATTTCATACATAGTATGTAATACTAATACTACTAAAAAATAAAAAGGTTGGGAGGGGTCATGGCCCCCTACCTATACACACACCTCCGTCCCTGTTGGCGGCAAAGCTATTTGATAGAACTAACATGGCACAGGGCAGGTAGAGACACCAACACGGTGGCGACGATATTTGGCAGCACAGGCACGGTGGCGGCGGCGACGTCTGGCAGCAGTGATGGTGACGTCTGGCAGCGGCGATGCTGACGTCTGGCAGCGGCGGCGGTTGGTTCCGACTAAGGATGGTGATGTGACCTGTTGCAGTGGTAGTCACACACAGCTGTCTACAACCCATCACGCACCACTACTGCGTGCAACGCTATTACTCCGCATTATTACTCTTTTACATTTTTGATGTAGGAAACATACATTTCATTGGTATTATTGGCGATCCATTTATTTTTGCTCCTATTAGAGCATATGAAACATTAGACTCCTAGTTTTGCATTTTAGTTATGTTTTAGTCTTAGTTAGGGAATTACCCCGTAGTCAGGGGTGGAGACAGGAAGGGGCTGGAGGTGGCCACGGCCCCTGAGAGAAAAAAAATTCTTAAGTATATATTATGTATAAATACTTTTAATCTGTAGAAAGTATGTTGATATTTTACACTTTGGCCCCTGCAATGTAAAATTGTTAAGGGCCGACCCCTTTAACCCTAAATGTCTGGCTCCGCCACTGCCCGTAGTACTCGGTAGTCCGTATTCTTTTGCATTTTAGTTATGTTTTAGTCTTAGTTAGGGAATTACCCCGTAGTACTCGGTAGTCCGTATTCAAATAACGTAACTCGATCGATCATAAAGTGACGTCATTAACCGTTAAAAATGAAGGTTTCTCAAGGTTCACACATTTTAATTTGCATTCGCTAATGTAGTACGTATTTAGTTTTGAAGCTATCACTAGCTGTTTTTATTTGGCCATTACTCTTGTGATATTTTGTGGAAAGTGATTCTTCAAGCTAGAATTTGCTTTGAAACACATTGGGGTAACGACATGTTAAACAAAAGCAGTCTGCTAATATACTTTTATTTATTTGGTTGCGATGTTATTCGTTTGTTTTAGGTAAAAGTTGACCTTTTACGTTTTGATTATAATAGAGAATTAATTTTTTCTTTATATATTGGTTTTGTACATTCATGTGGTTGTGACAAAGTTTTGGGAGAGGAAAGTCAAAGTTTCACCAGCGCTTGTGCGAAGGTTGTGGACTTGTGGTCAATGGGGAGTTGGGGACGAAGAGTAGTTCAGGGACTAAACAGTATAATTAGGAATAAAACTATCCTAAATGTTGGAATTATTTACCTAAAACCCTAGAAGCAGATAACAGCACATACTACGTATAACCCAACTTCCAGCAAGTTTTGTAGGAAGGAAGGAGTAATATATTTACTTCTTGTATAGTTGTATGTCTATTCGATGCTTCTCGATCATTACTTTACTTCACGTAGAGAAAATGATATTCTGGTACATTGACATATACTTTCCTATAGGGTTGTAAACGAATCGAATCGAGTCGAATAATGAGATTTTGTATTTGTATTTGTTTAGTTTTTTCGAATACGAATTCAAATTCAAATATGAAACGAATATTAATTTCGAATATTTGTATTTGTATTTGTTTAATAATACGAATAGTTAACGAATCATATACGAATTATTCGAATCGATTTGAGTCAAATATCAATTTAAAATGACTTTTCTTTTACTCCGTACTCCGTATTTTTTATGTTGGAGTTTGTAAATGCGTGTTATGACTTAATATGTGTTTTTAGAATTTAAATTTAATGGATCAATGCATTTTTAGATGGTGCACAATATACTAAAGTGCATTAATTTTATGATTAATAAATATAGATTTATTTCAAACTTTTTTGAAATAAACACTAACACACACATATATATTAGAAATCATACTTATAATGTGTGAAATAAGTTGATAATTGTATCTATCAAAGTCAAACAACTCTAATTTTATTCTTCAAATCAAATACATAATTATTTGTATTGTATTTGAAAGGCATTTGAACAAAAAAATTGATTTGTATTCGTATTTATATTCTGATTTGTTACAAATGGGCTTGAGTCTATATGCAAATATGTACGTAAGAGCTACACTTTGAGGGTATTGCTATCTTTTAAAAGTTATTATAATGTTATTACTATTATTATTGATATTAATATTACCATTATTATTAATCGAATATATTTGATTAATATTCGAATCGAATACACTAATATTCTTATTTGTATTTGATAACAACTCGAATACTTTATTAATAAAAGTGAGTTTATGTGGTTGATATTGAATTGATAAAGTAAGAATAAAGTAGGAATAATTTAGAACCACACAAGTTTTACCAAATAAGGTATAGGACAATCTTAGTGGGACGGTCCAAAATGGTAAAATCGGACAATCATGGCGGGACGGAGAGAGTATGAAACATTTTATCTATGCCTGAAATTTGTTTGAAAAATTCCTTTCGTACACGTTTTTGTACCCATCAGTACACGTATGTGTCTGTGAGAGTTTTTTTTTGTCTGTGAAGCACGGTCCACAGACAAAAGCTGGTTTGTTTTGTCTGTGAAATATTCCACAGACAAAACAAGCCAACTTATGTCTGTGGACCGCGCTTCACAGACAAAAAAAACTCTCACAGACACATGCGTGTATTAATGGATATAAAAACGTGTACACCAAGAATGGTTGAATTTGTTTTGTGTAAATTGGACACCTGTGTAGGCCTGGGAGCCGTTCGGTTCCTAGGCAAAATATGTGGAACCGTTTGAAAATATGAAATTTTACTAACGGTTCGGTTCTTATAAATTATTTTATAGAACCGATAAGGAACCGAACCGTTCTTAACGGTTCGGTTCTTGTCAGTTAACGGTTCCTAGTCTTTGAAAAAATTATTACAAATTACAACTAAATTTTTGGCAAAAAGACATTCAACGTTGGAAATTACAATATAAAAATGTTGAACCAGTTAAAGAGAATAATAATTTTAAATAGTTTGGACCTTCCTAGTTCCGACCCGCTGGAGTTTGGACCTAATGAGAGGCCTAAGAAGCCTAAGAGAACCGGTTGAAGTGAATAATAGTTTTAAATAGTTAAATAACAAAACTAAAACAATGAACGTAATATAAAAATAAGTAAGTAAATATGCATTAAAATATATATACTCCTAAGAATATGTATATAATTTTAATTAATACATATAACGGTTCCTTAACGGTTCTTGGTACATATTTTTTTCAGGAACCGAGAACCGAACCGTTAATAAAAAAATAGGAACCGAACCGTTAACAAATAACTAATAAATGTTGGAACCGAACCGAGTCATAACGGTTCGGTCCGGTTCGGTTCTCCGGTTCTTGGTTCCAAAGTCCCAGCCCTACACCCGTGATCGACATTCTTGTCTACGGCCTAACTTTACGGACAAAAATTACAACCATTCTTGGTGTACACGTTTTTATACCCATCAGTACATGCATGTGTCTGTGAGAGTTTTTTTTGTCTGTGAAGCGCGGTCCACAGACATAAGTTGGCTTGTTTTGTCTGTGGAAAATTTCACAGACAAAAAAAACTCTCACAGACAAAACAAGCCAACTTATGTCTGTGGACCGCGCTTCACAGACAAAAAAAAACTCTCACAGACACATGCGTGTACTGATGAGTATAAAAACGTGTACAAAAGGAATTTTTCCAAAAATTATCGATGCGAGGTTTTTTTAAGTGGGAACAAAAACTATACAACTTTTTACTTTCTCTAAAACATTTCTTGTCTATATTAGATCATTATTATTGTTTATAGATTTGTTTTTTACAACCAACATTTTTTTCTTAGACCATTTGGAGTGGTGCAAGAGTCCAAATGTCAAAAATGGACTCTGTCGATATGAAAACAGTGTTTTGACTCCTATTCTCTGTATTCCAGCACCGTCAATAAAATACACTCTGCACATTTTTTTACATATCAATTTAGTAAAACATTAATTAAATTATTATAAGTAATGTTTTCCTTTTAATTTTTTCTCTGATTAATTATAAAATAAAAAAGACACATTTCGATATAACAAAATAAATTTCACTATTTTTTTTTACGTTTTTTCCTGAGTGATTTTCAACACATTGGAGCATTGAATTCTCTTCTCAACTTTGTGTCTATCCATAACACATTGGATTCCCTTCTCAACTTGTTGTATCTTTTCAAATCACATTGGATTCTCTTTTCCATTATTTGTGTCCTTTCATAGCACATTACATGACATTAGATTCTCTTTTCCACCATGTGTGTTCTTCCATACCACATGCTGACGTCATCATGACGTCAGCGATGGAAATTAATTCGGCTCCCAGCCTGCAGGTATGCCCCCACTCCCCTTTTTCTTTTCATTTTCCTTTTCTTTTTGGCTGTCTAAAACTCCTCCAAATTTAACCCCTTCTCTCCCCAAACCCATTTTTAATACCCTCTACACTCAACCAATGTATGAAATTAGGAGTCCAAAAATGCCATTTTGACATTTTGGACTCCTAATACCTCACCACTCCATTTGGTCTTATGGCTTAACTCCATTCAGGCGGATACTTCTGATCTTGCTTGGACAAAACTAATTTTATTGTCAATAAAACTAGTGTTAAAACTATAAAAAATGAAGTTGAGAGCCACATTTACAAATAATCAGACAACTAGGAGATGACTTTACACAATTAAATTTAAGAGGTTATATTTCGATATGGGCAATATGTGAGGGTCCAAATGTATATTTATGATTTTTCCATTGTAACGTGATAAATGATAACAATAATAAATACAGAATTAAAACAACAAAGCTCCCTCGGTCTTGAATTACACACTTTGTTATTACATAGTATTACATACTTTGAGGGGGGATGCTACGGAGTATTACATAATATACTCTTAAAGTTTATTAAACTATTATCCCAATTTTTTCTTATAATTCTTTTATATTAGATACTTTAAGACTAATATCTCCAGTACTGCTCCATAATATATTATTAATAATAAATTTTTACATTCGGAGTACCGAGTATTATTGATAAGTCCATTTATGTACTTATTTTTCTTATCAAATTTAAGCAATTCTGGATTGAAAAATAGAAAAACAAGGCACATTTTATATATTTTGGTTCAAGTTTCATGAAATCGGGTAAAAATCGCATTCATAACATGTTTTGTGAAATTTCGGGTCAATTGCGTGAAGAAAGTGGCACTTTTTGCCAACAAATGAATTGATACGGAAGTTTGCAAGATATATTGACCAATTGTTCAATGAAAAAAGTCCAAGTGATGAAGAAATCATGCAAGGAAGTTCAAAACCACGAAGGAGTCACATATATGGCTACTTTTGATGAAAATGGACGATGCATAGAGACACATGTTCGTATTGTGATCATAACTTTGCGCATAATTGTCCAACGTTCGTGATACGAGTTTCATTACATTGATATCTTCCTGATCTACAACTCTTATGAAGAACACAGAGCCAAATAACCACCGTAGAATGGACATATTGCTCAAAGAAGTCAGACATTTGCAGTTGCGATGGAAAGTGACATGTGGTCACCGTTTTGACCATATCTCATAAACTACAAATCCAATGAATGCGATTCAAATTCCAGTAGTTAGCCAAGAAAGAGAGCTACAACTTTGATGAAGACAACTTTTCCATTTGACGTAAGGCGGTGGAGCAGGCGGCCGCCTTTCCGGGCGCCTACGAGTTTTTGACAGTTTCAGCACTTAACACTTTGCATGGCGACAAAATGATGGAAGGCTGCCGACGGGGGCCGGAGGGCGGCCGCCCTCTGTGGCCGCCTGCGGTGGGATGTGATTTACGAGCTGCCGGTAGCTGAGACAAGACGGGAGGCGGCCAAGGAGGGCGGCCGCCTACCGTGGACGCCTGCGGCGGAATTGACCCGTGCACGAAGCTTTGTCGGAGAAATGACCGAAGGCTGCCGGCCATGGCCGGAGGGCGGCCGCCTTCTTGGCCGCCTTCCAATAATCTCCGGCTATAAAAGCCCTCTTCCATCCCCAACTCAATACACCAATTTTCAAGCCCAAATCAGATCAAAAAGGGCGTCTTCTTCCTCCTCAAAGCTCGGATTTCCACCATTGTTGCACCTTCAACTTTAATCTTTCATATCTTTCTCATTTTAGCTCCAAATTGTGAGTTCTTTATATGTATTTTCATCCTTTCAATGAGTAGAATCGGAATCTGTACTTAGTTTTTTTTATCTGTGCTTCTAAAATTTCCAGAAAATTATTCAACTATTTCGCATTTTCGTCTTAAATTTGAATAAAATAGTTGTTGACATTAAATCCATTCCAATTAATTATATAGTTGTTTACTAGCCTCAAGGTAGTTATTTATCAAAACAAAGTTAATTTTTATGAAGTAGAAGTAAATTTTAATTAATTCTGGCATTTAGTTGTTATTATTGCGTAAATTAAATTAAATACTCAAAAAAGGAAAAAAATTAGTTTCTGTCCTAATTCCAGTTAAATTCACAGTAATATCACTCCTAGTATTCAATATAAAATTTAGAACGAATTTAGAATATTTGTAGTTGCTTTTTTTGTATTTTCTAGTTAATATTGGGAAAATTATCAATTAGTTGTTAAAATTGGATTTTAGGTTATAAAATTCAGGAAAAATTCCAGAAGGTGATATTTTAGTTCTACAAGTTTATTTTGGAAGAATACTATTTTTTTTTAATTTTTGCTATTATACATGCTTAATTCCTTGTTAATGTTGAATTTATTCATTGTATTGTTAAATGAAAAAATGATGTTTATTAGCTAAATTTGTTTTGGGCATGAATTGACTAAAGGAATATGGATTGACTTGTTGACCGAAAATTAGGGATTAAAATTAATAATTTGGACTAGTTGTTTGAAATGATGAAATAGTAATTAATAATTGTTAGCCATATTCATTAATTAAATTCTTGGAAAATTATTTCTAACTTGTCTATGAGATTAGAAAATAATTTAAGCCAACCATATTCAAGCACATTAATAAGGCCTAGAAATAGGATAATTTAATGAAAGGGATTTACATCTTGTCTATGAGAGATAAATTCAATTGCTTAAATAATGAGTTTAACTAGTTAATGAATTCGGCTATTTTTATTAATTAAAATATTGGAGAATTATTTCTACCTTGTCTATGAGGTTAGAATTTAATTCAAGCCAACCATTTTTGAACACATTAATGACACCTAGAAATAGGATAAATTAATGAAAATAGTTTCTATTCTTGTCTATGAGGAAAGAAATTATTAGTCCAATTTTAGTTTTAATTTCCCTAATTACTAGGTTCAAGAATATATCCATTTCTAATTACTCAATTCATTGCCCTTATTTGCACCAATCCATTTAAGTTTAATATTATATTTTTTCCTTTAGTCTATTTTTGAGCCATCATTAGTATTTGCACAATTTAATTTACTTTCTTTTCCAAAAAGTAGTTTAGAAAATCAATCAAAAATTTTAATTTGGAAAGCTTCCAATAATTTGCGATAACCTGTGACTGGACTTGAAATCAAGAAGCTCCTCTGCCATTCCTCGAGAGACACGATACTCGGGGAAAAACTGAAAGGTTAGACTCCGTTTTACTACAACGCCGCGAAAGCGGGTTATCAAATGGCGCCGTTGCCGGGGAATGGCACGGTGATTTCTTGATTTTGATTTTAGCATGGGCGAATTCAAGTTAGGGAGACTTTCTTTTTCTTTTTTGTTTTGTTCTCACGTGTTTGCTTGAGATTTCCTCATGGATTACTCAAGTGAACACATTAATTCTCAACCACCATATCACTATCCATACTATGAACAACAATCTTTTCAAAATAATCAAAATGAAGGATACTATGAGCAAGGTTATGAGGATAACAATCATGGTTATCAATGGTGCGAAAATCCGCCTTTGGGGTATGGAGATTACCGATTTCAAGAGAATTATTTCCACCAAGGGCAAAACTTTGAAGGCTGTGATGATTTCTCCTATCAAGGTAATTATCATGATGATTTTAATTATCATGAAAATTACCAAGAAAGGCTAGAAAATCATTACACCAGCACAAACGAGTACTCCTACGAGGGTAACTCTGGAATTTCACCTTATCCTCAACACGAACTCGAAGAGTTAAAATCGTCCTTACTCGATTTTGTGGAAGACTTAAGAAAGACAAGGATTGAACTAGCATCTCATGACGAGAGTATCAAGGAATTGTTTGAAAAAATCATTTATGACAATGCCCACAAAGTTCAACAGGAGACATACGAAGAAGGTGCTAAATCTGAGGAGGAGGTTGCGGTAACCATGGGCGAGATGGTTGAAACTCTTCTCACCCCTATTTCTTTTGAGCCTCTCATTGCTATTGAGAGAGAGCCTATCCTCGTAGAACTTAATTCTCAAGAGCCCCATATGAAAGTGCCCAATGAGGTTGATGAAGAAACCATAGATGATGAGATACTTTGTGACAAGGAACCTACCCTACCATCTATGGTTGACCTCTCATTTAAGGAGTGCCACAAAGATAGCCTTGGTGAAGATTTTGATCCTACACAAGCTCAAACACCTGTTGAAATAGTTGATGAAACTTGTGATGTGAAGGAAACAATGTCCGATGATGCCTTCTTTGATTCTCTACTTGAGCATGTTGAGCATAGTTGTGCTAGGCAAAGACTTGTTTGCCTAGATGATATTTGTGGGGGTCGTGAGTTAGGAAGTTGGGATGCAGTCTTAGAGAGTGACACAGAGTCTAAACTTTGTGATGTTGAGGGCATAGATGAAGAAGAGAAAACCCATCAAGAGGAGTATGCAATCTCTATTCAAGCTGCTTCCACCTTGAAAGCTCATTATGAGCGGTTGGAGACACCAGAGGCACCTGATCCTGAAATACTTGTTGATTATACTAATGAGAGTGATGCAGGATATGTGCTAATTCCTTGTTCGAACGATGTGTTCTTTGAAGATTATATCACATTTTGGTGGTCACAAGAGTTCAAGGGTCTACGCCATCTGACGGCATACGTAGAGGATAAGGTGGAGGCACGAATGATGAGTGCTCCACAACCGACATGCATAGCTGAGAGTTCTCTCTCAAACGTCAAGCTAGTGACGTTAAAGAAGCGCTTCTTGGGAGGCAACCCATGTTTTTCATAACATTGTTTGTTTGTTTTGTGTGTTTGCAGGGTGTGCTTCAATGTTGATGAGATATGAGATTGACTTAGACCTTACGGGAGGACACGGGTTGGACATTGTGCTGCTCTTTTGACTTAAATGCTCTTACAAACTGACTATGAATGATGTAAAGATTTTTTTTTATCCCTGTTTCATTATTCCTCTTCACAAAATCTTTTCAAAACTCAAGTGTGAGGAAAGAACCAAAAAAAAATGTGTCTTTATTTCAAGGTTTTGTGCCTTAAAAGAAGACCTCGAGGGCGAGGTCTAGCTCAAGTGTGAGGAGGTTGCGTTTTACACTCAAAAAAAGTTAAAACCTTGCTTTAGAACAATCTTTTTACTATTTTTGATATGAAACATTAATTTCTCAATTTGTTATCAATCACAAAATAGTTTAGAAAATCACCCTTATTGTAAGAATTTACTATTATTATTATTTTTAGAAAACTTAAATTTGTTATGGGTTTTTGGTTGTGAATGTAAAGGCCTGAATTTGTTTTAATTGGACATTCATTTTATTCAAAAAAAAAATGTTACTATTAATAAACCTCTTCAAAACTCATTGTTATAGGACAATTCCATCTCCGAAAAGGGGCTCTGTTTCATTCGTTAATCACAGTCTGTGAGAATGAAATATGCATTTACCATGGGATAACACCGCCAACAAGAGTGAAAAAGAGCAAAAAAAAAAATATATAAAATAAAATAAAATAATAAAAAAAATGGTGAACAAGATGAATGTCCAAATTAGAATAATGAAAACCTTGGGATAAGGAATTGATTGGTGGTTTAACATAAATAGTTTTTCTTAAGTAATACTAATTTTAAATTCTTGTATTTTGGGTGATTTTTCTAGAATGTTTAAAGATTGAGAATAAAAATAAGAGGTTTTTGTTTCTACTTCTTTAAAATAGCAACTAGATTGTAATACAGTTAGACTTTACCTTTTGAGTGTGTTTACAACTGATTCGTCGCTTGAGGACAAGCAACGCTTAAGTGTGAGGAGATTGATAAGTCCATTTATGTACTTATTTTTCTTATCAAATTTAAGCAATTCTGGATTGAAAAATAGAAAAACAAGGCACATTTTATATATTTTGGTTCAAGTTTCATGAAATCGGGTAAAAATCGCATTCATAACATGTTTTGTGAAATTTCGGGTCAATTGCGTGAAGAAAGTGGCACTTTTTGCCAACAAATGAATTGATACGGAAGTTTGCAAGATATATTGACCAATTGTTCAATGAAAAAAGTCCAAGTGATGAAGAAATCATGCAAGGAAGTTCAAAACCACGAAGGAGTCACATATATGGCTACTTTTGATGAAAATGGACGATGCATAGAGACACATGTTCGTATTGTGATCATAACTTTGCGCATAATTGTCCAACGTTCGTGATACGAGTTTCATTACATTGATATCTTCCTGATCTACAACTCTTATGAAGAACACAGAGCCAAATAACCACCGTAGAATGGACATATTGCTCAAAGAAGTCAGACATTTGCAGTTGCGATGGAAAGTGACATGTGGTCACCGTTTTGACCATATCTCATAAACTACAAATCCAATGAATGCGATTCAAATTCCAGTAGTTAGCCAAGAAAGAGAGCTACAACTTTGATGAAGACAACTTTTCCATTTGACGTAAGGCGGTGGAGCAGGCGGCCGCCTTTCCGGGCGCCTACGAGTTTTTGACAGTTTCAGCACTTAACACTTTGCATGGCGACAAAATGATGGAAGGCTGCCGACGGGGGCCGGAGGGCGGCCGCCCTCTGTGGCCGCCTGCGGTGGGATGTGATTTACGAGCTGCCGGTAGCTGAGACAAGACGGGAGGCGGCCAAGGAGGGCGGCCGCCTACCGTGGACGCCTGCGGCGGAATTGACCCGTGCACGAAGCTTTGTCGGAGAAATGACCGAAGGCTGCCGGCCATGGCCGGAGGGCGGCCGCCTTCTTGGCCGCCTTCCAATAATCTCCGGCTATAAAAGCCCTCTTCCATCCCCAACTCAATACACCAATTTTCAAGCCCAAATCAGATCAAAAAGGGCGTCTTCTTCCTCCTCAAAGCTCGGATTTCCACCATTGTTGCACCTTCAACTTTAATCTTTCATATCTTTCTCATTTTAGCTCCAAATTGTGAGTTCTTTATATGTATTTTCATCCTTTCAATGAGTAGAATCGGAATCTGTACTTAGTTTTTTTTATCTGTGCTTCTAAAATTTCCAGAAAATTATTCAACTATTTCGCATTTTCGTCTTAAATTTGAATAAAATAGTTGTTGACATTAAATCCATTCCAATTAATTATATAGTTGTTTACTAGCCTCAAGGTAGTTATTTATCAAAACAAAGTTAATTTTTATGAAGTAGAAGTAAATTTTAATTAATTCTGGCATTTAGTTGTTATTATTGCGTAAATTAAATTAAATACTCAAAAAAGGAAAAAAATTAGTTTCTGTCCTAATTCCAGTTAAATTCACAGTAATATCACTCCTAGTATTCAATATAAAATTTAGAACGAATTTAGAATATTTGTAGTTGCTTTTTTTGTATTTTCTAGTTAATATTGGGAAAATTATCAATTAGTTGTTAAAATTGGATTTTAGGTTATAAAATTCAGGAAAAATTCCAGAAGGTGATATTTTAGTTCTACAAGTTTATTTTGGAAGAATACTATTTTTTTTTAATTTTTGCTATTATACATGCTTAATTCCTTGTTAATGTTGAATTTATTCATTGTATTGTTAAATGAAAAAATGATGTTTATTAGCTAAATTTGTTTTGGGCATGAATTGACTAAAGGAATATGGATTGACTTGTTGACCGAAAATTAGGGATTAAAATTAATAATTTGGACTAGTTGTTTGAAATGATGAAATAGTAATTAATAATTGTTAGCCATATTCATTAATTAAATTCTTGGAAAATTATTTCTAACTTGTCTATGAGATTAGAAAATAATTTAAGCCAACCATATTCAAGCACATTAATAAGGCCTAGAAATAGGATAATTTAATGAAAGGGATTTACATCTTGTCTATGAGAGATAAATTCAATTGCTTAAATAATGAGTTTAACTAGTTAATGAATTCGGCTATTTTTATTAATTAAAATATTGGAGAATTATTTCTACCTTGTCTATGAGGTTAGAATTTAATTCAAGCCAACCATTTTTGAACACATTAATGACACCTAGAAATAGGATAAATTAATGAAAATAGTTTCTATTCTTGTCTATGAGGAAAGAAATTATTAGTCCAATTTTAGTTTTAATTTCCCTAATTACTAGGTTCAAGAATATATCCATTTCTAATTACTCAATTCATTGCCCTTATTTGCACCAATCCATTTAAGTTTAATATTATATTTTTTCCTTTAGTCTATTTTTGAGCCATCATTAGTATTTGCACAATTTAATTTACTTTCTTTTCCAAAAAGTAGTTTAGAAAATCAATCAAAAATTTTAATTTGGAAAGCTTCCAATAATTTGCGATAACCTGTGACTGGACTTGAAATCAAGAAGCTCCTCTGCCATTCCTCGAGAGACACGATACTCGGGGAAAAACTGAAAGGTTAGACTCCGTTTTACTACAACGCCGCGAAAGCGGGTTATCAATTATTTATGAGGTAATAATCACTTCTTCAAAGTATAGTGTTGTTATAGATTAATATTTTCCAAAATGACTACTTCTAGAATATATAGTGTTTCGAATCTGAGACCTCCCGTACTTCTTGAATTTTGCTCTACATTTTAGCCCATCTCTATGCATTAAAACTTGATCATTAGACTCAAAAAATCGGACAAGCATACATAGTAGAGGCATGCTGGTTGTAGACGCTTTTTGTGCACATCAATACATATATTTGTAAATACAATATTTTTTCTACGAATAACCTGTTCAAAGACACAACATGTTCACAGACATGTTAGGCCTGTGACAAACCACAGATAGTCCGTTCATAGAAATGTGTACTTTCCACATTTAAAATACTCTCCGGATAGAAGTTTAGTTTTTGTCAAATGATGATCCTATAATCCCGGAGGACGAGTCCGGAATTAGGATCACCTATTCACCTCACATATACTATCTTCCGTCCCTTTTTAATCACAACATGTTGAATTTTACAATATTCACATGTTCTACTTTGACTACATTTTATGTTATTATTTTACGAAAATTATTTTTTTAAAAAAATATTTTTCAATTCATCTCATAACAAATTTTCAAAATCTAATTTTTTTAATTTTTTAACTAATAGAGATTAAGATATAATTACGGTCAAAGACGTGCATTGACAAATGTGAAATGTTGACCGTTACAACTAAAAAAGAACGGATAAAGTATGATGTGTCATGTGTGTGCATAACCCATGTTGTTATATGTAATAGATTTATAGGGAACCTCTACTTTCAAAATTAGCCAGCGAAACTTTATAAAACTTCCAAAAACGTTAGAGCTGTCAATTTTGAAGTCTGCTCAAACATCAAGCATGTCGGAGAAGCTGCTTTCCTCACCATTTACATGCCAAGGAGAGCCACAAAGTCATAAGAAAAATCCCACAGTTTCGTATTCTTTAAAAAAAAAGAAAAAAAAAAGGATGACCCCCATCCCTGAGGGCCCCCCAACACCGACCGGACGGCACGATGGGAGGATGTAAATTGGACTATAATCACAATCTGACAGATAGAGAGTGGGGCTCTATCCCCGGTACTTGCAGAAGCCCTATGCATTTTTCAGCATAGTAACCTCTCATCGCAGTTGCCGGGATTCGAACCCGAGACCTAACCCTTGTGGCACTCCCTCGCTACCAGTTGAGCTACGCCCACCGGTACAGTTTCGTATTCTTTAATTTCATGGCAGCTTGGTGATCTGGGACCCACCTCCATGGGTAGCACGACACGTACACACATAACGACAACAAATTCAATCTCATATAGTCCAAACGTGTAAATTTAAGTTTTACACGCGCGGCTAATCCTGTGATTCCTGTCATTAAAGATCTTAATCTTTCCAAAACTTATATCATCGTCTTGTTTTAGCCCACAGTCATTGGAATTTGGAGCTAGATTTATCCAATAATGTAATTATATAAGGATTACTATCTAATTTTCTAAACTCAGTTGTAGTATAAATATATCCTGAAAGCACCCAATAGGGTACGCCATTATTTCCCAAAATTATTGTTTTGTATATGGTATTAGTCATTTACGTTCTTTTGGCTTCCTATCGTTTTTCCTCATGGCCGGCCATACAAACCCTACGGCCGCCACCACTGAGGCGCCCGCTACGGCGGCGCAGCCCACCTCCGACGTCCCTGTTTCAACCACAACACTTACCGGCGACCAACAACCATCCGGTTCAAGCAGCATGTAGCTCTCTCTTCCGCAAGTGTCCATGCCGATCAGGCCTCCTCTCACAGCCGCACAGAATCGCTCTCCGCTGTCGGCCTCCTTGTCACAACGCCTCCGTGGAGTTCAGTCGCTCGACAACTATCGTCTTTTTGGCATGCCCGACCCATTTACCTGGACATCATTTGCCCCGACGATCCCGGCGTTATCGCTTCCACCGCTTCCAGTTTTCCAGGATGTCGACAGCTCCTCCACAACCGTTTCTGGCACGACACTCACTGGTCATCCCGATGTGGCTCCACTACAACAGACCGCGGCTACGTCTTTGCTAGGTTTCAATAATTCACAAAGCTTTTTATCTTCCTTGGCATCACAATTGGCTTTTTCTACCCCTAATGTGAATAATATTGTGACCGCCCTTCTGTCCGAGGTTGAAGATTGTTTGCCCTGGAGAACTCGGTTTGAATCTTTTTTAGTCTCTTACAGTTTATTTGGAGTCCTGGATGGGTATATTCAGATATGATTGCCTACTACGAGTGACTATCCACATTGGCTAAAAATAGATCAAACTGTCAGATCATGGCTTTTTGCTACCCTAGCTAGAGATGTGCTTATGGAAGTCTATGATTTAAAATTTTCACACCTTATTTGGGATAGACTTCAGAAGTGCTTCACGCCTGCATGTATTTCTCGTTCCATTGAATTGAAATGTTTACTGTCTCATGTAAAAAAGAAGGAATCTCAGACTATGGATCAATATTTGCTTGAAATAAAACTGTTAGCAGACAAACTATAGCAGCCATTAATTCTCTTGTGAGTGTGCGTGATTTAATTGAATATGCAATCATTGGTTTGGGCCGTGGTTATGAGTCCCTTGTAAGGTGTTAGAGACTGTATAACCAAGCCCTATCCGTCAATCCATGGTCCGTTTTTGACGAACAAGTTTCCGTACAGATTGGGCCATACGAATGTGGGCCACGCGCGTCCTAATTTAATTAGGGGTTATGTTTTACTCTCTATAAATACAACCTCTCTCCCTTGTAATCCCTTGATGCAAAAATATAAATAACATTCCTGGATTGGTAGCGCCCCCAGACGTAGTCATTCGTGACGAACTGGGTTACCAAATTTTGCGTGTTCTTCGTTATTGTCTTTGTGTGCGTGAGTTTAATTCTTAACATCCCTCATCATCACTATCGACTACATGTCGGGTATTCCCTCTTCGGAAGACATACGGCCCATTCTAGAAGTACAGGAGCAACTGTTGAATATTTAGTTTTGTTGATGACTAACCATGTGACACCGCGCCCGTATGTACTTGAATTTGGAATATGATATGTATTTGAATTTTCTAGCGAATAAAATTCGTGTAATTGATTGGCATATGTAATTAATGTGCGATTAATTAAATTATTTATCGGGTCCATAATATTGAGAATGAGCTACCGAATATTTATTTGGGTCAAGGGTATAATTATGGAAGCCCAATAAAATACCAACCAAAGTTGGGAAAAACGTTTGGACAACCAAAGTGTTATTTTGACCCAACCTGCCAGAATTAACAGGAATAATTGGGAGGGACTTCCTATACCCATTTGGGGTTTTTCCTACAAGCCTTATAGACTCCAAATAATGTAAAAGAGACATCCCAACATGGGGGGTGCGGACTTGTCGAGGGAAGGGATTGCATGAGACAAAAACTACTCCCTAAGGTCCTATCAACACCTCAACTTGGTGTTTGATTGAGGATAGATACATCCCCCTTCCCATTCCACTCATTCGAACCAAGAGAAGGGAGAGAGAGGCTCTAGAGAAGCTCTTCACATCATCCATATCTTGAAGGAAGCAAGAAAAAAAGGAATCCAAGGAAAAGGAGCTAGGATTGGAGGTAAGAACACAAATAGTTCTTTTAACTAGTTTATTCTTGTATGATTTTTTAGAAATCATATAGTGGATTAAACATGGAGTTCTACACGTTTAAAAGTGTAGAATAATGTTATAAAGTGGTGGTATTTAACTTAGAAGAGTCGTGGAATCGATAGGAGTTGAAACCGCCGGAAACCGCCACTTAAAGGAAGCTGTTCGTAGCTGCAGACCACGAAAGCCGCCCACCTTTTGCAAAAGCCGCCCGGCTTTCGTCTGCTGTCCTGATTTTTCATATCCAATCGGTTTAGAACGGGGATTGATCGGAGGGCTTAACAAAGGCAACTATTTCAGCACTCCATAAGGTGAGGATGACTGACTATATTGCTTATAATCTTTGAATTAATTTCATGAGATTACCTAAGGTAATTAAATGTGTTTTTAATGGATTATTAATGATTAATAATGCCAAAAAGAAAATGAGAAGACTATTGTTTATGAGAAAAGGAGCATGATATACAAATTTAAGAATAAATTATGTATGATCATGTGTTATGTGTATGTTGATTTGATAATGGGATTGACCATGAAATTATGTTGAAATATACTTTTTACTTCATATAATAATGTATGAATGATTAAAGTGATATTTTGTATATTGATATAAAGATGATATTTTAAATGGAAAATCAGTTGGGCAGTTGTAAATGACCATGAATGGAGAACTTGATTTGGTTGGAATTAACGTGACTAGTATTAATATACTAGTTGGGCATTATAATGGAATGTTGCTAAAATTGATCCTAAGGTTGGATTGTGAAACATTATGCCTTAAGTAGTCTTAAGAGATGCTTTAAGGGCGTTTAAGGTAGGAAAGTATGAACTTTAAGTTGTACTAGGGGTAGGCCTTAAGGGATACCCAAGATAAAGTAAATAATGAATTGATCCTAGATATAGGATTGACCTACGGGTGTGTTCGGTAGTCCTTGAGGATAGCCGGTTGAATTATGGGAATAAGTAAGAACCATGGCCCTTCCCGACTCTAGAGAGCGTGGTTGGATAGCATGAACTTGCATCGTGATCACGGGTTAGGGTGGAATCCGAATCGGAGACCTAACTAGGCTCCGGTAGCGGTAACACATAAGATAGGACCCCGAAGGGACTTACCTTCCTACGGGATGATGGGTATGAGTCCAGGGGCGGGATGTTGGAGTCCGAACCGAGAGCCTCATGAGGTCTCGGACAGCGGTAGCAAATCCCGTAGAAAAAATAAGACCCACGGGCTGGGTTGTGCAAGTGATAACTGAAAGGGAACATATAAGAAGGGCCGTGTGCCGACAAATAAACAAATTTACTTATTATAGAGATAATAAGTGGGAAATATAAATTATTATTTATATTATGATATCACCCTATTTTGAGGGGTCTCAGAAATTAAAACGTTGATTATACTTAGGGAGTGTTTGCAATTGCTTCAACTTTAAAAAAGTGATTTTTAAAAGTGATTTTGGGAACAGTGATTAATAGTAAAAGTTGGTAGTGTTTGAGAAAAAAGTGATTCTGAAAAAGTAAAAGTTGGTAGTGTTTGGTAAAATAAGTACTTTTTATGTAATAGAAAAAGTGAGAAGCAGTTTAAAGCACCCTTCTACCTGCTTCCAGCTTTTAGCTTTTAAGTGATAAATTTAAGCAGAAGCTGTCATTTGAAAACACTCTTTTCAACTTTTTTTAAGCCAAAAGCTGAAAAGCGCTTTTTTAAGCAAACCCAAACACTCCTTTAGTATAGTTGTCATTGTACTTGTCAAATGCTTCCAAGTACTGACCTCCCCTTCACGGGGGAGGCCACCTCACAGTTTCAGGTAGGAGTTGAGCTCGCTACAAATACTCGTTGCTTCGAGGGAGAATCCAGGAGTGAAGACGTGGTTCGTGCTTCCTCCGTTTCTGTTATTAAAACAATTACGTTAATGCTCATGGATATTATTTTTGAATAATTATTTGGGGGCTTGTATGCCCATGTTTGCCAAAGTGTGGCATAAACACTTTATTAATGTTTCCGCTGCTTTGAATGAATATTTTGCATTACGTTTGTTTATGGATGTACTATGTGTGAATGGTATTCAAGACGCCTAGTATAGTATGGATGAGTCGGACTGCGGTTGACTATTTGTACTGTACGGCGGGTTGTTGACGTGTTCGGTAGGTCCGGGGCGTGACAAACCATACAAGAACGAAGGACAGAACTGATCTATACTTCACTTATGCATTAATTGCTAACTAACCATGCAGGTGGAAGTTGGTTAGAACTACTATACTTAGACATATAGCGTAGGTCTATATGGATTGTAATATGTGCTTGCATGGTTAATTATGTCTTTTGTGTGATATCTTTCCATACGTAATTGCTTTATTAAACATGCTAAGTATTTTAACATACAAATACGTATAACACTACTAGGCCTAGACTCGGGCCGGGCGCCCCGACCCGGAACCGGCCCGGCCCGGTGGCCCGGTCCACCGGCGGTTCGGGTCGAACCAGCCCGGTGGTTCCCGGTTCCGGGCCCGGGCCTTCCATATGGTGAACCGGCCTGGCCGGTTTGGGCCCGGTCCGGAAATAATTTTTTTTTTTATTTTTTTTTTGAAATTTTTTTATGTTTTGGGTTAGATTAGGTATTTTGGTCCATTTGAGGTGGTTTGGGGTGGTTTGGGGTTGAGAAAGAGGGGTAGGGCATTAAATAAAGAAGCCACAAAAAAAAAAATAGGGCGGGTGGCCCGGCCCGGAACCGGCCCGGAACCGGCCACCGCCGGTTCGGGCTCGGGCCTCAATATTCTGAACCGAGGCCCGGCCGGGCCCAAGCCTGAGGCCCGAACCGGCCCGGTTCAGTCCACCCCTGAACACTACTACAAAAAATGCTATTTGCTGCGGTTATTTTAGCCTATTTGCTGCGGTTCCGAACCGCAGCAATTGGCAGCGCAACAAATAGTAGGAAAAGTTATTTGCTGCGGTTCGGAACCGCAACAAATAGATAATTTAAAAAAGAGAAAAATAAACTTATTGGTGCGGTTCACGACCGCAGCAAATTAAAAATACTATTTTTTTAAAAATCGAGATTTCCTAATTGCTGCGGTTAACGACCGCAACAAATACTATTTCAAAAAAATTCAATTTTTTTGTATAGTCACTACAAAATTTTTGCCCTACGACAACGCTAAAAAACTGTGGTATAATTAGAAAAAACCGTTGCCTATATTTTGGGCAACGGTTTGAAAACTGTGGCAATGTAAGGCGTTGCCTATACTTTTGGAAACAGTTTTTATGCTTAAAGGCAACACACATAAAAAACTGTACTTGTAGTTATAGTATAGAGAACAATTTTTTTTAAAGAGGTAGGGCAACACTTTTGAGCCGTTTCCACAAATAACAACAAAAGAAAACTGTTTCCGAAATGTTATATACAATTTTTAATTATTGACATTAAGCAAATTAAAGTGCACATCCTTTTTAAATGAAAATTTAAAAAAAATGCAGCAATAATATGAAATTGGCAAAGATACATTTCACTTTTTGCAACAAAACATAGTCTACAAAATTACATCTATTAATCACCATTCATGGTTTAGAGTCTAAATCATCCAAGCTTAAAATCACAAAAGCAAAAAAAAATCATCAAACTAATAGCCATAAATGTTCATGTCTTCATCTTCATCTTTAAGAAAGTAGTGAAGATGTCTTCATCTTCACTTTCTTCTAAACATCATTAGTCATTGCAAAAAACCTCAAGTGGCAGCTTCTTTGATTTGCTCCTTTGATGTAAACTACAACAGATTTGAGCTGATGGAAAATAAAGGGCACAATAGTTAAGTGGAAAATCATATTGCCATCCAAATTCTAGGATAGGTCTGTATATAATTTTTGGATCGATTTTTGAATATCTAACTGCATCCAATCCCAGGGAACTCAAGGGGTCTAAAGAACCCGGGAAATGCCAGGGAAATAAAAATAAAAAAAGGAGGAAAAGCATAGAGGGCATTAGAAAGAGATGGAAAAGGAGAAAAGGTAATTATCATCACATAGTCTCACAAACATAGATGTAATATAATTAAATAATTGATTCATACAATCTAAAATATGCATAAATGCATCACCAGCTTCAAACAGGGAAAAACCATAAGAAAAAGGAACAAACCTTGAAAAAGCTAAGATAGGGGAGCTAGTGCTTATCCTTCAAACTGTTTTGCATATTCCTCGACCTCAGGTCGGATCTTTGCTATCTCAGATTGAGTGTCAAAATCTGAGTTCATAGTTGCCTCAAAGTCCTCCAGCTTTGTTCCTGCGGAAACCAACTAGTTATAAACTTATAATCATACATCTAAATTAAGCTTATTAATGCTTAACACTTATATAGAGGGATGATGAGTTTAAACCTTCTGTCTTCGCCTTTATCTCAAGAGCCACCTTAACACAAACATCAAAGAACTCTGCCACCTTAACAAAATCCTCCTCAACAAATCCTCTAGAGGTAAGAGCAAGAGTTTCTGGATTGTAAGGAAGATGGAAGTTACTAAAATGGCTATGCAAGCAAAGAGGTTTATGCACAAAAAGCATCTGTTTAAAACCCATTAAGTAAGTAATAATAATAGAAAAAATAGAAAAGCTTGGAACTCAAGCCTAGAAAAACATGCTATTAAACCACAAAGTGGTGCATAATAGAACCGGCATCCATCCATTAAGACCTGTAAAACTGCAAAATTCAAAATGTCACAGGAAAAAGAAGACATACACACCAGCTTAATCCCGACAGCAATCAAGTAACAAATGAAAAATCACAATAAATTCAATCATAACTTATTTTCCATTTCAAAGTGGCAAATATGATACAACTTGCAACCTACAATCAGTAACACTTGCCGAATGTCACTCAATGTGCACTCCTCATCATTCTTCACAACAGCATAGTTCCTACATTTCACAAGTTCACCCAAGTCAGCCTTTAGATTATCACGTCTTGCTTCGATTTTCCTGTTTATTGTAATTTTCACATCCGAAACATTGGAGCTGTGGTTTCCTGCATTTTCCAATTTAGAGGAAATCAGAGAAACTATAGATTATAATAGAACTAGTAAAGAATAGAAGAGTAAAGTGATTTGTGAATCATACATTGTAACAGTTTGCTCCTCGGATAGGCATATACGAGTACTTTTATTTTTAGAAAACTTTCCAAGTAAGAAATTGATTGTGAGCAAGTTTCCAGATTCCAAAGCATCCTAAAATCAGAAAAGGGTGTATGACAAAAACAAAAAATAGACTCATATATTTATGTTAAGAAAGATAGAAAAGTTCCAAACCATGCTCAATTACACATTAGTAACGTTTTTCAGCAACTATAAGACAATTATATTATCACTCCCATTTGGAAGTAATAGTAAAGTTGAGTTGGGCATTTTTACAAACATATTATAAACAACAGCTGCAACCTAAATGAAATTTGTAAATTGGAAACTAATTAACTAGAACTGATCATGTTTTCTCTAAAAATTCAAGGAAATAAATAACTCTTAAATGGAACCATATACAACAACTGCAACCTAAGTGAAAAAAATATTCAGTATAGTGTAAATAGAAAAAATTGAGAATTTACCTAAGATGGAAGAGAGCTGATTGTCGATTCGTCAGTTATGGAGAGCAGAAATCCGTAGGTCCTCTTTGTCGGTTGATACAGAGCGGTGCGTCGAGTGTTAATGGAGAGCAGCACGTCTTCGTCTGTTAACCTGAAGCAGCAGCGGACACCATCTTCGTCGAAGTCGTCGGGAGCAGGGGCGCCGTCTTCTTCGAAGTTGGGGGGAATAGCAGCGGCGTCGACTTCTTCGAATTCATCGGGAGCAACAGTGGCGTCTTCTTCTTCGAAGTTGTCTAGAGGCTGGAGCGGCGGCGGCGGCGGCGTCTTCATGGCTTAGGCAGACATATGGGTTAAAAGGATACCCGAACGGTTCTAATAATAAAAAACTTGCGGAGTACTAGAGTATGTGACCACAGTTTTGAAGTGTGGGCAAACAACAAAAAATAAAAACCGTTGCCCACTGAAGTTTTAGAACCATCTTTTAGTGAGGCAATTAAAATTTAGATGATTTTTTAAACTTTAGCAACATTATAAAAAATGTAGTCAATGTAAACATAAGGAAACACTTTCACGGCAATGAAAAGAATTGGTGTTGCTGTATCCCTAAAATGTGGTAGTGAGTACTCAAATATACAAAATTTATATTTTGTATAAAAGAAAAACCTGCTTACAAAATAACTTAATTTTATCAAGACAAATCAAATTCGCAATTTCTAAAGAACCAAGTCATACACCACAAAATTAATACACAATGAGTACAATACAAAACACAAATTTATAGCAAATTTATCACTACTATATAATTTACAACAAATTATCGCAACCATATATTGCGAGCATACAAGCCTTGTACTAGTGCATACATGGATGGATAGATTACATTTAACAAATCCTGCAGGAAAAATCATAAGATGAATGTACATCCAGGGCGGGCGAGGGAGTCATCAATTCTGAAAGTAGATCCAGTTGATTGGCATTTGAAGGTGCTTTTACTGGCACTGACTCAAAATTTGCTCAATTATCAGCACGCGATGAAGTTGGTTGTGATACAGCAACTGGTGCAGGTTCAGGAGCAACTCCAAAATCAATAAGTGAAGTTTCTTCCTTAACTTCGGTTGGGTTTCCATTTGAAAGTGCCAAGCTATTGGAGGAAGTGTCCCTCTGAAAAAGAATGTTTTAGTTGATTCTGTATGTGCTGCATCTACTGGTGCAAATTATTTATAACCTAGAAACTATCCCGTATTAAGTCGGATGTGAAGAAAGAGGGAAATTAACTTGCGGTGTAATCAGTTTGCGATTCGGTACTATAAGATACAGTTCTTTGAAAAAAATAGTTGAGCCTATAGCCAAATATGAATATAGGGTAGCTCAGTATAGTTCTCGACAACTCAGATATCAAACTTCTTATTTCTCTAAAAGTAATTGTGAAAAAATATGGACGAGTTCACTGTAGTTATAGTTCATCTGTACCTCCAAAGCTACACATAACGGAGCATGTCTTCAATGGCAGAAAGTTTACATACCTGAGTTTATGCATAGGTAGGAGTTTTGGAGGTTCAATAACTCGTAGGGGGGAGGCATTATCTCCAAGAATATCTCGTACTGGGCAAAGATGATGCATTCTCTTTTGAAGATTATT
The DNA here is from genome assembly GCA_945859915.1 of Cuscuta epithymum. Lineage (NCBI taxonomy): Eukaryota > Viridiplantae > Streptophyta > Magnoliopsida > Solanales > Convolvulaceae > Cuscuta > Cuscuta epithymum. The sequence continues at coordinate 3,293,573 of CAMAPF010000017.1, read as the reverse complement.
TCCGATTTTGGTGTATAACCTAAAAATTTATCAATAAAAGGCTTGGAATGATTATCTAATACTAGAGACCCTGGATCTATCTTGTAGTTAGTATTGAATATTTTTATACCAGGAATCTAATTGCCCGCCTGATGTACTTCAGATCATGCCAAGATGTGCCAGAAAACTGCATTTACATATTGTGAATATTTTTAATTACAGTTTTATTTTGGGGGAGGGCATGTAATTAGTAGGTGAATTACATCCAGGGCATTGGCTGCTCATTTATCTTGTTCAGCAGTTCAGCCAAACCGGAATTCACATATTTACCATTTGAAAATGAGGAACATTCACGGCGGAGTAAAAGACTGACAGTTAACAATAACAAGTTCAAGGTAGAAAGACCATAAATGCAAGCCACATAGAAGAAAAACATAAAATGTAAAGAAAAATAGAGTGGGAAATAAAGGCATTTCCAATATAGGTTAGCAACCTGTTAAACAATGAGAGAAGTTGATGAAGGAAAAAAACCACAGTTGTAAGCCTGCGGATGAAAAATGAAGGAACCTGAAAAATAGAAGGGATGCTGGAAAATTAAATAATAGAAATCTTAAATTAACACAGTATGAGTAGGGGAAAAATAGAAAAACATGCAGGCGACATAAACATGCATCCCAGCGGAAACCATATTTCGCCTATGACTTCACCTATGTTGTTTCTGCAATTTGGACATACCATCTGCCCAAAACCTTGCGTCGTAGGACCATTTTTGTCAATAAATGAAACATTTAAGCTACTGTCTCACCAGAAAATGTGTTTTTTGGCATACATATTATGTGTTTTCTCATACTTCGTATATAATAATTCAACGCTATATTTGTCTCAGCTTTACAATTTTGTGTTTAGTCCATGCAAAAAAAGTTGAGGGGTATGTAGGTTGTCAGATATATATAGCTCAAAAGTATATTTGTTCCTTCTCCCATTAGTTATGTAAGATTAACTTTGCAAAGGGGTCTTAAAGAAAGCCAAACATGAAAATGTAGTACTCCGTATAAAATAATATCTTATCTAATTATCTCTATTAATGCTAAAGAAAGTAGATCAGATTATAAACAACAGTAAAGAAGATAAATAAGGGGCTTATGTATATTGTATACTTCAATTTTCCAGCAGTACAAAAGTCGATTCACTTTGAGATCACCAAATCACGATGAATTATCTATGAGTAGAAAGCAAAAAATCATAAATATAAGGTTCATATATTTGTGATTGAGGTGATGATAACAGTACATGTAGAATCTTTCTGCAGATAATTGCCATCATGTAGACTCCACCGGGCTTCAGAGCCCTGTTAAAAAAAGATAAAAGTGTCATTAAGCAGAACATTGAAGAATTAAATGGACTGAAGAAAGAAACAACAATATATTAAGGCTTCGTTTACTTCAGAACCTAAAAGCCTAGAAATTTCATAACCTGCTCACTTCACCTAGCATTTGACAAGCACTAATTGGAGCATTCGTACCACACTGAAAAGTTATAAGCACAAATCACAGGGTTAGTAAGACTGTAAGAACTTGGAAGCCACCGGTGAATTCTCTGAAGTTCAACGATTTCAAATAGCTAAAATTAATTCAAAATGCTTAAGATTTACACTGTTTTCTGGACTGGTCAAGGCCTAGAGGCCAGTGAAACTTTCATGAACTTCTTTATTTTGTATAAGGTCATAAACTCATAACAAAGAGAATCTACTTTCTAATGAGACCTAAGTGTATACGAATTATTTTAACAAATAGAGCAACATAATAATCAACTAGAAGTAAGGAATCAGAAAATACTTTTATACTGTAGAAGATTGCGGAGAAAATTGTCATTATAGAAACACGTTCGTAAAATTGAAATTTAAAAAGAATGAAGTAACTATAAATTTGCAAAAATTAAACATTTTTAACAAATTATTAAAATTCCAAAGAAGCACACACAATGACACAATAAATATCACGAAGTAGTTAGTAAGAAAAATGGCTAGATAAAGTTGTGAGAAGAATGAAATTATATTTGAATTCATATGATCTGCAGCTGCGATAAACCTTGGATACAATCGCTGAACTCCTCCAAAATACTCCGCAGTTGCGTCGGCAAGCGCCATCAGCGAGGAGAGTCGGTGAGCTGACCGTCGGTGAGGAGCGTCGGCATGTTGGACGTAGGCGAGAAGCGTGGCAAGGGCCGTCGGCGGCTGCGCCAAGGATGGCCGAAGGCTTTACTGGGAGGGGAGCTAGGGTTTGGGGTGGGTTTGTCTTTGACCGATTGGGAGGAAAAGGTTTGCGTCTGAAACTTTAAATGGGCTATTTGATGCGGTTCGCTTTACGACCGCAACAAATAGAAGAAAAATATTTCAACGTATTTGCTGCGGTTGCCCCATACCTGAAGCAAAAGAGTAAAAAAAATCAAAAATCGAAATATAATAAGTATTTGCTGCGGTTCTTCTAAGACTGCAGCAAAAGTATGGAAATTTGATACTTTTTGCTGCGGTCAGAGAAGAACCGCAGCAAATACTTATAAATTTTGCCTCTTTGCTATGGATTTACTAAGAACCGCAACAAATGGGTAGCAGCAAATAAGGAAAATTCTAATAGTGTAACTTTTGGAAAGTAATTTTTAACATTAATGCTGCATTTGAACTTGGCTGGCCGGAGCCCATTTAACATGCTAAGTATTTTAAAAGGTCTTCTTGCTAAAAATATTCTTGCTAGTATCAAAGTCTTCTTTATGAAAAGGTGTCAGTACACTCAGTATAGTAATTATTTGCTTACCAAACTTAAAGATCCATTCGTACTTAAAAGTATTATTTGGGCATGAGATATTATTTTCCTGATTGATCCGTTGCTTGGACAAATATGTTGAGAGAATAAAATATCTTAGTAGCATCATTCTTGGGGGAGAGGTCATTGAGATAACTCTCAAGATGGAAAGCCATTCAAATACAACAAGACAAGAATTATCTCTACAAGGAAAGGGCCAACGGATTCATTTTGACAGAGCCTATATATTCCACCAGCATAACAAGAAGGAGGAGGTGCTTGACTAAGAGAATATGAAGTCCAAGGCGCCTAAAACTGCTCATACGGAGTTCTAGATAGAGTTTTATATTCCCTTATATTTTGTAATTCGGTTTTGTGGACTAGCTAAGTGTAGCTTCCTCGGGTTGGGATCAAGTGTGTAGTGAGGGCTTTGCTGTAAAGCCGAGAGGATCTCTATCCGCAAGGTAGAGAAGCGAAACTCTTCCTAGAGAGGATAGAGTTGGGGAGGCTCAAGGGTATATTAGGAGAATCCTCCAAAAATTATCCATCTCTCTTGAGAGATGGATTTTTGGACAACATTCGTGTCCGCAGGTCGCCCGCGCACACAAGTCGCGGTTTTTCTTCTCCGAATTCGGGATTTGATTTGCACCCCCCCTGCGCGCGTGGAGAGAGCCTCTACCCTAAGGAATCTTAACTCCTTAAGGGGAGAGTCCGTTTATAAAGGGTTGCAAATCCCTTGGGTTTTCCGGTGTGGGAAATTAACACTAGAAACCCATCCTTTTTCCCAGTTTTTCCATTCTAACGGGTAAACTTCGAAAAGCGATTTCTCATTCACCCGTTATCCGTTTTGAGCGTACCATATATCGAATTGTAGCCCTTAACAAGGACAATCCGAAACCACTTTGACCCGACCCAAATCTGAAGTGGACCCCACTCAAAAAATTGCCCCAAAATAGCCATTTAATGCAATTTTTCACACATTTTTCCAACATGTTGTGAGGGCTTTGCTGTAAAGCCGAGAGGCGCTCTACCCGCAAGGTAGAGAAGCGAAACTCTTCCTATATAGAGAGGATAGAATTGGGGAGGCTCAAGGGTAGATTAGGAGAATCACTCTTGTAATCTTTCAAAGGCTTGATTAGTGAAGTTGTTTAAAATTTCTCTGAGGGAGGTCAGAGTTTTTTAATCCCTTTTGAGCCAAGGGTTTTTCCTCGTTAAATCCTTATGCACTTTACTATTTCGAAACTCCCATCTCCCCGCACTAGAACTGGGCAAAAAAATTTCACGGTTTCACACACACACAATTCACCCCCCCCCTCTTGTGTTACTAACCGTTTCATCAGCAACAGAATCTCTTTATCCAGGCTCAGGAATTGCCCCCGCTCCTCAAGCATTTGCTGCGGCTCCAGCTACTGCAGCCCGAGGGGGTGCTCCACGCGGTGGGGGTGGTCCTCTGCGGGGTCCTGGTGGTGGACGAGGACAATGAGGGGGTCGTGCTCGAGGGGGCCGGGGCCGAGGTGGCAGAGGATACTACCAGCAGTCGTATGGTGCATAATCACACCTATTGGAATGTTATATAGTTCCATATTTAAATTTCTTATTTTTCTGTTTATGTTATGAATTTATATATATTCTGAACTTCTGTGTATATTCTGTTTATATTCTGAATGACTTTTTTAATTTTCTAAATCTTATGCAGCAAAAGGACAATGAGTTGAAGGTGCAGACTGAATCTCAAGGGAAATCATACGACGTGGACGATTCTGAGCTTTTCTGCAAGGTGGTTCCCACTTATAGAGGATGGTGGTACGGGACGGGGTCTGAAGCGGAGTCTCTTTCAGGCAACTTTGAATGCTCAAGCCGACACTCAAGGCCCACCCAAGAGGAGATTGATGCCCGCATCCAAGCGCAAGTGGAAGCCCAGTTCGCGCAGCAGGAGCAACTCTGGCGAGCGCAGATGGAGAATATGTCGAGCGCGTTTATGTCGATCATGCGACAAGTCTAGAGCTCTAACTCGTCTGTCTCGATGCCTGATCTCTCGGCTTTGCGTACCCCGACCGGCCGACCCCTGTTGCTATGAACTGCCTGAATGAAAATGAAACTGTTAGGATGGATGATCTTTTCCCCGACATTAACACCAATGGCGTTGTGGGCCTGGTGTAATGTTATGTTGATATTGAATGTGTAACCCGGACATCTTTTACTTTTCTTGTTTCTGGACATCTTATAGTTTTCTTTCTGGACACCTCAATGGGCCATTTTAAGTTGGGCTGTTTAATGTTGTTTGTATGTATGCTTTTTTTAGATGATGTGGATGAATGCTTGAACATGAATGGTTGCCGTTTTTTTATTTATTGTTACACTTGAATGCTAACTGCAATTCAATATTGTACTGTTTGATTTCTGTGTGCTATATTAAATAAAAAACGTATATCTTATATATGTACGTACACCCGTACATATATACTGTATACGTTTTTTTTTTATATTTTTAAAACTTGGCACGAAAATATCCGCTCCAACATTTAATACATTAAAACGGTTCTATGACATGGAATCCGAACCAAATTCCGAGCCAAATAAATTCCGAGCCAATTCCTTTGGTTTTTATGTACAGTATAAGTTTTGGGCATGATAATACATTGCCTAAAACCGTGCTAAAGGTTGAGACGGAAATAAATATCCGAGCCAACCCGTTTGGCAGAAGCCAGGTGGCACAGAACTGAGAACCGTGCGAAATCCGTGCCAAGACCGTTCGTCTAGGAAAATTTTAAAGGAATCTCTTCCCAAATCCGTGCCTATACTCAGTTTTTTTGGTAGTGTATCGTACATACATGCATAAAACAGATGAGATTAAATGGCCTAATGCCACACATTAACCAACTCGATTAAGTAAGCGAAATAATTAATCTCCCAGCGGCCCTCATAACGGATGAGTAAACAAACGGACAAAGCTAATTACTCCTACTACATACTCGTACAAGCCACAAGGTATATACTAATACGAACCTGGTACTTCACCTGCGAATGGAAACAAACAAACCTGGAAAGTAAAATCAAGAAAAACGACTGACGGAGAGAAAGAGACAACCAGGGGCAGCAGGGCGGGCTCTAGCATATTTGAGGCCCGAGGCATTCAAATAAAAGTGTTACGTAGTATATTACTCCCTCCGTGACTTTAAAATTTTCCCATTTCAAAAGTAGGTAGATTAAGAATAGTGAAAGATGATATGAATTATTGAGGGTATGATGGGAAAATAGTGGAATAATGTGGTGGAATGTAGGATAAATCCAAAAAAAGTAGTTGTAATAGTGTATTATTTTAAGAATTATTGAGGGTATGATGGGAAGATTTAGAAATAGGAAGATTTTTGTGTTACGGACGAAAAAGGAAAGTGGGAAGATTTTTAAGTTACGGAGGGAGTACAAAATACTACCTTCATTTTTTCAAAAAAAAAAACACTACCTCCGTAAGAAATTGTTTTATAAAGTCAACATTTCTGTATCAATCAATAATAAAGATAAAGTTGTCAAATTAAAATTTAATTAAGAATTGATATCCTAATTAAGTGAATAAAATACGAAGTAGTAATTTGTTTAATAAAGTATTACTAAGACGGTATACAATCAAGATCTTTGGATTCTAGAATGAACATAATTATAGGATAAAAATATATCATTTTCATATTATATACTCCGTACTACACACTTTTTTGTATAAGAATGTGTGAATTTTCAAAGTTAATGTCAATGATCAATAAGGCTAATATAATAAAGACTAAAATACAAAGAACACATACTCTGTAAAAATTGAAACTAAATACGGAGTAATAGAGAGAAATGATCACTGATTCGATTCCGAACTTTAAATTTGTGTTCACGCATATTTAAAATCAAATGATGGATGCCACTATAAAATAATTGATCGGCATCCTAATTTAAGAATGAAGTTGGGATTACGAAGGAATACAATCATCTCTCAAATAACACACATAAATATATATATAAATAGCATTTCTAAAAAATTTGAGGCCCTAGGCACTTGCCTAGGGTAACTCCCCCTATCACCGGCTTTGAGGGGCAGAGCCAGTAGGTGAGGGGGGCAAAATGCTACTACGGTATTACATAATATACTCCTCTTAAAGTTTATTAAACTATTATCCCAATTTTTTCTTATATTTTTTTTATATTAGATACTTTAAGATTGATCTCTATAGTACTACTCCATAATATATTATTATTAATATATTTTTACATACGGATTACCGAGTATTATTTATGAGATAATAATCACTTCTTCAAAGTATAGTGTTGTTATAGATTAATATTTTCCAAAATGACTACTTCTAGAATATATAATGTTTTTATACATATGATACTTTAATGAAGTATTGAAAAATTATAAATGTAGTAGGGAGTATAAACTATAAACAAAATTTTGAACTGCTATACTACTAGAGGAAATACAAATTTGGGGGGTGGGGGCAAAAAAAGAAATTACAAGCCAATAATTAAAAAAATAAAAATGTTGGGAGGGGCAAAGGCCCCCCTAGACATACCTAGACATATACTCCCTCCGTCCCATTTTGGTTGTCCTACTTTCCTTTTTGGGTTGTCCCAAAATGAATGTCTTGTTTCCTTTTTTGGATGAAATATGTGGTTCTAATCAATTCACTTTATTCTACTCAAATCTCAACCACAACTTTTACTTTTCAACCACTTTATTAATAATCGTGCCAAATTGAAAGTGGACAACCATTATGGGACGGAGGTAGTACATAGTTCCGTCCCTGGAGACAACTCTGTGATCGAGAGGGGAGTTGATCGGGATGACCGCCGGACTCTAACGTCGTCTTCCAAGAGAGAGAAATAGCCACTGGACTAAGACAGCGTCGCGGGACGTCATCACCATCGGAGAAGAGGGTCTTGGTCGCCGCCGCCTGAACCAACTGTTGATTATCGCCGGATAAGAAACGCATTTGCTACACCAGACTGCAGGAACTCACAAACGCCGGATGAGGAGCACTGCAGCCGCTGGTGTGAGACCCCGATTGAGTGTCCCCGCTGCTGGACCAACTCTTTCGAGGAAGGAGTTGCCGTCGCCTTCCCTGTGTCGCCGGTGTCGGGGCTTGACGACGATCAACGTAAGAATCGAAATGTATTGAGGAAGAAGACTCAAGTTGAGAGCTGAGAGTTGGGCAAGTAAAGATAAGTTCTATATTAACCAAAGGTGACAACTCCGGTACCTTTCTAAAAACATGGTTACCGTACCTAGCATTCATTTGATTGGACCACATCACTTTATCAATTTTAATTTAGATTTAAATAATTCAACTGCTACCTTTTCATTGATTCATGTGGACAAAGGTATGGTACATTATGGGTACCATAGAAACTACCTTAACCAAAATCTACATTTTTACTCGTACATACTTCGTACTACGTATGAGTTAGAAATATGATTTTTAGTTTAGAAAATTTATGTTATTGTACATACTCTTTTTTAGGACAGATAAAACGGGAAGCTTGGTTCACATTGACGTCCCCACAAAGTGAGTCTGAGAAGGCGAGAAGGGTCCCAACACAAGGGTGTACCCAGGGCAAGTCTTAACATGTCAAATTTTTACAAGAGGCTGCCCTCAAGACTTGAACACGTGAGCTTACGGTCACACAACAACACCTTAACTAGTGCATAGGGCCGGTCCATGGCAAGTGTAGGGTGTGCAGTGGCACAGTGTGACACCGCACCCGAACGTCCTTGAAAATTCAATTTAAATTCAGGGTTTATGTATTGAATTTCCGATTTCCAAACAATTGTAAAACAATTGATGGTTTACGTAATGCATGATGGAATATTGTACTGTTCAAACTCGTATATTAGTGTCGGATTTTGCAAATACTTATTTGGGCCTTATTAATGACATAAGAGCCCAACATTACCTAAATAATGTTATTTAAGTTTTCAAGACAATTTGAGGAAGGTCGGGCAGCCCAAACATTATTTTGGGCCCAACCTGCTAAAAATAACAAGTATACGAGAATAGCATCCTAGACCCACTCGGGAGTGACCCACACGGCTAGTAGCCCAATAATATGTATGACAAATGTCAAAATAAGTGATAGAATGATTAGAGAAGAATACAAATGCCTATAGCCCCATCTTTGACATTATTGGGCTAAATAATGGGAGTAGGATTTTCCTTCTATGATATCCATCAAGTAAATTATTGAGATGAACCTACACATATTGGAGATCAATAATGTGATGAAGGAAGTTGACTTGTTCTAAATAAATTAGAATGAGTACAAAAGAAATCTTTGACAAAAGATAACACAATAGGACCCATCTTCCCATTTTTGGAAGTATTGGTAGATATTTTGGACCCCAAAATAATTGGGATCAATTGGGAACCACTCCACATGATATTAGTACCTGCAAGACAAATAAAAATTGGTGAGAGGACTTACCTTGGCCGGCCAGCATGGAGAGGGGCTGCACAAGACTTGATAGGAATCAAAGTTTGGGCCACCATCTCTATTTTCGCACAAAATGGTGTGCTGTTTGTCTCCACTCATTATGGGAGTTATACTCGACCAAACAACGTGAGTGAGGTGTCCTTGGATAGCCTTTGAAGTCTAGTTTCATATTGGAGTGGTCTTTGTGCGAGAGGGGAGAGCTTACCATACAGAAATCGAGCTGGAGTGAACTGCTGTCTGTAAACTCGAGCAGTGAGAGTACTGAGGCTGTTTGGTTGATATCTCGAGTTATACCAATCCAAATACGGCGTGCGAGATACCAAACGAAATCTATCAAGACTAGGAATCCGTGAAGGTCTGGTTTGCATCAATCGGAGTAGTGGAAGGCTTCCAAATCGTCCGAGCAAAACACAACCTTGCAGGAGCAGATTTAATCTTCTAAAGTGAGTTTTAACCCCAAAACCTTTCCCTTCATTTTCCAAATGATATGAACGATTGGTGGAGCTATTATACACTACTCCAAGTGTATAATATGTCCCTATTAAGTTATTTTATTGATGTAATGGTTAGATACTAACCTAGAGCAAATCTTGGAAAACTAGGAAACGAGTTAGCCGGAAAACACCCATTCTAGGGGCTGTTTTCGTATCAACGATTAGGGGTTGAACTAAAACTTTGAGGGGGCTGTTTAACACTCATTTCAAAGCAAGGAATCAGTTCTCAAGATTCCTTGGCCGAGGCTTTGGTCATTGGATCGAGAAGGAAAGTTTTAAAACTCATTTGAGGTGAGGATTGACATCCAGTTGCTTACAACTTGTAGGTTAAGCATGAGATTACCTAAATGCCTAAAGCATGATTTTTCATGGATTATGATGATTAAATATTGATGAAATATTGATATAGTTTCCAAGGAATGAAATCGGAAATGATTTGAGGATGTATGAATAATATGAGATTAAATGAGTTATAAATGAACTATTTTGTGAAATAGGGATTTTACTCATGTATGAATTATGTGGATACATAAATGAATATTTATGTATTGAGATTGAATACTTAAGTTGCTGCTACATGTCTATAAATATGTGGAGAATTACAAAATGAGAGTATTTGTATGATAACAATAATCTTAATAGTATTGAAATACTAGTTAGTGATTATTGAAAATTGTTGTTGGAATTGATCCTAGGGATTGAACTGTATGAAATGCACTTGAATATACTTCAAGTGTATATGATGACTTAGTATGAAACTAAGGTTAAGTGGTGGGGAGTCTTTAAGGATGACCCATGGTAGTTTATTGATAAGTTAATTCTAGGCATAGGGTTGCTTAAGAATTGGACCTTCATGCATGGTGATGTGATAGAGCCGAGCTCTAGGATGCATGGTAAGGGGGTAGACTTGTAGTCTATGTATTGAATAACTAGAGCCGAGCTCTAGCGCTTGCGTGGTGATGTGATAGAGCCGAGCTCTAGAATGCAAGGTAAGGAAATTGACCCGAGTGACATGAATTGTATGGTGATGTGGTAGAGCCGAGCTCTAGAATACAATGTCATGTGTTAGGGTTGGACTCTATGAGTTGTCGTGGCTTATAGTCACGGGGAATGAGAATGTTGATTTCTAAATGAATATGGACCCACGGGCCGACTACTTGACTTTTATATAAAGTAAGTATGTTTTCAAACGGGGTAACTTAGGGTTACAATCATAATGTACTATCACCCTATTTGAGGGTCTTGTGTTTGAAATACTTGTTGTATATCTATTAGATGTCTGCCACACCAGTACTTTATAGCCGTATAGAGTACTGACCCCTTCGGGGGCGTCCCACCACCATTTCAGGTTGAGGCTAGAGCTTGCATCATGTGCTCGTTGATCGAGTGATTCCTCGGGGAGAAGACTTGTTTCGTGCTTCCTCCATTCTATTTGAAACATTAATAAATTTGCTCATGGATATTTTACTATAGAGCCTGCGGGCTCATGAATAGCCCTGTGTGGCCTTTTTGTTTTAAATAATGTTTTCCGCTGCGTTATGAATTACTTATTATGTTTGTTTATGGATGTTATATGTGTGAATGATATTCAAGACGCTTTGTATAATATGAATGTGTTGGACTGCGGTTGACTATTCGTATTGTACGGCGAGTTGTTGACGTGTCCGGGGCGTGACACACAGGGCCCATAAATTTTGAAAGCCCAAAAATTAAAAATTTATGGTAGTATTAGTTATCGTGTCAGCCCAAATGCACAATACTTATGCCTAAGAAATTAAAGAAGAAGTGTAAGAATTGAAGATCGACAAGCTGAAGCAGATCCCATAATTCTCGAACCCCCATACCCAATAGACAACTGGGTCTGGAAGATCAGTTCAAACGACAAAGCTAGGGAGGAACGACGCCTCATGCCCGGACGCCGCCACCACGTCACGCCTCCGGCCGCCTCCACTACTCCAGGCCTTCACCTCACTGAAGAATTGAAGTGCTGGCCGTTGGGCTCCTGCTACTGTAATTACTAGTTACTAGTTACTGACTTACTGTTATGTCATTATGTCACCTATGTGATTGGAATTGGGTTGCTTATTTTTGTTACTCAATATTTATAAGGTCTGGCTCACTTATAATCGAACTTCTATATTAGAGATTGTTGTTGAATTAATTAAGTAATTAGGTAATTAAATTAAATTGATTATATATAACAATCAATTTAAGTGAAAGGTATTTTATTAATGGATATTGTCTCTCTTTTTAAGTGAAATGTTTCTAAATACGCTCAAAGATTGCCTTTTGTTTTAGGTGAAATGTATTTTATTAATTAATATTTATATTGTAACTATTATATTCATTATCAACTTGTTATTTAACACAAATTATCAGTAATTTATAGCTATTATCAACAATTTTTTGTTGGTGCACCAAGTCTCCCCTTCTTTTTTGGGACATACTCTCTCCGCACTCTATTGTTTGTCAAAATAGACATTGGCGCAATATTTAAGGGAAAAATTAGTAGGGGTAATGGATGGAATAAAAAAGGAAAGTGAAAAAGTATGAAATAGAAAAGAAAAGTGAAAAAAGTTAAGGATAATGAAGTATTTTTAAAGGACAATCTTACCAAATAGGTAAAGTGTAGCACATTTTTAAATACTTCTCAAAAAGGAAAGTGTAACACACAAAAACGTGGAGGGGGTATGTAATAATAAAAATAGGTTCAACTTTTATTGGTTGATGGGCATGAAGTTAGATATATCATTTGAAAGAATGACAAAGAAAACAGCTTAGGACCTAAAACAAAGTGTGTCATATGTGCAGGGAGTAAACCTTTAGGGAATTTTCTCTAGTAATAACATAGTCATGGTAATTTGGGTTTAACTTTTACAGTTAAATTTTAATTGTACGACACTATACTAGTGTAACTTTTAGTCATGTTCTTATAAATAATTGTTATTTTAAAATTTTTAATTTCATACTCTCTGTTTCTAATGAAATTTCTTAAGTGGAATATATTTCCAATGAGATTTCGTGGCTATGTATAATGCCTCAAAATAATTCACAATATTAATAATCCACAATATTAATGCACCAAAGAGCTCTCCAATAATTAAATCACTTTTGGGAAACATGCATGGTCGTGTTGGGAAACATGTATATAAAGTTCCCCATGTTCATCCTTTCCCTTCTCTTAAAGTCTACTCATAAAAAAAAATGAGCAAGTGAATCATGTGAGCACAGTACGGTGAGCACACTACAACCGACCCAGTAACAGGCCCAAGGGAAAATAGCAAAATAATTCGGTGGCATTTTTGTAATTGATGTGAAAATCGTGGTTTCTGCTAAATGAGCATTAGTGTATTGTTAATGAGCAATAGTCCAATTTTAATGAGTATTAAGCGTCCAATAAAGAGCACCGTGTTATTACAAGAAAGCTGATATCACAACTAAAAACGGTGGCATTTTCGTAATTTCAGTGAAAATCGCGGTTTTCGTTAGATGAGCATTAATATACTTTTAATGAACATCAAACGTATTCTACTGAGCATTAAGAGTTAAGTAATGAGTATTGTAATATCAACTTCATATATTGTTATTCACTTTCTTTTTCTTATTTTTTATTTTATAAAATCTCATTAAGTTATATCTATAATTAATTCATATTAATTTCAATATGCGAATCTAATGTAATATGGTACTTTTGAAATATGCATTGTTATGACATTTTTAAAATGAGCATAATATCAGTATTAAATGAGCATACATAACTTTGTTAGTTGGACGTTACGACATTTTCATTGATGAGCATCAAACCTCCTATATTAAGATGAAAATAACTCTTTCTATTAAATGAGCATTAATGAACTTTTAATTAGACCTAGACCTACTCTGTTGAGTATTAGGAGTCTAATATTGAGCATCACAATCTATGTTTCATATCTTCTAATTCACCTTCTTTTTACATTTTTTCTTTTATAGAAACATATTAGATTATATCTACAATTAATCCCTATGAAGTTCAATATGTGCATCTAATGTAATATGATACATTTGAAATATGCATTTATATGACATTTTAAAAATGAGCATAACATCAGTATCGATTGAGCATATGTAGCTTACAAAATAAGCATTAATATGAAAATAATAAACTTTGTTAATTGATCATCAAGACATTTTTCATTGAGCATCATGATCTCTGCTCTTGTGTTTATAATCAACTCTCATGTAAATGTAATGTAATATGTTAATTTTGAAACATGCATTAATATGTCATTTTAAAATGAGTATAAAACCAATATCAGATGAGCATACATAACTTAAAAATGAGCATTAAAATTTTCAAAAGCTAAATTGAATTCTCTAATGTGTTCAAATATTCATTTGTGTAAGCTCATTTCTTTTAATCGTTATACTCATTCGAATATAATATAAATTCCTTTGTATAGTATGTACATCTAGTAAATTTGTTATTAACAATTTAATTAACTATCATTATACATAACAATGAGAAATATAAAAGTGTTATATTAAATATATTTATAGGTTTTTGTTCTTGAATTGCAAATATAATCGTGTTGTTTTTATAATATTTACTCATGTACATTTATTTATAGTATACTCATTTTAGTGTAATACAAAACTCATGTTAGTAATTAACACAAAATATTTAATAAATTAATAAATATTCATTTTATAATTTAAAATATATAAAAATAAAATTAATACCTAAAATAATTTTTTAATGCACAGATTGAAAAAACTTAAGTTAGAAGTTTGATTGGAAAAAAGTAACAACAAACTCCAACATTAAATAATATCTTTAATAATACATTTTCATAATAGTTGAATAAAAAATTAAAGCAAAAACGTTGATGTTTTTTAAATGCGCAAAAAGGATGTTAAATACAAAAGAAATAAAAGAAAGAAGGAGAAAAACAACAACGTAACTAACCTGTAATGCAACCTACGAACGAAACCAAAGAAAAAAGAAAAACCAAACAAAACCCAGCGATCAGCAGGCAATGGAGCCGGCGTGAAAAAGAAAGAAAACAGAGATGGAAAGACAACTTAACTATTAGGCTTTAAGTTGAAACTAATTAGGAATTGCCGGCTATACCATGCTCTAGGTACAACTGGTTGTACGATAGTATTTGCTTGTAAAACATGCATGATATGGCCGCGTTGTGATGAATATTAATTAAGGAAAACAATGTGCTACCTTCATTCTTATGTGGAGTATTAGTCTCAAATAAGATCAAATTAGCCCAAAATTCAACAATATGACTACAATCTTTTTACTCTCAAAAAAGGACTAACATATGTCCTTTCTTCTCATTCTATCTAATTCCTATAATTCCTAATAGATTTCATAAGAAAATTATAGTTTTATTTATAAAAAATATAAAAATTAATAAAAATATGTATAAATTAATCATAAAAACGTGGAAGAAAAATAAAAAATATAAAAAATAAAAAAAACTTTAAAAAAAGTCAACAATAAAATAAAATACAATGCCTAAAAAATATTTAATAAAATATGTAGGCCACTATCACCGCGTCCTCCATCTCCCAGCACCACTAGCTCCAGTCGCCGGGTAAAAATGCCATCTGATGTAAAAAATGCCATATTTCTCTGAAAACGTCATGAAGATGACATTTTACTCTTTGAAAAATATCCAGCTTTTTTTTCAAAATTGCATGCCATTGCCATGACATTTTTCAACTTGGCATTCTTTTCGGCGACTGGAGGTGGCGGCATTGGAAGGTGGGTGAGGTGGTGGTTGAGGCCTATATAATTTTTATCTATTTTGTATGTTTTTTAAATTTGTTTATGTTTTATTATTATTTAAAAAATCCTATTAGAATGATAAGGGAAAGGGTAGAATAGGAACAATTAATCCTATTTTGGGAATTAAAACTTGAATCTCCTATTGTTGCAATTTTCCTTATATTTAATCCTATTTAGGGAAATCTCCCTTCTTATATAGTTGTAACATATTGAATTTTAGAGTATTCGCTAGGTTTAGGATCGGTTCGGTTCTTACTCAAAATTAGTGGAACTGTTATAAAAAAAATTAACCAATGATATGAGTTCGGTTCCTATATAAAAAATCAAGAACCACTATGGACGAACCAATAAAGTTCTGTTCTTGCTTAGCTTTTATCAGTTTCTGGAATAATTATTTCACCTAAGAATTAACGCATAGTTTACTTTTTCTACCACATAAAAATTTTGAAAATTCGAAACACAAATATTAATTAAGTGAACAATTAAAAATTAAATACTTTCAATTTTCATTTAATAAATAAAATATAAAAATCGTTGTCGTGTGGTAGAAATTAAAGTTCATCATCATATCATAGTAGCAAGAATAAGACATCCACTTCAAGCATTTCAAACCCTAATAAATCCATTGAGTTCACATGTATAGATATAAAAGCATCACTACAATCTACTCACTAGTTGCATAATTCATAATACATCTAATAATTTGAAATATCAAAAAGATAGTAAAGTAAACCGTAGGCAATCACTACAAGTTATTCGAGTTATTTTATACTTATATAATTAATTTACAATTGTTGGCTAAATATTATTCATTGTATATATTATTATTGTTGTGGTGATGGTGGTGGTGGTTATTGTTATTTTTAATATTGTTGTTATTATATTATTATCACTATTATTATTTTTTTTTTTTTAGTAGCGGTTCCTCAACTGTTTCTGCATGTATTTTTTATAGGAACATGACCTGAACCTTAAAACTAATACGATAGTACATAGTACCGATCATTTGTAGGAACCAAGCCGGGTTATAATGGTTTGGTTCCAACCAGTTCTCCGGTTCCCAGTTCCAAAATGTCACCCCAACTATTCGCATGTTGTACTTTGATAGCATTTTATTTATTATTAATGTATAAGAAATTAATTTTTTAGAACTATTGTCAATTCCTCTCATTTAAAATTTAAATTATGATTTTTAAATTTTTTAGCAATATAATAATTAAGGAACGAAATATGTCAGTGGTCAAAGTTGTGCATTAACAAACTTGAAAATGGAAAGTTTTGACTATGCTAAATGGAATGAAGACTATTGATGCGGCCATGAAGAGATCAGATGAAAATAGTTATTTTGAGAGAGAGGAATTTTTTTAATATAAATATAGGTATTTAAGACATACTACATACTCCATCCGTCCCAATTTGATGGTCTTGTTTCTTTTGGGCACAAAGATTAAGAATATGTGGTAGAAAGACTAAAGAACCTTACTTTATTGTAATGTTCATCCTTTTACTTTTACTGTTCATTAAAAAGGAGGGGTATAAATGGTAATTCACTTTTAGTTTTTTACGAAAAAGGAAAACAAGACCATCATTTTGGGACATCCCAAAAGGAAATACAGGATCATCATTTTGGGACGGAGGGAGTACATCTTATTAAATTCACAAAGTTGAAGAGATCGGAAAGAGTTACTATTTAAGCGGTCAACGGATAGCATGTCATGTTAGCGGATCGTCAATATCAAATTACCAGAAGATGTTTGGTAATTTAACTATTCGGGCATAAAAATTATTAGAAAACACTATTTTTCAAAATGTTAACTCAAAATTAAACTCTCCTATTAGCAGTGTTTTCATCTCAACGGTTTTGTCCATAAATGCTAGGGTCAGACAGCTATTTACCAAACTGCGTTTTCGTTTATCATAAATGCTAAAAGGGTTCAAGCCACCATTTTTTTCCTGAAACCTCATTTTAATTACAAACACCCCCATCATGTAATTTATGAAGTACTAGGAGTATTAATAGAGTTACTATTTAAGTCTTAATTAGATAGAATTTCAAGGAATAGAGTTAATGATTCTTAGCTTAGTTTAGTGTACAAATAACTTAAACTCTCTTTACCCATTTAAAAAAGATGATATATTCATATTTATAGAGAGAGTTGTGACTTACAAATTACCATAGCCAACTAGTCAACTAGACAACTACTGTCCATCCAATTCATGTTTTCTTAAAGCTAAGACACGGGTTTCATGCACCCAAGCAACACATAAGCACATGTAAAATACAAAGATATATATGGGCACGCAAATAACCGATATCTATTCACAAACAATAACTTTCTATGTAAACGATTTACGAATTGACAGGATTTGCTTGATATGGACACATATTGTCAAGGCATACATAACAGCTATCTTTATGAATGATTTAGAGCTAGATGCTTGAAATATGCTTTCACATAATCATGAGTTGTTTGTAATTTAATTCCAATGAAGATGATTGCGTAGTAAACCAACTCTAGACGATGTCTACAAAATGTCCAATTCAAGATACTTGGTATATAAATACCTGTTTTTCTTCTAAATCTACGTACACAAAGTCACAAACGTACTTGTGGTACGTGGAAGAGCCAAGCACATGACTGGGGTATGATACATTACTTAAGTGCTAGTATAAATAGTGTGTTATTGTTTCCTTTTACGAAATCCTTGTGAGCTGGAGAAGGAGTGTTAGACATAATATAACTAATTACCGAAATGGAAAAGTATATGTGCATTATCCAGCCAGGCAATAAGCTAACGTTAAGTGTGGCGGTGCCTCTGCTTCACTTGCTTTGCCTCTTTGCCCCACCCATTCTGTTTCAGTTGGGATGCTCTTGGGATTGCGTTTGGGTTATACATTCTCACCGGCCTTGGAATCACTGTCTCCTATCATAGGAATTTATCCCACAAGAGTTTCAAGGTTCCCAAATGGCTCGAGTATTTTCTTGCTTAGGATGTTTTCTTTTGGACTGTTTTCAGTCCCAGACCAGACCAGACCAGACTTAAACAGACCAGACCAGACCAGACTTAAACAGACCAGACCAGACCAGACCAGACCAGACTTAAACAGACCAGACCAGACCAGACTTCCGTAGTTATAAAATACACAGAGACCAGACGTTTACCAGACCAGACCAGACCAGTTCAGACCAGACCAGACTAAAACAGACCAGACCAGACCAGACCAGACCAGCAAATTTCAGTCCAAAAGAAAACATCCTTATTGAGGTGTTCAAGCTCTTCAGGTTTTAATTAATTATTATGATCTCAGCTCGCTCTTGTATCTTTTATATGTTAAGACTTAAAAATTCATTCTAAAAGGTCAACCTGATAGGAGAAGTAATCTAAATATTAATATAGCGTTTAATTCTTTCACAAGTTTCCAGAGGGAATTCAACATTATGTGCATACACGATTGCATATTATAATTTATGAGTGTTACTTATTAACAATTATGTAAATCTAGATTTGTCAAGTTTATGAACTTATATATTTGTATCGGATTTCAAATATTAATTTAATCTCATCACAAGACAAATATTTTAATTAGTATATATTCTACTACTATACGTATTATAATTAGTTCATTGGTTGCAAATGGTCATGCACTTGAAGGTATGAAGTACGTACTTCAGTGTGGTATATGTGAATTCATGGTATATCACAAACGTGAGCACACATAAATGGTTAAGTGCACAATATTTTTAAATATGCTATTCGGTTTTATTCCTATACATAGGGAGATCCAATTGGTTGGGTGAGTAACCATAGATACCACCACCGGTTTACTGATTCAAAGAAAGATCCTCACAGTCCCATTCAAGGGTTTTGGTTCAGTCACATGGGATGGCTCTACGACTCCAAATCCGCCAAAGCGAGGGTACCAATTATTTTTGTAGTAATAATTACCCAATTTATCTTAACTAAATATTATATTGTTAACAGCTAGTGTGCATTAATTATGTTATACGGAGTACATTATTTGGTTTGTGGGTACTTGCAGCGTGAGGAGCTAACAAATGTAGCGGATTTGGAGAATCAGGCTTTCTATAAATTCATTCAAAAAACCTATATAATACACCATATTATGCTTGCAGCATTTCTTTTTTCAATTGGTGGATTTCCGTACATAGTTTGGTGCATGGTATGTATGCATTCGTTGGGGTTTCAATTATTTTGATCATTATTATTTTGATATAATAAGGCTTGGATTGCTATTTGACTTTATATATAGGGAGTAAGAATTGTATATCTAGGCCACATAACATTCCTTGTGAATTCTGTGTGCCACATGTGGGGACATCAAGCATGGAACACTGGTGATCTGTCTAGAAATAATTGGTTAGTTTATTGAATTCTTGTTTTTAATGTTTTTGTCTGGAGAAGGTGATTCCGACTCCACGGGCCGGATCAATTCCAAGTTCCCACTTTCCAAGTATCTACTCAAATTCTTAAGAAATCTAAATCCGAATTTCTCAGCTCGAACAACCCACAAGATTTTCACCGTCATCTATGCACCACCGTGCACAAAAAATCGTTCTTTACAAATTTATTGCACGTGTCCTTAGGTTCCCAGCCCTTAACTCCTGTCACTAATTTGTCAAACATTACCATGTTTCCAACAAGAAGCTAACTCTAACATACAATAATAATAATAGTAATACAATAAAATTATTAGGGAATAATGTCCAATTTTTCTTAAATATGATATGAAAAGACAAATTTCAGCAATTATGAATAGAAAACAAAATTAAGAAATTGGAGGTACTAATTAATTAATGATGTTTTCTTTTGGACAGTTTTCAGTCTCAAATCAGACCAGACTTAAACACACCTGATTAGACCAGACTAGATGTGAACAATTATAAAATACACAGACACCAGATATTTATCCGACCAAACCAGACTAGTTCAGATCAGACCAGACCAGACTTGAACAGACCAGAACAAAACACACTAAATCAGAACGGCAAATTTCAGTTCAAAAGAAAACATCTGAATTCATTTAGTCCTAATCAGAGTTTTAGTTTTTTAGGCTTGTGGTTTTGTGTTTTCGGTTTTCTGTTATTTCATAATTAATCACATTTTTATATTTTAATATATGTCACTTATATTGATTATGATAAACCAAACACCATTATAATAGATTTAGAAAAATATATGTCCAAGCAAAAGTCGATAATTAGATCTAGACTTGTATCCCACATATTGTAATAGTTGTTTACTTGTTTCACCATGTGTACATGTCAGTCTTCATTTTCTTAAAATCTCTTCATTCTAATACTCAAACAGTCAAACCTGATAACTAATACCATGGTTATTATTGCATGTTAGAGTAATTAATTTGTTTTCAGGTTTGTGGCATTGTTAGCATTCGGAGAAGGATGGCATAATAACCATCATGCCTTTGAGCACTCGGCAAGGCATGGTCTAGAATGGTGGCAACTTGACACAAGTTGGTGCACTATTTGGACACTTCAAAAACTTGGTCTTGCTAAAAATGTGAAGTTGCCTTCAGATGCTCAGAAAAGAAAGATGACATTCAGAAATATCGACAACTCCAAACTATCGGGCGATGGGTTTCTGCAGCTACCTCTTAAATAGATAGTCAGGTTGAGTCCATATTGCACCACCCGTCGTGTCACGTACATTTAGTCGAGTATCCATAATTTAATGTATGTACGGGTTGTTTACTTTTTTTCTATTAAGTCCAAGCTCGTTCTTGTTTGTGAATTTCATTGTATTATCCTTTTTTCCTTTTTAATGTCCTTTTTCTTATCATGCTTTTTGTTCTTTGTTCTGTTCTTCAAATTTATAGTACAATGATGAACATATTTTATGTATTTTCCCCTCAGAATTCATATGAATCTTTTTATTTTGTCATTTCAGATTGTGATTAAAAATGAATATAGGTTGTAACACGAGCATTTTCTTGTTCATTCTGTGAGAATAATGGAACAGAATGCTCTGTAAGGAACTGTGGCAGATAGTTACTTTTGTGAGTAACAAATTCTATCAAACTTTTGTTACTAAATTATGCATATAGTTATTTTAGAGAAAGCTCAAAGAGAAATATGGTCTTTAATTTATGAGTATGTATATGATACAACCGGCTGTACGGTGAGCACCGTACAGCCGGCCCAGTAACAGGCCCAAGGGAAAATAGCAAAATAATTCGGTGGCATTTTTGTAATTAATGTGAAAATCTTGGTTTTTGCTAAATGAGCATTAGTGTACTTTTAATAAGCAATAGTCCAATTTTAATGAGCGCCGTGTTAGTACAAGAAAGCTACTATCATAACTAAAAAACGGTGGCATTTTCGTAATATCAGTGAAAATCGTGATTTTCGTTAGATGAGCACTGGTACACTTCTAATGAGCGTGAGACGTATTCTATTGAGCATTAAGAGTCGAATAATGAGTATTGTGATATCAATTTCATATATTGTAATTCACTTTCTTTTTTTTATTTTTTCTTTTATAAAACTCATTAAATTATATCTATAATCAATTCCTATAAATTTCAATATGTGAATCTAATGTAAACATTGATAAAACATTTTAAAAGGAGCATACCATCAGTACAAAATGAGCATAAATGATTTTCAAAATGAGCATTGATATGAAAATAATAAGCTTTGTTAGTTGATCATCAACACATTTTCATTGAGCATCAAACCTTTTTTATTGAGTATTAGAAGCATGTAATTGAGTATCATACTCTCTACTCTCGTGAGCATCAAGTATATTTTATTGAGCATTAGGAAGCTAACAATGAGCATCCCGATCTCTGCTTCATATTTTCTAATTCATCTTCTTTTTTTAATTTTTCTTTTTATAAAAATATATTAAATTATATCTATAATCAATTCCTATGAATATCACTATATGAATCTCATGTAATATGTTACTTTAGAAATATGCATTGATATGACATGTTAAAATGAGCATAATATCGGTATCAAATGAGCATACATAACTTACAAAATGAGCATTGATATGACATATTAAAATGAGCATAATATCAATATCAAATGAGCATACATAACTTACATAATGAGCATTGATATGAAAATTGTAAACTTGGTTAGTGGAACATCAAGACTTTTCATTGAACATCAAACTTTGTCTACTAAGTATTAGAAGTATGCAACTGGATATCATGATCTCTGCCCTCATGTATGTAATCAACTCTTATGCGCTTGTAATGTAATATGATATTTTTGAAATATGCATTAATTGGCAATTTAAAATGAACATAAAATCATTACCAGATGAGCATACATAACTTAAACGAGCATAAAAAAATTAAAATGCTCATTTTAACTCTCTAATTTGTGCTCAAATATTCATTGTGTGTGTTCGTTTCGTTTAATTGTTATACTCATTCGAATATAACATAAACTTTTTTCTATAATATGCACTTCTAGTAGATTCGTTATAAACTATCGTCATATGTAACTATGAGAAAATAAAAAATAATTTATAGTCATCCGTTCTTGAATTACAAATATAATCGTATTCTTTTAATAATATTTACTCATGCATATTTATTTTACACTATACTCATTGTAGTATAACGTAAAGCTCATGTTAGTAATTAATACACAATATTTAATAAATTAATAAACATTCATCTTAAAATTAAAAATAGAAAAATAAAACATTAATACCTAAAATATTTTATAATGCACAAACTAAAAAAACTAGGTTAGAAGATTAATTTGAAAAGAAAAAAAGTATGAGACATTAAATAATACTATCGGTATATCATACTCCGTATTATATATTCTCATAATAATCTAATATAAAATTAAATAAAAGATGGTCAAAGAAAAAAAAGAAAGTCAAATAAGGAAGCAGAGAAGTCCAGAACATCACCAGTATGCGGAGCATGCGTAAAACCAAATACGGAGCATTAAAACGGCTATACGTGTGGATGGTACAACTTGGGGTAGGATGTAATTTACCTTAATTTATTGCTCGGAAGTGTCTATGGTTTTTTTGTCTCTTTTTGATTAAATTAAATATATGTATTGCTCTTCCAAAAAAATGTATTGCCACTAAGTATTGCTTGATGATGTATGTTTGCCTTTGCTTTTTTTTTGAATTACCATGTTTTCAATTAACAGAAATATTTTGGAAAAAAAAACAAAAAAGCCAGAAATCAAATTGAAATCAATCAAATGAATTGTTCAAATTTAGTTCGACATTTGAATTTAGGCATCAAAACCGATTCAAGTGAACCCACCACACGAACAAAAACAGGGGTATTATTAATTTTAAATTTCTGTTTATAGTATTCAGGCTTCGTAGTCTCTACAAAATAGACACGAATAATTGAATAAATCAAGAAAAAATGAATATCAAGTATTACCAAGTAAATAAAAATTACTTACTACCTCCGTAACACAAAGATCTTCCCATTTTGACTTTTCACGGTCTTCTAAGTTGAACTTTGACTCTAAATATCTACATATCTATATTTATGAAATTCATAATAAATTAACATTCAAATAATATGTTTTACAATGAGGTATATAAAATAAATTTTTAATCATAACATAATGTGAGTTTTGAATAATTAATGGTCAAAGTTTATAAAGTTTGACCCAAAAGAGTCAAACTGAGAAGATTCCACCGTTACGGAGGTAGTATGTTAAAACACGTCATGTTTCCCTCACACTTTTCTATTTTTTAGCATGCTTTCTATATTATATAGGGGTATATTTAAGTACTCTGTTTAGATGACTTGCCTCTTTTTGGTCCGGCTAAAACTACGATGGTTTTTGGGCCGCCTAAGCATAAAAAACTTCACTAGAGTCCTCTTAAAGACAACATAGTATCCCACGGCGAGAAAAAGTATAGAGCAAGCTAACATGCTCGTTCACAATAATGAACTCCTTAGAGTAGGCTAGTGTGCTCCATAAGTCTATCAGAAAATCGACTTAGTTAGACCGATTAATCGACTTAGACAATCCCAACTGTAGAGATCGAACTAATCAGCATAGTCGGCAAAAAATCCGATCTAGTCGCTTAGGTGCCCCTCACCCGCCCGGCTAGTGCCTAACAAGTTTTAGAACAATGAGCGTGATGAATGGTTGAAAATTTATAAATATTTTAGATGAATGAGTATAAGTTTTTTATCTCGCCGCTCGTCAGCGTGCTTCTAATTAGCAGGGAGGGATCCAATAATTTATGATGCCCTGGACTAAAGAGTAATTATACTCGGTAAGTCGGTTTAAACATTAGAAGGGTTGGCTGAATATAAAAATGAAAAAAATACAAAAAAAATAAGTTATTCAGAGCTTCAATCCACTATAGTTTGTACATAGATCCTCTCTTGCTTCTTAGTGAACATACTAGCGTGTTGCATAAATCTACTCATACATCTACTCGTCACACGACCCATTGACGCATTATACTACTAGTATTATTATTGTAATCTCTCCGTACTTTTTGTTTGCTACAATAGGTGTTGGCACATTTTTTAAGAGTGAAATAGTAGGGGTAATGAATAGTGTAGAAAGAGTGGGAAAGATGGTGAAAAGTATGAAGGAGAATGAAAAAAGTAGAAAATATTTTTTTCTTTACGGTTGTGATAAAGGAAAGTGTAGCAAACAAGATAGGATGATATTCACGTGTAACTATACCGTCCAATTTGGTCTTTATCTCTTTTTATACGGTTGAATATTTTTCAATGTATTTAAATTGTATACAACTAAAATATAAGTAATGAACAAAAATGTGACCGTAGTAATTTGAGTGACTATACTATATTTAGGATGTTTTCTTTTGGACTGAAATTTGCCGGTCTGGTGTGGTCTGATCTGGCCTGGTCTTGTCTGGTCTGGTAAATGTCTGATCTCTGTGTATTTTATAACTACGAAAGTCTGGTCTGGTCTGATCTGATTTGGGACTGGAAACAATTCAAAAGAAAACATTCCTAAATATTACTCCGTACATCGTAGTGATCATAAAACAGATCCATAGTTACATGTAGTCACATTTTTGTCCATAGATCTTTTATTCATAATATTTTATGAATAAACAAAGGAAGGGTGTAGAGAACTCTAGTCTAGTGTTGACCGGATAAACAAAATGCAAGAAAAATCGATCTGCTTCACGAACCTTCCAGCGCCTTATGGTTGCTTCCAAAATCCAAACCCGAGTGACGCTAGCAGTATATATACCCGCTTATAGCCGGTGAGCTAATCGATATTCGACGCATATATATTCACGCATCCACGAAATTGATCATCCATTAATAGGTCAGATCGAAGAGCCCTAGCCTGTTGGAAGTTGAAAGATGAGATCTCAGAGAATGAAGGCGGCGGTCGACCACCCGGCGGAGCCGCGGAATGTTGATGCCGTAAAGCACTTTGACCGCAAGCTTGCCGAGAAAGGTGTTCAGAGGCTGGAGCGCCGCCCGGCGGATGGGCTGCCCTTGAAGCACGATCCGAAGAAGGGCCACGGCGGGAAGTACACTTGGGAGGGCCCTTCCGGCTATGATTATGCGGCATTGGACAGAAAGGATCCTAACTACGAAGAGGATGAAGATGCCGGAGCTGGTGAAGAAGGGCTGTCTACTCTCTAGGATTGAAATTGATGTACCATACTACTCCCATCCCTACAATGACTGAAATTAGCTTTTTTATTTGCGAGGGCCGTTCTTCATATTATGGGGTTACGGCCATCAATTTAGAGCACAATTGATGTTATAAACGTATATGATTAATGTGTTAGCTACATGTATTATGGAAAACAACTATTTCACTCATTACTTATGAGGGTGTTTGGGTGGCAGCGTTTTACTCAATATGTATCGACTAAATGTTAATTCAATATGAAAAAGTTATGGAACGCGCCAAAGTAGTTTAATTTTTTCATGATTATAGTGGTTAGAAGAACTATTAATTTATAATACCGGAGAGAAAAGTTAGACCATTTACTCCGTATTTAATCAATAATGAAGACGGATTGACACAATATGAGAAGGGGAGAATCATAAAAAAATGTGTACATTCTAATCGATTGTATTGCACATTTTTTGTTCAAAGTAAACCAAAAAAATGTCAAAAAATATGAGCTGATTCATATGGAAAAATAATTAAAATATTCCAAATTTTGAAAGAGTGTGACTGTGTGAGATAAACAACCTAAATTTTATGTAATTAAAATACCTCAAATTTTATATAAAAAATTATTTTAGCACCATGATCATGTATTATTTATTTTAAAAATGAAAATTTATGATGTTAATTACATAATTTAAAATATCAAATTGAAAATGTTGCAATTATATAAAGTGACAGGTAATACTATATATGTAGTATATTACAAGAAAGTTTAGAACGTTAATTGTCACTACTACAGAACTGACATTTCACGTCGGTTATTTTATACCTTTCACGTCGGTTTTCAAAGAGACGTGTAAGTAAGAGACGTAAAAAGTAAGAACATTTAACGTCGGTTAGAAAACCGACGTAAAAAGTAGACTTTGAAAATTAAATTTAACCTACCACGTCAGTTACGTTAAAAAACCGACGTCAAATATATTTTCTAAAAAATAAAAAATTATATATAACGTCGGTTGTCTCAAAAAACCGACGTTGAAAATAGTATCAATAAGAAAAAAAAAATACATGTTACGTCAGTTGTCAAATAAAACCGACGTTGTAGGCAGTTATTTATTTAAAAAAAAAATACATAGAAACTACCAGTGTTGGTGTTATACAACTACCAGCTACATGCTTCTATCAGTCGGTTAATTCCTATAACCACCACCAGGGTATAAATTTAGAGTATCAGATACACATTACGGAACTATATACAAAAAACTTAAAGAGAAACTAAAGACTAGCAAATAAATCTCATCAATATCCCTACGCAAAGGACAATTCATACTGAATACAATTCAATGGTTCCCTTCTTAGAGACTTGTTGTCTTGCTGAAAGCTCTTCTTATTTATCTGCAAAAAAATGCTCTCGTTAAAGCCTGCAAACAACGAAAATATAAGTGTTAGAAAAAACAGAAAACCGTACAACCATACACCTTTCATACTGAATACAATTCAATGGTTCTCTTCTTAGAGACTTCCTGAAAGCTCTTCTTATTTATCTGCAAAAAAATGCTCTTGTTAAAGCCTGCAAACAAAGAAAATGTAAGTGTTAGAAAAAACATAAAATCGTACACAACCATACACCTTTCTTCGAATAATATCATCATGACCTCTTCTTATATCTCGAAGGCTGAAATGAAATACACAAAACACTTCCATCGAAATCAACTAAATCAATAAAAGAAGTAGCTAGCCTCAAACTGAGCAGTTCTTTGAGGATAGATCAAAGATAGATGCAGTACACGGTAAACAAAGTAGAGCACACCAGTTATTGATTTAATAATCATAGAATAAGATGAATTATCAAATGGAGTACAACATTCCATTAAAAGAAAAAAAATCTGGAAACAATTCAATACTTTACCATTTGTAATATTATAGAGCCTCTTCATTATCCATCTCAATTGCTTCCATGAAAAAATATGCAGAAAGATTTCCTGACAATCAGTAGATAGACCCAGACATTTCCCTTTTGAGAGCAAGATTGAACTCATAGAAAAAGAAAAATGATCATTGTGCAAAAACCCCTAAATCAATCAAACAAAAATTGAATGAATCATATTCACGCTTACTGGAACATCAATCAATAGAAGCTATTATATTTCTAGAGTCTTGACTTATATATGAAATAGTATAAAACGATATCCTGGTGTATAGGATTAAATATCATATAATAACCAAAAGTTCAGAGGAATTACTTCTTTGTGGCAGCATATATAGACAGTGAACTATCAAAATTCCATCAAATGACTGATCTGTAAAACAATATCTAACAAAACCAAGATTAAACAATAAATATGACTTAGAATTATGAAATAATCTGAGTTTTTCATCGATTAATAAACAAATGAAAGAAAAAAATATCACAGAATAAACTAACCTCACCCTATGCTAGTACTCATGTGTCTCTCCAAAGCTCCCCATTTTAGTCAAAATAGATGCCTCATACCTGACAAGCCACTACCTTTAAGGGCAAATAATTAAGTTAGAATTCACATCAGGAATAGATGAATTGCATATTGAAATTCAGAAATCCTATAGATATTTTTATTGCTAAATCAGTCCTCGGCTATACATCACCCCAAATAGATACAATATCCAATCTCACGGCTGTACCACATATTTTATTACAACAGGTTTTGAATTGTCAAAATTTAAAAGCTCTCCAAGACTTCCAATAAACAATATTGAAATAACAACACAAAGGTTTTTCACTCTTTTATCAAAAGCAAACATAGAGGACAACATATCTCTGCCATTAAGAAAGAGCATGATACCTGATCTCTGAATCAGAACAGATTGGACAGGCTTCTGTCAAATTCTATCAAAACCTGATTTTTTAGGAGACTTCTAAATTGCAAACTGCAGCATATAACAGTTTTAGTATACACTTGTTTACTAACTCACTAGTTACTGCATTATAATGCAAAATTCCAAAAGTCCACTGGTTACTATAGTCTATAAGTATGGACTCCCCAAAGCAACTAACATATGGAGTATTTATAAATTATAGATTCAAAGTATGTTTAATCAAATTTGATCAATAAAAAAAGCAAATACAATTATACGACAGAAATAAAAACTTAAAATTTGTATATTGTAAATTCAAAAGTCGAAACCTGATAGAGGAAAAACTGATGACGATTGATGATTGAAGGCACTGGATAAGCTGAGAGAGGTATATGTCTACTAAAAGCCTAAAAGCCTAAAACCCAAAGTTAAAATGTATTATGAGACCTAAAGTGCAATAGGGAACTATTTCCTAATACTCAGAAACACACAGAGTAATTTTAAAACTCTAAAACTTCATAATAATAATACATTTAAGTTTCTAAAAGGAGTATATTTTTTGAGTTTTTGATTCAGCTTACATCTCTTTAAGCCCCAGTCTCACTATATTCAAGGAGACTGCAGATTGAACTCCAATCCATACAACTACGAGAGCAACTACTTCCCACCAGATCAAATCCTAGCCTGGTACACTTTCAAAAAACATATAAAGTATTTATATGATTGGATAAGAACAATGTTTTTTTTTCAATTGGGTCTCATTAAGCACATAAATACATCATTAAAAGAAACACATTACCAAATGATGCTACTGCGATGATAACATATAAAAGAAAATATTATCAAACCTCAGGAATTGCTTCAATTCCTTCTGAATAATTAATAACCAAATAACCTGAAATTATCAATCATTATAATAAGAGCAAGTTGGAAAAAAATAAACTAAAAGAAAACCTTTTCTCTAAAGTTAGAGAATTGTAGGATGACAAAAATCAATTACATAAGTATTATTTCACACTATAACTCACTTTAGGCGCTTGTAACAGGGTAATCGAGAGAAGCAATGGACTTACTTAAAGAACAAAATGATCCCAAAAGAACTAATTTTAAAGAGTGCTAAAGAGGAATCAAGTAATAAAACACAATAATCTCTTCAATAGTAACAATTTCAAATTGAAAGTACTAATAAGAAATCCTAACTTGAGAAAAAATTGATTATTTTCCAAACTAATTATAGGAGAAAGTTCAGTAGATGAAACCTGCTGCGGAGATTTCTTCCACAACGGTAATCACAGGTCAGGAAGAGAGACGAAGACAGGTTGGGATTTAGGGTCACCGCTGCAAATTAAAACGAACAAATTAGCTTCTTCGACAAGAATCGCAGTACAAGGGAAAGAGATGGAAAAATAATGAAGTCGCCGCTGCAAATGAAAGGAAGGGGATGGAACCCGTCTTCGTCTCTCTTCCGGACAACCTGTTATCGGAGATTCTTGACAGGAATCGCAGCTCCATGGAGAGAGAGGATGGAACTGCGACCGAAGATTCCTCGACGGCTGGAATCGTAGCTACAGAGGGAGGAGAATGGTTATCTATCTAGGTTTTCATCCAAATATGAGGGACTGAAAGCTGCTCGATCAGTCCCCTAGCGAGAAAACGACATTTAAAAAATATACGAAGTAGCTATAACGGCAGTTCGAAGCTAACCGTCGTTAATAAAAGCGAAGAAATAATGATATTTAAAAAAGAATATACTTAACACGTCGGTTACAAAAATAACCGTCCTTAGATGTGCTAAAGAGGGTTGATCGTTCACCTTTTCCCGTCGGTTATTAATATAAACCGACGTAATAGAGATTTTGACGACGGTTTTTTAATAACCGACGTTATATGTGAGACGTGGTATGTCCTTTTTGTAGTAGTGTGTATTTTCATGAATGCTAAAATATTTTAAATGATGAAATTGACATAAAAAATTAATATTTTTGAAAGAAACAAGTTTGGGGTACTTAAATCACATATGTAAGTTTGAAGTTTTTATCTTACACCCTTTTAAAGTTTGAGATATTTTAATTATTTTTCGGCTGATTCATACAATGTCACTTGTTTATTACAAAATTTATTATAAAATTTAACGTAACGTAAAAGATATGTTCTCTATTATGAAAACAATTTCATTTAATGATTACCCGCGATTATAACCGTTACCCGTTGCAGCGGTTATGGTTTAGATAAAAATTACATGCATGTTGAGTAGTAGGGCGGTTACCAGGCAGGGAAGTTACACAATAGTGCGGGTACAAAGTTACAAAATAGTGCGGGTACAATTATATGCATAATATTCCCCATTCCTCCCGCTGCCATCTCTATACATAACCTAATGTTCAAACGCACATGAGCACATATATATTATAAGGACAATAAAATAATAACAACATATAAATCTCCTTTCGGTTGTATAAACAACAACATAAAAAGCAAAGTATACTTAAGGAAAGTAATGTGACTTCATAATACCTATTGCAAAGATGTTCAATCTATAAATAGGTAAAATACTGGAATTTTGTAGATTTAGTATTAGAAGAGTGCTTCAAACTGCACTTGAGTACATACAAAGTATTTCAAACAACCTTTCAATGTTTCTGTTAGGTCCCTGTTTTCTAGACTAGAATATGTATGTATGGAAGATAGATCTGGGAATGAAGCTTTCCATTGATGTGAAAGTTTTACAGAATGATATGAGAGTTTTTAGCGTAAAAACCTTACACAAGAATATGCACTGCGGCACAGAATGTTTCGAAAAGCTTAACCTAGCTTTTCCCTTAAGGCATATTTATAGCCTGACGGGAAAGGTAGGTTTTACAATCATTTGGGCTCCTTTTTCTAGGAGGCCCATACCTAAAAAGGTATAAAACCTTTATTACAAAATTGCCTTAAAAGGCCTATTCATTATTCTAGCTAACTATAAACTAGCAAAGTAACATTGATCACAATTACAATGAAAATATCTCTAACAATCTCCCCCTTTGTGATCAGATGTTCTTGCTTCTTCTTTTCTTCACTTCTGAGCTTTAAAATAATGCTTTCTAAGATTTAATGCATGCTCGTAATTTCTGAGTGACCTTCTTCTGTCAAGTTGTTTCTCGATGGCTTTCAAGATTTTATTGACTCTTTCCAATTCTTTGATTTCTTCCTTCGAGGCTTCATTCTGTCTTTTATCTAGATCTTCTTTTCTTGGCTGGAGCTGTTCTCGGATGATTTGCAGGGTCCCATCACAGTATTTTTGAATGTCTTCAACAATCATCAGACGCTTCTCTTCTTTGTGATTCAGATAAATGACTGAGATGGGCTTGTCAAATGTATCATATGCTGCAAAGGTTTCAAGCCCAGGTCTATCCAAGTCCGGTCGTGTAAGATTCGCCTTTGAATAATTGTGCTCAAGAGTCATCTGGAGATCATGGGAGGCGTAGAACCGAACTTGTCTTGTCATGAATCTCTTGATGGCCTCAAAACCTTCTCTAGCAAGTCTGTCTTTGTGCACTGGGAGCTCCCTGCATCTCATGAACATTTGATAAATATCATCCATGTGCAGTAGGAAGAAGTCATTCTCTTGACAGGTGAACTCCGAGCCATCGGTACGTCGTAGACGAAAGATCAGGAACTTAATCGTTTCCAAGTAGTCTTCTGTGATATCCAGGATTTTCGATATAGGACATCCACTTGTTGCGAGATTATGATTTAGAACTTGTCTTCGTTCCCCTGTGGATCTGTGTCCTAGCATATACAGGTTACCTCCTCGGTATTTTCCTTTCAAGTGATTGATTCCTCGCATCTTTAATTCACTGAACTTCTTGATTTTTTCAGGTTGTCGCCAGATTTTCTCTCGGATTTCTTCTAGGAAGGGGGCTTTGATTCTAACAATTTCCCATTTTTCTTTGACTGGTTCTGGTGCCTTGGGATTTTCTTTATGGTTCTCCCCTTCCTTGAGTTCATCTTCATCGAGTCCAATCATTTGTGCATGATATTTGTTGAGGAATTCTCTGAGTTGCCAGCTTCGACACATTTCGTACTGCTCCGCTTCCACTCTAAGATCATCCCACTCTGTCCACTCACGAGGCCACTGATCATGAACTAGAAGGTCTTCCAGTTCATCTTGTATTTGATTACCAGAGGGCTTAGAGTGAGCTTGTTGTTGTGTCGAAGGCGACCTGTCATGTGAAACACCGGGATCCTCAGGATTGCCCGTTATCATCAGATTAGAACTAGGTTCTTTCTGATGGCCTGAATAGAATGGTGTACTCGACGTAGCAACCTCAGGACTTCCACTCCATCCTTGGTCTACATCTATGAAAGATGAGCCTAGGAGTGTTGTTTCTAGCTCGACCGGGCTAGATGTGGGTGAGTTGGCTGTTTGGCTTTTATGTTGAGTGGATGGTGGGGGCTGATTGTTCGAGGATTCAGGTTGGTTGGATTGCGTAGAAGGTTGGCTTGTTGACGCATCACGCTCAAGTATCCTTTGCCTCTTGTTCTCCCCCTCATGAGGATCCGAATCATCGGGGTCCTCATGCGAACGTTTGTGACCAAGGACACTATCACGGCATGACCTGTCAGGCTTAAGGATCCGAAGAAGGTCTTTTTGTTTCTGGGTTAGGTTGCCTTCTTCGGTAGCTAGTAGTTGATCTAGCATAAGGGTTTCGAGTACCTCGAACGGTAAAGATTTAGGGTCAGGAAAAGGTGTGGTCGAAGTAGGGGAGGAAACTAGTTCTGTATCCTGGGTTCCCCTTGAAGCAGTAGGTGAGTGAGGTAGGGTTGTGGATGGTTCAGAGGTTTGTTGGGTAGGTATGATAGGAAGTGGTTGGGTTTGTTGGGTATGTGAGGATGATGGTTGGGGTTGGGTGATGTCATTTAGCAACGCCGGGGTGTTCCTGAATTCCTGTGCCCGGGCGGTTATTGCTTCGTGCACCCATGGCTTAATGGTGGAATCCAAGAAACGTTGCAAAATGACAGAAAGGTCAGTAGGGTCAGGGTTACCGGTTACAGGGGTAGTAACCGTTGTCACAGCATCAGTAAAGATTACTGAAGTGTGGCCTGCAGATAATGATGGAGTTATCTGTTGTGCAGCAGGACTTCCGATCATCATTGACGTATCTCCGATCGTTGAGGACAGGTAAAGTGCACCTGTTGTGTGCAGTGGTGTGAGCAGTGTATGTGTCCTAGAAAATGTTGAAAATGTCGGGATGGTGGAAACTAGACTCAATGTGCTAGAAGGAGGGGTAGTGGTCTGGGGCGGAAGACCACAAAGTAAATCCTCAGCTGCTTCGTAAGGAGGCAGCGAGGTGGGTAAAAGATCCCCTATTTGTGAAACTACTACCTGTTGGGAGGCAGCAGAGTGGCTAGGTGAGGCTTGTGCATGCGCAGTTGGGCTAGATGCTGCGTCTTCTACTCGGAGACTGAAAATATCAGCCTCTGCACCTATGGGGTTAGCCCGGTTTATTGTGTCAAGGTCAGAGCAGCTGTCATATAAAGCTAACTCTTCTGCCATGTTGCTGGCAGTTTGCACTCTTTGCACAGGAGTAGATGATGAGGCATTGTCATGACGCACCTTGGAGCGAGTCTCACTGATGATATTTCCTTGAGTGTCCTTGATTTGGTGAGACTGCTCTTGTGTTGTAGCCCGAGAAAGCCTGATAACGAGTCGTCCTTTCTTAGCGCGGGCTTTCTCGACTTTCTTGCCCTTTGCATTGGCGTTGTCGTCGTCCTCATCATCATCATCGTCGTCGTCCTCAGCCTTGCTCCCAGAGCCCTCATCGTCAGCGTCTTGTGTTGTGGCTACGCTTGGCGAATCACGGGTAAATTCTTCAGCACGGGTGTGGCCCTCAGCAGACATAGTCTGATCATCATGGGGCCGGCTTGCCACTGGTCTCTGTGGCCGGGTTAAACTCTCAGGACCCTCACTTACTCTCAGCTGACTCCCCGGGGTAGGCTCAGGGGGGTTTATCTGAGCCATAGGGAGTATAATGTTGTTCTCCTCGCTGTAGCGTATGACATGTGGATCATTCCGACCAGCTAACAGGAGGAGAGGGACAAGAATAGGTAATGGTACCAGTGAGCGTACCTCTGGCATTCTCTTCAGATATTGTAGGGCTGGAGTGCTGACATTCTCAGATGTTTTGCGTCTTTGAATCGTTGGAATGGTTCTGCAGAAGTGTCGCACCAGCAATGAGAACCATCTCATATATGGTAGATGCTTGATCAGATCAGTGTCAAATTTTCTTCTTCGCATTTCCAGAATGTCACCCCAGATTAGTGAGGTGAAGTCGTAGTTCTTCATGAAAGCGATGCCGTGGAAGATGTAGACGAGGTAACCGCTGCATTTGTCGAAGCCACTGTGCTTAGATGTGCAGCACTTGTTCAGTGTGGCCATTAGTGTCCTCCATGGTCGTGGAAATCTTGCTGTCTTGATCGCGGACATCAACCGGAGGGGCTCAGCGTGGCCTAGAGTGATCATGTCTTCAAATATTTGCGCTTCTGAGGCCAACGCGTCATAGTGTTCCTCCTCCGGGATCTGTAGCACTTGCTGGACTAGCGCCTTTGTGATTGTGACTCTTGTGTTGCAGATTGTGGCAGCTAGTACATCATCGAGTTGCCTGCCATTCGCATCAACGTCCTTGTCAAGTGTACCCCAGAATTGTTGGAGATACACCTGAGGGACTTCAGCGTTTTCGCTCAGGGCCTTCCACAGCTTATGGCCTTTCAAAATGGAGACCACGACGTCATCTTGACAAGAGAAGACTTCGGGGTCCAACTGTGAGTTGTTCTCCTTGATCGGGATCCAGTGTTCCCTAGAGTAGATCATGTTGATTGGAGTGTTGGCGGCCATTTCAGTCTGAAAATGATAAAGAGATTAGAGCATATGATCGAAAATGGCTATGTCCACAATTTATTCCTCACTTGGGCCCTTTATTGTTTTGTTTTTTTTTTGTTAAAGTGGGGCCCAATTGAAGATGTTATTGGTCTTGATTTGAAGTTGGGCCTGGACTTGATCATTTCGGCCTACTTGAAACATTTCACAAAGGGTTTCGTTTGGGCTGGTTTTACTTAAGATCGCGCAGCCCAAAGGATTGGGCAAGGGTGATCGCGCAACAACCTCATCGCATAAGTCTGGTAGTTCGCGCACCCCCAGATCGCGCATCTTCCAGGATCGCGCAAGGGGTGTGGTTCGCGCAGGCGAGATGGATCGCGCAAGTATGAATCGGGCAGGGGGGAGGATCGCGCATGCCTGAAGATCGCGCAGGCCATAATTTTCCAGATCGCGCAACCCCGAAGATCGCGCAGCCCCTAATGTTCGCGCAAGGGGGTTGAATCGCGCAACCCCGAAGATCGCGCAGCCCCTAATTCCTCAGACCGCGCAACCTGGTGGATCGCGCAGGGCTTCTGTTTCGCCCAAGGCACCTGTTCATCTTCTTTATGGATTCATCTGTTCATTAAAATCTATTTCAAGCAAACATAAAGATCGCGCAGGCCTGATTGCGCAGGACTTGGGATAGCGCAGATCCTTTAATCGCGCAATCTAGCCAAATCGCGCAAGAAAGGTTCCGCGCAAGGGTATAGGTACTTGTTCATCGTCTTCATCAGCGAACCTGTTAAGCATTCAAGAAATATGCGAGTAATTGATTCTTACCATGTGAAGAGGGGCGACAGTTTGAGGGAGAAGAGAGATTTGCTCTGGGAAGTTCTAACGATTCGCGCAACAATGGTGAGGAGAGAAAGGAGTTGCGCGTTTTTGGGTTTTAAATAGGCCCGGGGGAATTTTCAAAGTGTAACGGGCCCAAATCAGTCAGATTTCAAATTAAAATTACTCCCCCTCAACACTTGCTTCCCTTTTTGAATGAAAATTTTAGCAAACTCCCTCTCAAATTTTATACAATTTAGAAAAGCTCCCCCTCAATTTATGAACAGTTTAGAAAAGCTCCCCCTCAACTTATGTATTGAAAAAAAATGATGCATGAAAAATAAAAGGAAAACATGCGATGAAAAGAAAAAAAAATGATGCATGAGAGAGAAAAGAAAATGTGATGCAAAAATAACAAAAATGCAAAACATGAAAGCACACGCACACACACAGTTCAGATGTTACTCAGTCGTTCAGGTTCAGCATTCCCAACTTAGAGATCAGGAAATTGAATCTCTTTTCATCCAGGGCCTTTGTGAAAATATCAGCCAGTTGCAATTCCGTAGACACAAAGTACATGTCCACGGTGCCTTTCTCAACGTGATCCTTTATGAAATGATATCTGAGATCAATATGCTTCGTCCTTGAATGATGGACCGGATTGCACGTGATGGCTATTGCACTTTGAGAGTCACTGTAGATCGGGATGTGTGAGAATGTGAACCCGTAGT
Source organism: Cuscuta epithymum (assembly GCA_945859915.1). Taxonomy (NCBI): domain Eukaryota; kingdom Viridiplantae; phylum Streptophyta; class Magnoliopsida; order Solanales; family Convolvulaceae; genus Cuscuta; species Cuscuta epithymum. The sequence continues at coordinate 3,256,195 of CAMAPF010000017.1, read as the reverse complement.
CTTTCAGTTGGGTCCTCATCCATAATATCTGTGAGCAACAGCTAGCAGCCGCGACATATTCTGCCTCAGCTGTAGAAGTAGACACACAATTCTGCTTTTTAGAGGACCAGCATACTAATTTGTCACCAAGAAATTGAGCACCGCCAGATGTACTCTTTCTATCCAACTTGCAACCCGCGAAATCAGCATCTGAGTATCCAACAAGGTCAAAGCCTGATTCCTTAGGATACCAAAGGCCCAGATTGACTGTTCCTTTGAGATATCTCAGTATTCTTCTTACAGCATTCAGATGTGATTCCTTCGGATTTGCTTGAAAGCGGGCGCATAGGCAGGTTGCAAAAACAATGTCTGGTCTGCTAGATGTAAGGTACAGCAAGGAACCGATGATAGCCCGATAATTGGTAGCATCGACTGGTTTCCCGGAAGGGTCAGAGTCGAGCTTCTGTGAGGGAGACATGGGGGTTTTCATCGTTGACTTGCTGTCCATTTTGAAGCGTTTGAGCATATCGTGAATGTACTTGGACTGATTTATGAAGATTCCGTCTGGCATTTGCTTGATCTGAAGCCCTAGAAAGAAGTTCAACTCTCCCATCATACTCATCTCGAACTTGGTGCGCATCAGGTTGCTGAACTTTTTGCAGAAATTTGGATCTGACGAAGCAAAGATGATATCGTCCACATAAATTTGTATCAGCATGATGTCACCCTTGTGTCTTTTGATGAAGAGAGTTGGATCTATCTTTCCCTTCGAGAAGCCTGAATCAACAAGAAAATCTGATAGTGCTTCGTACCAGGCTCTCGGTGCTTGTTTCAGACCATACAAGGCTTTCCTCAGCTTGTATACATGATTGGGGCGTTCAGGATCAACAAAGCCGTCAGGTTGTGCGACGTAGACTTCTTCTTTCAAATCTCCATTCAGAAATGCTGTCTTTACATCCATTTGATACACTGTGAAACTCTTGTGTGCAGCATAAGCTAGAAATAGTCTGATGGCCTCAATCCTTGCCACTGGTGCAAAGGTTTCATCGTAGTCGATTCCTTCTTGTTGATTGTATCCTTTTGCAACCAGGCGGGCCTTGTTTCTCACGATCACACCGTCTTCATCTTTCTTATTCTTGAATACCCATTTGGTGCCGATAATGGTTTTCTTGTAAGGCCTTGGCACCAGGGTCCACACTTTCAATCTTTCAAACTGGTTCATTTCTTCCTGCATTGCAATCACCCAGTCCGGATCAGCCAATGCGTCAGTCATCTTTGTTGGTTCTTTCTGACTCAGAAAACATGAGTATAAGCATTCATTGACTGATGCCGTTCTGGTTCTGACTCCTTGAGATGGATCTCCAATTATCAGCTCTGGCGGATGTGCTCTAGTCCATTTCCTCTCATGTTGTAGAGGCTGTGGAGTTATGATTGGATGATCAGGGTCAGAATATTCTTGTTCTGGTTGTACTTCTGGGGTTTCTTGCGTTGCAGCTTCTTCAGGTTGATCATTAACCGGAGTGTTCGGTTCTTGTTCAGCTTCATTATCTGTATGCTCATCATCATTCTGAGTAGGAATGTTGGTTTCTTCAGTGATTGGAGCAGGTAACTGGGGGTTCTGATTAGGTGTAGCATTTGTAGTTGGTGGTGCACGTGGTTGACTGTAGAAGTGTTCAAATAGAGAGTCCAGAACCACGTGCTCATCAGGTCTTGTCTCACCTCCCTGCCCTCCTACTCCAGAAGATGATGGAGTTTCATTGTTTGCAGAGGTTGATGGTTCAGAATGAAAATGTTCAGAAGCCAAGTCCGCCATTTCATAGAAGCTCACATTGATGCTCTCCATGACGGTTCTTCTGTCTTTTAAGTATACTCTGTACGCCTTGGAATTGGTAGAATACCCAATGAATATCCCTTCGTTTGCTTTTGGATCAAGCTTCCCCCTAGCATCCCTGTCGTTCATAATGTAGCATTTACAGCCGAAGACGCGGAAGAAGGCAATGTTAGGGATCCGCTTGAACACAATCTCATAGGGCGTCTTGTCAAATCTTTTGTGGATCACTGTCCTGTTCTGTGTGAAGCAAGCTGTGTTGATAGCTTCCGCCCACATGAAGTGAGGAAGTTTTGACTGTATCAGCATGGTTCTGGCTGCTTCCACCAAGGTTCTGTTCCGTCGTTCTACAACACCGTTCTGCTGTGGTGTCTTAGCTGCAGAGAACTGTTGAGTGATTCCCTGAGCTTCATAGAATTCAGTCAGTTCCTTGTTCTTGAACTCCGTCCCGTTGTCAGTTCTGATGATCTTCACATTCTGCTGTAGATAGTTCTGTATGGTCCTGATGAACGTCATGATTAAGTTTGCAGTTTCGTCCTTGGAGCGCAAAAACTTGGTCCATGTGTAGCGTGAGTAGTCATCCACAATTACCAAAGTATATTTGCGTCCACTGATGCTATGCACGCGCATCGGACCACACAGATCCATATGTAGTAGCTCAAGGGGATGAGATGAGGAGGGAAATTGTTTTGACTTGTGTGATGCTCTCCTCATCTTTCCCAAATGACATGCAGAACAGTGATGGTTGGGGGAGTTCTTCAGAACAGGCAGTCCTTTCACCAACTTCTTCGAGGAGAGGGAACTGATAGCTGGCAGATTCAAGTGTGAGAGACGTCTGTGCCATAGGCTGCTTTGTTCTTCTGATGCTTTGGACAGGAGACAGATGGATATGGGGGATCGTACCGATTTGAGATCAATGGTGTAGAGATTGGTTTTCCTCTGACACCTTAATAATGGTGTCCCACCCATATCCATCACACAACATTGCCTAGCATGGAATCTCACTTCCATTCCATTATCACAAAATTGGCCAATGCTAAGCAAGTTGTGCTTCAGTCCCTGCACATACGACACATTTCTGATAGTGACGCTCTCACAAATGACATCTCCTATCCCGAGTATGGGCGATGAAGCATTGTTCCCAAACCTCACATTTCCTCCAAATCTCTCAGAATAGTTGCTCAGTAGTTCAATCTGTCCAGTCATGTGTGACGAGCAACCCGAATCAAGATGCCACACATGACTGACCTGCAAAACAGATTAGTTTCGCTTAGGTACCCATCGCCAGATGGGTCCTTCCTTATCAACAGTGAGCAATTGTTTCAACTTCTTTTTGATTTGGGATCCTAAGCTGGCTGATTGAGAAGAGTTTTTCATTTTTAATTGTTCTGCTTCAGCCTTAGGAACCCATTTTTGTTTTATTTGAATGATTTTTGGAGCGAGGGAACTTTCATTTGTCCTAAGTGATTGTTCAGATAAGTGATCTTTCAAAATTGGTTCACGTGATAGCCTTCTCAGATGTTTGACTGAGTGAATCTTGAGAGGATACCTTAAAAATGGCAATTTGACCTCACTCTCAACATTCACCCTATCAATCTTGGGCTTATTCACAACATTCTTAACAATCACAGGATCATTTGCTTTGCAAGAAGAAACAGACTTATAACAACAACATTTCATTAACTTAACACAATCCAGAGAAACACATTTAGTACAGCAATTCGAGACAGAAATCTTAGAACTAGAAGACTTAGGAGCCACTCTCTTAGCATAACTAGTAGATGGCTCACTAATGCTAGAACTAGACTTATTCTTAACATAAAATATGGCGCTCGACCGCTGACACTTATTTCTTGATCTCGACTCTTCTTCTCTCTTCCTTCTTATTTTGTCTTCAATCCACTCTCCTTTCTTCTCGACTCTCTTCTTCACATCTTTCCCTGTCGGAGAATGAGACTTGGGGTGAGAAGAAGAAGTCTTAAAACTATCGCTTGAATTTTCAGAAGTGTTTTCAGAAGTAGAAGGGGAAGAGGGTTGAGAAGCTGTGTTAGACTGAGAGGCGGTTTTCAAAGAGGTTATTTCTTTTAAAAGTTCATCCTTTTCTTTTTCTAAAACCTGTTTTTCCTTTTCAAAAGAATCTTTTAACTCAGCAAACTTTCTCACCAATGGTGGAATGTAAGCTGGTTTCTCAATTGGTTCAGATGTGGAAGCCTCCTCTCCGTCTTTCACAGCTTCCTTTTCAGGAGGATAGGTCAAGATTTCTTCAGCAGGGGTCAAAGGGAGTGCTTTGGTTTTGTAGCTCTTGTTTAACTCTGTGTAGTCAAAAGGAACCTCTACACCAGCCTTTGTCTTTCTCTTTTCATCCTCTAGGGCATTCGTTTCTTCAGCTCCAGTGAAGGCCATGAGTTTGGTCAATCCTATTTTCATGTATCTAACATCATAGAGTTGTCTACAGTTGACCTTTTTCAGGTTCTGAGGATTGGTCAAACCCAAGCCTTCTTTGGCATTATAGAAACGAGTGTCCTTAGGCTGGTTAAGGAAAATAGTCTGATCTGTTTGGTCCCTTTTGGCTAACAGATCCTCAAGTTCTTTGATTTTAGTATACAGAGCACCCCTTCTTTCCATTAGCAAGTTATTTACACCAAAAAGCCTAATTCTTTCCTTTTCAGTTGTTCTAAGTTTCTCTGTCAACTCTTTCTCACTAGCACTAAGTCGCTTATTCTCAGTTGTGAGCTTAGTGATTGTTTTCTCTGAATTGATTATCTTAATGTTTGAGCATGTCTGTTTTTCTCGCAGTTGATTATAAACCTCATACAACCGTTTGTAATTCACCTCAAGCTCCTTAAATTTATCATGCATATCGGTTCTAGAGCAGTTATGAATAGATGAATTAGAGGTACTTACTTCATTGTTAGCATTCCTGTTCTCAGCAGACAGGGCAGTCGCTACGTCAACATTGGTTGCAGTAGGCAGGTTCTTCTTCTCCTCAGCTTTGTTCTTCTCTTTTTCATCAGCAGCAGGGGTTGACTTCATCTTTCCTTCCTTCTCAGCATCCTTCTCTTTCTCTTCTTCTTCAACCACTGCCATCAAGGCCAGATTCTCTTCCTCATCAGAATCATCCATCCAGTGGTCTTTTTCAGCCATGAGAGCACTCTTTTCCTTGTTTTCTTCCATAGCCAGCAACATCTTCTTCTTGTTCAGGTACATCTTCTGCTTGTAGTACTCAGCATCCTTCTTCCTCTTAGGCATCCTGCAGTCCTTCATCAGATGTCCAGTCTTCCCACAATTGAAGCACTTTGGAGCATCCTCAGCAACAATATTCTCAGACGAATCAAAAGATCGCTCTTTTCTTTTGCTGTTGCTGGTAGAGGACTTGCGGAGCCTGTTATTAGAGGAGTTCTTCTTCATCTGCATATGATTGTTGAACCTCGAAGTAAGAAGGGCTATTTGCCTCTGAAAATCATGCATCTCATCATCATCTGAATCATTCCTCATTCCTGCGTCACTGTCAGTAGTCTCACTTTCTTCAACCATCATTTTATCCTTCTTGGAGCCAGACTTCGATGGCTTGTCAAGCATCAGGGCAAGGGTGTCAGCAAGCTTGTCCACAGCTCCCTTCCCTTTATCAGCTGTCACAGAGGCGACCACGAGGTCAGAAAAATCTTCAGCATATTGGTCAAGTGTGTTGTACACTGCATGAATATCCATCTCATCCAGATCCTTCGTGTGCCTTATCTGTGAGCTCAGCTTCTTCCAATCAGCTCCAAGAGAGGATAGAAATCTCACATTCAGTTCCATGTTCGACTTATGCACGCCAATCTTTCTCATCTCATTTATCAACTGCAGGAATCTGAGGTAGGTGTCTTCAAGTGATTCTCCGAGCTTGGCTTTGAATGAGTCGTAAGCAGTGAATGTGCTAGCTTTCTTCGCCTTTACTCCTATCTCTGTACCTTGCATGATCTTAAAGATCTCATCCCACATCTCTTTTGCTGTTGACATGCTGTCAATCTGCATGTAGATGTCGTTCGGGATGGCTTGCAGAAGGTAGGTCTTGGCAATGAGATCTGCCCGGAGTCTTGCTCTGTCCTCGTCATCATATTCATCAACAGTCTTGGGTCTCCACTCAATCTCAACTGGTGGGTTGTTTCCGTTATCTCTCTCAACAGCTATCATCAATTGAGCGGGTCCATTGGTGATAGAGTCAAGAAGACCAGAAGATTGGTCCTTGCTCTCAAGAAAATTTAAGAATCTATTCTTCCACACGTTGTACTCACCCCTTCGCAGGATTGGGGGTCTTGTATCATTTCCGATTGATAATGCGTCCATTTTGAAATTGATCGAGCTGATCAGTTGATTGATTTGATTCTGTTCAGTTGTTAGGTAATTCCGGCAGAAGGTTCTTGTTCAGAAAAGTTGTAAGTGTGAGATCGCGCAAGTGTTGGAAGATCGCTCAACTTCACGAAAGATTGCTCAACTTTATAAGAAGATCGCTCAAGTCTTAACAAACAATCTCTCAACCTTTAAAAAGGATCGCTCAACACTTAAAAAGGATCTCTCAACTTTACAAACAATCTCTCCACAGTACAAAAAGATCTCTCAACTCTAAAAACAATCTCTCAACTTATAAAAAGATCGCTCAACAAGAGGAATATCGCTCAACTCCTAATCGCGCAAGGACAAGATCGCTCAAGTGTGCGAGATAGCTCAAGTCCACGATCGCGCAAGAAGTGTTGCGTGAAATCGAAATCGCGCAGGAGGAGTTGCAGATGGCGCAAGTCCAGATCGCGCAGGGAGTGTTGCGCGATGCTTGGGATTGCGCAGAAGTCGTTGCGCGAAATCTGAGAAGCTTGAAATCGCGCAGGAGGCTTTGAAGATGGCGCAAGAGTGAGATCACGCAAGTATTGTTGCGCGAAGCTCGAAATCGCTCAGATGCTCAGTTGCGCGAACCTGTTCTTCTTTTTCAGCGAGTTGCGCGAAAATGCAGGATCGCTCAAATCTGGCTGAAACTGTACGCCAAATTTCAGATCGAGATTTTTCGCAGAAATGATCCCAGCAAGCCTAGAAACACTTTCCTTCAAGCATTTTCCTGCAAAAACAACAATAAAAATAGAACAGAAGATCGCTCAAGTGCGAAACTTCAACGATGAAGAATCGCGCAGGAGTGATTTTCAGCCTTCAATCGATCGATCAGCTCCGGCTCTGATACCAGATGTTAGGTCCCTGTTTTCTAGACTAGAATATGTATGTATGGAAGATAGATCTGGGAATGAAGCTTTCCATTGATGTGAAGGTTTTACAGAATGATATGAGAGTTTTTAGCGTAAAAACCTTACACAAGAATATGCACTGCGGCACAGAATGTTTCGAAAAGCTTAACCTAGCCTTTCCCTTAAGGCATATTTATAGCCTGACGGGAAAGGTAGGTTTTACAATCATTTGGGCTCCTTTTTCTAGGAGGCCCATACCTAAAAAGGTATAAAACCTTTATTACAAAATTGCCTTAAAAGGCCTATTCATTATTCTAGCTAACTATAAACTAGCAAAGTAACATTGATCACAATTACAATGAAAATATCTCTAACAGTTTCAAAAGGTTAAATTCTCAAGGCTTACTAATTTACTATGCTCTGCGCTCTAATCCGATGAGGCATTTGAAAGAATGTAAGCGATTCAATCAGTCTAATAGTGGTAAACCTTATACCATATGTAGTCCAGCTTAGCTTATAGGAGTTGAAGATCTTCTCGTGCCTCGTGGTCGTTGTGAATTTGGATATTTGGTCAATATTTCAGCTTTATTACCCATCTAGCTACTAAACGAGCTACCTACCCATACGGATTTGATACAACCTTTCAAGAGAGTAGCATCCTTTACCATTACTGTCTCGCTTACTAGGGGTGTTTGGCATTGTTTAAAAATACTCCGTAGCGTTGGTTTTGTGCTTTAAACTGCAACCAATGTTTTGAGAACAGGGGCAAATAAGCCCACGTACTAACAAAAAAAAGTCAAATAAGCTCTTATATAGGAGGTTTTGTCCGGCCGTCGCCATTTGGGACGGTACCCAGTGGAATTTTTTTAAGATAACTACGCAGTTAAAAGTCCATTTATCTTCAAGAATTCATTTGAATGTCTTCCCGATTGAATTGTTAGCTGAAATTTGGTATGAGTAAACTAGACTTAATAAATAAAATGCTCGAAAAATTCCATCAAACAATTCCACCGGGAACCACCCCAAATGGCGATGGCCGAACAGAGCCTCCTATATAAGGGCTTATTTGACCTTTTTTTTGTTAGTACGTGGACTTATTTGTCCCTTTTCCCCAATGTTTTCAAATCGGCATTCTACTCGTATTTAAGCATTTTAGTGCTAAAAGAAATAAACCAGAAAGATAGTGCTCAAAACATCTTTTCACCGTTTTATTGCTTTTCTACCTTTTACAAATCAGTAAATCTCCCTGTTCTCATATTCTTGCCGGGTTTGATTAGTTACCTGAGGAGCATTTCCGCGATGGTTCCAAGGGCAAGCTTGAATTTAGGAAACCAACATGAAAATTTGTGTAACTTTTTTGCTTGTAATAAATCAAATGCAATATATTTCATAATGGTGTCGTTTTGTATCGACCAAGAATAATAATTCAACAATCATCTCTACATTTTCCGGCCTCAATAAAGTCCAAGAATCTTCCACCAAGCAGCTCCTACTAATCCCCATATTACTATATTAATTACAGCCATCATAATTCCCAATTTGAAGACATCTCGCAGCTCTACGTAGCCACCTGCCAAAAAACACCTTTTTAATAACATCGCATTAATAATACTACGAATAATTCATCATTGGGTTTAGATCAATCAACTACGTTACCAATGCACTTGCAAATTATACTAGATCTTTGTTTCGTTTATTTTAGAGAGGAAATAGATAGGTATAGTTGGGTGATAGTGAGATATAGAAGATGATATTTTTATTTGGACTGAAATTTTTTAATATTGTAGAAGTATGGTCTCTTTTTATTTTACATTTGTCGAAGACTATCTGTTAAAGTCTGGTCTGGAACTGAAACTATTCCTAGTAAAAACATTCTAAAACGAATACTATACCTAGGTTTTAGTAATTTAGTATCACAGTATAATTAGTACTCCCTCCGTCCCAGAATTAACTTCGGTTTTGACTGGGCACGGAGATTAAGAAAGTGGGAAATGTGTGGTGGAGAGTTGTGCAGAGGAGAGAGAAATGTGTAAGAATGGTTGTGAACCACAAATCCTTTGCTAAAAAGGGAAAGAGGAGATAAATTTGGGACGGACCAAAAAGGAAAGAATGAAGATAATTATGGGACGGAGGGAGTACTACCTCCGTTATTAAATAAATGCAACATGTTGAATTTTACACCATTCACATGTTGTACTTTGACTACGTTTTATTAATTAATGTATTAATATTTTTTTATGAAAAAAATTTTGTTAAATTTTTCTCATTGTAAATTTTCAAAATCTATTTTTTTAATTTTTTTGTACTAATAAAAAATTATATATATTAATGGTCAAAGTTGTGTCTCGACAAATGTGAAATGTGAAGTATGTAATACTCCCTACATGAAAATTACTTTCGTTTCCCTTGACACAATTCACAAGTAAAATTATACTCCGTATCATAATAGTTGATATAAAAACCAATATCAAAACACAAAATTTTCTTAAAAGGGAATTCAAAAGAAAATATCGTGACAAACCAAAAAATGAAGTGAGAAGAAAAGTGAGAATGTTTTTACTTGGACTGTAATTTGCTGGTCTGGTCTGGTCGGGTTTCTTTGTATTTTTATAACTATCCAAGTCTAGTCTGATCTGATCTGGTCTGTTCTGATCTGGTCTAGTCTGTGACAGATTAAGTCCAAGTAAAAACATCCTAAGAGGGAGTCTGAGATTTGGTATGTTGTTCGGTGCGACAAAAATACATACTCGCTATGGCTCATAAAGTTTTTCATATTTAACTTGATTGGTCAAAGCTGTTGGACTTCTACTAATGATAAATTTTATACACAATTTTTTATAATATGAAAGTGATATGAAAATGTTATTTGGATAAAGTACTCATAAGGGTATAAAATTTAACATGTTATCTAAAATATTAGTCAAATTTTAACACATTTGACTAAGAAAGTCAAATATGGGAAACTTTGAGGGAATCAAAGACAATAAAGAGGAGGAAGAAATTGAGAAGGAATGCATTTTTCTTTTGCTTGAACTCCACGAAGGAGAAGAGTTAAAATGGGTGCAAAAGCTTTTATCATGTTTCTCTCGTAACTAAACAATAGAAATTCTATGTCCCCTATTCCTTTCCTCGTAATTTCTTTATTGTTTATTTCTTCCCAGTCAGACAAAGGTTAAAATATTGTACGAATTAATAGATTAAATAACTTAAACTAAAACCACATAATTGATAATTCTATATGCTTCTCTAGTTCTCTTTAATACGAAGTATATTTTTATGTACTTGCCAAAACTCAGGCTTCTACCAATACTTTTTAAAATTTGGAGTTCATTCTAAAAGATCCACTTTAATTATAACTAGAAAGTAATTTTATGTACTGGGCTAAGGGAAGGCCCCTCTACTCTTGCGCAGGATTTCAATGAGGTTCCCACTATAGTTTCCACGACCGTAATTGCCCAGGAATGCTTCACGGGGCTCCAAAGATACCGCTCTGAAAGGGCTAGAAATGAGAATCCTAACCTTGTACTAGAACCTACCGGTCAAGGAACAGTTCGAGGGAGGCAGTTTCTATGGGGCAAAGTGAGTTTATATCTTACTCCGTAATATTTAACTATGGATTAACTTTACGTATTAGTCACTTATTTTGTGAATGGCGAAGAGAAACAACAAACCTCCATAATAAACGGCAGCCTGACCGCTGCTATAGTGTGTCAAAGCGCCATTAAGATTAGTGTTGTAGGCCAACGCCAATGCAGCTAATGAGCCGGGGACCTTAGATGCTAAGTGCATCCCCAGAAAGGCAGAGTACATAGCAGCAACATGAGCGGTCTGCCCAGCAAACAAGTAGTGGATAAAGAAATATGCAGCTTGAAGGATAAAAAAGGCTCCGGACGAGCTTATAGAATGAGACTTTAGGAAGCCAGCCACGACATCGGACAACCAGCTTATCACGCCCAGAGTGTTCAATTGAGTAGCCATGCCTATTAATACACCGAACCAAGTCAAGGTATCCCATGCTGACTTTTCACTTAGGCAGTCGTCCCAATCTAAAACTCCAAAGATCAGAAGCAAAGATAAGCCCAACATAGCTGTAACTACACTTGCTACCCCTATAGCATCTCTGCAGAAAGAATTTAAAAACAGTATAAAATTCCCATGATCCCATCCATATATAAAGTTGGTATTTAAAAATCAATAAAAACAGAACCCATATGTGGGGCATTGTTTTACTCCAATATCTTTTAAAGCATAGTATTCTCTTCCTATTAATAAGATTATAATAATACTCCCTCCGTATTTATAAGTTCACTACAATAGCATTGGGCACATTATTTAAGCATGAAATAGTAGGGGTAAATAGTGTAGAAAAAGTATGAGAGATTGTGTAAAAGTATGAAACAGAAGAAAAAATGTAGAAAAAGTTAGGGTAATCGAGTACAGAGTATTTTTCAAGGGAAAAACTTACCAAAAAGGGAAAATGTAGAAAATTTTTAAATACATCCCAAAAAGGAAAGTGTAGCAAACTTTTAAATACGGAGGGAGCATAAGATAATAATATAAGATCATTTGTTGAAAAGTTTATTCCAAATCATCTAAATATTAACAAACCAACATACGTAGTATGAAACATTGGTCTACTGCTCTTATCAAGTACTACGTATTAAAGTCTACCCGATTCATAGGCCTCATGAGTCATGTGAGCCATTTCTGAAAAATGCACACTTGAAATGGTGTGTCAGGTTGTGGTAGCGTGTGCCCTAATGAAAAAGATTTCATTGTTCTAAGAGAGGTGTGTAGGCCTACGAGAAAAGACTGCTTGATCAAGTCGATATTTTTGCACCGATGAAAACAGATTGCATAGTCTAGACAGGATGTCCGACCGTTACAGGTTTGTGTGCCTATGAGGAAAAACGTACAATCACGACGAAATGTGTACCCTAATGAAAAAGATTGTGAAGTCCATATGAGATGCCAAACTCTGAGCATGTGTGCGCCCGTAAAGGAGGTTTGGAGTTTTTCATCATCGTTTGCTATCAGCCTATCACCCTTTGGTAACAATGAAGCAAAAAATTTAGCAGTCATTAAAAGAGAATCAGCTTACCCGGCAACCCATAGTGCAACCATTAAAAGCATGGTTCCAACCATCACCCACTCTCCCGTCTTTATAGGTCCCATTTCATCCATTTTCCTCCGAGCCATTTGTGGGGCCTCGGGCGTCTTCTTCATTTCAGGAGGGAATATCTTATATACAATAACTGGAGTTGCTAGAAGAGCGATGACAGATGGGAAGCAGGAAACCTTTAGCCAAGTGAGCCATTTGCTTGAAATCTTAACTCCAAGCCCTTCAGCTAATTTGATGCATAACAGGTTCTGCGCTGCTGCCGTCAGAAAAATAGCACTTGAGTTAGACGAAGCCTGCCATGCAACGTCAAGTAAATCCCATCATTATATACAGAAACTTTCTCTTACAATTAACGAAAGCAACTCAAATTAAATTAAATTAAATTATATGAATTCATATCACATGTTAAGTCCTCCATCAGTCAAATATACAAATTAAACCAACACATAAAGTCCTCTTTTATGTGGATCTTATCCTACATGTGTCAAATGTTGGATGCTCTTATAAGTCGACCTCTTTAAATGAATCCTGGTATTTTAGTGTGAAAACCATGTTCACACGATTAATTTAATTTGGATAAGCATAAAAAATCATTTATGTAGTTCAAGAGCATATTAACTGTCCCTTTCATAAATAAAAATACTAACTTTATGTATATGGAACAACGCCAAATCTTAGCACAAATGCTATTGCTACCCCAATTTGTACTCTCTCCCTATATTTGTGGTTCACAAAAGCACTTCATTAAAATGGAGCAATTCATTTAATGTGTTGGTCTTTTGTCAACCACAAATATAGGAAGGGGTACAAATGAGGTACCAAATGGGGTACCTTTAGCAAAACTCAAATCTTAGAGACACAAACTATGGTATAAAGGAAGAGGTTTGACTTTGATATGATTAAAGAAAAAGCTCAAAACGTACTGCTTTTTGAAGATTCTAAAAAAGTGATAATATGTGACTTTTTATAGCATCGTCCATCACTTTAATATGTCATTGCCTCATTGCCTAATACAGTATGACACTCTGATTTTTATGACACTCTGAAACTCTGAATAGATTTAGAGTTTTAAAATTACTTAGTCGCTTAAAATAAAATAAAATTAGTCAAATTTTTTAGAGGAAAGGAGTAAATAAGCTCTCGAACAATTAACAATTCTCCAATCAGACTGTGAACAGCAAAACCTTACAAATATACCTCGAGGCATTGAAATAAAACAATCATATCCTTTTCACCTACCCGGGTGCCGGTAACTACTCAAGAGAAACTTATCATCGTACCGGCACTATCAAGTAAAAAATGATCCAATTGCTTTATTTCAATGAATCGAGGGCGTATCTCCAAGATCTTTCTATTTGTATTGGCTCAAGCTGGAGATATAAGAAGTACGATTGATGTCATTTTTTGTAAAGAGACACTATTGAAATAAAATTAATACGATAGTAGATTACACTAACATGGAATGATAAAGAGGACATGATTAGCTAAAATGGGGTGGTGACCTGCAATTGAGACTGGACAAGATAAGCTCCAAGCTTCCTGGAAGCCTCATCCTTGGGATGGCTATCGGCAGAGGCGGCGAGCGACTTAATAATGGGCAGGAAAATCCCGCCGGCACGGGCGGTTGTGCTCGGCATAGCCGGAGAAATCACGGCCTCGCTCAAAACCAGACCGTATGACAAACCCAGAGTGCTCTTCCCGAGCAGCCGGACAAACAACATGGCCACCCTATCTCCGAGCCCGGTCTTGATGAACCCTTTGGAGAAGAAGAAGGAGCAGACGATGAGCCAAATCACCTCGTTCGTGAAAGCAGAGAAGGCGGCGGAGAACGTCAGGGTTTTGGTCAGCACGGCGAGGGTGAGGCATGCGAAGGCCCAGCCGCCGACGGGGAGTGGGCTGAGGATGAGGCCGGCGATGGTGGTGAGGAAAAGGGCGAGGAGTTGCCACCCCTGCGTTGAGACTCTGCTGGGCTTGGGCACGGCGAAGCGAAAGAGGAGGCCGATGGAGATTGATATTAGCAGAGGAATGGGCTTCACGCCCTTCCACGGAGGGAGCGAAAATCCACGGCGGCTGGTGGTGGTGGCCGCGGTGGTGTCAGGGGATATTGGCATGATTGGGGGTCAGGGAGGTTGAGGGCGGTGGTGGGGAAGATTCAGGATGAGTTCACGGCTGACTCTCAGAATGAATGGTGGGGCCATAATAGTCCACATCTACCTTTGATGACGTCTATCTATCGGAGAGTTTTCTTGTATGGGATTTAAATTCGGTACCGCGTGAAATTATCAAGGAAATTTTTACGGAAAATTGTCCATAAATGATTTTACAAGAAAGAACTGTCAAATTAAGTCCATATATTATATATTATACGGTGTAGATGTTTTCGTTGAACTTTTTCATTGCCGGATCAAATCAATCTAGATTTAAATAGAATAGATCAAAAATACGAGGCTTAAACGAATTAGACTAGATTATATCAAACTTTCATCATTATGAGCAATCCAGTGTCACAAATGCTCCTACCTACCGCGGCGTAAGGGGTCAGATGTACCTAGCTTTACCTTTAAACTAAAGCACATAGAGACTGTATCCAGATGATCGTGATGAAAATTGTTTCGAAAATTGCATAGACTGATAGTTGTTTTTATAATAAAGTAGCACATACGGAGTACATTTTAGTGACTTATTTTGCTTTACTGCATCATATTCTCAAGTCAAAAATATTGAATTTAGGGCTCCATTGCACGGAGCCCAAACATTTATTAGACCAAACTAATTCAAATCAGTCAGACCTGACCTGTTGATGGGAAAAAGAGCCTCAAACGGTAACTACTAAAATGCGGAATTAATCTCTGTTTGGCTAAACTTTCATAACTTGAATGAACCTTTGAGGATGCAAACAAATAGGGTGTTCTTAATGCAATTAGAACACACACAATACTGTTGTCACGCACTAATATAATCATCTAAAACAGTAAGCACACACAACACAAAGACACCAGAATTTTAGCGTGGAAAACCCATTAACTAGGGAAAAACCACGGGACCATTTTGGCCGCATAAATCCACTATCATCATCAAAGGAGCAGTACAAAGTCTTCTTTAGATAATATTAGAGGCATACAAAATCATCGTATCCTTGGAAGTAAGCACATCAAAGTGTATAGAATCAAAATAGAGCCAAGATAAGAAATACATCACCAGAAAAATAGCTACTGTGCAGACCAACGAGACCCGACCTCCAGCCCTCAAAATCCGATCTCCACTGTTCAGAATGTTGGCCCAGATGCTGTGAAGTTGCTGTCCAAAAATCACAACATTCCAACGGTTCAATCTCCGGGAAACGAAAGATTTCTGCTGTTGCCTGCTGAAAAATGGGGTGAGCATTCAGCTCATGTTTTTATGACTTTTTGCGCTCTATCCGCTGCTCTCTTTCTGTCCTTGTATTTGAGATAGTGGCTGGCCCTCTTTTTATTATTAGCTCCCAAAATAGAAAGTTAAAAGAAGACTTTCAATGGGCTCAATAGTTGGTCTTTCTTCATGGGTCAAAAATAAAGAAAGAACCCAACAAATCTCCCCCTTTTTACTTTTGTCGTCTAAGTAAAAATGGCAACACATTATTACTTTTCTCGTCTAAGTACCTTAAAGAAATTACTTGTGTTATACATTGGTTCAAAGCCTCAAATGGCAACGTAAAATAAATTTACACATGTAATTTGTTTAAGGGACTTTGATGAGAATAGTAATTATTCGTGTTTGTCATGTTTTGCGTGGGCTAAGATGTGTTGTCCAAATACATGTGTTCCAGACATTACGCTCTTCTGATTTTGGCGAGGAAGTTTTATTCATGTGACACATATCATCAAAGGAAAGCACATTATTTTTCTCATTGCAAACACAAACACACAAGTAATCGAGTATATAAAATTGTAAGGATATCACACGTTCATATCAAGTCTTGACTCAAATATAGAAAAATGTTAAAAATATTGTGAAACATGTTTCTAAGGATTAAATAATCAATAGATTTCATAATAAAACTTATTTAAACATTATATGAAGGGGAAAATTATTTAAATGTCCTAAATTTTGAAAGAGTATGAGATAAATGCCTTAAACTTGCACATGTAATCAATATATCCTAGAAATTATATAGAAAGTTATATTATATTAGCACCATGATCATATTTTTTACATATATAATTTTATGGTATTAAATACATAATTTAAATTCACAAAAAATTTATGAGGGTGCCATTAATAATAAATTGTACCGAATGCAATATTAATTAATTCACAAATGAAATTATAGATTGCTAATTGCATTCTAACTAAGCTTAGAATATTTTAAATTACGTAACAATTCCAATAAATTTATATTTGTAAAAAACATACAATCACAATGCGAAAATAACTTTTTAAATAAAGACCGAGTTATATATATTACATATGCAAGTTGTAGGTAACTATTTCACACCCCATTAGAGTTTGGGGTAATTAAATTATTTCCCGGCCCTCTTATATATATGGGGTTTAGATAAATATATAACCAAAATTATACTCAACTTAGTCTTTGATAAATATATAAATCTGATACATATACAAATCTATAAATCTAAGACCGATATTTGATAAATAATTATATCCCTAAAAATAACTTTGATAAAATACCGACCTCAAATTTAGCATTAATACCTTTTAGTATTAATGAAATATTAATTGTTCGTAATATTATACTGTTGATTATGTAATCTTCCGGTCAGTCAGATAGTGGGTAAGAATTTAAATAAAATTAGGCACGCGGACAATACATGGACTACCTCGATTCCATTCATACTTCTACTTTTCATGAACAACCCAGATCCAATCACACATGGACCTGGGTTCGCCTGTATTATCAATTATGTTGAACCATTAAGATATTTAATTTGTGTTTGGGTTATGGGCTATGGGTTCAGTTCATAGTGCAATCACTACTAATTCATTCCTCAATTCAACATTTTAATAATTCTTGTTCCATTTTAGACCGACTTCAATTTTAAACCAATATAAATGAAATACTAATTGCTTGTTTTACTAAACTGTTGATTATATATGTAATTGGTCAGCTTGTTTAGTAGTGGGATAATATTTGGATAAGACTCGATGAGAACAATATATATCTTTCCCACGTTTCAAAACCTAAACTTTTAAATTTCTTGATCAACACATGCTTTTGTTTATTCTTTGATTTTTAGTGTGAGATTTTTACTGTATTTGGATTTCTTTTCTAAATCGTAAATCTCCTTGATGAATATGTGTTTATTTGTGTATTAGATAATGTTAAAATATCATGTCAAATCCAAAATTAATTCTTTATCTAGAACTATATGACTCAACAAGTTAGTAATTATAATGTTAATTCTTTTGTAATGATTTATATAAGGGGAAATTAATATAATTACCCAAACTTTATTGGAGCGTGATCTGAAGTAAGTACTCCATACTTGCATATGTAACACACACACACACACATATATAGGGGTGGGATCACATACAAACTAGTCTTCCCATGCTAACCTACAAACTGTCACAAACTGTGCATTTTTACATTATTTGTACTGCATATTGAAGTTCAAAATGTTGCATATTATTTGTATTGCATATTAAAATTCACAGTGTGCATTTTTACATTATTTGTACTGCATATAGAAGTTCAAAGTGTTTCATATTATTGAGTTTGTAGGTTAGTATTTTAAGCATGGTTTGTATTTGATCTCTTATATATTTATATATATACACACACACACCCCAAACTTTATATAAAAAGTTATTTTTGCACTGTGATGTATGCTCTTTTACAAATATAAATTTATTTGAATGGTTACAAAATTAAAATATTCGACGTTTTGTTAGAATGCAGTTTACAATCTAAAATTTCATTTGTGAAATATCAAATCCGGTACAATATATTTTGAATTGCACCCTCATAAATGGTTTGTGTATATTAAATTATGTAATGAATACCCTAAAATCATATTTGTGAAAAAGTATATAATCATGGTGCTGATATAATTTTTTATATAAACTTTGGGGTATATATTACATGTGCAAGTTTTGGGCACTTATCTCACACCCTTTAAAAGTTTAGGATATATATTTAAATTATTTTCCCTTTATATAATGTTTAAAATAAGTTTTATAATATTAGTGATTATTTATTCCCTAGAAACACGCTACACAATATTTATAATATTTGTCTATATTTGACTCGAGACTTGAAATGAATACGCGATATCCGTACATGTTCATATACTCGATTACTTATGTGTTGGTGTCTACGATGAGGAAAACAATGTGCTTTTATTTGAAGATATGTGTCACATGAATAAAACTTCCTCCCACAGATCTGAAGGACATAATGTCTCGATCACATGTATCTGGACAACGCATGTTAGCCCACGCTAAGCATGACAAAAACGCATTATTACTTTTCTGGTGTAAGGAGTTGCTTGAATAAATAACATGTGTTATACATTGGTTCAAAGCTTCAAATGACAACATAAAATAAATTTATACAGGCAATTTGTTTAAAGGACCTACACGAGAAAAGTAATTATGCGTTTCTGTCATGTTTAGCATGGGCTGACATGCGTTGTTCAGATACATGTGATCCAGACAGTACGTTTGGATTTCGGTGAGGAAGTTTTATTTATGTCTCATCAAAGGAAATCACATTGTTTTTCTCATTGCAGACACAAACACACAAGTAATCGAGTATATGAAATTGTACAGATATTGTGTGTTCATATCAAGTATTGAGTCAAATATAGAAAATATTATAAATATTGTGAAAGATGTTTCTAGGAATTAAATAATCACTACATTTCATAATAAAACTTACTTAGACATTATATGAAGGGGGAAATTATTTAAATATCCTAAAATTTGAAAGAGTGTGAGATAAGTGCTCTAAACTTCCACATGTAATCTATATATAAAAAACTTCATATAGAAAGTTATATTAGCACCATGATCATATAGTTTTTCATAAATACAATTTTATGGTATTAAATACATAATTTAAAATACACAAAACATTTATGAGGGTGTAATTAATAATAAATTGTACCGAATGTAATATTGATTATTTCAGATATGAAATTTTAGATTGTTAATTGCATTCTAACTTAGCTTAGAATATTTTAAATGTAACAATTCCAATAAGTTTATATTTGTAAAAAAATACAATCACAATGCGAAAATAATTTTTTATGTAAAGTTTGGATTATATATGTTACATATGCAAGTTTGAGGTGCCTATTTCACACCCCATTAAAGTTTGGGGTAATTAGATTATTTCTCCCTTACATATATGGGGTTTAGATAAATATATAACCAAAATTATACTTAACTTAGTCTTTGATAAATATATAAATCTGATGTATATAAATATATAAATCTGAGACTGGTATTTGATAAATAAATATATCCCTAAAAATAACTATAATAAAAAACTGGCTTCGGCTTTAGCATCTATTTAACCGAAATTATACTGAATTCAACACTTTTTGAAATTCTTGTTCCGTTATAGATTGATTTTGACTTTAGACCGATATTCAACTTTAAGTATTAATGAAATATTAATTGTTCGTAATATTATACTATTTATTATGTAATCTACCAGTCAGTCAAATAGCGGGTCAGAACTTAATTAAAATTAGTCACAGACAATACATGGACGTCCTCGATCCATTTACACTTCTACTTTTCTTGGATAACCCAGGTCCAATCATACATGGACCTAGGTTCGTTGGTATTATCATTTATGCTCAACCATTAAGATATCTTATTCATGTTTGCGCTATGGGATAAGCTCATAGTATCATTGTTACTAATTCATTCCTCAATTCAACATTTTAATAATTCTTGTTCCGTTTTAGACCGACTTCAATTTTAGATCGATATTAAACTTGCAGTATAAATAAAATACTAATTGCTGGTATTACTAAACTATTGATTATATATGTAATCTACCAGCTAATCAAATAGTGGGTTAATATTTAAATAAGACTCAATGAAAAGAATATATATCTTTCCCAGGTTTCAAAAATCATATTTTTAATTTTCTTGATAAACACATGTTTTTGTTTATATTTTGTTTTTTACTGTAGAATTTTTATTGTATTTGAATTTTGTTTCTAGATCATAAATCTCCTTGATGGTATGTGTTTATTTATGTATTAGATAATGTTAAAATATCATGTCAAATCCAAAATTAATTCTTTATCTAGAACTATATGACTCAAGTTAGTAAGTGTAATGTTAATTCTTTTGTATTGATTTATATAAGGGAAAAATGATATAATTACCCAAAATTTATTGGGGTGTGAAATAAGTACCCCAAACTTGCATATGTAATATATATATACCCCAAACTTTATATAAAAGGTTATTTCCGCACTGTAATGTATATTCTTTTACAAATATAAAATTATTTGAATTGTTACAAAATTTAAAATATTCTAAGCTTTGTTAGAATGCAGTTTAGAATTGAAAATTTCATTTGTGAAATATCACATCCGGTACAATTTATTTTTAGTGTCACCCTCATAAATGTTTTGTGTATTTTTATTTATGAAATCAATTCCATAAAATTATATTTGTGAAAAATATATGATCATGGTGCTAATATAAAATTTTATATTTAGTTTGAGGTAAATATATTACATGTGCAAGTCTCGGGCACTTACCTCACACCCTTTCAAAGTTTAGAATTATTAAATTATTTTCCCCTTTATATATGGTTTAAAATGGGTTTAATAATATGATTATTTAATCACTAGAAACACGTTTCACAATATTTGTAATATTTATCTATATTGACTCAATACTTGATACGAACACGCAAAAACAATGTGCTTTCCTTTGATGATATGTGTCACATGAATAAAACTTCCTCGCCAAAATCAGAAGGACGTATTGCCTGGATCACATGTGCTATTATTCAACCTTAAGTATGAATGAAATATTAATTGTTCGTAATATTATATTGTTGATTATGTAACCTACCGGTCAGTTAGATAGTGGGTCAGGATTTAAATAACAGTTGTCATGAACAATGCATGAACTTCCTGATCAGTTCCAATCATACTTTTACTTTTCTTGGTAAATACGAAGTATATATATATTTTACTTTCAAGATTTTTGTATCAAACTTTTATACATCTCTCCATCAACCGTGCTTGAGAAGATCTTTACTATATACTTACTATGTATTACTTTTGTTTCGTTTAAAGGTTCACATTATACAATGACATGATTGTTTAGACAATAATTGAATAAGATTATTCGAATATATTTTGAGAAAATAGTTTTAATGGGTGTATTGTAATGATGTCATTAATGATTATTGTTATACTATAGATGCATTATTTTTAATATTTGATGATTGAATTATCATTTAAAAATGTTATTTTTTAACGAAAAATGTTAATTTTTTTCTAAAATATAAATATTAATCTCTTTAAGAGACATCTAGGAAAGGAAAATGTGAATTTTTTGAATGGGTTGGAGTGGTATATATGCATATAAAAATGATATTTGTATCCACTCTTATACCCACTTTTGTATCCACCTATATTTGTGAAGTGTTTTTTTTTGTCTGTGAACCCGGTTCAAAGACAATATTTTGTTTGTGCAAAATATTGCCTGTAACCGGGGTTCGCAGATAAAAAAACATTTGACAAATATGATGAGTATAAAGTGGTATATGTCTATCATGATGAGTACATGATATACATAATACATATAGACATATAGCCCAACCCGCTTTCCGGGCTAAAAAAAAACATATAGCCCAACCCGTGCTTACCGTACGAAATTAGGTGTACTTGTCTGGCTCATGATTTATGTGATTTAAAAAAAATATTCGGAGTATATATACAGCCCAACCCTCCAATTTCATAACCGTAATCGAGGTTTTATGCGTAATATATTTGTACGTAGTATTACGTATGACTTCTCTCCAAATTGATTCATCTCTCTAGAAAAACCCTGATCCTACGATGCATAGACCAGAGTCAGCTCCCGCCGGGCCGCCGCTCTACCCGGCCCGGAAGTCTGGTTGCGCGCCAGGCAGTTACTACCATCAACAACGGTTGCCGTACCGGCAGCAGTGGAGTCACCCTCCCAGCAACCACCGTTTTCGTACTCCGGAGTCGAGGCCTTCGCCGAAGCCGCCAAATTTCATAATCCACCTTCGTTCCAGAGATCATGCCCTGCCGAGGTCAGAATTCGAGAGGCTTATTGTGGAACTGCCGGAGCGGCCGCAGGATTCATTCTTCTCTGAGGGGAGTAGGGTCTTTTCCGGGAAACTGTTCTACGAGCAGTGGTCAGGGGCCCTCGAGGTAATTGTGCACTTGTGGAGACTACGGCTCGAAGGAGGGTGTTCTGTGACTCCCTTTCTGGAACAGAATGTAGTGGTCCCTTCGGATAAGCTCGAGTTGAATGATCGCCTCAAAGAGGTTTTCTTGGAGAAACTTGAGGCATTAATGGATGGGGAACTAGTGCAGAAGTGCAGGAAGAAGTTGATTCTAGTACTAGACGAGATAAGTAAATTGACTATTCAGCTCGGGAAACTTAATCGTCTGGGTCATTCAGCTAATCTCTTAAAGAAAAAAGAAGTCTTGATGGGCGAGCGGGATTTGATAAGTAAAAGGATTAAGGAGTTTAAGAATGGGATTACGTGTATCATGCTTTATTTGAAGGGGGATATGGAGGAAGGTGATTCCGAGGTGCACATAAGTCTTTTTAAGCTCAACAGAAATCCGGATTGGGACCAGATTCATCATATAGTAAAGAGGGAGTGTAAAAGGCTAGAGGATGGCTTGCCCATTTTTTCTTTCAGGAAAGAGATTCTCAGTCAAGTATTTTGCCACCAGGTGACTAATTGTCTTTGCTACTTCATTTTATGTTTATTTTAGTACTACGTATTGATGTATCTTTTATTTTTATATTTTCAACTATATATTCACCATTTTGTGAATTAGTGAAGGCCCTTTCTTTATACCCCCAATATTGCAAGAAGAGTTTTTGCTTTTTGTTCTGGGCATTTTATTTTCAAGCAGTAAAACTTGTTAGAGGGGGTTGATGCTTGGAAATAGTCAATAGATGTTGGATAGCTGTACTCTATGCTTTCTAAAAGGTCACCTACATGATTCTTAATATTGGAACTCTGATACCCAACTTGTCCTGTCATCTCTAATGGTTTTTTCTAATGTACTCGAGTACCCATAGATTATCAATCCATTCTCCAGGTTCTCTTTGTTTCTTTTGATAATGTCAAATGGCTGTAATTAGGCGGCCAATTTCCATATAGTGGTAATTGCAGTTGGATGTGAAGCTGGTTTGGACATCAAATTTGTTGTAGCAGAAAATATATAATCATAAGTGTGTAGGATCTATTTATGTGTTCACGTATGCCTGCCTCATAATAAAGTGTTGTTTTCACACTTGATATTATAAGCAAGCATCACCACAGAGATTCTATCAAATATTAACATTGCTCTACCTTAGTTTAAAAAAGCGCGCCTGAGGCGCGCAAAGGCGCTAGGCGCTTATAGGCGATAGGGTCATCGCATTTTACATACCCAGACGGCTCAGGTTCTGAGAGGCGATAGCTTCCGACGCTTGTGGGAGCCTATTGCGCTTCTGTGAGGCGAGCGCTTTTCATGCCTCAAGGAAGTGTCCGATGGAATAACTTTGGCGATTGCCACTCCATTTTTTTTGGCGCTTCAGATGCTCCTTCCAGAAATTTTGAAATTTTGGCCCCAATTCTCTCTAGTCTTCTCTTTCTTTTCTGCCTTCTGGGTTTGCCGTTTGGTTAGTCCCTGCTTCCGCAGTTCCGTTTTTTATTTCGCTGCGTAGCTGTTTGGTTAGTCTCTTGCGTAGCTGTTTGAGTTTCCGACTTTTACTTCGATGCTATCTCGCGTCGTAGAGGCCAGAGGTAAGTGTATTTACGTGTTTTTTTTTGTCTTCTGCTATTTCTTCTCTTTTATTTTAAGATGTTATATTTATAAAAATATTAAAATTATTTAAATAAAAAGTTAGATAACAGATACATATTATTTTTTGCTATTTATAAGTTTTGATAGATAACTGAAAAAAAGTTAATTCTTGTAAGTTTTTAAGTATTTCAAGTGTTGTAAGTTTTTAAATTTATATAATTATTTAAATTATTTAAATTTACACATCTGTCTGTAATTATTTTACAGTAAAATTATTTAAATAAAAAGTTAGATAACTGATACATATTATCTTTCGCTATTTATAAGTTTTGATACTTGATAGATAACTGAAAAAATAAGTTTTTTAAGTTTTGATCCGTGAGGCGAGCGCCTCATCGCCTCGCGCCTCGAGTAAGTCAATGAAATCGCCTCAAGCTGCCTCGTGCCTTTTAAAACTAAGTGCTCTACAAGACTACAAACAACAACAATATTTGTAACAATTGAAATCTGCCTTTAGGTTTGATGATGTTGATTTTGTATGTACATATAATCATTCCAATCACATTTTCCCCCCAAACTGAAACAGATGTTATTTGTGTAGGTTACTATTTTGACTGGCGAGACAGGTTCGGGAAAGAGCACTCAGTTGGTA
Source organism: Cuscuta epithymum (assembly GCA_945859915.1). NCBI lineage: Eukaryota > Viridiplantae > Streptophyta > Magnoliopsida > Solanales > Convolvulaceae > Cuscuta > Cuscuta epithymum. The sequence continues at coordinate 3,231,423 of CAMAPF010000017.1, read as the reverse complement.
CAGTTCCTTGCTGATTCAGGAATTGGTGGTAATGATGCAATTGTCTGCACTCAGCCCAGAAAACTTGCTGCTGCCTCCTTGTCAAGTAGGGTTAAACAAGAATGTCTTGGGTGTTATGAAGATAATTCAGTTATGTGCTATCAGTCATATTCATCTGGCCATCAGTTTGATTCAAAGGTGATATTTATGACGGATCATTGCCTACTCCAGCAGTATATGAGTGATTGTAATCTATCAAAGATATCATGCATTATAGTTGATGAAGCGCATGAAAGAACCCTAAACACTGATCTTCTTCTAGCATTGATAAAGAATTTGCTTGAACTGAGGCGTGATATGAGGCTCATCATCATGTCTGCTACAGCTGATGCAATTCAGCTTGCAAACTACTTCTACGGATGTGGAACATTTCATGTTGTTGGAAGAACCTTTCCGGTTGACATTAAATATGTCCCCTGCGACTACTCTGAAGGTTTTTCTGGTTCATCTCCTACTTACCTTTCTAATGTTGTCAGGATGGTGCTTGAGATCCTCAACACAGAGGGAGATGGAACGATTCTTGCATTTTTGACTTCTCAAGTGGAAGTAGAATTGGCTTGTGAGAAGTTGCAGTTGCCAACTGTCATCACTCTACCTTTACATGGAAAACTGTCGAGTGAAGACCAAAATCGAGTCTTTTTCGATTTTCCAGGAAAGAGAAAGGTCATATTTGCTACAAACATTGCTGAGACATCTTTGACCATTCCGGGGGTCAAATATGTTGTTGATTCTGGTCTGGTGAAACAAAAATGGTTTGAACCTGGGAATGGCATGAATATTTTGAGGGTCTGTATGATTAGTCGAAGTTCCGCAAATCAGCGATCTGGGCGAGCTGGGAGAACCGAACCTGGAAAGTGTTACAGACTCTTCTCAGAAACTGATTTTGAGAGTATGCCTTGTCATGAAGAACCAGAAATCCGCAAGGTTCACCTTGGTATTGCATTATTGAGGATTCTTGCCTTGGGTATAAAAGATGTCAAGAAATTTGATTTTATTGATGCACCTAACCCAGAAGCAATTGAGATGACATTCCATAGTCTGATTCTGTTAGGATGTATCACTCAAATTGATGATGGTTATCAGATAACTGCAGATGGACGGCTTCTAGTGAAGCTGGGTATTGAGCCTCGAATAGGGAAAATACTCATTAGTTGCTTCCGCAACCGTTTAGGTAGAGAGGGTCTTGTTCTCGCCGCTGTTATGACAAATTCTAGCAGCATTTTCTGCAGAGTTGGCACAGAAGTCGAAAAACTAAAATCTGATTGTAATAAGGTGCAATTTTGCCATCCCTCTGGTGACCTTTTCACATTTCTATCTGTATACAAGGAGTGGGATGCCTTGCCTCAAGAAAAGAAAAATAGGTGGTGCTGGGATAACAGCATCAATGCCAAAACCATGAGGAGATGCCAAGAAACTCTTCAAGAATTGGAAACATGCCTTCAGAATGAACTGAGAATCATCATTCCGAGTTACTGGCGCTGGAATCCCCAAATGCATTCTGAACATGATGAAACTTTGAAAAGGATAATCCTTTCATCATACTCTGAGAACGTGGCGATGTACTCTGGTTATGACCGACTTGGTTATCAGGTGGCGCTTACTGGGAAGCATTTTCAACTGCACCCTTCATGTTCGTTGTTGAATTTCTGTGAAAGACCGGGTTGGATTGTGTTTGGTGAGATTTTGGTAGCTGCTAAAGAATATCTGGTTTGTGCTACCGCGTTTGACTTCACCGCTCTATATGCACTTTCTCCTCCTCCATCGTTTGACTTTTTGAAGATGGATGCCCAAATGCTGCAGAAGAAGGTTTTGACGGGGTCCGGAAGCATGCTGCTGAAGAGGTTCTGTGGAAAATCTAATTGTTGTCTCAACAATCTTGTCTCGCGAATCAGAACGTCATGTATGGATGAACGCATTGGCATTGAGGTGAGCGTTGATCACAATGAGATTACATTATATGCGTCATCTGGAGATATGGATGAAGTTTTAACGACTGTGAATGAAGTATTGCAACATGAGCAAAAATTGTTAAAAAATGAATGTTTGGAGAAATGCACTCACATGGGAGGATCTACATTTTCAGCTTCTTTTGCTCTTTTTGGAGCTGGTGCAGAAATAAAGCATTTGGAGCTGGATAAGAGATGTTTGACTGTGGACATATATCATTCAAATGTTAATGCAATTGATGATAAGGAATTGTTGATGTTTTTGGAGAGGAACTGTGGTGACATAGGTGCAGTGCACAAGTTTTCAGGCTCAAGTCATGACATTGAGGAGAAGGAACAATGGGGCAGGGTAACATTTGTCACCCCTGAAGCTGCTAACATGGCCACCGCATTAAATTTGGTTGAATTTAGTGACGGGATGCTAAAATTAGTTCCTTCCAAGATAACATATGGTGGTGATCAAAAGATGTTCTCATCTCCTTTGCTCAAAGCAAAAATTTATTGGCCTCGTAGGAAAAGTAGAGGGACAGTAATTGTTAAATGTGACCCCAGGGATGTGACTTTTATGGTTGGTGACTTCTCGTCCGATTTTATAATAAGAGGAAGGCATGTTCATTGTGAGCAAAGCAAAAAATTCCCGAACAGCATAGTTCTTACTGGAGTTGGTAAAGAGGATTCTGAAGCTGAGATCTTTGAAGAGTTGAGTGTATTGACACACAGGAAGATTTCAGATGTGTTCCTCATTAGAGGAGATGCAGTAGAACATCCTTCACTAGATGCTCTTGAGGAAGCTCTTTTGAGAGAAGTATCCTCCTTGATGCCTAAAAGGGGTCCCCATGGCAACTCTCTTCGTGTCCAGGTCTTCCAACCTGAACCGAAGGATACTTACATGAGAGCAACCATCACATTTGATGGAAATCTTCATCTAGAAGCTGCGAAGGCATTGGAACAAATTGACGGGAAAGTCTTGCCTGGATGTCTCTCATGGCAGAAGATAAAATGCCAACAAATGTTTCAGACTACACTATCATGTTCTGCATCAGTATACCATGTCATTAGGATGGAGCTGGATGCTTTACTTGCTAGGTTCAAGAAGCTTAAAGGTACTTTTGATATGACAACTGTTTATTCTTTATACTTTAGCCACTTTATATTTAATTACTCCGTATAACTATAAAGACATTTACATGCTGCATGACATATGGTACTACTTGGTTATAGTGCAATGATAATTTTTTAGTAAAAAATGATATTGATAGGACATACTGTAAAAAATAATACTCCCATTGTCCTATAGTTGCTGCCTTTTGCACCAAGCCGTCAAGTGCTCACCACGCACGCTTAAGAGATGTCTCCTCAGTACACATTTGCACTAGTACACCTACTTTTACTTAAACTAGTATCACACCCGTGCGATGCACGGCCGAAATATATAATCCAAATATTTAAATCAAAGTGTAATACTTCATCCGTATTTTAAAGATTGCCACATTAGCATTAACACATTTTAAGGAGGAAATTAGGAGTAATGAATATTGAATAGTGTAAAAAAGTATGAGAGAAGCTATAAAATATTAAAAGGAGAAGATAAAAACTTAAAAGAAAATGGATAGGATTAATCCCAACCATTAGTGATACGCTTGAAATAACCCAAAGTATCAATTTTTTCAAAATAATACCAACTATTAAAAAAAATTCTTAAAATACTCCACTCACTTGTAATAAACCATAAATAACATAACTAAAGATTTTTAACTCATGCTTCTACCAGTGAGAGGACATTTGCCTCTAAATATTAATCACTGAGACTTGTTAGTAATAGCCTTGACATCTATTGTTAAAATACATTGAATTTAAAATTTCACTCTAAATATTTGAAAAATTCACCGAAGATCACACGTTGCTTTTTCTGATATCTAATAATGGTAAAGTCGAAGATCTTTTGGGATGGGCTATGCTACTATTGTCATTTGGTGACTCAAATCGTCCCTGCTTAACATGTTCGCCTCTCTAATTTTCTGTCGTTGATAGTGAGAGAGCACTGAGAATGATGAAAGTATCTTTGCTAAAAAATACTCCGTACTAAGAAATGAAATGATCTTATTTAGTTCTAAAAAGCTCATCATACAATATATACTTGTTTAGGAGTTAAATAACAGAAAATAAGTAAAATTTTCACATCCAACCCATTAAAAGTAGCATACAATTAAAACCTAACATTAGAAGCCTCGAGGATAAGCATTAGGTTTCACCAGACTCCAGACCACCCATCTTCACCTTCGAGCATATATCTGCTCTTTCCGGGTTTCTTTCTTCAAAATTTTCTAGCTCAAATGCATATAGATGATATCTCCGATTAGACCGATTAGATCGAATCTGAATATATGACTACACAAACAAATGTGATTTCAATCAAACTGTTCTTACGATCGGAGCACTTCTAGGATGATGCACCACGAAGGACAAATGCATGGCGATCTGCGAAGAAGAAGCTAAACGGCTAGATGAAGTTCTCTGAGTCCCTGATATGATAATACTTTTCGGGAGTTCACTGAATAATGTCCATACTTTTTTCTATCTAGCTAGTGTATAATTAACACTTCTAATTCTATCCCTGATTTCCTTTAATCCTATGCAAGGTCTTCTAATGGAAGTTTGATGAAAAACACCAAGTGTGAATCCTGTGGTAGTTTCTTGTCCCTAATCTCACTGCATCAAAATTATCTTTTGTTTAATTTGATTTACAAATCAAATCACGTTTTGGCCGTTTTTTATTACAAGTTTTACAACCATTATTAAATTAAACCGGATCAATAATTTGTTTAGCAAATATGTTTAATTTAGTATTATCAAACACAAATAATAATTAAAATATATTAAATCTTTCAGTGATTTACAATTAAAACATCTACGCTTCATATATTCTACCTATGCCTCAAATCTATGCTTTTTTATAAACAGAGGTCTGCCATTTGGAGAAGAAGCATTTATAGATATATTCAAAAGTAACATTTATATGGAAAAACTAAGAGCACGTACAGTATAGTACCTATTTTACATTAACATCATCATATCTACTATTCAACGTATAAAACCCCCCTAGGTGATAAAAATTTACATGATTAAGCACAACTAAGAATAAACTTGTTGTCATGTTAAACATAGAAAGTCAATCATTTGTCCCAAGAGTGAAGAAATCACAAGAAGAACATTAGCGTGATAATACATGAAGAATCAATTTTCTAATTAAATTCATTCCGTTGTTCATACAAAGCTATATATGCTCTTATACTATTTATACTATTTTGTAATAAAGTAGTACGTATAAACTAAGAATGCTTTTATAAACTGCTACGTATTTTATTAAAAATGAAAACACTTGTATTTTATCAAAAACAACAACTGTTAGCTTAGCAGGACTGCAGAGGATTCAAACTTGGAATGCGCAACACCTTCATTACTTTGTATAGCACTATAGCAGCGAGAATTTCAGATTCTTTAGGTATGAAGAAGCTGTTATTTATATACTACGTATGTACGTACTGCGTATGTTGTGTTGGGAAAATAAAAGGTCATTAGATTTACTCTTGAATTGTACATAGTAATTTTTAAAAAGAAAGGTCATTAATTAATATTCTAATCCCATATATGACTACGATAAAAAAAATCCCATATATGACTGGTACGCTGGAATACTTTGAATTGGGAAGTGTCTAAACATTAATGAATGTTTTCTCCAACATTCTTCTGTGTATTAAATATTGATGTCAATAAATTTTTGTCTGGAAAGTTCCCAATAAAATCAGACCAAAAGGTGGAGAAACAACCATGCACGGAGAAATGAAAAGATGAAAATTAATCACATGCAAGCTACAAAGTACGCAGGAGTTGTATCCGGAATATTCCATTTAAATTTTATCTAGAACTTTTACCCCAAGGAATTGTTGTACAATGTTTTTGGGCGGAACTTCTTCCCCAAGAAACCTTTTGTGATTATATTAAGATAGATGTCTATTAATCTTCTTTCCCTTTCCTTCGGTATTAAATGCATTTGCTGAAAGTCATTTTGGGTTGTTCTCTCTCTCATGTTGAAAATGTGCCCCAGCCTTCGTCTCCATTGCATCTCCTTCCAAGTAGTTATTCCAATCGTGGATCGGAAAAGGGAAGTTTATTCGAGGAAGAAGGCAGGTTTAGGGGTGTTCATTGTGGGATGCAAATAGCTTAACCAATGAAATTACAATGCTTGATTACATGTGAGCAGACAATGATCTTAATACTCCATGATTAAGATCTATTCTCCACTAACATCTAACCAGGCATTGTAATTTCTTTAGTTAAATGTGCCATAGGGTCATGACGGATTCTATACCCTCAGGATTTGGTAAATTTTGTCTTCGTTTCTTTTCTTTTCTTTCATGGTTGTCAAGCTAAATGAATCAGGGACTTTGTTGCCAAGATACTTAAGATCAAGAGTCTCCTTGTGTGCCTTCAAACTCGTTGGTGTCTATTAGGAATAAAAATACAAACACTAGCACATTGCATAGATGTCAAATCAAGAAGTTAGAATTAGAAGTTGTGTATTCATGAATTGATTGAACCTTAAATGTTCTATATAGCTTTACTGAAGGACATTGGGTATCCATTTAGCATTCCTTCTATGGTTACTTGATTATTGTGTGAAGATCACTTGACATATGTTTCTTGGATATAACACAATATATATTGGTGGTAGGTAGTAAGGACCATGTGCGTGTATGTAATGGCATCAAATGAGTGGCTATGGCAGTTGACAACTAACAATAATTTTTACTTCTGTGTTTAGGTGTTGAATGCAGCCTCGATCGATATGAAAGTGGTTCATACAGAGTTAAGGTATTTGCAAATGCTACTAAAGTTGTTGCAGAAGTTAGAAAACCATTGGAGGAGCTTATGAAAGGCAAGGTGATAGAGCATGTGAGTGTTACCCCCACAGTCCTCCAACATCTATTCTCTTGGGAAGGCATCTGTCTTATGAGATCACTTCAACGGGACACCGGGACCTACTTTATGTTTGACAAGCATAACCTTATAGTGAGAGTCTACGGTTCCCCACAAAAGGTTGACATGGCACATCATAAGTTTGTCGATTCACTCCTCGCGTTACATGAAAGCAAACAGCTCATTGTTCATCTCCGTGGAGAATCCTTACCTTCTGATTTAATGAAACGAGTGGTCCAGAAGTGTGGACCCAATCTTAACGGTCTCAAAGAGATGTTCCCCGACGGAAGCTTCTCTCTCAACAGTAAACAGCACTGCATTTACATAAAAGGCACTGCCAAAGATCTGAAGCAAAGAGTTGAAGATGCTATATATGAGATTGCTCAGGAGAGCGGTGTACATATTCAAAGGAACGATGACGAAGCGAGCTGCCCAATCTGCTTGTGCGAGGTAGACGATGGTTACAAGCTTGAATCCTGTCTTCATGTCTTCTGTCGTTTGTGCTTGGTTGAGCAGTGTGAGTCTGCAATCAGAAGCAGAGAGGGTTTCCCGTTGAGATGTCTGCATAAGGGTTGTGGGTCCTCTATCATCCTCTCAGATCTCAAGTCTCTATTGACGGTCGAGAAGTTGGAAGATCTTTTTCGTGCATCTTTGGGTGCTTACGTGGCAGCAAACCCGTGTTACCGGTTTTGCCCGTCTCCGGACTGTCCTTCCGTGTACCGTGTAGGAACAGATTCAGCATTTGTGTGTGGGGCATGTTATGCAGAGACGTGCACCAGATGCCACCTGGAGTATCATCCTTACATCTCGTGCGATAAATATAAGGAGTTTAAAGACGACCCTGACTTATCTTTGAAGGAGTGGTCGGAGGGGAAAGAGAATGTAAAGAAGTGTCCGGCTTGCCTGTGTACGATTGAGAAGGTGGAAGGGTGCAACCACATTGAGTGCCGGTGTGGGAAACATGTTTGTTGGGTTTGCTTGGAGGGTTTTGAAACCAGTGATGACTGCTATAGCCATTTGAGGGTTGTTCATTTGGCCATTGGATAAGTCAAACTGTCAAACACTTGAATCGGCTATATATAACAACCACTGTTTATATACGTACATATCTGCTTCTCTTGTGTATATATGTATATGCTTCTAATATAATTATCCTTGCGGCATTACTAGGCATACGTCGTCTCATCATCATCATCATTTTCAATTTTACGTAGTATTCACATCTTTGCTTATATAATAAGACACAACCAACGTTAACATGGTCCTTTTTCCGTTTACTTCCGTCTTTTATTTTCTTCCGCCCATATCTCTTTCTGTCCGTCTGTTGTATGCACGTTGCCGTCTACCGTTTATACAACCTTACAGTCTCCAAGCGTCGATTCCTTCGCTATGCAAATTCTCCACCACAGCAGTTCATCCTTTCAAAAAACAAAACAAAAAACCACAGCAGTTCATCTCTTCCACTTCTGTCGAGACGCCCTTCCGATTCTCCCCCAGGTACTCATTCTCAATCTCCTGAATCACTTAATTGGGTTGCCATGGAATAAATTCTGAAATGGCTAATTCTCTCCTCAATGTTGAAATCTCCATACGTACAACCTTAGTAATCATCTGGCCTCCTTTTCCAGATTACCTTGTTTACACATTTAGTAAACTTGCTAACCATTTCATAAATGTCCATTACTTGTTCGACAAAATGCCTTAACCACCGTTTAAAATGTAGAATTCAGTTGAACGTATAAAATGAACTCTTGTGTTTAAATAACAGTTAACCCTTGCAGAGCACACTCATACATTCACTTACAATTCTAATTCTAAAATGTATCTCATCTTTTTACATGCTCATTGTTTACTATACTCATGTTAATATTTATCATCGGACATAGAGAAAAAGGCATACACAAATTGAATTGCTTTAAAGATGAATTAAAAAGACAGATATTTTATTCAAAGTAAAACTCAAAAATGAACTTCCATAAGAAAACATTTACTTTGCAACTTTCATTGACACCAATTCCTTGAAAAAACCAAACATTATAACTAAACATACTTTACTTCTTTTAAACTAAGCAACTCTCTCTTATGTGTCAGGGATATACAAATTCCTTAAATAGTGCTTAATCCTTTTCTTTATCCTGGTAGTGCTTTGTGTTTCACACTTTAATATGCTTGTTTATTAGAATTTTAAAATACCAGGTTAAGTTAATAAAACATTCAGGGTAGTGTGAGTTTGGTAGTGCTTAAGCCTTTTCTTTATCCTTACTGGTAGTGCTTTGAGTTTCATACTTTATACTTTTAGTTAATTAGAATTTTATAAGAAACTTGGAGCAAGTGACAACATTAGGTAGGAAAACTCACTTTTTGGAAATGGTTCCTACGAGTTGAAACCTGTGTTTCAAAAATGAGAACACTAATTCAAATGGTTCCAACGAATAGGCGCCCAAATAAGAACATACTTCAAATGTTAATAATTCCTTTAAAATTCACATGCAAAGTGTTTAGGTTTTTTGGTTTTTCAGGTGTTATTGGAAATACGTTTCTTAAATAGTTTAATAATTTCTGTGTCACATGAATACGGTTGAAGACGTCGCCACCCACACAAGGTTTCTTAAAGAAGGTAATCAAACTCAAGTTTCATTTTATATGGTCGGTCTTATTTTGATTTAATCCAAACATTTGTTACCTTAAAAGAGTGTTTTTCTATTCATTCTTGTTCTTGAGATATAAAAATGTGTTCAGTATGGAAGCTATGATCCACTTTGTCCCTTTCCTTGGCCGTGGTTTTTAGAGTGTTCTTAAGTTTCGTATGTTCTGTATTTCTTGGTTTTTGCTATTTTGGTTGCAAAATAGATATACCCAGATGCAGATGAGCATATCTCCATTGATACCATTTCAAACCCAGACCTACACTGATTACTAAGTTATAAATTTCAGTAAAACTCCACCCTCTATATGACTCAAATTGCATGGGTTAAATACTTGAACTAATGAGTTCATACTTGATTCATTCTATTGCTAACTGCAGAATTGTTTCCTTCTACTTTTTACTTTTGAGAGAATTCCCTAAATAGGAGTAAAAACGTTTTGAATAGGAGTATCATGTTTTTTATTCCTTGAATAGGAGTAATCTGCCAAGTTTGGAAGAAAATGCCATGTTTAAAAGCCTTGTAATGCCAAACTTGGCAAAAATTTACTCCTATTCAAGGAATAAAAAACATGATACTCCTATTTTGGAATTTCAAAACGTTTTTACTCCTATTTAGGTCAATTTCTGTTTACTTTTTAGTCAAAATTTGTAGATTATGCAGCTCTTTTGTGATGATGCCTTATTGGTTCTTTATGTGATGATATTACTCCAGTGCCTTTGTATACCTATATTTTCATTTGCCAATTAAATCTGTAACACTTAAAAAGACATCACCAACAAATAGTTGAATAAGTTTTATGTCATTGTGTGTGTCTATAGGAACTTTCTTTGTTCTTACTGAAACACTAGACCTTATTGACCTACTCCGACTGCTACTGGATAGTTATCCTTTCCACCTGTTTTTTACCAACACCTTAAATTGTGTGGTATTTAAAAAAGCTCATTTTGGTACATTTGAAATGAAAGCATATCATAAAAATGTATACATATAAATTCAAGAAGAACCACGGATAGCAGAACAGATGTGGGAAGCACTCAAGACTACAAATGAAAAGATAGGTGTCTGTCTCTCTATAAAGGATGAGCTAGAAGTAGCTCTAGGTGCACTCTTGAGGGTAATTCAAAAGCTGTAGGGGTTGTGCAGACTTCAGCACATCAGATTATAAAACTTGACTACCATTTACTTCAATTTGGTGTGGCCATATTTATTTTAATGTTAATAACAGATCAAGAACCACGAATCTTGAAAACACTGCTCTTAAGTAGTCCCAGATCTGCTTATAAAAAGGTATTCATGAAAAGTGATACAGGTGTTGTGGGTTTCAAAGGTCGGCTAGCTAAAGTGGAGCGGTATGAGGAGTTGATCGTGTACCTCTTTCATCTATGGTGCAATCTATACGTGATTCCTTGGCGGTGACTCGTAGTGGCGACAAAATGTATTATGTTGCTCATATTTTCCTCTGTTTTAAGATTCGGCTAAATGGGAGCAACGGACGAACTGGTTTCAAACCGTACTGCGTTGTTAGTTTGTTACTGTGAGTGCTGCCTGCTTGTATGAAAGGAGAGATATGGCACAGCCCTCCTGGTGCTTCATGGCAAAACTGAGTGAACATATTGGGAAAAAGAAAGGTCGGAAACCATAACATTCTTGGTCCATTGGCCTCCACCATCACACTCATACTAAAAGGTCATAGGAGGATTAAGCCTCGATGTTATATGTGAGTTTGTATGTAGTTAGACAGTTAGTGTTTGATGGTTTAACAATGTAAGAGATTAAAATAAATATAATGAGTAATTCCTAAAAGGAGAATAACAGAGAGTTAATCAAAGGCTTCAATTCTTGGACACCCATATATATGGGGCAAGTCTCCAACTTCATTCAAAACTTCCTTTTTGTAATTAAATAAGAAAAAAAGTTTTCCATTTACATGTCCAAATCTTCTTGTTTAATGCTCTCATAAAACTAAAAACCTTGAAGCTAAAACTCAATCTTGATGTATTTATTGTTCTGACTCTTGTATATAGATAGGATGGTGGCATAGTTGTTATACCTAGTTACCTACTGTTCCTAGATTTACACCAGCTTGGAAGCCTTCCGTATCAAAGCTTTAGTCTATTATATATACATTGCTGGAATATTGGGTTTTTGTAGGCTAAGTGATCTCTCTCAACTCTTCCGTAAGTATGACAACTAGGAATAAAGCTATTAGTAACTAAAAATGTTTATCTCCTCTCCTTTTTCCTTCGCTTTGTTTCATTTTCATTTCTTTATTTCATTTTGCTAAAGTTTTGTAATTTCAGTCATTGAAATACATATTAAACTCCCTCCGTTTATGGTATTATTTTAAACCATTGAAATAGCACATGACAAGTTGTTAGATCTAATTAACGATATAGTTTTATTACTTGTGACTTAGAGATAATAAAAAATATGGTGCAATTTCCCAATTCTCAATTTATTTCTCTATATGCTCTTTACTTTAATAGAATTGTGTAAGCACCTGATTTTCTCTAATTCTATTTATAGCTTTTAATTGAAGTGAATCAACACAATTCAGTTGTATGTTGTGTTGGTGTTTCTTTAAAAATAATAAAGCCAACACATTAATTCACTTCGAACTCTTGAGCAATTGAGCAAACGACAAGTCCTAGGTCCTCTCTATAGTTGTTGCCTTTGTAAGGTTGAAGGTATACGTCATAATTTTCATTAAGTTGAGCCTAACCTAATCCACTATACATATTGCTATAGATAACAAACTTGAATCAAAATCCCTAAAACTAATAAAAGAATAAAATAATGAAGAGATAGTAATAAAATACTTCCCCTCTCCCACTAAGATTGTTCAATACTAATTCCGGTAAAATTTGTTTGATTCTAAATCATTTTTTATTTTATTCTTACTTTATTAATTCAATATCAACCGTATAATCAACTTTTCTTAATAAGTGTATAACATCCTCATGTTCCAATGTTAATGAGATAGAGATGGTATATAACATGCTATATATACCGAACAAATTCCATAAAAAAATCCAAATAACTTTTGTTGTGGCTAACTTACTGTTTCATTGTGAATAAATACTTTCATGGCAATTTTTAAAGTTTTTTCCCATAAAGAGACAATAAAAATCTAGACAAATGAATATAATTTCAATAAAATTTAGCACACAACAATTTCATGAAAGTAAATGCAGTTATTGGGCATCATTCGCACGTAGTGTGTACTCCGCTAGTCATTAGATAGTTAGATACGTGGTACCTCTCTGGTCTTAGTTTTGTTGAGAAAGTAATTAATTACGGAATAGATTATGTCATTTTCCCAAGGTTTCATAGTGAACTAGTGATTGTGATCAAATGTGTATACTACGTATAGAGTCAATACGTGATTCACTACTTCCATAATTTACGACTCAATTAGATCCTTAACTTTCTTTCGGATGTAATATCAGTCCCCCATTTAATTGGTCCCAATTTGGTCTTCATATATAGTAATCCCTCCATTCTTTTTTAAATGCAACATTGGACCTTTTCCACTATTCATGTGTTCTACTTTAACTCTATTTTATTCATTAATGTATTATAAATTAATTTTTTTAAAAATGTTGTTAAATTCTTCTCATTTCAAAATTTCCAAATCTAATTTTTTTATTTTTTCTTACTAATAAGGAATTAAAGATAATAGTGGTCAAACTTGTGTGTTGGCAAACGTGAAAAGTGGACCGTTGCATTTAAAAAAGAACGGAGGAAGTATATACGGAGTAATAATTATTTTAAAGAAAGACATATTTTTGTCATAAGAGTCAATGGATAAGGGGCATGTTTGGCAATCAACGGTTAGCGGATTGTACATAGCAGATTCAGTTAGCGGATTTGACCTGCGGATGGAATTGGTGGTTACAAATACATGTTTGGTAATTTAGCGGTTCAACAACAATTGATTAGTAGATAAAAAGACATATAGGGGCATCCGTAAATTTTACTTTTTTGAATCCATCTTTTTACTCGTTCATACCATTCATTCATTTTCATTACCTCAGTACAGCAAAGGCTCCCACCTACGTGGGGTAAGAGGGGGTCGGATGTATGCAGTCTTATCCCTATACTAAAGCACAAAGAGACTGTTTCCGGATGACCCATAGTGGAAATCGCGTCCATAATTGCATGGACTGACTGCTGCTTCACAACAAAGAAGGGCAGACAGTTTAGTGAGTCATTTATTGCTTTATTCCAACAAATCGCGTTCATACCATTCTCATAACTAAAATAATATACAAGTCCATGGTATTTATATGTTAAAGATTTCTTTTATATCATAATATGTTAATGAATTATAAAATGAGTGAATTAAATATAAAAGTATTTATGCCCTTATAAATTAAATTAAATGATTTTTTATATCATAATATGTTAATGAATTATAAAATGAGTGAATTAAATATAAAATTATTTATGCCCTTATAAAGTATTTAGTGGTCGATCCTTCTCCGTACCAGATCCTTCTTCTCCTCCTAAACTCTAGAAACTAAGAGCATCTCCAATGTTATAATGTGTACGGTGCACATGTGGCATGAGTGATAGCCACATAAATATTAGCAAATAAATTATCTCTCTCCTTATTGGAATGATTTTATACAATTTAGGTAAGTTTTTCCCTGCAATGTCAACAACAATGTCAACATCTAGACAGTCTCCTTGACATTGTGGAGGAAAACTACTTACCAAAAATGTATAAAATCATTCAAATAAGGAGAGAAATCATTTATTTACTAATATTTATGTGGCTATCTCTCATGTCACATGTGCACCGTCCACATTATACCATTGGAGATGCTCTAAAATCCATTAATTTAGTAGCAGATTCTTCTTCTCCTTCGTGTTTTTCTCTCGTATTTCATTTTCTATTTATCTCAATTCAGACTTTTTACATAGCACTAAAGTACTTCTTCTTTTAATTCCGCATCCCATTGTAATAGATATACAGTGTTTTCAACTTTAAACCTCCATTAGTTGTGGTTTCATGCCAGTAAGTGATTTACAAGGAGGATAAATGAGTCTTTTAATTAATGAAGTTGAAATCATATCGCCACTTTCAAACGCTGCGATGTGCAGCGATTTCAAATTCAGCGTTTTTGATTAAAAAGCCAATGCAATTCGCCATTAACTAACCAAACACCCTAAGTTAGAGGTTTGACTAAGGCAAAACCGCTGAAAACGGTCAAATCTGCTAAAATATGGCTGAATCGCCATTATAAAAACAGGTCCAAGATGCCATTACAATTGGCATGCGAATGGGTAAAGTTTGGATCAAAATATAGTCAGAGAAGGATCTATGTATGAGCTATGGTAGCCTGAAGTATAGAGTAAGTTAATTTCATTTCAAATTTTTAGTGCAAAAATTTAAAATTTTAAGCCTAATATGATTGATGTTTAGTCCATGACATCTCAGAATCTCTGATCCGCCCTTGAATATAACGTTCCAGATTCAAACCCGTTAATTGATTTATTGCTTCAAGCCTAATATGTATATATGGAGGTAGAATTATGATTCAGACCTAGACCCAATGTGTCCCTATCTAGATTAAGTAGACTTGTTTGATATGGAGTTAACAATATTGGAAATTTTAGAGAAATTATATACCCACATTTGAATTGAATCATAGGGATTGAAAAGATATGAATAAAATTAAGAGCTAGCTTGAGACATAATAGTTAAATTGCTTTGATAAAATAAAATCAAGTGCGACAACAAAATTAATTACATTTCTCATTCATATTTATGGAAAAATAAATGTTTGTTTTTCGAATAAAAAGATGTATTGTGTGTATATGAAATAGCACTAGATGTGTATTTGATAGGCCTAGCCACTAGATGTGTTGCAACCAAACTTATTGACATGCCTAGTACAACGAAAACAAAAGCTCATTCCATTGTTCCAACAAATCATGTTATCCGTAAGTGATACATAGCACGTAGTACTTCACACTTGGAATAATTTTAATTTGCATTTTACACTTTACACACAATAGACTACACCACAATTTTACAAGGTTGATAATACTCATCTTAAGACTTGGAGTCCTTTACAAATGTGAATTTTGTAGATGGAGTTTTTAGTTCTATTATTGAAGAATGAAATTGAATCGGTCGTTTCACATCAAATCTTAGGATTTCATTGTAAAGTTAAAGGTAAAGATTAATAATTTAAGAACTTAAATAGAGCCGGTTAATACAAGATGGATAATCAAATTAACTGCTAATCAAGAAAGTTGAAGATCAACTTAGTTGGTTTTCTAAATATATGGGCCTATAATAATGAACTGAAACTCAAGTAAATCTAAGTCAAAAAGAGGAAAATGGAACCAAATGCAAGGGTGACCCCAGCTATTCCCACACAAAGAGCTTTTGCCATAAACCATGTTAAGGCAGAGACACTATTATCTGCAGTCTTGTACTTGTTCTGCTCATCTTCCATCTGTGAAGCTTGAAGCTCAAGCAACCTGATCGAGTTCTGGCAAGCAAGCAACCGCAGAGAATCTTCCAGGAGCAGATTCGAGAGAGAATCTCTTTCCTTGCATATGAGTCGGTATCTCCTCTCTGCCACTCTTGCCCGAGTCTGGGACAACCTTAGAGCCTCGAGCAGGATGTCTACCTCCTCATTTTCCCAACATCTTCCACCCTCCAGTGACGCCGCCGCGCCGGAAAACACATTCCGCGGCGGAGGTAAGTCACAGTTCGCAATCATCCGGCTTGCCATGGACCTTTGATTAGCATGCGAGTGGCAGAGTATCGATCAAAGAGCTTATAAGGTTGAAGGCCAGAGGAGATGGATCAGACATTGGGGGGTTATCAGAAGTGGGGAGATAAATCATATGCTAAAAAACTTATTGGTTTTTTGGGGATTGGTGGGGTCCGCAATTAGAGTGGGGACGTGGGGTTTGATATTATCCCTTGCTTGCTTTGGGTATGAGTAAAGAAAAACTATTATCAAATTAACATACAAACCTACGGAATTACGGAAACTATCCGAAAAGACCATATTTTCGATTTGGAGATTCTACGGAAAACTATCAAAATAAGCGTGTTTTGAGCATAAGTTGATGTTTTTCATTTCTCCTTTCCCATTTCCTCTTGATTTCCGCACTTTCGTGCAACACAGATACAAACTTATGTATTATTTCAACATCAAACTTTAAAATGATATCAAAATTGAACAATTTTCAATGATTAATTAGAGCTTAATAAGACTCAAGAACGAGCTACTTTTACTCTATTTGTTTGGAGGATTAGTTTGTTCATGTTGACTGGGTAATCTTAAAACGTTCTTAATTAGATTGGTTTCGGTCTAAGAGTAGATCAAATCAGCCTTAATAGACAAGAGATAATCATAGCAAATCACATCAGATCAAACTTCGATAGTAGTAAAATACACATAGAATATATTTCTAAAAGTAGACCAATTGAGATCATATTAAAAACTAGACAAGACGAGAAAATTACATTTCAATTAAAAACATGCTTATTATTCTGTAGTACACTTCAATACAATATTATTTCGTGTTTTGATGTGACACAAAAACTTAAAAGGTGAAGATTGATAGAAGTTGAAACTTGTAGAGCAATATTAATCACATCTTTATATTGAAATTAAAAAATTACTCTATATATTAGAGCAAAGATAAATATAAGTTTATATTGGAAAAAGAAAGATAATACTCGGTGGAATTCATAATTTCTTGAATCTTTTTTTGTATTGTCGTAATGTTATTTCCCATTTTATTTCCTAAAGGAAATATGTACGGCTGATAATTGAAATGGTTGCTTTCTATCACAGATTAACATATTCACATAGCGTACGAATCGTAATACTTCAAAAAATTGGAGTGGGAGAGTACATTGTTTTACGTTTCAATTGATTGAAGCTAAATGAAACCGCGGCCACCGTTGTTTGTAGGTGAAAGTTTTCTGGTGTTAGGCTGACCGCAACCCATCTCCGTCAATAAATCAAATTCCCCACCAATTTATACGTATTCACTCAATCAATTCTGTTTTTACTGCAATCCAGCACCGTCAATATATTCACCCAACAATTTTTTTGAATGGAAATCTTACTTTTATAACTATACATTGATTTTTTTCAATTTATTTTTTTCGAATAATTATTATTTAAAGAGTCAAACATTTCGGTGTAAAGACACATAAATTAGGCATTTTCCAAAAAAAATGATACATGCAAAAAAAAATTTTAATCATGGAATCTTAATTTTTTAGAATTTGAAAATATTTGAGAAAATTTTTGGGTCTGAATAACTCAAATAATTGAAACTTCATCTTTTTTTTTTATATATGTGATATTGGTGTCATATGAAAGATCATAAAAAGTTATGAATCATGATATTTTTTTTTAAATATTAGAATATAAATAAAAAAGTTATTAAACTTCAAAAAAAGTGGGATTTTAAGTTTAGATAGGCCACCACTACTTATCCCTTGGTGCAGCCAACGACAAGAAGTTCGTACAACGTCCAAAGCAAAGTCAGGGGTGAATGTGCCTGCGGAATTCCCACGCCACCTAGTGCTATATTACCACTTTGGCACTCCAGAATACAAGGGTTGCAGTGATTTTAGGAGTGAATAATTTAAAATTGCTTTATTCAACCCGGGTTGCAGGTAGTCTTACGGCTTCAAAAAGCATTAATGCCGTGTTTGGATAAGCATAAGACGGGGAAGAAAGAAGTTGAAGAGTGAAAAATAAGTAGCGTTCAGTGTTGCACCTTACGGGAGCATATTAATGTTCGTTGGCGCTTTGCTCTTATACTTATATGCAACGTTCACGCAATTGTATCATTCAGCGATGCTCGCTACAAAAAAGGACCACTATATTACATCTTGACAATTGACATACTCCGTAATATTTAAGCAGAAAATAATAAAATTAATGAATTGTGTAGAAAAATATAGGAGATAAGATGAATAAACAGGAAGTAGAATATAAAAAATAGAAAGAATATGAGTAAATAAGTATTTTTAAAGGAAAAACTTATCATAAATGAATAGTGTATCATATTTTTAAATAGATTATACATACAAAGTGTAATAAACTCTTAAATACGGAAGGAGTATTGATTAAAGAAATAGCTCTAAACAAGTAAATATGAATAAAAATGATTTTCAATTTCAAAATATTGTTATATATTTATTCTCTAAATATGAATTCTCATGCTTAGAAAATACAAGTAATTATGTTAGTATACTAGTATAACTAAATTTTGTAAACATTCCCAAATAGGACTAAATGAAATTTTAATTGTCAAAATAGTATCATAACTTAAAAATTCCCTAAACAGGACTAGCTTTCCAATTCTACCCTTGTTTTGTTTTAATACAATTCATATTTCATTAATAATTATAAATTAAAAGTAATAGCATAAATTTATTTATAATAAAAATGTAAAAATGAAATAAAAAACAAGAAATAAATATTAGATAAAATTAAAAAATTAAAAAAAAATCAAAAATAACTTTTTTAAAAAAAAATGTAAAGAAAAATGTAAGCCTATGTTGCCGTCTCAGCAACCTCCCAATACCATTAGCTTCAATCACCGAAAAATAATGGCAACATGTATCAGAAATGCCATCTTGATGGCAGTTTTCGAATTTTTTGACATTTTCAAAGAATAAAAATGTCATTTTTATAACGATTTTAGAGAACAATTGACAATGTTTAGACAAAATAGTTTTTTTTTAACAAATCAAAGGTAACATTGTTGGGAAGTGACCGAGACTGTGGGAAAGACCTCAATATTTTTTTAATATTTTAAGGGCGTTTTATCTCTTTAATTTTTAGGAAAAATAACGTACTTTAAATAATACAAACTATCTTCCATAAATAAAAAATAATACACACTTTGGAAATTAATTTTAATAATACAAATTATCTAAATGTAGACAAAAAATGATACTACCTCCGTTCTTAAATAAGTGCAACATTCTAAATTTTACACTATTCACATGTTCTACTTTGACTACATTTTATTTATTGAGGTATTAATATATATTTTTGAAAAAAATATTACTAAATTTGTCTCATTGTAAATTTTCAAAATCTGATTTTTTAAATTTTTTTACTAATAGAGAGTTATATTTATTAATGGTCAAAATTATGCCTCGGAAAATGTGAAATGTTGACTGTTGCACTTATTTAAGAACGGGTGAAGTATATAGCAATTTCTAAATGAAAACTCACTTATTTAATTCATCAAAAACTAGTATGAAAATATCAAATGAGTGATTGTATTTCCAAATATTATTTATTCATTACTCTTGTTTAAGGAAAAATAAAATACTACTATTTTGAAATTTTACATTATTTTTAATACTGTTTTGGAATTTTTCTCAATTACTTGAACGTTTAATTTTTAAAATTTCCTAAAAATAATTTTTATAAGTTACACCAGTTTGTTTCAAACAGAGATGTGTGTCAGAGGTGTGTGTCACCCATACTCATAGGGATATTTTTGTACAAACACATATAATTATTGTTCTTATTTAGGGAATTTAAACCAATAATTCCATAAATCTTCTTCGGGTCATTCTAGCTATTGAGTCCTAATTTAGTAGATAGGGCCAAAGGTGAATATTTGGAGCTTTTTGTAACACTTGAGATTAAATTGAAATGGATTAATAGTACTACTCATACCAACAAGATGCATCTTCTTTTAAGGGATCTCACCCGCTAAGAACTCCAAAGTTAAGTGCGCTTGCACGGGAGTAGTCTTGGGATGGGTGACCCCCTGGGAAGTTTCTCAGGGCGCGCACGAGTGAGGACAAAGTGCGCGTGGCAGTTTGTGGGGACAGTACTAGAGGTCTAGAGTAACTACCACGGGTCCTGCGGAGCCGGGGTGTTACACTTTTAGAGAAACAAAATCAGTATTGGCATCAGCGGATCAAGGAATTTTGGCTTCAGGAAGGAGATTTAAATACGCATTATTTTAACAATGCATTGAAGCAGTGGAGGAAAAATAGAGTGGAGGGGATTCAGGTGGAAGTGGGTGGGTGGGTGGGAGAGGGATAGGGGGTGAGATTAGCAGATTGATTGGTGATTATTTCACTAATATTTTTTTTTCAGTACAGGCGGATTGTGAATTTGTGTCCAACTGCGTTGAGAGAAAGTTTGAAAACCACCATAATGTGGAGTTGCTGGTCCCCAGGACCTCATGGGATGAGCTCGAGTTTTTTCTAACATTTCTAGAATCTGATAGGACTCGATGTGGTAGAATTTTATAAAATTGTTTTTGAGACTGCTATATTTCCAGAGTACGTGAATAATACTCATATTGTCTTGATCCCTAAAAAAGAGAAACCGAATGTTATAGGGGATCAAAGGCCTATTGCTCTTTGTATTTTCGTGTATAAAATTTTGCAAAAAATTTCTAACATGATGAAAAATTACATGTTTGTGTTTCTGAACAAGAAGGTGCGTTTATCCTCGGTAGATCAATCATTGATAATATAATGATAACTTTGAGACTCAACATTTCCTAAAAAGGAAGAGGCGGGGCAAAATGAGTTGCACGCCTCTTAAACCAGACGTGAGCAAGACATACGACAAAGTGGAATGAATGTTTCAGTAGAGGATGTTAATGTTAAGACTCGAAGTCCATCCTAAAAGGCCGTGGTATGAAGGGCAGCCTGAAATCAATCTATATAGTGTTTTATTGTTTTATAGCTCGTTCTTTTACTCTGCAATGGCCTCTTAATCATGGGTACTCACATTTTCAGCTGGAAACTAACTTATCACCTTATTTCTCTTCTCCTGGATCTTAGCTATGATGGTAGATGGAGGACATATCTCGCAAACATACAGATGGAAAATAGCTGGGGAAATGTTATTATTCGATACATCTTTTGACAAGTTAATTGGACCGCTCATTATTTATCCCATACCTTTTCAGATGATTCATATATTTATTTGCTCTCTTTTTTCCATATTAATGATGTTCACCATCTAGTTAGAAAATATATAATTTCAGACTCTATAGGTCTTCCTCATTTTAGATTCCACTTTGATTATGGGTAAGGTCTATGCCCCCATTGTATTCATGTTTTCTATTAATAAAACCTAGTAAATGTTTCCCAGCATTTACCCAACCGACTTAGGTGCTCTACCTTAATGAGTTAAAAATATTGTTTTATAGCTTTCCAGTGTGAGATAAATACTTTAACACGCCCTCTCAGCCTGAACCGAACTGTATAATATTGAGATGTATAAACGAACCTAATAGGCCCTTAAAAAGCTACCATTAATCGTGAGTGCTAAACAAGCAATCAAACAACTTGAGTTTTCTGATACGTGGGTGCAGCTCATTATGGAATGTGAGTGTTCGGTTTCGTACTCCATTCCTTTTGATAATATGAGTTGGGACCTATTTAACCGACTGAATACTTTTTCCCCCTACTTGTTTATCCTTGTCGCGTGTGGATGAATTGAGTGTGCTTTTACGCTATCAGGAAGATATGGCATACTCATGGTGTGGGGATGGCTAGGGAGCACCAGAAATTTCACACTTGCTATTTGCGGATGATAGCTTGTCGTTTTTTGAAGCTAGCTTAGGTGAGGCTGGTATAGTCAAAGAGGTGCTCCATGAGTATGAGTTGAGTTGGCGTCTCGAAAAGTTATTAATTTCAATAAGTTTAAATTGTTATTGTTAGTTATACCACCCCCACACAACGCCTTACAGCGATTACAAAGGAAGCCCATTTGTCTTGACCCGACCCCTTTGTCAATTACTGCTTTTCAATATTAGACTCTGCCATTGTTCATGTCACTAACCCAAATCCCCAATCCATGTCAACCCACCCGCCTCAAACACCAACTCTTGTTAAAAATTGATTTCTTTCCGTTAAGAGGTGTAGTGGCACCTATAGGACGAAGAAGGGTAGATGAAGACATGGTGGACGATAAGTAAGAGTTGAAAAAGATGTTGACCTAAAAATGAAGTGGTCTGTGGCCGCATAGAGAAGATGAATTGAAAGATCAAACAAGTGCCGTTGACGAGCACTTTGTCACAGTGCGTCAAAATAAATTCAATACTAACACTTATACATAGTATAACGTAGTAGAGTTCGTATCCACATGGAAAGGAGTAATTCTCTTTTTAATGAAACTAGTAAATAAAAGGGGGGTTTTGGGATTGTTGGAATTTAATTAATTAAACACTAAGATGAATGGCTTATATGAGATTTAATTCAAGAATAAAAAGGACTTGGTCTTGCTACTTTCCACTTGTTGATATATTTTAGTTGATCATTGTTATATCTATAACTTATCCCCTCTCGAATACTCAATCGAGGAGTATATCCAATTCATCGAGGGTAGTTATTAACAACGACCATTCATTAATAACCCTTACTATTAGTCGAGTATAGAACACCGCCATATACTGACTTGATAGTAGCATTTAATCTCTTAACTCCTTGATGAAATCAATTGAGATTGATAACCTCAACACAACGGTTTCGGTTTAACCAACAAAATTATTCCCTCTTAAGTTTATCAACCACGACCGTGCATTAATAAACCAAAGTTACTTACTTGTGAAACCATCAACGATTAAACATCGGTTCGTTGATCGTTTAGGGTTTAGGGATTAATTTTCACCGAAGTAACAACCAAAGTTACTTAACCGAAGTTACTTAATTAATGTCGAGATGTTAACTAATTGTCATCTTAGCAATACTCCCCAACATTAATTAAGAATGTGATTAAGGGAAGAATTAATATTCAAGGAAAGAGGTTAAGAAAATAACTCACAACTTTAATAATCAACAAGCTTCAAGAGCAACACCAAGAATTGCAAGTTTAGCTCCTCATTTGGAGACTAAACATGCTATAAAAATATAAAAGAAATACTATTCTAAACTGAGCTTAAGAGTATGGAAGGAGTGATTATTTGTGAAGGAAAAGTGTGCTATTTATAGGTGTTTTTCAACACCTTGGGCCGGGTACCCGACCGGGTAAAGTGCCCATGTAACACTTGAGATTTAATATAAACGGATTAATAGTACTACTCATACCAACAGAGGTGCATCTCCTTTTAAGGGAGCTCATTACCCAAGAACTCCAAAGTTAAGCGTGCTTGCACGAGAGTAGTCTTGGGATGGGTGACCCCCTGGGAAGTTTCTCAGGGCGCGCACGAGTGAGGACAAAGTGCGCGTAAAAGGCTAGTGGCGGTTTGTGAGGACAGTAATATTGGTCCGGAGTAACTACCTCGGGTCCTGCGGGGCCGGGGTGTTACAGGTGGTATCAGAGCAACCTCGCGACAGTGTGATGACCCGTTGGATATAGGGCGGGCACTTAGCGGGGGAAGATTCTGGGATTTGATTGAGATTTGAGATTGGTTCAAGGACGCAACGAGGACGTTGCGATCCTAAGTGGGGGTGATTGTAACACTTGAGATTTAATATAAACGGATTAATAGTACTACTCATACCAACAGAGGTGCATCTCCTTTTAAGGGAGCTCATTACCCAAGAACTCCAAAGTTAAGCGTGCTTGCACGAGAGTAGTCTTGGGATGGGTGACCCCCTGGGAAGTTTCTCAGGGCGCGCATGAGTGAGGACAAAGTGCGCGGTAAAGGCTCGTGGTGGTTTGTGGGGATAGTACTATTGGTCCGGAGTAGCTACCTCGGGTCCTGCGGGGCCGGGGTGTTACAGCCCACCCGACCGGGTGCATGTCAAAATCAAATAATCTTCCACGTTCTTGTGTTTCAGCACGTTGTTTTGTCCCGGGTCACATCTGACCCGACCGGGTCCAATGATTTTCTAGGCACTTTCGCTTGTTAAATCATACCCGACCGGGTGAGTATTCCTACCCGACCGGGTAAGTGTCCCTGGGCAGCATTCCTCTTGTTTTTCCTCCTTTTCCTTGCAAAAAACTCTACCACTACTTTACAACTTATAAATGGAAGCTAAAAACAATTACAAACCAAATAAAATAAATGTAAACTAATAAAAATGGTAAACAATACACACAAATCAAACATAGAAATATACATTTATGCACTACTAATTAGTGCATATTAGTCGTCGTATATATATTGAGAACAAATATATATCTTAGAAAAAATAAGAATGAAGATATCCAGTTTTTCCAGCCACTAACAAGGAATGAGCGGTTTGATCAGCCCCTGTCAAATGTCCCACTTTCTCATCACAGAGATCCCCAATCACTGGCTTGGGCGGTGCTCTTCGGAAATCACCGCCACTTTCAAGTTTTTGGATCTGCGCTATCAACATTCATGTTAGCTTGGGCGCCGTCTTCACTTAACACTTCAATTACCCTACGCTTCCTTGGTTCTTCCTACCGAGGGGGCACTTCCTTGCGTTCTGAGATCAACCCTTCCACCACATAGTTACCCTGATCAACCAATGCTCTGCCTGAGGTACCCAGGTTCTCCCTGTCCTCCTTTCTCTCACTAACATGTTGTTACTAGGGATCATTCACCCGTTTCCTGGGTGTACGCCACCCCGTCTCATGTCAACACGTAACCATAACCTATATGGCTTTTCGCCCATCCAAGGACCACTGTGTGAATTAGGACAAAAGTGATCCGCATGGCTATGTATGCCACACATGAAACAGAAAATTGGGAGTCTTTCGTACAACAAATCTGCCCATATCCAATTCCCACCCTCCTGTCGTACCTGCAATTGCTTAGTCGAAGCCACATTGGTGTTAATAGTAACCTTAGTACACATAACCAATCTCTGTTTTCTTCCAAGAGAGTGCTCATCGAGTTGGAATAAAAACCCAATGTTGTTACCAATCTCACGAGCTACTTTATCCGTCATATACCCTAGAGGTAAATTGTGAACCTAGACCCAAAAGTCTGCACGATCTAGGGCATTTCAAGAGGCCTTTCAGTACGTCATCTTATTCGTTTCATCACTGCTAAGTTTTGTTCAAATGACCAAAAGCCCTCCTCGACAAGTAGACTAATGTCGCCCTCATGGTCAAAATTGGAGAAGAAACTTGGAAGCACTAATCTCCTGAATAGCGACTCCCCGAAATGGTCTCTAGACCATGGCCATGGTTTCAGGATAAGAGATTGGGCGAACAGGTTTATCCATTACCACTTTTGCCACACCTGAGAACAAAATATCCCCATCGCCCTCGCCATCACCCCCTATCGGGCCTGTTTCTAGAACCAAGCTCCATTTTCCTCCTCAGGAATGGTGACTTTACTATAAGTCTTAAGAAGCATATCCATAGTAAAAAACCAAACCGCACAACAAGACGCACAAAATCAAACAACAAGAAATAGATAAAGAAAGTAGTGATCTTCAATTGCCACAAAAAGAAAAAAACCCTAACTACAATAACTCACAAAACCTCTTTCAAAAAACTCAAGAAAATGATATCCTCCTTGTGGCTCACAAATTCAGCAACCACACATAAAAAATGTTTAAAAGAATGAAAGAAGAACCTCAGAAAAGGAGCACTAGACAAAATTAAAACGACGGGTGACCCATGACTCGTAATCTAGAAACAACAAAAACAAGAGCGAACGAAAACAATCAAAGAAGGAGAACATGAGGCCGACCTCGTCCTTGGTCGCGTTAGGGTTTACTCGCTACATTGCTGAGATATTCACCGCAAGTGGTGATAGTTCAATAGTCAAAATTTCGAGAAAAAAATGAAATATATTCTCCATCTCATAAAACTAAGTCAACTTTTTTGCCGTCTCAAAAAAGTTTGTCATTTCTATTTAAAATAATAAATATATGGCCAAAATTATTTCTCTCTACTCTACATAAATCTCAATCACACAATTTTACTTTATAGTAATTGTCCTATATAGAACTAACTAAAATTAAACTTAATTCCCTAAATAGGACTCCGGATTACCATTATACCCTTCTATATAATAACAAACCCTAATTCCTAAACACCCATCTCCCTCATTCGATCGTTCTGATCTCCCTGCGCCTCTCTCTCTCTCTCTCTCTCTCTCTCTCTCTCTCTCTCTCTCTCTCTCTCTCTCTCTCTCTCTCTCTCTCTCTCTCTCTCTCTCTCTCTCTCTCTCTCTCTCTCTCTCTCTCTCCTCTCTCTCTCTCTCTCTCTCTCTCTCTCTCTCTCTCTCTCTCTCTCTCTCTCGTAAACATCTCAACCGTCACATCTATTTTCCATCGTCACCAACACCTCTATGTCGCCACGTCTCTACGACGACGCTGCTTCTCTACGACGGCGCCTCTTCCACCATCGCTGTCGATTTTGAGCCAATTTCTGGTATCATCTTCTTCTTCGTCTTCATCTCCTCCTTCTCCTTTTTCTTTGTCCTCTATTTTTCTTATAAAAAATCATATTCGTATTGAATGATTTTTAATTTTTTTACAGATTTTTTCTTGATTTATTTTCCGATTTTTCAAAATCGATTATTCTGATTTTCGCACACAGGCTTCGTAGTTTGATTTGTTAAACTTCTGTTTTTCAAAGATCTGTTTTTTGTGAGTTGTATGTAGTTTGCATATTTTGCCAAATTTATGGCAATTCTGTGTATAGTGGCAATGCTATTATATGGCAAATCAGCTTTTCTTTTATACACATTTCAAAATATTTCCAAATTTATGGCAAATTTAATAATTATAATATGCAAAATTATTCCTTGTTTTTTCTGTTTTTTTGGTAACGATTTTTCCCAACTTTATGGCAGATTTTTCCTTATTATTTGGATATTGCCTGCATATTTTCTAAATTTCTGGCAATTAACTGGATATTAGCAATTGTGGCAGAAAAAATATTTCTTTTATCCTCTATTTGAAGGTTTTGCGATGACATATTTGGTACACATTTGCCAACTTAATGACATTGATGATGAAGACGTTAAGATTTGCAGTAGTAGAGAGATTGGTGAACGGCGGCGGCGGCCGATGGAGGGCAGCGGAGTCCGGTGGAGGGCGGCGGAGGCTGGTGGAGGGCGGTGGCGGTGGCTGATTAACAGAGGGTGGCAGCGGGCAACTTTGGTACATGGCATCAGCAGCCTAGTATCGTAGCTAGGTTTTTGAAATTGTTTTTTAGATTTTTAAATTTTAATTGTAAATATATTTAGAATTTCATTAAGGTTATTTTTGTCAAACCAATGTATTTTTAGTCCTATGAAACATGTAAGTCCTATTTGTGCATTTACTCTTTGTTTTAGTCCTATATAGGAAATTAATTCTTTACTTTACTATTCTACCGAGTCTTATTAATTAACTAGCTTTCAAGCCCGTGCGATGCACAGGCAGTATATATAATTTAGCTAATTTGAAATTTGATTTCTTTCGGATCATATGTAATGTGATTTAAAAGAAAAATAAACTTAGTCTAATATAGAGGTTGTTTGATAACTGAAGTAAATCGAATTAACTAATTTTACTGAAATTGATTAAATTCTAGCCGAATGGGTGGAATCTCCTAAATCATGAAAAAAAAAATTGTAAATATATTCCATTTGTGAAGCCAAGAAAAGATTATATGAAAAATAGTTAAATCGACCTTCTACATAAGCATCTCAAGTAAATATAATTGCTATGAACGTGATTTTAAAGAATTCATAATCCCACGTCCTCTAAATTACTTTATTATGCACCACAAGTTTTTTTCTTCTACTATTCCTCGTTCAACTTGATGTGAAATACTGAGTACATACCCTTAACTTTTAATAATAAGATGTTACATTTTACTCATTATTTCGTCACACCGTAAGTCCCTAAATGTAAAACAATGGAGTTTTTTCAAGAGAGAATTCCCTAAACAGGAGTAAAAATGTTTTGAAATTCCAAAATAGGAGTATCATCTTTTTTATTCTCTGAATAGGAGTAATCTGCCAAGTTTGGAAAAAATGTCATGTTTAAAAGTCTAGTTATTCCAAATATGGCAAAAATTTACTCCTATTGAGGGAATAAAAAACATGATACTCCTATTTTGATATTTCAAAACGTTTTTACTCCTATTTAGGGCAGTTTATGTTTTTTAACATTTTACTCATTATTTCGTTACATTGAAAACAACTTTTAATTGTTATGAACATCTAAATTACTTTATTGAGCATTTCAAAACAATATTTTTCTAGTATTTCTCATTCAACTTGGTATGAAATACACATTTAAAACTTTTAATTGTGAGATCTTACATTTTACTCATTAATAAGGACGTTTTTAATTGAATTAAAATTTTGGGTTTGATTTGGTATGAATTAATATGGTCTGGTATATGTTTGTTTTACATTTTATGTGACTTATTATTATTATTATTATTATTATTAAAGTTTAATCTGATCTGATTTGATTAGGAACTGAAATCAATCCAATTAAAAAAATCTATTAAAATAAAAGTAGGAATTTGTAAACATATAAAGATTTTCTAATTTGGATTAGGAACCTATTTCAAAAGTGAATGCACATTTAAATTGTAGTTGTAAAATAAAGAAATAACCAAACATATTTACTTCTTTGGCTAGGCCTAAATGTATTTACTTGTGAAAATATACATACATGTATGTATTTATGTTTGATATCAATTTTAATCCTTATTAAGTAAACTACTTGATCAGAAGTATTATTTTAAGATTCTATATTAGAATATCTAATAGATTTAATTTCGTTTTTAATTTCAATTATATGGTGGTTATAATTTTTATCATTATGTTAATAATTAAGAAAGAAGTGTATGAAGATGAAGCAAAATGCGAAGTATTAACACAATTGCAAATCCGGGGCTTAGAATTTTAATCATTATCTCTGTTGAACAAAATTTCTAATCATTATCTCAACATTTAGTTTAGAAAAATAAAATATTACTCCGTACATTTTAGGAAGAGGGACACTATTATTACATTTTTATTTTTATCAAATTACTTTGAAGACAAAATTAATAGCAATTTGGCTGATTTATCTGTTAAGTGGGCAAAAAATGAATAATTCATCTCTTTAATATGGTATGTACTTTGTTATTGACTTTTACTTATTTATCATGTTTTAAGATATCATTATCATTATTCTTATAAATGTTAAATGTTATGCAATTCACGTTTTTGTACACCAAAATAAGTTCGTTTTTGTACACCAAAATAAGTTTTCGTAATATATGCACATATATATGTAAAATCCTTAGATTGTTGTACCATTTTTTATTAAGTAGGGATCAAGAGTCTCGTAATATTTGTTAGTATTATATGGTTTGTAAACAATATAATAATATGTACGGGTTATTAATGATTTTTGAAAAAGTTACCAAATAGATTAAGGTGGATTTGTACGGATTTTTGTTTCCATATCAATATGCAATTAAAAACAGAATCTAGCTAATAAAATAGAAGGTATAAAAATAACTAAATATTAATATATGTAATGATATGGCAGTATTATGTGGCGCTTTGTATGCTCTTAAAAAGTTTCTCTTTTATATATATATATTGATTGGAATCTTGTTATAAGAAAAATTGAATCTTAAGTCTCGTCCCCTTCGATCTCTTTTTTGTGAACAAACAAGACAACTACTTTCATTTAAGAGATTGATTATATAGATGATTGCTAGGGTGGGCCGTGTGATTGCATTTTCGCATTTTAAGTCATTTTCTCTTGAGTTTTTTTCCGTATTAATGTTAATTAATTAATTAATTACGGAAATAATGCTGGAAAAAAAGTATTTACCAAAATACTGCTGGCCGTAACCATGGTCAGGGGAAAGTCGCCCAACGGTTGGGCGACTTATAAGTCGCCAAACCGTTTGGCGACTTATAAGTCGCCCAAACCGTTGGGCGACTTTTCCCTGAAATATGGTTTGAGGCGAGCAGCTACTGCCAGCCACGCACGATCGTGCCTACAAGGGTAGGCACGATCGTGCCTATTTCCTAAAACACCAATTCAGCTTGTTTTTCGCCCCGATTCAATCCAGACCGATCTGTTTGCTACAAATAAGGTCTCCCTTCTCCTTTTGAAGTGTTACAAACTAGATACAACACATGATAATCACCTACTCTCAACAACATAAAAAACACCTTATAAACACCGCTAAAAAACTTTCAAATCATAACCGGTATAACACAGTTCAATCATCATATATGCCATAACAAATAATCATCTAATATTCATACTCGAACACATCAATACAACATAGAATACTTCACAAGAGAAAATACATCAAAACTTGTAAATTGTTCCTACAACATCTACTGCATAAGAAAAACTACAATACAAAAGACAAACTACAAGTTCCCATCATCAGCTTCGTCATGGAGATGTTGCTGCTCATGTCTACGCCTACGGCGTTGTCGTGGTTGAAGAACCACTCTCTCATGTTGCGTCTGGGATGATGAAGCCGCGGCTGCACTAGACGTGGATGCCATCTCCTGAGATGCGGGCATGTGTATAAGATGTCCGTAGTCTACTCGACCCAACACATCTGAGCATAACGAGGCAATGCCTGTCAGAGTCTGTCCATACATGTCCACATCAGGAATATCAGTCACAGTGGCAGTAGCCCGTGATGTATGCGCTGCAAAGCTCGTGTCTGCAATACGAAACACAATTACAATTACATTGAAATACATACAAGTAAGATGCTGTAAGATGATGTATACTCACCGTAAGATGCAATGCCAATGAGCTAGGCTGATAATGATGAGTAGGGAGTCTGAACGAAGGAGACACAAACAACCGAGTGATGCTGTAGTACCATCCCATGTAATCTCCTGAAACTGATGGCACATATGTGGGTGTCCCAGCCACAGCTAGCTCAGCTCTCCTATCCCACATAGTCACGTATCGGACATGTCTGAGTGCCCAATCCTCTGTATGCTTCCCACGCCTATCCAGCTTATGCAGCTCTACATAAGTGTCGATAGGACGTGGAATGACCTGCTCAAACCCAAACTGTCGCATGACTCTATCAGGCAAATGAAGCTCAACAATGTCAAAACATATCAGCGGCACACGTGCTCGCCATATGTGAGTCTGCTCTCGTCCAGCTGGGGGCAACTCTGCTAACATATCAGGTCTAAACGGCATCCATGTGATCTGTTTCGTAAACATACAAAATTAGTATTTATTCTACACCTATTCTACTTACTGTTATAATACACACACCATACCTGGTCCTCTGACATCCGATCCAATGCATCCCTGTACACACCGAGGCCAGTAGCGGATGACATGCGAGATAAACCAGCATATAGCCACCTAACCATTCATGTTACAATATCAATAATATGGATTTTATTAATGCATTTACATTCAACAAAAACTAACACAAATACAAACGATTGAAAACATACTGACGGCCAAGAGGGTCCACGCCCCGTACATGAT
Source organism: Cuscuta epithymum (assembly GCA_945859915.1). Classification (NCBI taxonomy): domain Eukaryota; kingdom Viridiplantae; phylum Streptophyta; class Magnoliopsida; order Solanales; family Convolvulaceae; genus Cuscuta; species Cuscuta epithymum. The sequence goes on along the minus strand of CAMAPF010000017.1, from coordinate 3,199,465 downwards.
GTGGTCCTAGCAGACGTGGAGGCTCATCAGGCAGTGGCTGTCCATCAATGCCATGATATCCAACTATAATGGGACGGCCTATGTGGATATACTCCCATGACCAAATCTGGAGGAGTAGCAAAAATCCCCCCAGCTCTGTGCTCCCTCTCTGGCACCCGCGACACAGCTGCCTGTAGAGATAAGCCAGGGTGGCACTACCCCAGCTAAACTGTGCTGCTACATCAAACCTCTCCAGCAAAGGCAAGTGTAGCACCTGAACCTCATTTCCGCTCTTGTCAGCGAAAATGGAGGCTCCCATCATCATCAATATATACGCACGAGCATGCTGCTGGATGATCATCTCATCAGCGTCGGGAGGAAGGGCCTGGAAGTGCTCCCTCAACCATGGCATCCTAAGAGATGACCCCTGAAGGTCAGCCCTAAGAACGGGGCGGATGCCTAACAACCTCTCACACTCATCAACCCACTGTCGACAAGCAGTGCCTGTAACAGCTCTCCCATCAACCTCTAACCCGGTAAGTACAGCCACATCTCCCAATGTCACAGTGACCTCACCAACAGGGAGGTGAAATGAATGTGTCTCCTGCCTCCAACGCTCAAGTAGAGCAGTGAGGAGGGCTCTATCTAAAGGCACAGTAGCCACTAACCTGTGCAGTGTAAAAAAAACCTGCAGCACGAACATAGGCTAGGACTCTGGGGTCGACATGTAAATGGGACAAACCCCGCAGATGCTCGCGGCACCTATCAACCTGCACATCCATGCCAAGCCAAACATCCTCACTCCTGTGTGAGGCCTGCAGTGTGAGGACAGAACGATCACTCGGTCCAGGATCCGCTATCACCTCCATGCCTACAAACAAAATTTGTATTAGTTCTAATTGTATTAGTTGTAATTGTATAATGTATTAATTTTTTTTTTAACTTCCTTTTTTGAATTTATTAATTATCCATGCAAGGAAATCATGAATTATGATTGACTCTAAATATACACATACCCGGCGGACCCCCCCCCCTCTTGTCTAGATGATCTCTTTGCACATGTCGCTCTATTATGGCCGGTTTGGTGGCATCTTCCACATCTAACCGTTCCTCGTGGTCCTTCATCCATCTCATTCTTAATACGGGTCGACTTTGGTCTTCCCTTTGCCCGAAGCATGGATGGATCGTGCACGATTTCGGGTCCATTGTAATTGGGCCAATAATCACGATCAGGAATCGGTTTGAACACCCTATGATACGTGGCGGCGTATTGGTCACAAGAGAAGAACTTATCCACAAATGGAGCATAAGACAAACTACGTTGTCTACACACGGCTAATACATGGGAGCATGGAATCTTGTATATCTCCATCTTTTTGCAAGTGCACGTTTTCCGTTGTAGATGGACAGTTTGTTTTCTCCCACCCTTTCCCAACGTTCGGCCACCACAACCGGTCTCCACCTGAAATATACCTCGCCCTAAATCAAATGGAGTGACAATGTGATGCTTTGCCTTCTCTCTATTTTTTTCAATTAAATCTGTGATGTATGGGGAGTACTCGTGGCCTTGTGTGAGCCTCAACTTACTGGTTTTACGCCTATTCACAAAGTACGCATTAACCCGGTAAAAAGACACCTGGACCAAGGCGGTAATGGGCAAATATCTAGCATTTTTCATGACGCTATTGAAAACCTCAGCCAGATTTGAAGTGATGGTACCATATCTGTACCCGCCATCATGGTGCAGCGACCACATTTCTGGAGGAATGTTGGCCAAAAATTGTCGTGCATCCCTACTCATTTCACCTATCTTCTTGAACCCACCATCAAATTTTTTTTTCTGATGTTGCCGTGCGGTCCACACAAATAGATTTTTTAAATGAATGTCTTTGAAATGAGTGTGCACATTTGAAGCAAGATGACGGATGCATAGCCTATGATGCGCATAAGGCTCCTCCCAATTACTTCCCACCTCATTCATTGCCCTAACAATACCTCCATGTCTATCTGAAATGACACACAACTCCCTGTTAGTCACAAATTGCCGAATACATGCCATAAACCATGGCCAACTGTCTCCATTCTCGGATTCTACAACTGCAAAGGCGACTGGGAAAATTTGGTTGTTCGCATCACAACCCATGGCCACGAGCAATGTGCCCTTGTACTTTCCATACATGTGTGTGCCATCAATAGTAAGTACGGGTCGACAATGCTTAAAACCAGATATTGAAGCCTTGAATGCCCAAAAAACTCTTTGAAACATCATATAACCTGTGGAACCATTGGGGGGTGGGTACCACTGAACAACAGTTCCTGGATTAGAATGTTGGAGCGCTGTCATGAAACGGGGCAATTCGAAATATGACTTTTCCCAACCGCCAAATATTTGTGCTATGGCCTTTTGCTTCCCCATCCATGTTCTCCGGTAAGATACCGTATACCCATATTTTTCCTTCAACATCTCGATGATAGTATGCACTTTAAGAGAAGGATCAGTGCGAATAATGTCAACCACATCTTTACAGATGAATTCTGATGTCAAGGCCACGTGATCTGTAGTGTCGATGTTGCCTACACAAGAAGCAGAATGAGGTCCAGAATAACGCACAATTGTGAAGGTGTCAAGGTTGCCTTTGTTCTTTGTGGCACGTATTCTCCAGGGGCAATGACATTCTTTCTTCCTTTTGCATTGTGCCACCCTGACGTGCACTTTGTCGTGAGGTGCACTCAAAGTAATAATACAATACGACACTAATACGTAGTATAGTGTAGTAAGGTTCGTATCCACAGGGAAAGGAATACTTTTCTTCTTACAGAAATAGATAAGTAACAATAAGGGGGGTTTATATTTGAGTGATTTAATTAGAATTAAACACGAAGATGAACGAGTTATGTGGTTTACTTAATGAGAAGAAGACTTGGTTTTGCTTTTATCCACTTAATGAAATGTTCGTCGATCCCGGTTATATCTTTAACTATCTTCCTCTCGAATACTCAATCGAGGAGTATATCCAATTCATCGAGGGTAGTTATTAATAACGAGACGCGTTCATTAATAAAACTTACTTCCGAGTCAATATAGAACAAGCGCCGTATATTAACTTGATAGTAGCAATAAAATCAAGATGAAAACGATTGAGATTGATAACCTCAACACAAGCGGTTTATTGGTTTAATCAATATAATTAATTCCCCTTGGCTTATTAATCATGAGAAGCATGCATTAACAACCCAAGTTTACTACCATTGAAAGAACCGAATTAATAACAAGCGTATTAACCGATTGATTCTAGTAATAATTAATATATGAAACAAAACTAGTTGATCCTTTAAGTAATGTTCAAAATATTAATATGAAATATGAATAGGAATTAATTAATACTCAAGAAAGAATATTAAAGAAGATGAATCCTACTATAGTTAATATCAAGATGTTAACTAATTGTCATCTTAGTAACACTCCCCGATATTAACGTAGAGGAAGAAATAACTATTACTATAACTAATATCAAGATGTTAACTAATTGTCATCTTAGTAACACTCCCCGACATTGATATAGAAATAGTATTTAAAGAAAGAATTAATATTCAAGGAAGAAGATTAAAGATAATAACTCACAACTTACAAATTCATTAAGCTTCAAAGTAGCAAAACCAAGATGGAAGAGTTTAGCTCCTCATTTGGAGACTAAACATGCTATAAAAATATAAAAGAAATACTATTCTAAACTGAGCTTAAGAGTATGGAAGAAGGGATGATTATTTGTGAAGGAAAATGGGGCTATTTATAGGTGTTTTTCAACACCTTTGGCCGGGTACCCGACCGGGTAAAGTGCCCACCCGACCGGGTGCATGTCAAAATCAAATATCCTACACGTTCTGGCGATCTTCGGCACGTTCTGGTGTTCCGGGTCAAGTCGGACCCGACCGGGTGAAATACCTCACCCGACTGGGTGACGTAATTTCCTGAGTACCTGCATCTGTTAGATCAGACCCGACCGGGTGAAGTGCCTGACCCGGCCGGGTCTGTGCACCTGGATATTTTTCTTCTTCTTTTTCACTTCTTTTCCTTGCAAATAACTCTACTACTACTTTACAATTTAAAATCAATTACAAACAAATGAAGATGACTGCTTAAAAACTAACTAAAAACGGTAAACAATCCACACAGAATAGATATAAAAACACACATTTATGCACTACAAACTAGTGCATATCAAATACCCCCACACTTGAATCTTTACTCGTCTCGAGTAAATGCAATCCAGAAAATCCTCAAATGATATCATCATCCATCACAAAGTGTTTTTAGAACCAAGATAATCACAAAGTATCCCCAAACATAAAAAGAATACATCAAGGGGTCTTCAATTTCTTTTTCCTCATGCAATGAACTTCTTTTAGTAACCACCCTTAGGATCCTGCAAAATCAAAAGAAATAATTTCTCTCATTCTCTCATTTTGCCTAGGTGCCCTTTCGGGTTTTCAACCCAGCTTCCCACATTTTTCTTCAATAAATCTCACAGACTCACTCTTATTTTTGCTTTATTTTTGCTTAAGCTGCCCTTTGTGGGTTTTCAACTTAACAAGCTGTTTTTTTTTTTTTTTTTTTTTTTTTTTTTTTTTTTTTTACACACATTTAAAGCAAGAGTCAAGAGTATGAATGTGAGCATACCGGATAGATCTCCCCCACCGCTAGTCCATGGCACAGTCCCTAGTGCCCGCCCGCATCTCCGCCATCATAGAATCCTCCATTGCCCTGGTAGCCCCCAAAGTGTGCATCCTCATCCATGTGATCACCACCGTAGCCGTCGTCCCCGCCTCCACCACTAGAGCTCGAACCGCCAAAATAACCCCATTCAGTGGGGTTACACCATGAGGGTGCCGGAGGAGGAGTAGTCATAGCGGCAAAGTCGCCCTGATGTGCTACATAGGAGTAGATAGGGCCAAAAGTCCTCCTCTGGTCCTCCTGATCTCTCCGCCGATCCTCCTCATACCGCTGCCAGTCTCTTTGTCTTTGCTCCTCTATCCTCTCGAAGCTCTGTTGTTGTTCAGTTCTATATAGTCCAATATCTTCTCGAAGTTTGGTATAGTTGAGGTTGAGGGCAGCCATACTATTGAGCATTTCTTGTTCAAATGGTGAAAATTGGTGAGCATTGGGTTGTGGCTGGGGTTGTGGTTGGGGTTGTTCGGGTAGGAGGGGTGGAGGTTCAACTGCGGCTTGATCATGGTGAGGTTCCTGTGGTTGATAATGGGGTGGGATTCTACCGGGGAGACAGTAATGATGCCCATCACCGGTTTGGTGATTCAAAAGGTCCAAGGGGAGGTCAGGAGGAGGTAGTTGGAAAAAAATGTCTTCAGGTGGGTCGATTAACCAGTTGCAGAAGTTAACCTCTCCGGGTGTTGTATGAGAAAATTTGACATCTTTGGTATTCTCCACAAGCCATTTTAGACAAATGAGTTGTTTTGTGGTAATGGGGCCGGGGTCTACAAAACCATATAGTGTGGCTAAATGTGTGATTAAGCCTCCCATCACAATTGCCCCTGTGGAAGTTGCCACTTTGTTGAAATGGGTCCACAGAATGGTGGCAACATCCACCTGATCCGGGCCTGGTAAAACAGCTTGTGAAAGAATACAAACATCCCATATCCTGGTGTGATGGTTATTTGGTCTTCCGAGAAAACAGTTAGATAAGAATTTCAAGAAAATTCGGAAGACCGGATGTTGTACACGATTCACACTAAGATGACGAAGATCAACATCTACCTGACCTGTCATCCTTTGCCATAACTCTACACCCACAAAAGTGTCGTAATCACGTTCTTCATCAAACAAGGGGAGGCCAAAGTGTTGGGCGAACTCCCGCTTGGTCAATGTACGGTCCTCATTTAGCAAACGAAATTTGATTGTACTTTCGGCATGGTCATCAACATTTGTAGTTTGCACAAATGAACTAAAAAATTCATATACCAAGTGTGGATAGGTAACATATTGCATCTCAAATACCCTAAGCATTCCAGTATTTGTGAAGAGTTCACGCATAACAGTATCAAGCATGAATGTCAATAGGGTAGTAATGCAAATGAAACGGGACTGTTTTACCTTCCGTTTTGTTTGCTCTATGAAGCGCTGCTTTTGGACCTCCGTGTCTAAATCCACAGTCTCAAAGCCTCTCACGGGTGAGATTGCCCTATTACTTCTTGAAGAGGATGCCTTTGATTTTCTTGGAGCCATGGAGTTTAATTTTTTTAGCTTTTTTATTGAGTGATTTTCGGACTTTGGAGTGGGGTGTAGTTTGGATGGTTTCTATGGGTATGGTGTTGAAGAGGGTGATGAGGAGAGCAAGAATATGGTATTGGTTAAGGATTTGTGGCTTGATTTCGGACCTTTAGTGCCCAAAAATGGAGATTTTCGAGTTTGGGGTAGGGTTTTGTGGGTTTGGTTGATTGGGTGGCTTTGGGAAGGATTTATGTGTATAGGGTGGAAGAGTGTGTAAAGAGGATGAAGAATATGGTGTTAATTGATGGATTTGGTGTAGAAATGGTGGGGTTTTGAAGCTTTGGAAATCAACAATGGAGGTTTGGGGGGAGTTTTGGTCGTGGGGGAGAAGAAGAGCTGGGGAAGAAACCGCCCGCCCGCCCCCTTATCGGGCTTTTGCCCGACCGCCCGGCCGGGTATAATTACTGCCCGGTCGGGTGTAAGCTGTTCACCCAAGGCAGTGAGTTTTTGCCGGATTACCCGACCGGGTTTTGTGCCGGGCCCGGTCGGGTCGTTTAATTCGCTTATCCAGTAGCCAATAATCAGATACACCCGGCCGGGTGAAATGAGGTACCCGGTCGGGTGTAAGCATGGTTTCCATTTTTTTTTTCTTTTTGAAAATCTTTTCTCACACACAAAAATAAATGAAAATGATCAAAATAAAAACTTGGGTTGCCTCCCAAGGAGCGCTTAATTTAATGTCGCGGCACGACGTTATTTTTATTTTATTTTCTGTTTTAAGTGGGATCGTGAACATCCCTTTTTTCCTGCTTCAAGGCCCTGTTTGGCCATGTTTCAATTTTAGTTTTCGGCCTTTTCCAGTAAGGCCGAACTTTCTTCCTAGTTACCACCTCAATAGTAGGTGGTTTTCCTTTCAAAATAGATTTTTGGGGTTCTTCTTTAACAAAAATATTCAGTGTTGGTGGTTCAAAAACATTTAAAGAACAAAGAGATTGATTTTTAATTTGTTTTTTTAGTAGAATCAAAGATGTTGAATTCTACTTTTTGGTTATCAAATTCTATTGTTAATGAACCACTAAACACATCAATTTTTGTTTTGGCGGTTTTCAGAAAAGGCCTTCCCAAAAGAATGGGTGTCGTTTGGTCATCATCCCCCATTTCAAGAACATAGAAATCAACAGGGAAAACCAAATTTTCTACTTCTACTAGCACATCTTCTATTACACCTTTTGGGTAAATATTAGATCGGTCCGCTAGTTGAATCACTACACCAGTTTGATGTAGTGGGCCGAGTTGTAAGGATTTATACAAGGAATAAGGAATGACATTTATTGATGCTCCCAAATCCAACAAGGCCTTAGAAAATACGGTGTTCCCTATTTTGCAAGGAATAGTGAACATGCCCGGGTCGCTACATTTTTCGGGTAGTTTCTTTTGAAAAAGGGCCGAAACATGTTCACTCACCTTAACCTCTTGTTTTCTCTTCACTTTATTTTTTGTTTTTGTTTTGCATAATTCTTTTAAAAATTTAGCAAAACGGGGAATACTTTTAATTGAGTTAAGGAGTGGAAGGTTTACCTCACATTTAGAGAAAGTTTCATAGATGTCAGCATCTTTGTCAAGCTTCCTTGTCTCCCTCAATGCCTCGGGAAATGGGGCCTCTAGTTCATATGATGAATGTGGAGGCAGTTTTGCCTTTGTGATTCCATCCTCCGGGTGAGCTTCTTCGTGATCAACTTCCTCGACCTTTTGATCATCCACCTCCTTCATTGTCGTAACACTTCTCAGCATGATTGCGTTCACATGTTGTCTCGGGTTTTGCTCCGTTTGAGACGGGAGTTTACCCGAGTCCTTAGCTTCAAGTCGGCTTACGGCATTTGAAATTTGGCTAACTTGAGTTTCCAAATTTTTAATGCTTGACTTTGTCTCATGTTGGAATTGTATCATGGTTTGTTGAAATTGTCCCATGCTTTGTTGCATGGTAACCATGTTTGAAGTCAAAGCTCTTATCATGTCATCAGTTGACATATTAGGTTGAGAATTTGAGCCTTGATTGTTGTAAGATGGTTGAGAAGATGGGTTGGATTGTTGGGGTTTTCCATACCTCAAGTTTGGATGATCCCTCTGTCCTTGGTTGTAAGAGTTGGAGAATGGGTCGTACCTCCTTTGTTGATGTCCTTGGAAACCCAAGGCGTTGACTTGTTCTAGATTGTCTTCCTGAAGCGTTGGGCATGAGTCCGTGGGGTGCCCCTGTTGTGTACAAATGCCGCAGACCTTGACTTCTTGGGTCTTGGATTTTAAGAGGAAATCCTTAACCAAAGAAGTCAAGCCGGCAACTTGACTCTCCAGTGATGATGTCGATTCTGCAGAGGCAACTCTACGAGTTGAGGATCTGCGACCGAACTGTCGTGAGTTCTCGGCCAATTCTGAGATAAGATTTATAGCTTGTGAAGGAGTTTTATTAACAATGCCGCCTCCACAAGCGGCGTTCACCATTCTTCTATCATCATCAACAAGACCATCATAAAAGTATAATATGAGGTCTTGTTCTGAGTAGCCATGATAGGGACAGCTAGCACATAGCTTCTTAAATCTTTCCCAAAATTCATATAAGGATTCATCATCCTTTTGCTCGATGTTGCTTATTTGCTTTTTGAGAGAAGATGAGATGGAAGCAGGATAATACCTATCGAGGAAGCACTTCTTCATTTGTGCCCATGTGTTGATGCTTCCCGAAGGAAGATAGAAAAGCCAATCCTTCGCGGTATCTTTCAAGGAGAATGGGAAGGCTCTCAGTTTTATTTGCTCTTCTGTGGCACCGTTTGGGCACATGCTCGTGCAAACGATGTGGAATTCCGAAAGATGTTTATTCGGATCTTCTCCTCTCATGCCATGGAAAGATGGCAATAAATGTATGAGCCCAGATTTCAGCTCGAATGTATTACCTTCATCAAGAGTAGGAAAGGTAATACATAATGGTTGTTGATTCAAGTTTGGAGCTGTGAGCTCCCTCAAGGTCCTTGTCTCGAGAGCCATGTGGAATGACTCTTCGGATTCGCTAGAGCTAGAGCTAGCGTTTGAGGATTCCTCCGAGGGTGTGTGCGGAAACAAATTTCTCAACCTCTCGAAGGCTTGTTCTATTTCGGGGTTTGTTTGTTAAGTAAGCTCGTTTATAGAACGGGTTTTTACCATATACTCATGCAAGCCAGAAATAGAAAAAGTAAGAACTCTTTATATTTTGTTTATTTAATTTTTTTTTGATTTTTCTTGAAATAAAATAAAAAGAAAAATAATTGCCTTTCCCCGGCAACGGCGCCAAATTTGACGTGCACTTTGTCGTGAGGTGCACTCAAAGTAATAATACAATACGACACTAATACGTAGTATAGTGTAGTAAGGTTCGTATCCACAGGGAAAGGAATACTTTTCTTCTTACAGAAATAGATAAGTAACAATAAGGGGGGTTTATATTTGAGTGATTTAATTAGAATTAAACACGAAGATGAACGAGTTATGTGGTTTACTTAATGATAAGAAGACTTGGTTTTGCTTTTATCCACTTAATGAAATGTTCGTCGATCCCGGTTATATCTTTAACTATCTTCCTCTCGAATACTCAATCGAGGAGTATATCCAATTCATCGAGGGTAGTTATTAATAACGAGACGCGTTCATTAATAAAACTTACTTCCGAGTCAATATAGAACAAGCGCCGTATATTAACTTGATAGTAGCAATAAAATCAAGATGAAAACGATTGAGATTGATAACCTCAACACAAGCGGTTTATTGGTTTAATCAATATAATTAATTCCCCTTGGCTTATTAATCATGAGAAGCATGCATTAACAACCCAAGTTTACTACCATTGAAAGAACCGAATTAATAACAAGCGTATTAACCGATTGATTCTAGTAATAATTAATATATGAAACAAAACTAGTTGATCCTTTAAGTAATGTTCAAAATATTAATATGAAATATGAATAGGAATTAATTAATACTCAAGAAAGAATATTAAAGAAGATGAATCCTACTATAGTTAATATCAAGATGTTAACTAATTGTCATCTTAGTAACACTCCCCGATATTAACGTAGAGGAAGAAATAACTATTACTATAACTAATGTCAAGATGTTAACTAATTGTCATCTTAGTAACACTCCCCGACATTGATATAGAAATAGTATTTAAAGAAAGAATTAATATTCAAGGAAGAAGATTAAAGATAATAACTCACAACTTACAAATTCATTAAGCTTCAAAGTAGCAAAACCAAGATGGAAGAGTTTAGCTCCTCATTTGGAGACTAAACATGCTATAAAAATATAAAAGAAATACTATTCTAAACTGAGCTTAAGAGTATGGAAGAAGGGATGATTATTTGTGAAGGAAAATGGGGCTATTTATAGGTGTTTTTCAACACCTTTGGCCGGGTACCCGACCGGGTAAAGTGCCCACCCGACCGGGTGCATGTCAAAATCAAATATCCTACACGTTCTGGCGATCTTCGGCACGTTCTGGTGTTCCGGGTCAAGTCGGACCCGACCGGGTGAAATACCTCACCCGACCGGGTGACGTAATTTCCTGAGTACCTGCATCTGTTAGATCAGACCCGACCGGGTGAAGTGCCTGACCCGGCCGGGTCTGTGCACCTGGATATTTTTCTTCTTCTTTTTCACTTCTTTTCCTTGCAAATAACTCTACTACTACTTTACAATTTAAAATCAATTACAAACAAATGAAGATGACTGCTTAAAAACTAACTAAAAACGGTAAACAATCCACACAGAATAGATATAAAAACACACATTTATGCACTACAAACTAGTGCATATCACACCCATTTGTGTTTATCGGACTCTATCACCCGATAGAATTGGTTCCGTTTGATAGAATACAAGCTCACCATATTGATGACTTGTTCTTTGTTGTCAAACTGTTGACCGACCTCAAACTCACCATCGGGGGTAAACCTTTTCTCACCTGATCCACTCATCCACGCATCAGTAAAACCTTCAGGGAGATCATACATTCTTGTGAAGTGGCTAGACGGGGCAGTTGATGTCACAGTATCACCATCATCTTCATCAGATTCTGTCATGTCGTCATCATTGATGTTCTCGTCTGCATCATCATCACTTCCCTGCCCATCCACAAATGATGCACCGTTGTGCAAATACCTGCCATCCTCCTGTATAACCATGTCTAGTACAGGAACCTTTGACGACTTCCGTGCATTCACCCCTGCAATGACATCATGCCTGGATACAAAAGCATGTGATGTTGATTGAGTACCATAAGTGTCACAGGATTCCTCAATGTATATCTCCAGCGTTGACATATCATCCATCTGAATTATGCCCCACATATTTGTTATAGCTAGCTCATCAATGAGCGGCATAAGCATGTACTTTCCCCCGTTCATGGGAAATTTCATTTTCAACCGCAATGAACGGTCGGGATGAATCATTGTGGCTGCATGTATTTTTTGAAGGATCTCGAGCATGCAAGCGCCACGAGAAACCATGACAAAGCTCGTTGTGCCACCTTCATGGCATATTTGCCCACCATTCTCATAATAGTTCCCTCCCCAATGACACACGAGTGGGAAGCTTGAGAAATCCATATTCTAATAACAATTCATTGTCCAACATTCATGAGTAGGCATCAATATACACACTTTATACACATTCACATTTTTAATAGAAATTGCTTCCAAAATTGTAATATATCATTAACTCCAAATTCACAAACAATTCACATTTCAATAACATACTACCCAAATTTTGATATCTACCCAAATTTAGGTACATTGAACTATACCCAAATGCCCAAATGTCAAAATACACATTACAATTTACAAACAATTTAAAATCAAATTTCAACATTTCATACATATCCACATTTCACAACAACTTCATTCACAATCAATTCATAATCCCAAAATTAAAAAAAATTAACATTCTAAACCCTAAGTGCAAAATTATATGAAATGGATTTGGATTTACCTAGAATAAGGAGTAAAGAGTGTTGAAGATGAAGATGGAGGTTTGCCGGAGTGGGGTCGCCGGAGATGGAGGTTCGCCGGAGTTAGAAGTGGCTCGGTCGTCTTCGTCCTTCGTCCGTTCGTCGCTGCGGGTTGGGGGTTTTGGGAAATGTTTTACGCACAGATCTGTTTTGGGGCACTGCGATGAACTTACTTAAGGGAAAGTCGCCCAACGGTTGGGCGACTTATAAGTCGCCAAACGGTTTGGCGACTCATAAGTCGCCCAACCGTTGGGCGACTTACCCCGACCATGGTTAACCCAGCAGTATTTTGGTAAATACTTTTAACCCAACCCTATTTTCGTAATTAATTAATTAATTAACATTAATACGGAAAAAAACTCTTTTCTCTTTAGGGCGCGCGCTGTGCATTTAGTCCGTATGTCCACACAATTATCATTGGACGCAAGACAATCCATTCAGACAAATTGACATCAATTAATTGATATCAATTTAATCTCATTATCTCATACTTGCTATCTCGATCCCATTTTACGTTTCTCCTTTGACTTTGACAAAAAAAATCTCACCTTTCGTTGGTCTTCTCATAATAATCCCACCTTTAGGTAATCTCGGAATAATCCCACCTTTGCACCCCATCTTCTTTCATTGGATCCTGACCACGTTTTTTACTCTTTTTTTGAAAATCATATAAATAATCTCACTTTTCACTTTTCTATTATATCTTTATAAATGTGAGATTATTTATATAAGATTTTCAAAGAAAGGTAAAAAACTTGGTCAGTGTCCAATGAAAGAAGATGAGGTGCAAAGGTGGGATTATTTTGGGATTATGTAAAGGTAGGATTATTATGTGAAGACCAATGAAAGGTGAGATTATTCTTGTTAATTTTTCCTTATTAATAAAGTGGTTTACAAGGTAAAATTTGTGGTTGAGTTAGAGTATAATAAAGTGAAATGTTATGATCCACATATTTCTTTCCAAAAATGAAAAGATTAGAAATTTATTTTGGGACAATCCAAAAAGGAAAGTAAGACAGATAAAATGGGTCGGAGCCTTGGAGGGAGTAGTTTACAACATCTTTTCACTTTCTTTCCTGCTATATTTCATCTAATATACTCCTTCCGTTCTCTAATACTTGTCTCTCTTTCCATTTTTGTATGTTCTCTAATAGTTGTTCCCCTTTCCATTTTTAGAAAGTTTTATACTCCGTAAATAAATGGGAAAGTTCCCAAAATGGGACAAAAAACGTTTGTAAATTCTAAAATAGGACTGTCATGTTTTTATTTCCAAAGTAGGAGTAATTACTGTCAAGTTTGGAAAATACTGTCATGTTTAAAGTCTGGTACTGTCAAAACATGACAATAATTAGTCACATTTTGAGAATTAAAAACATGGCAGTCCTATTTTGGAATTTACAAACGTTTTTAGTCCTATTTAGGTTAAATTCTCTAAATAAATATACCTATATACCCTCATTTTTTCATACTTTTTCATTTAAACACAACTCACTACACCTTTTACACTACCCGTATTATTTTTCTCTTAAAACTTGTGCCCAATCCTATAGGGACATGAGAACGAAGGGAGTAACAAATACGAAGTATATATTATTCAGTTAAGCGTTTCTTCTCGCACTTTCTATAAACTTTTAAATGTTACATAGTAATTGATTACAGTTAAGTGGTTTCATATATGTCACCATACTCAGCATCACTAGCATCAAATAGTTTTACCCATCTATTCCTTTAATTCTTTCAAGACGTCATCCCATTCGGTCTATTAAAACGAAAATGAGGTTCTCGAGTGTTTTCTTATTTTACGAGAGAAGCTAAGTCAACATATAGAGCAAACTAACGAGTTAATTTTTGGTCAAAAAAACGAGAGTTGATTTAGAGCTTTTTAGATCAACTTAAAAAATAGATTCAACTGTTAAAATGAAGATCTCTTTGTTAAATTTTTTTTCTTACACGTTTTATTTATTTTAACAACGAGATCTTAATTTTACCATTTGAACCTATTTAAGAAAAATTGTAGAAATGACAACCTCATACAATTAAACTTTATTTATTTAAACTTTACATATGCAATATTGGTTTTATATTAAATACTCCTTATCATAAAATTTATGATTTGTTTTTCTTTTTTTGTAAGAATTCAAATACAAATAAAATTGTTACATCACTTTAAAGAAAATGAGATTTTATTAATTTTTTTACCGAACCTTTACCTTACCCCCTCAACCATGCAACTACCATGCTCCTCAATCCGTAAGGGTGTTTCCAAATGTGTGTTTCCTATTTATTTTTTCTTAAGCTTATTTTATTTGGAAACAAGCCTTTCGAATCCCGTATTTTTGTTCCATAAAAATGAATGCCGTGTTTTTGCATGGGAATTTCAAAACTCCCGTATTTTTATCACTTCCACGTGCTTCTCTTTGTGTTGGGATTAATCTAGATTCTAGAGTATAACATAATATAATATACGATAGTATATACTACGTATAACATATTCTCCTTTACTGCTAAATGAACGTCCAGATCGTTCCTCAATGCATTAGAGTAAATGAGTAATCCTTTGATCTCTTCGGTGTTTTAATTTGAAAGAATGACGAATATAAGAGTCATACACTTCTAAAAGAAAATAAAAGTAGACTGATTTTGAATTTGGACAAAGATATGACTGGTTATAAATGAATGGACAAAAATATTCTTGTTATGTAATAGAACTAAAACCTTAAACTCCAAATGTGTATAATCGAACAAAACCCTAAACCCTATATCCTCGTTTAATATGTCCGTTTTCTTCAGAGGTGCAGCAGCCGCCATCTATGGGTGTCGTTCCCGTCATCGAGTCCATCATCACCGGTTTCATTTCCGCATCTATCACACCGTCGTCTTTGGCGCCGTGTCTCCATCGCCCACCGGCTTAGTCACCGCATCCATTGCCACCACATCAGCCATCACCTCTCTATGGACGTCGTTCCTTTTTCATTCTCAATTTGAAAATTTAAATAAAAGATTTTTTTGTCAAAGAGTTGATTATTAGAATTATTCTTGTCGTAACCCCTTTCAATTTACAAGTACTCCCCTCCGTCCCCTTTTAAATGTCTCGTCATACCATATTTGGATGTCCCTATTTAATTATGTCATACCTTATTTGTTAAAGTTTGTGTGGCTCAAAATCATTCTTATTTTATTCTTACTTTATCAATTAATATCAACCACAGTACACAAAGCCACTTTTCAATTCTTAAAACTCGTGTCGTCCTCTTCTGGAACATTTAAAAGGGGACGGAGGGAGTATCTATTTGTGAGCATTGCGACTAGTTATTACTTCTTCCGTCCCTTAAAACTTAATCAACCTTTTTTTTGTATTCCTATTAAGACTTTGTCATTTTCCTTTTTAAGAAAAAAAATTGTGGTTCCAATCAAGCATATATTTCAAACCTAAAATATTAACAAATCCTTGTGAGGGGTAAGTATGATCATCCTGCTAATGCTGGTGAGAATGTGAAATGAAAAAGTTTAATAGATACTCCGTACTCCGTATCTAATACTCCGTACACAAGACTCCAAGTTTAAAGTAGGGCGATACGGATTACGATAGTATATGTTTGAATATAATGTGAGTCTTTTTATAAGAATATTACTAAAATAAAATTTATTTAAATAAATATGATTATATATTCATTACTACAATGTAGTGTTGTGGTAACTTAAGTTCAAAACTTGAACATGAATTACTATGATTTCATTACTACTTTAGTAACTAGTCATATTTTCGTAAACCATCTTTATTTTGATCATATTATGTAATTATTTCATATAATATTACGTAAATTCCAAGTATTCAAAAATAGTCGGCTAGTAGGCTCTTGTTTAACCAAATATTTTATCAATTTCAGCATATAGGTCAGTTTAATATATATATATATGTATATATATATATATATATATATATATATGTATATATATATATATATGCTGTGCTTATTGTGCTTATTGTGCAAACATTTGTACGATGCACCTTAACGTCCTTTATATTGCATATTGAGGTTCAAATTAGTGCATATTATTCAACCATAAAATAGCAGTTGCACATTAACGTTCAACTAGTTGCACCCTAAAAAAGTTGGGTTTTATTACAAAAATGCCACTTTGCCTTTATGTCCTTTGGATCAACTCATCAGACGGTCAAGCTGAGTTTGTACTTTGTAAATTAAGAAGGATTTGTATTTGATCTCTATTCTATATATATATATATATATATATATATATATATATATATATATACTCCCTCCGTTTCAAAATAAACCTCACAGTTTGACTTTTGCGGTCTCCTAGGCGGACGTTTGATCGTAATTTTCTATTAATATATGCATATAAAATCTATAATAAATTGACATTTGAAAAATACATATTACAATGAAGCACATTATATAATTTTTTTGGGATAAAATATTATTAATTTTGAGTAATAAGCGGTCAAAGTTTAACAAGTTTGATCCAAAAAGTTTGACTGTGAGGTTTATTTTGAAACGGAGAGAGTATATATATAGGGAATTCTTCATCAAGTCTAGTACATCTATAACAAATTTCAGCAAAAAATTCAATCGGGAAGACAGTCAAATGATTTTTGGAAGATAACTGCACCCTTTATATACATATAAAACGCAGTTATCTTCCAAAAATCGTTTGAGTGCCTTCCTGATTGATTTTTTTGCTGAAATTTGGTATGGATGTACTAGACTTGATGACGAACATGCTCAAAAAATTTCATCGAAAAATTCCACCGGGAAGGCCCTCAAAACGCGGAGGCTGCACGGCGGCTCCGGTAAGGTATACCTTACCGGAAAGATTTCCTATATATATATATATTCGGTCGATATGTCTCATTATACAAATAAAACTAGACAAATAGCACTTAAACTGACTTTACCAGAATATAGTTGACTCATTATTGTCCAAATAAACTTATGCTTAAACAGGAAGAATAGATCTAAACGGATAACGAGTTGATTTGTAAATTTCAATCTAAAGGAGCGGGCCAGGTCCTTAAATATAGCTTTACTAAACTTGAGTCAAATTTATACGCAGTCTTTCTCATACAAAAAAATAATTCTACTCGAACAAGCTCTTACATAGCCTCCCTTGACAAACATCATTTTAATTATCCTAAGAGAATAAAAATGTAAGGTTTGAGCTATTTTGTAACTGAACTAAATGAAATTGCTGAAAAAGACTATCTTAGCCCAAGATTAGGCCAACACAATCAATTCCACTATTACCCACCAAATTTTATTATTAGATTATATATTACTCCGTTTTTCTTACTAGATTTTGACAACTTTTCATTTATTAATTTTAAAAGGTATACCAATTCATATTTAAAGTAAATAAATTGGGTTCATTCATTTTTTTCCCTATGTCACACCTGACATTAATTTGGCAATATAAGAGGTCGGTCTGTAAATGTGATTAGCTGGGCCAGAGAAAAAAACGAAGAGCTTTTTCATCAAAATCAAATAGTACTGCTCACTGTCTAGTCCAATGTCGACCAGCCCCCACCACGAACTTGCGCGTATTGAAACCAAGTAAACTCCACTTGACTTTTGTGACAAAAACCGCACCCAAATCTCTTCATCCCCATTTTCACCCCCAACCACCTTCATGTTTTCTCTTCTTCTGAGCTAACAACATTCCTATCTGTTCCTCTTCCCTCCATGGCCGCCAGAAGGTTATTACTCCAACAAGACGACCACCTGAACCTTGAAATTTACAAGAAATGTTTCGATTGTTACACTTATTCAGTAAATTGTTCCCACGAATGTGCCCGCAAATTCACCCCTCTTTCCAATGCCCAGAGATATCACATGCCCCCCTTCTTCATCTTCCTGCTCTGTCTCCTCGCCGCCGTCTTCGTCTTCCTCAGCTACTTCAGCATCCTGAAACGCTACCGGAAGGAGGGTCCTCCTCCGCCGGAACCATCCCGGGAGGATTTCATCGACGCGGACCAGACGCCGGTGGACTACCCGATTTGGCACATCCGGACCGTCGGGCTCCCGGAGTCCGTCATCGAGTCGATTCTCGTTTTCAGTTATAAAACAGGGGAGGGGTTGACGGAGGGGTCGGATTGCTCCGTTTGCTTGACGGAATTTCAAGAAGACGAGAGCCTCCGTTTGCTGCCTAAATGCAGCCACGCGTTTCACGTTTCTTGCATTGACACGTGGCTGAGGTCCCACAAGAACTGCCCAATGTGCCGCGCGCCGGTGGTCAGCGAAGCTGACGCCGCCGTCGAGCACGGTGAAGGCGATGTGGGAGTCGCCGGCGATCAAGAAACGGAGGCGGAAGACGGGCCGGAAAACCATGAGGAGGTCAACGGAGGGGAGGTTCTGTCGCCAATGGGAACCTTTGAACAGAGAAATCGGAAAGGGATTCGAGCGCAGAGCGATTTGGCTGAGCACAGAGTGAGTCTTCAGCCGCCGAGAAGAGCGGCGTCGATGGATTCCTCCTCGGTTTCAATAATTTGCTCCTCCGCGGCGGAGGCGGCGCCGGAGATGGGTTCTTCTAAGCCATCTCTTTCTGGAAGCAGAAGCTCTAGCTGGTACAGGGCGATGAAGAGTTCTTCTTTCCGGCGGCCGCTGCAGACTGTCAGATCATCATCCTCTATTTCTTGCTCTGAGCCAATTAATTAGCAAAAAACCAGATTTCTTAGTGAAGTGATTGATGTATGAAGAGCTAAACTCTTATACTTGTAAGGTAATTGCAGAATATATTATGTCATATAATAATTATATGTTTTGCCCCCATTGATTTTCCTGACTAGGCAATTGTAAGGATCCTTTTGCTGGGAAAAGAATATGCAGCATTACTCTGTCAAACTAACGAATTGATACTGTGGAATTCTAGATGCTGTTTTGCACTAATTGATGCTTTAATTTGCTGATATAAACTTTAAAAAACAATTCATCTTCAATATGTTGTTTCACTTGTTTGATGGATCTCCTTGTAATTATATTAAGCTGCCATGGAATAAATCATTTCAAGCTTAGGGATGGATAATGATCGACTTGCTGAGACAGAGGACAAGCAAAAGGCCTGAATCAGTGAATCCTGAGTTCAATGAATGCAAGTTGGGGAGGAAGGGTTTGGACCCTTATATGCTACACCACTTGGAGATTAATACTTTTGGACCTGGTGTCTTAAATTCCCAAGAACTAATCTCCGTTCATTACAAAACAATTAATACAACATGATAGACACAATTAATTATCATTAGAATAAGAAGGTTACTTACGGAGTACGGAATACTTGTTATTCAATTCTTTCTATTTTGGTAATTTGGTCTATCTATAAGAAATCCACAATGTAGAATGAAAGATGTACTCTCTTTCCATAAAACTTGGTCAATATTAATTTATACGTGGATTAAATAAAGTAAAAAATATGTAATATAATTTTGTGCAGATAAGTGAGAAACAACTTTAGGCACTTATTTGTTACTTTCAATGGAAATACTCCATCTATCACTTAAAATTCATCTCACTTATCATTTTGAGATATCCTAGGAAATTCTTTCCATTTCCATATTTGGAAAGTTTTGTGTGGCTAACATTTATTTACCTTTTTGTTATATAATCACAATCATTCACTTTCACTTTATTCTCATTCTCTTAAATTCTGATTCAAGTCAAACCGGAAAGAATTTCATGGGACGGAAGGAAGAGTAAAGTGTTTTGGGACGATTAAAAAAAATTGAACCAAGTTCTATTGGACCGAAATAGTATTCAAAATGAAAATGCGACAATTTTTTTTGAAAACCAAAATTCATTATATTACTCAATCAAACCATTAGCTAAATTGCTTACAATATATGATAGTACGTAGTAATTAGGAGGAGAATTAAACAATTCCCAACAATCTGACAGAATCGGAAACACTTGCTAATGCATGAGCTACACGAATTTCAGATCGCGAAACATGTTTGACTAAGATATTTACTTCTAAAGCTACCATTTGTCTAATATTGTCGATAAGAAGATCAAAAATTGAGGCACCCAGTCCCGCACTCCCGCATGAGACCTGGAGCTCACTAATTGTGCATCCGTTCAATTCCCCGCGCCTCCAACCTTGTTTTCCAACCCAAATGATCCCCTCACGGATAGCTATCACCTCAGCCACTTTTGGTTCCCAGGTCATTGCATTTGCCTCCCTTCTTGCTGCTAAGAAGCTGACATTAGCCACTCTAGCAACATAGCCAATCCGTACAAGCCCCTCTTCAAATCTATAGCCGCATTCACATTTATCTTTACACATCGCGCTGGTGGTTGCTGCCATTTATCTCTTGAAAACAGTCCTTGACGTCCTCCTTTCTTGTCACCAAGAAGCTGGACCTCCTGCCATCCTTTGGACATGGCAAACCCACAATTGAAAACAGCCTTATATTCCATTTTATTGCGTCGTCACACCTCTTCATTTCTAGCTTTCCATAGACTCCATAGCATGACAATGAAGTGGATGCACCCATTGAAATCTGAAATTTGATGCCCTACAAAAAAAGTCCCATATGCTTCCACCCTAGTTGAGCTACCGTACAATGTCTAAAAAGATGCACTTTTGTCTCCTCTTCCTCTTCGCATACCTTACACAAAGGATCAACCCCCACTCCCCACCTCTTCAGTTTATCATTCGTTGATAGTAAACCATTCATGAATTGCCAAAATTATACTCGTATTTTATTTTAGGTGGTAAATGAAAATTCCCCATATTAGTCCACCCAACCTACCCTTGCGGTTCGCCTACCCAGCTTACCCCATCTCACGCCCCTTGTTACTACGGGGAATACTCAAAAAGCCGATTGAGAATGAAAAATCTATTTTGAGCCAAAATTCAGAAAATGGGGAAGCTGAGAAAATCTCAAATTTTAAATAAACAGAAGTTGAGCCAAAAAATCTATTTTGAAAGGAGTTGAATTGAAAAAGTTTCTTCCTATGAACAAGGAAGAAAGTTCAACTTTACTGGAAAAGGAGGAAAAAGAAAAATAAAATGTGGCCAAACAATGCGTTTGAGAATGAAAAAAAGGATGTGGCCAAAATGTGATGTATAGGAGGAGTATAGGACGAATGAAATTGTTCTGCTAAATTTTGTAAGCATAGAAGCATAGTTTAATTCATGCATTTTGCCATCACCTTTGAACTGAGAAATCAAAAAGGGATTCGAGCGCAGAACGATTTGGCTGAGCACAGAAGAGCAGCATCTATGGGTTCCTGCTCGGTTTCAATAATTTGTTGCTTCGTGTTGGAGGCAGCGCCTGAGATGGGTTCTTCTAAGCCATCTCTTTCTGGAAGCAGAAGTTCTAGCTGGTACAGGGAGATGAAGAGTTCTTTTTTGCTGCCGCTGCAGACTGTCAGATCATCATCCTCTATTTCTTGCTCTTTGCCAACTCCCAATTAGTTAGCAAAAACCCATTTTTCTTAGGAAGTGAGTGATGTATGAAGAGCTAAACTCTTCTAGTTGTAAGCTGATTGCAGAATATTATGTCATATTATAATTACATGTTTTGCCCCCATTAAGTTTCCTGACTAAGCCATTGTAAGGATCCTTTACCTGGGAAAAGAATGTGCAGCCTCACTCTATGAAACTAACGAATTGATACCCTGGATGCTGTTTTTGAACTAATTGATGCTTTATTTGCTGATAATGGTGTGTAGCCTATGCAAAGTGTACTCTTTTTGGAGCAACCATGAGAGATTGCGGATTGCCATCAATACTATCTTTCAAAAGGTGTAAATTTACATGAGACAATATAAACGTGTAAAAATAATTTTATTTCAATACGTTGTTTAACTTGTTTGATAGACCTCCTTATTAATAACATGGAATAATTAGATTAATGAATTTACTCCATAAATGTTATTCAACCTTTTCTATTTAATTTGTTCTATCTCTAGCAAAGCTACTCGTGCACGCCTCGAATTCCACGCATAAAGAAGAACCATAGAAGAATGCATTAACGGAATATTTGACTTCAAAGAACTGGAATTGACTAATAATGAAACTTACTTAATAATAGAACCAACCTAATTAATTAAGAGCATATGCTGAAAGGGAAGAAGCCTCAAAGTAAGGACATAGAGTTAGAGAATCAATGCCATCTTCATCCTCATCCTTGGTTACTAGGTCACCAGAATATGGAATACATTCTATAGATTTGGGGTCTTGGTCATAAATATATACGCCTCCTCCAACCCTGAGAATCAGGGAGAGAGAACTCTTCTTCTCCTCCTCCTTCTTCTTAGAAGGAACAAAGGCATCCAAGAATATGTTTCCTTCCCTAACGTTCCCAGATTGATCCTTCACAGTCTCCCTCATCGCCTTCGAGGTTATGAAAGTTGGCCGGAGAATGTTGTTAGCCCCGTCTTCTACACACTTCGGGAGCATGAAAACCGCCAATGCGGTACGGGAGTGCATGGCGCCGAACCATAACATGTCCCCGTCCTCATTGGATGACCTTGCAAAAGCAATTGATTCACGACCCAGAGAAGGAAGATCTTGCGGGACATCAATGAACTGAAGATTGTTTTCACAGGGACGGTAAAGTGTCAGTTTCTTGCTAGGGTGTAGGTACCAGTGGAAAGCACCATTCATCAATACAGGATAACCGGATATTACAGTCTGTTGGACGGCTGGGAAGGTTATACTCGGTTTGGCTGTCCAGACGCCGGATTCGGATGAGTAAGTCTCTATCCTCAAAGTAGCATGCGCACCTACGCTTATAACAGTATCACAAACTGCACGAAGGACTATGTACTTGGCGGCAAGTTCATGTTTATTCTCTTTGCACATCAAGCCAATGATTTTGTGACGATGCGGCATCGGCAGCCTAGGCGGCGGAGGCAACTGAACGAACTTTTGAGTAATAATGTTGAGAACGTAGTACTCTCTGGGGCAACCATTGCTGCTGCAGAGGATCAATCTGTCCGAACAATTTATGAACCTAACATCCTGTAATTTTAGACGCAGGGTTTTGGTTTTGCGATTACAAGGAAGACCGAGAGAGAGTATGTTCGTGCGATGGTAAGGTTCAGAGGATTTAGTGCGACACACTGTTCTCTGGAACAAGGCCAACAAACGTGGACCGCCGCGCCGCCGCCACCGCCTGCCGTCATACCTCTCAATGAAGAACGGGTGGGAGATGAGTTCATTCCAGGATTTAGATACGACCCTGAAACGGTAGACTGCTTTGGGAGGCAAACAGAGAAGAACTGCCATCATTACTTGCTCATCCATGAAGCCTCCAGGATCGACCTGTTATTAATTATTCGAAGCATGTGTATTAGAACTTAGAAGACCTGAGCAGGAGTATTATCAAGGGGCTGCTGGGCCACACCGCCACACCAGCCAAAACTAATGGGTTGGGCCGAATTAAACTACGCTTCTATTCTTCTATTTATATATTATTATATTTATATCTATTTTATATATAAGAAAAGAAATAGCTCATTAAAAGACAATTATACCCTTCATTAATCCTATGTGTCCATTTCTCCACAATTTGCTCATTTGCTATAAAAATGACACGTGGCCACTTTTTACTTCAAAAAAGCTAACAAACTAAGTAAAAGAAGAGGCGGAGAGATGGGGTTGGTGGGGCCCAAGTTGTAAAAAATTCCAATTTTTTTAAAGTGTTATAACTTTTTCATTTTTACTCCAATGTTTACAAAAATTATACCAAAATTCATATTTTTTTTGATCTTTCATATGAGATTAATATTGAATATATAAAAATATAATTATTAATGGTCTCTATAATTATGTTTAAAATTATTTATAAAAATATATTTATATATATAAGAAAAGAAATAGCTCATCTAAAGATAATTATATCCTTAATAAATCTTATGTGTCATTCTCCCCACAAATTACTCCTCTACTCTACAAAAGCCACGTGTCGAATTCAAGGATAATAATGAAGTAACCGAACACACAAATATAACAAAGGCAGGTCACCTTCTATATTTATTTAAAAAAAACGTCGCATTAATTTGTGGGCACAATATATATATATATATATATATATATATATATATATATATATATATATATATATATATATATATATAACACCATTTCTTTTAAACGGTTATAACTTATTCACCATTTATTTAATTTTTTATAAAAACTATATCAGAATTCATAATTTTTCACGATCTTTCATATGACACCAATATTGATATATATAATTTTTTTTGAAAAAAATCTGAAGGTTTATTAAACAACTTCTCATTTTCCAACCTTAATACTGATTATTCCGTATTATATAAAGAAATAATTTCTAATATAAAAAGTATATCAAAATTCATAATATTTTAGAATCTTTCATATGACACTAATATTGGATATACGAAGGTTTATTACTATCTTCCCATTTTCCAACCTCAATACACATTATTCCTTATTAAATCAGCAAATTCATTTTATTAAACCAGAACGTCATCACTTATGAAAGTTTGGGGTGTTTATCTCACACCCCTTCAAAGTTTGGGGTATTTTAATTATGTTTCCCTAATCGTAATGATTAGGGTTGAAGTTAATTTTTTGCTGAATGTCTGAAGTTACTTTAGATGGTCATTTTAGCTACTTTTCATATACTTTTATTTTATTTTATAATGAGAATATATTTTAAAATACAAATTTTTCATAATTCAGCAGATTCGGCCAATTCAGTCACAACTTCATCATTTGCGATAGATTCAGGCAATTTGAGTTTACCAAACGGACTCTAAAAAACATTCTAAATGAAGAAGATGTCCAATGTGTAATAAACACCATTTTCTTCTAAGTGTTGTAATGTTTTCATTGTTTCTCTATTTTTTTATAAAATGGTAGTGTAAATACTAATATTGTCATTGTAAAATGGTTTATAAATGTCACATGGTGTATTTAAGTTACTCAACGAAAGTCATACCACACATCTATTCTTCTATTTATATACTCCGTAAACAACTTTTATTTTTTCTTTGACCTGAAAACTTTGTCATTTCTTTTTTAAAGTAATAAATTTGTTGTTCAACCTATTTTGATCTCCTCTACACAAACAACAATTACACATTTTTAAAACCCCCTTTTCAAGCCGGCTAACAATTGAGGGGAAAAATTTCCTCTCTCATATTATTCTTTTAGGTATAAGATACGACGGCTAACAATTGAGCGGGAGAGTTCACTCTCTCATATGTAGTGGTTTTAGGTATAAGAAGATAAGCTTGCTAATAATTGAGCGGGAGAAACCACTCTATCATATGTAGTGCTTTTAGGTATTATAATATAAGATAATCTTACTAACAATTGAGCAGAGGAATTGAGCGGAATAATTTTCTCTCTCATGTGTAGTGCTTCTAGGTATTAGAAGATAATAAGATAATCTTACTAACAATTGAGCAGAGGAATTGGCAGAGGAATTGAGCGGAATAATGTTCTCTCTCATGTGTAGTGCTTTTAGTTATTAGAAGATAAATAAGCTTGCTAACAATTGAGGGAGATAATTTTCCCTGTAATATATAGTGCTTTTAGGTATAAGATAAACTGACTGCCAAATTAGCAGGTGAATTTTCTCTCTCATATGTAGTGATTTTAAGTATAAGAAACTAGATAAGCTTACTCTTAATTGAGCGGGGAAATTTTCTCTATCTTATGTAGTGCTTTTAGATATTAGAAGATAAGTTTGCTAACAATTGAACATGGGAATCGAACGGGATAATATTATCTCTCATATGTAGTGCTTTTGGGTATGATTACATGATTAGAAGATAAGCTTGCTAACAATTGAGCAAGATAATTTTCTCTCTCATATGTAGTGTTTTTAGGTATATGGTATAAGGAGATAAGAAAATAAACTTTCTTACAATTGAACGGAAGTTAGAACAAAGACTATAATAGGTTAGCAAGTTTTGCCCAAAATAAAACAATTGAGCGTAAGAACTTTTTCTCTCTTTTAAGTATAAAATAATCCGGCAAACAATTGAGCAGGGAAAATTTTATTCTCTCATATATAATGCTTTTAGGTATAAGATAATCTGCCTAGCTAATAATTGAACGGGAGAATTTGCTCTCTCATATGTAGTGATTTTAGTTATGAGGAGATAAGAAAATAATTTTCTAACAATTGAGCGGAGGAACTTTGTCATATGTAGCTTTTTTTAAGTGTATGATAATTCGGCTAACAACTGAGCATGCTAATTCTTTCTCTCATATATAGTGCTTTTAGGTATAAGATAATCCGGCTAACAATTGAGCGATAGAATTTTCTCTCATATGTAATCCTTTTAAGTACTCATTAAATAAGTCGGCTAACAATTGAGTAGGACAGTTTTCTCTCTCTAATATATTAGCACTAATTTAATTAACGATTAACAAGTTGCCATTTAACTAATATTTGTGAATTTTAATATTTATTATATTCACTTAAACTTTATGTCATTTACGTATTGTACTCACTATTTTTAGAATAGTGTTTGATTTTAAAATTATTTTAATAATGAAAATTAATGGATAGCAAATTCTAATGAGTGGTGTCAATTAATTTTTTCTAATATACTCTTTATTGAATATTTATTGTATGACTTATACTTTATGATATTAGCTTATTGTAATTACTCTTATTTCTCGAAAATATAGACTCCCAAAAAGTTATTTTTATTTTAATATTTAATTAGATCATGGGTAAAAATATGTGCACCAACTCCTTTCTCTCGTGCGTATGCACGGGTACTATACTAGTAATGTATAAAAGTTTAAGTGCTAAAGGTTACCCGAACAGTTTACTTTCATAGTTTCATACTACCTCTGTCCCTTAAAACTTTTGCAAAGTTGACAGACACGAATAATAATAAAGTAAAAACTGTGTGGTTGAGGTTTGAGAACAAGAGAGAGAAATAATAGAAATCATAAAATAATTGATTAAAAGAGAAAGGGAAAAAGTTTTTTGGAACATCCTAAAATGGAAAGATGACAAAGTTTTAAGGGGCGGAGGGAATATGCGCTATATCATTTATAGTCCACCTACGCTTTCTTTTCATTTTCAACAAGTCAGTTATCTTATGAGTTGTATTTAAGAAGCATTTGAGGTTGAATAAAAGATAACTCCAGCTCTATATCTTTCTTCTGCTATTGCTATAAAATTTAGTTTTCTCTTCCACTATTTTTATCATAGAAGACCTGAGGAGGGAGTAGAAACTGGCTTATAAGCCTTAAAATCTATAAAAATAACCAAACACTAATGCAATGGGCTGATCTGGCTGTTTTTTCTGATCAGCTCAAAAAGTAAGTATATTGCTACTTTTTCAGCTGAAATTTATTTTTCTACTATTAAGCTATTAAAAGACATTTTTATCCATGTTTTTAACTAAAACACTCACCCCACTCACCCCTGGAAGGTTGTAACCATGGCTAAATCATTTTCAAGCCACGGTCTTTCAACAAATACGAGTATTATATACAGTACTTCGTATTATAGTATCCACCCCTTCAACATTTTTTTATTTAATTGGTAATTGAAACACTTAGACACATTACTTAATGGTGTAATAATATTAATACCATTTATGTTAATTACACATTCAATCAGCCACTTCAGCCAAAATAATACCAAACACTTTCACGTCAAAACTTTGAGTCATTTAAGCCAAATCAGAAATTTCAGCTGTTGCAGCCACTACCAAACAGGCCCTATATCAAACAGATTTTTTCACCCGGACGAAAAAGTTAAATTAATACTCAGTATTACTCCCTTCGTCCCGCTATGATTGTTCCATTTTACCTTTTCGGTCCGTCTCACTAAGATTGTTTTATACCTTATTTGGCAAAGTTTGTGTGGTTCTAAATCATTCCTACTTTATTTTTACTTTATTAATTCAATATCAACCACATAAACCCACTTTAATAAGAAACGTGTCACCTTCTCTTGTTTCAAACTTAGGGGGACGGAGGTAGTACTTTGTTACTGTTAAAAATTATTTTCGAAAATACGTTATTTAAACTTTTCTTTCAAAAATCGATTATTTGCATTTAGAAGTTGTTCTCTTCACCTTATCTGAATGTTTCTGATATGAATTTTTTAAGTTTTGGTCTCATCTAAATTTTTATGATCAGATCTGATCTGATCTGAATCTTTCTGATCTGATCTGAATCTTTGTGATATGATCTGAATACGTCTGACATGATCTGAATCTTTCTGATGTGATATGATTTGAATATTTCTAAAATTATAATTATTATTGTAATTATAAGTATAATTGTAATTATAAACATAACTATAATTATAAAAGAAATTATAATTATAATTATAATTATAATCATGTGATGGAGTATATGGCCCAGGAACCCCCGGCCCATAGACTCCTACTTCTCCTACACAAGTCCATTGAGCCCAGAGAACAACTCAGGCCCAAATGCAACGGCCCAAGCCTCAAAGAAGCCCAGATTACACACTGGGGGTGCCTTCGGCCTCCTTGGCCGATGGCTCCAAAACTCACAGGACAGCCTTCTCTGACATAAGAAGCTACTGGGAGAAAAACGGCGAAAGACATGAGCCTTCGGTATTATCAAGCCCTCGGCACCGGAGAAGCCTTCGGCTGAACCAAGCCTTCGGTCACACAAGGCCTTCGGCTACACAGGGGTCCTTGGTCACATGGAGCCCTCGGCTACACAAGGAGCCTTCGGCCAACTGCTCAATCATCAAAGATTCCCTTTGGAGACAACCAACCATCGCATTTAATGCCACGTCACATCCGCCAACCGCATTCAATGTGGTGAACGTACCACTGCCGGTGCCACCCGGCTGATGTGACCCCTCGGCCGTTGGATTACTGACACGTGTACTCTCATCGCATTTATTGCTGCTATAAATAGCAGCCCATTTCTCCTTGTAAACGATCCCAGATCCAACTCCACATCTAGAGTTCATTTAATAAATCGACTCTCTCTCCTCCTATTTTGCTCTGACTTCTCTCTAGTTATTCCCGCAATAACCCCTCGGATAGGATACCCTCCGGGTAGACTGTCCATCATTTGGTGCTCTCGTTGAGAGCTCAGAACAATCAAGTAAGAAGCCCTCCCCCTCTACCAAACTCAAAACACCTACCAAAAATGGGAAGAACAACCCGCGCCCAATCCAAAACCCTTGAGGAGAACCACGTAGCCCCCGGCGAAACCAACGGGGCTGAGGCCTCCAACAGGCTCTTAGTACCCGAGGGTGGTATCATCCTCGAATTGGAACAGGCTACTGCTGACCTACGTCAGCAGCTACAGAAGAATGCCCCTGATGCCCGCATTGGCCTTGATAATCGAAGGAGGGATCGGAGTGAGAACCAAGTTCCCCCTCCGGCCCCGGCCATCGATCTTCAGGCTGCCTTTGCGGCCTTTGTCCAAAACATGGCTCTCAATTCTGGAGCCCTCGCCTCTCAAGCACCCCTTCAGCCCTGTGCTGGAGGAAACGTTATCCAACTACCGCCACTCCCCCCTTTGTTCAACAATCCTCTCCCGGGGATTGGCAACGCCGAGGGGGTCATGGCGCAGGATACTGCCTCCCAAGAGGCTCAATCTAGGGATAAGCGCCCCATGATGAAGGAGAAACCCCGGACCTCTGCACTTGAGAGGTTGGGGGGAGCTCCCGGGCACCGAGGGGTCCAAGATCGCCTCGGGAAACAGGTGCTCAGCAGGCCCCAGGAAAGTGGAGCCTCCGCTTTGGGTGCCGAAGGCGTGCCTCCACCCCGGAGCAAAGGTAAAGCTCCCCTCCATGCCGATGATGCCAGGCACCAAATCACACAGGCGCAATCCTTCCGGGCCAACTCCCAAGGGGTTGCCCCGAAGGATCCCAAAGACGAAATCATTGAAGCCCTCCTCCGTCAGCTCGAGGAAAATCGACAGGCACCCCCGACGGCTTCCACAGCGAGGCCAGATCCAGAGTACGCTGACCTCCGGGCGCAAGTGGAGGAAATGAAGCGTAAACTCGCCGAAGGCTCAGGCGAGCCCCTCATCCAGCTCCGCACTAGGACGCCTTTCACCCCAAGGGTGCTGGCGGCCAAAATCCCCCATAAGTACCGGGGGCAGCCCATCAAACCATACGAGGGGAAGACGGATCCCCAAGAACACTACAGCAGGTATCAGAACAGTATGATGATGATGGGGGCATCGGACGAATACTTGTGCCGTTGGTTCCTTTCCACCTTGGAGGGGCCGGCGTACGAGTGGTTCAACCGATTGCCCGAAGGCAGCATCGATTCCTGGCAAGAGCTTGCCCACCGCTTCCTTACACAATTTGCTGGGAGACATCGCTCGAAGAAACACTTCTCCCACCTTCTGAACGTGAGGCAGCAGAAGGAGGAAACCCTTCAGAGTTTCCTGGAACGCTGGAGGCAGGCCTCCCTTGAGGTCGAGGGCGCCGACGACAGGACACTGATGGCCCTCTTCCACACCGTCCTCCGCAACGGTAACTTCTCCCGGGGCCTTATCACTGATCCCCCTCGCGATTACACAAAGGCCCTCCAGCGAGGGGACCGCTATGCCGAGGCAGAGGAAATCGAGAAGGACCGCCGCAACGCGGATCCTTCTCAGAAAAACGAAGGCAGGAATCGGCCCGGAGGGCCTCCCCCTCCGGCCAACCGAGAGGCACAGTATAACGATCGCTCCCGAGGTGGCCAAGCCAGACCCGGGGGCGGTTACAAGAACAATCCAAAGGCATGGGCGCAACCCGTCCTCCTTGAGCACCCACGCACTCCCCTGACGCATCCCGTCAGCGTCATTTTGGATCATGCAGAAGAGCGAGGGCTCGTGGAGCGAGACTCCCGTACACCCCTCGAGATTTACGCCGTCGGCCCTGATGAGCCCTATTGCCGCTTCCACCGCCACCATGGGCACAAGACCGACGACTGCCATCAGCTGAAAACCGCCATTGAGAGGCTGATACAGGCGGGCCACTTGTCTCAATTTATCAGGGGCCCTCCTCCCCAGGGTCCCCCTCATCATCAAGGACCTCCGCCGAAGGCAAACAAGTGGGTGAACCCCAACACCATCCCTTTGGGAAACCCACAGGGGAAGAAGCGTGAAATTGGGGGCCTTGATGACGAGGGAGAGGGCTCCCATCAACAATACAAGCGCCATATTCATATGATCAACGGCGGCAACACCGGAGGCGATTCAACAAGCCAAAGGAAGAAGTGGGCACAGTCCCTTTACATTGGGGAGGTCAATCACATGCCCCCAACTAAAAGGCCGAGGGCGGATCCCATCTTCTTCACAGATGCGGACCTCCCCTCGGGTTCTCTGCCGCATAGGGATGCCCTCGTCATCCACACTGAGATCAATGACGCCATCATCCTCCGGACTTACGTTGACACGGGGAGTTCTGTCAACGTCATGTATCTCAGCACTTTTCAAGAGTTGGGACTCGATAGGGGGTCCCTTCGGCACATCAACACCCCCCTCTCCGGATTTACGGGGGACAGTATAGACGCCGACGGCGTCATCACCCTCATGGTTGAGTTCGGCGATGGATCCCACAGAGCCAAGCTCGAAGTGGAATTCGTCGTCGTCAACCTCGAATGCGCACACAACATCATCCTCGGCCGGCCTGCCCTCGAGGATTTGGAGGCCGTCATCTCCATGAGGCATCTCTGCCTCAAGTTCCCCACACCCACCGGCATCGGCTACTCGAGGGGGAATCAAAAGCTCTCCAGGGCCTGCTACCTTCAACTTACCAAGAAGGTTAGTAAAACTGAATTTCGTGTTGACACCATCACCACCAAGGCCTTGGAGGAAGAAGAAGGCAGGCCAAGGGCTGAACCTACCGAGGAGACTGAAGACTTGATACTCAATCCGGCCAAGCCGGAGAGAGTCCTGAAGATTGAAGCCAAGCTCCCCGAAGACCTGAAGGCTGGCATCACCAAAGCCCTCCGCGCCTACTCCATTGTTTTTGCATGGGGGCCGGAGGACATGCCAGGAATTGACCGAAGGGTTATCACCCACCGCCTGGCGGTAGACCCTTCGGCCAAACCGGTACAGCAGCGGAGAAGACCCCTCTCGGCCGAGAGAAGGGAGTTCGTGAAGAAGGAGGTGGCCATGCTCCTCTCTATCAAACACATCAAGGAGGTGAAATACCCTTCTTGGCTGGCGAACGTGGTCCTCGCGCAAAAGCCTCCTACCTTCCGCATGTGCGTAGATTACACAGACTTGAATAAGGCGTGCCCTATGGACCCCTTCCCTTTGCCAAACATTGACCAACTGGTAGATGAGACCGCGGGATGCGAAATCATGTCATTCCTCGACGCATTCCGCGGATATCATCAAATCTATATGCATGAGGAAGACGCTGAAAAAACTGCCTTCATGACGCCCGAAGGCATCTTCTGCTACCTTGTGATGGCCTTCGGCCTCAAGAATTCAGGCGCCACCTACACCCGAATAGTGGCCAGGGTCTTTCAAGCTGTCCTAGGACGCACCATGGAGGCTTACGTTGACGACATGATCGTCAAAAGCAAGAAGGCAAACACTCACGCCGAGGACCTCCGGGAAATCTTCGCCATCATGCAAAAATTCAACCTCCAGCTAAATCCGAAGAAATGCACCTTCGGCGTGCAAGGAGGGAAATTCTTGGGCTACATGGTCAGCCGAAGGGGTATTGAGGCCAACCCCGAGAAAATTCAGGCCATCATCAACATGGAGCCTCCGCGCAACGTAAAGGAAGTTCAACGGCTGACGGGTCGCCTCGCGGCCCTCAACCGCTTCCTCTCCAAATCAGCTGAGAAGGCCTTTCCCTTCTTTCAGGTCATGAGGAAGACAGCGGGCTTCCAGTGGACATCTGAATGTCAAGACGCCTTCGACGAACTTAAAAGATACCTCTCTTCTCCCCCAGTGCTCTCCAAACCAAAGGTGGGGGAGACTTTATACTTGTACCTCGGTGTTAGCCCCGCGGCCATCAGCTCAGTGCTAATCCGAGAGGAAGACGGCATCCAACATGCCATCTTCTACGTCAGCAAAACCCTCCGGGAGGCCGAACTCAGGTACTCTCCCGTCGAGAAGATGGTACTAGCCATCGTTTGGACCGTCAAGAAGCTCGGCCACTACTTTCAAGCTCATCCGGTCCAAGTGCTCACACATCAACCCCTCGGCGCGCTCATGAGGAGTCCCACTAGCTCCTCTCGGATGGTGAAATGGGCCATCTTCCTCAGCCAATACAACATAGACATTCGTCCGAGGCCTGCCATTAGGGGCCAAGCCCTGGCGGACTTCGTGACGGAATGCACCGCGAGATCAGCGGTGGATGAAGAGCCTTCGGCGCCTCTTGATGAGTGGTGGACACTCTATACCGATGGCTCCTCAGCCACCAAAGCATGCGGAGGGGGAGTAGTCCTCATTACACCCGAGGGCTTCAGAGCATACTACGCCATTCGCTTTTCCTTCAGAGTATCGAACAATGAGGCCGAATATGAGGCCCTCCTCTGTGGCCTTCGGCTGGCAGCAAACCTGAAGGTCAGAATGATCCACGTCAAGTGTGACTCCAAACTTGTCGTAGGTCAAATTTCCGGGGAATACGAAGCCAAGGAAGGGAGGATGAAACAATACAAGGAAGCAGCGAAGGAGTTGCTTAAGGTGTTTGAGGCACATTCTCTTACCCAAATACCGAGGGCTCAAAACTCTGAGGCCGACATTCTATCCAAACTCTCGGATGAATCCCCCGAGCACCTCTCCAAAATTGCAAGAATTGAGGAACTCAGCCTCTCAAGCATCCACGCGAGCCCCGTCATGAATATTAACCAAAGGCTGGAGGATTGGATCTCTGACATCATCACCTTTATCACCACAGGGCAGCTGCCCCGGGATGAGGCCCGCGCCAAATTAACAAAGCTGAGGGCTCCCAGTTATGCCCTCGAAGATGGAAGGCTCTACAAGAGATCTTACAACGGCACCCTCCTTCGGTGCCTTCATCAGGACGAGGCCGAAGTCGCTATGGAGGAAGTGCACAGTGGCACTTGCTCAGCTCACCAGGGACCCTTCTCCATGTCCCGAAGGCTCATAGTTCAAGGCTACTTCTGGCCCACGATGGCTAGAGATTGTGCTGATCTAGCCCGGAGGTGCACCGCTTGCCAACACTTTCAGAAGGCCCCCGGCAGACCAGCGGTCAACTACGCCCCCCCCATCAGCACCGCCATACCCTTCTCCAGATGGGGTATTGACTTAGTAGGCCCTCTGCCGAGGGGTACCTCCAACAACAGGTACATCATCGTGGCCATTGACTACTTCACCAAATGGGTAGAGGCCGAGCCCCTCGCCAGCATCACTGAAGCCCGGTGCCGCCATTTTGTTCTCAAAAATATTCTCACAAGGTTTGGCGTCCCCCAACAAATCATCTCCGACAACGGAACTCAATTCGAGGCAGCCCCCTTCTGTGCCCTCCTTGAGGTTTGGGGCATCAAGCACACATTCTCTTCCGTTGCCTACCCCCAAGGCAATGGACTAGTGGAAAATGCCAATCGCATCCTCCTCGAAGGGCTGAAGAAGAAGCTGGAAGCCGAAGGGGGAGGATGGGTAGAAGAACTCCACAACATTCTATGGGCCTACCGTACCACCCCTCGGCGTGCAACAGGTGAAACACCCTTCTCTCTATGCTATGGCTTCGAGGCTAAAGCTCCCACAGAAGTGACCCTTCCCACCCGAAGGGTGGAACAATATGAACCTGAAGCCAACGACGCCAATATGGCCCTCGACCTTCACCTCATCTCAGAACGCCGGGAGCAAGCCTTCCTCAGGGCTGAAAACTATAGAAGACAAGTCAAAGGCTACATCGACGCCAAGGTCCGCTCCCGGGAATTCCAGGTGGGCGACTACGTCCTCCGACGAAGGGAGGCCAGCCTACCCACCGAAGGAGGAAAAATGGCGCCTAAGTTTGAGGGCCCCTACATCATCTCGGCCATCATCAAACCAGGGACATACAAGCTTAAACGCCCCAATGAGACGGAGGTCCCTAGACATTGGAATGTGCACCACCTCATCAAATTCTATCAATAAAACATGAGTGGCCAAGCCCTCACCCTCAACAAATGTAATAAATGGCCCAAGGCCCCTTCCGTTTTGAAAGAATGATCAAAGGGCCAAGCCCCCATCACCTACATATTGTACAAGCGGCCCAAGGCCCCCCTTCTCTCCTACAAATGAGTGGCCAAGCCCTCATCTCAAGAGGATGAACACCAATTTAGGTACCAAGTACCAAGTGTATGGGTCACCCCCATCACTCTTTGAAAACACCAAGTGTTTTCTCACTAAGTCGTACCCCACGAGGACGCAATCATGCATACATTATGCATGCTTATGCATACTCTCCCAAAAAAAAAAAAAAACAAAAAACAGGGGGGTGCAACACCCCTCGGCTCCGGCTGGCACCAAGTGCCCCCGGCTATTCGTGTTCCACACACAAATAAAACCCTTCCCAGGAACGCTTTCCGCGCCATCCCCCAAGGGGAGGCAGGCAACGGACCATGTCCCGAGCCCAGGATTCGACTTCCACAAACAAAACGCTCCCCGCGCTATCCCCCAAGGGGAAGCAGGCAACAGACCATGTCTCGGGCTGAGGGGACGACTTTCAACACCGAGGCGCTTTCCGTGCTATCTCCCAAGGGGAAGCATGCAACAGACGATGTCTCGGGCCGAGGAAACGACCCTCAAACCCTTCGGGATATCGGAAGGTCATTCCCGAAGGGGGAGCCAACGGTTTGTTCCGTTGCCTCCCACATAGGCCAAGCCTTTCCCAGAAACCAAGCTTCTAGATACCTCTCCTACGCCATCTCAAAAAAAAAAAAAAAAAAGATGTGTAGGGGGGAAGGAACTCCCCGGATACTATTCTCCCCGGAGGCTCTACAACGATTCAGATGCATATTCCCGAAGGCTCCCCCAAACATACAAAAGAGACCTGTCGACACAAAGTCATTCGGTTATGTGCCCGAAGGCTCTATCACACGAAGGGTCTCGAAGCTGAGGTTCAAAGCACAGACTCTCCAAAATTTGGCCAAGTCCTATGCTACACGCCGAAGGCAACACGAAGGTCTGGGACAAGCTAAACCTATATCCACCACATACCGGAGGCTTCATGCCGAGGGTGGACTATTACCAAACCCAGTCAATAATAAAGAAATTTCTAAGTCCACATATTACCAGAATTCGGAGGACACTCATCAAACCGGAGGCTGCACACAAGATCTGTTGGAGACAAATCTCAGAATTTCACTAAATCCATAATCTTGAACCCCTCGACAACCATATACACACGGGGGCTCAAGCAATTCTCACACTCGAAGGTTCACTACAGCATCTAGTACAACTTTATGGAAATTTGGCTAAGGTCACAACCCGGAACCCTCCGGAGAGCTCAGCTACCACCAACAGGCTTAGTGCCGAAGGCACCCTAAGCTACCCAACAAGAACCTGAACTTACAATAAAGGTCTAAGGTTTCATCACCGCCGGGGCCTAGGGTGAAATTAGCTCGGAATATTTCCTAAGTTTAATTCTTTCTAACCCTCGGCCCTACCCCCTACAAACCGGAGGCACTCCCCATAGTTCAATACCGAAGGCATACAATGGAAAAGAGGGCTCCTGATTGGGTTCTCACTTAGAAAATTTTCTAAGTCCACAACGACAAGCCCCCGGCTGTCCCACAATGCAACTGAGGGCTCATAACTGGGTTCTTTACTTAGAAGATTTTCTAAGTCCACAACAAACGACCCCCCGGCGATTCCACACTATAATCGGGGGCCCGTCGCCGAGTTTTACTTTGAAAATCTTCTAAATCCATAAACCTGTGGCCTCCGGGAAATCAGGCATTCATTCAAGAAAAGGAAAGCATGCATGAAAAAAACGGGGGCATACATTCAATTCAGAGATGCAAAGGCTCATACTACTCATTTAAAAACCCGAGGGCACAATCATTCATCAGCGAGAACATTTCAAACTAAAGAGATGTTTGGTTTACATTACATGGCAGAAGCCGGAAGCTACAAGCTATTACAAAATGATACATCAAGAAATTCCTAAGTCTGAGTTCCTTGGGCCGCATCAACTTTCGGCTCGGAGGTAGCGCCATCCCCAACCTCCTCCTCGGCATCCTCGGCTTCTGCCAGCAGCTCCGAATCTTCGAGATCCGGTCTCTCTTTGCCCAGGGGAAGTGGCACTCTAACATCTGGCTGAAGGAGGGGGAGACCATACGCCGCGGGGTTGAAATCCTTTGGCTCTATCTTCAAATGCCGGGCCAGCCTCCGGTATACTAAGCGTTGAGTGAAGAACTCCCCGCCATCGTAGTAATCCTTGCCTTTCCGGGCCAGCCACATAGCCCCGGGGCCTTGGGCCCAAGCATCCACCCTCTTCTCCATCACTGAGGCCACCCACCCCTCATGATCAGACGCCACCCATCCCTCGGCAAGAAAGGAGTCAATGGCCTTTTTCCGGGCATCAGCCACCGCTTCGGCCATAGCGATGTTCGCGGCCTCGACGGCTGCCTTGGCTGCAGCAGCAGCGACCTCCTCGGCTTGGGCCTTGGCAATCCTTAGTGCCTCCACCCTTCGGGCCTGCTCACAAACACCGAGGGCAGCCTGTAAACGAATAAGGAGATTTTCCTGGGAATTAGTACACAACATCAAGTCAAGAGGTAACCAAAGGAATGGCCGAAGGAAAACTTACCATGGTGCTGTAATTCGCTATCTTATAATCGAGAACGTCGTCGTCCAATCGGGACAGCACGGCCCTATCCTTGGAAGACATCACCCCCCTCATAAACTCAACAGGGTTGAGGGTGGAGTGCATCACCGCGGTTCCCTTCTTGATCGGGAAATGGATTACCTCCTTCTCCCGGAGGTCCTCGTCAATATGGCCCGGAGGGGAGCGAGGGGGAGTGATCGAGGCCTGCTCATCTACGATCACCACGGGGGCATCTTTCTTCCCAGGAGCCCCCTTCCTATGCTTCTTAACTTCCAGGGGAGCTACACCTTTTCCGGAGTTTTTTCTCTTAAGCTCCTCCCCCTTGGAGCCCCCGGCATCGGTGCCGGCAACAGCAACATTGGAAGGACCCTCCCCCTCCGGGACTAGAGTGGCTCCCTCCTTCTGGAAGAATTCATCGACGGGTTTCTGAACACCCACCTCCTTCTTCTTCTTCTCTTCCATGGCCATTTGTTTCTTCAGCTTGGCGAAGGCTTTGGCATCCATATCTGGTCCTGCAAGAGAAGAAAGAAAACAAGCATTAGACTACAACAGCAATAACGAGAGAAAAGAAAAGAAAATTCCTCTAAGTACTAAATACGGGAGCCTTCGGCGAACACCTCCAACACTCTGGTACACCCGATCAATGACAGGGAGCGTCTCATTCTTCTCCCCCGGCAGACGGAACCGACGGAATCCCAGTTTGTTTATCTCCTCCGAGAGGGTAGCTGCCTTGATAGATATTTGTTTGTCAGACCCTTCCGGTTTCGCTGCCAGCTTTTTCCCATTCTTATCAAGGGCAGCATTTCGGACTTTCAAATGCCTGCGGAAATGATGGCGAAGGGGCTCCGGGAAGGGATTGATGGCCATACGAAGGTCATATCTAATAATAATAATAATAATAATAATAATAATAATAATAATAATAAATTAATAATAATAACGTGAAAACATATAATGTGGACGGATTTTGCGAAAAAAGTTTATTTTGTTTATAGATTAGTAATAGTAAGTATTGATTAATTTTTTTAAAAAAGTTTAAAATATAGATTCTACACAATGTTAAGTTATAATTTCATCTGTGTACTGTATATTAATAATATATTTTTTATTCTGATTATGATTAACATGTAATACTTCGTAGAAGAACATAATAACTAAATATAAAATATTAAAATAAATATTATGAATTAAATTAATTTAAGTTATATTATTTGAAATCGTTATTATTCTATGCTTCATTATTATTTGAAATCGTTATTTTATTTGTATTTTTTATTTATAGATTTATAATAGTAATAATGTAATAACAAAACATCATTATTGTTTATAACTAATAGTTCCGTAAAGTATTTTCCTTAATTTCATGACAACAACGAACATAGAGGAAGACATGTGATGAGTTAGTAATAAACATGAATATGATGAAATAAAGGAAAACAGAAATTGATTAAAACAAATGATTGAGTTATTAGCAACATTCCGAAAACTATTGTGTAATAAAAATCAAAAACAAAAAACATTAACATCCAAGGCTATGATAATTTTAATTCTTCTCAATCTTTATGTTTGTTTTCAACACTTTAGAACTTGATTTATCTGCCTCGTCCGCGTCTTCTTCAGATGGTCTTTTTTTTTGTTTGGTTCGAGTTGTCTAAATCTTGGGTTAAATTTATGCAAGCTCCTCCACTGCTTCCCATTTCACTATTTTCGATAACTTCTGAAAATTTAGGTGTCAAATCCTGAATGAACATAGAAAAAATACACATTAAGATCTTATTAAAAAATATGTGTAAATAATGCAATAGGTGTTTTAAAAAATAAACCGTGTAGTGTTCAAGTAAATTAAAGAAGTACATGCAGCCCATATTTGAAATAAACAATTGGTTACCTGGCGAATGGGATTGAGAACAATCTCATTTGATGGATCTAAATCACCATAACCTCCCTGCTTAGTAATAATTTAATAAGATGAGCAAGTACTCATTAAGTGTATGTTAGTACACTAAACATAACCAATACTAATACTGTGAAATCTATTACCTTTATAGTGATTGATTCTTTGAACTTGTTAATGATTTCTGCATTAGAGCATAGTTTGTTAACTACATATGATGGTTCAAATCGAGGGTTAACATTTTTCTTGACTTCAATCTTGAATACGAATGATTTTCCTACTAAGTCCATAATATCAGGAGGAGTCGATAGCGGGCCAGTAACCTGTTGTAAATGAAGTCATATCATATTAAAAAGCTATGGTATCAAATACATTTATGAAGTTAATATAGAAATAAAAATATAAATTATACACAATATAGACATACACAATATAAATTATACACAATATAGACATACACTAATCCTTATTAGGATTGGTGTTAAAAGAAATAAATTACCTTATAAGCCAGATGAAATCAACATGCTTAGATATACACATTTGTAATATTTGTCAGATACAAATGGGTTTTGTGATGTCTATAAAGTATTACACACTTGTAAATCTATATAAGGCTATTAAATTTGCGTGTTGACTATATTTGTATATTATCTCTTATTGTTCTTCCATAATTTAAAGTGGCAACTATCAACTACAAAAAGTCCAGTTTTAATCATTTCACACTCAAAGATATCCTATTAGCTGTTCTCAGATTATACATCCATAATAGAAGAAAATAGAAAACCAACACGATATAATGTATCATGTTATTCTATCATATGATCAGAAGATCTAAGTTCATTTCAAACTTCAAGAATACAACAATTTGAAATATACTAAATAACTAACATACTTATTTTGTTATACAAACTGTGAGCTTAGTTTCAGAAGCTTTGTTGAAATAATAAGTTACTAATTATACAAATTATAATACATTAAGTTTGCATTGAAATAA
Organism: Cuscuta epithymum; assembly: GCA_945859915.1. Lineage (NCBI taxonomy): Eukaryota > Viridiplantae > Streptophyta > Magnoliopsida > Solanales > Convolvulaceae > Cuscuta > Cuscuta epithymum. Next base: position 3,158,627 of record CAMAPF010000017.1, on the reverse strand, counting down.
CAGTTGAAATAACACTGAAGTACTGAAATAAGTATATGAAAGCAATAACCTTATCTCTTGATTCTATCATGGCAGAACATGACTTATTTAGTATAGAAGTAGCAGTCCGGTCAAAAAGCACAAACGTGGCAGAATCTGTGTCATCCATTACACGAAGTTTGATCCGATACCTATAACAATTTTTTACACATAAAATATCATATACATGTCTCATTTACACTTAGAATCTTAACAATAATATAACAATTGATTTTATTAGATATACTTATTTATGGAAAGTAATGGTCAGTACCTCGGGGTAACACTCAAAATATGTTTGTTGCAATTTTCGCAGAAATACATTTGTGAATCAGGATAAACAGCTTTCTCACATGAACATGCACTGTACCACCAACTGTCCCCATCGATAACAGCAGTAATCGTCCCGATCACAACACAAAATATTTTCTTTGAGAAGACAAAACAACGATGAATATTAATAGTCACATCAGTCATCTCCAGAGTCACACAATATTTGATTAAAAAATTAAATAAATAGATAAGTAATTACTTAAAGACATATTTTGAAGTATTAAAACCTTTAATCAATATTGAAAAGCTACATGTCAATGTACCTCCGTTGTGTCTTTTAGATCCACAATGGTTTTTCTTGGAGTTTTATTGAGAAATTCATCCTCCAAACTCATTGATCTTGAGGTGTACAACTGACTCGGGCTTTGGAGTGAAGCATTAGCACACTGAAAGAACCTGGTTTCAGTCATATAGTGTATTCATCAATTATAAATAAGTTAGTAATTGAAATTACGTGCTAAAGTAATAGTGAATAAGAACATAATGTCATTAAGTATATAGTAATTATTACACAATTAAGTATTATGCAAAATTTAGATGTAATTTGAAATTCTAACACATACTTTGTCTTTAACTCATCCGCTTCGATACAGGAAGGGTCGAATATTATTTTTGTGCAATTGATTGCGTTTTGCAATGAGATTATACCTGTGAAATAAATCATGCATTTCAAGGTTAATGAAAAAAGTAAAGACTAATGTTAAAAGTGTTAGAAAGAACAGGGATGTTCATACCTTTCCAGGTCTTTGCTTTGGCGAGTTGAACTATAACAACAAATTTTTTACAGACTGCAGAGGCTTCAAATTTGTTGAATTGATCAACATATTGTCCAAATAATGTACACTCCATCTTGCACCTTCACATTATTAATTACACAGATTAGATACACTAATATAGATTAGAATTTTATTATTTTTGAAATATGCATAAGTAAATTTTGCAATAAACAGTTTACCCATTTGATTCGAGTACAATGACCTTCAGTTTGCTTGGTTTACCATTCCTTTCATATGGTTTATCAGCACCATAATCAATGCACATTGCTATAACATCTGTTAGTATTTTAAACATTAGAGAGATAACTAAACATCAGGAATAAGAATGTTTGTAATTAAAATGAAGTCGCCTCACCTGCTAAATAATCTTGGTCGTAGTTAGTTGCAATCTCATGAAGTTGAACGAATGAAAAAGGAGATGCAGTGATCAATCCATGATCAAGTGAATGAACCCTTGTGCCATATTGGAAACTTAGTTTATATTCATGACGGGCTGCTCGAAAAGATCCACTGTTTGAAGCAAATCCAAAATTACTGATTGAATATACAGCTTCTTCTTTTAGTTCCTTCTGAAACCTGTAGATTAGGGTCTTCCTAATAGATGCTTGTATTTTATTCCCCTGCAATATTAATGAAGTTGTTGGGATGTAGAAATAGGGAGCACATATCAAGGTTGGATGAATTTATATTAGAACTTGTTCATATGCATAGGTACTAACCTGTTCATCCATAAGCAGCAATTCCATAGAAAGAGGTAGTCCTGATGGATTTTTAGTGTCATCCAGAAACCACATACGTAATATTTTGACAATAATTGTCCAGGTTTCCTTTGCAGGTGATAATGCAGTTAAGAGATCACACTTGGATGCCATGGCAGGGAGTGCTTTTGAAGATTTTGGCCTTGATTTGTTGATAGCTACGTACTTGTGAAGGGGCTGCGTTTAGGAAGTAATGGGAAGAGGGTTTTGTAATTGGGATGTTGGGATTTGTATAATATATATAATAGCTGCGTAATAAGAGTTGTAATAGGAGTGATAATAATGTACGTAATAAGATATTGGCCTGGGATATTGGGATTTGGAATGGTAAAATACTTACTCTACGTAATAAGAGTTCTAATAGGAGTAATAATAATAATAATAATGTACGTCATAAGAGTTCTAATAGGAGTAATAATAATATACGAAGTACGTAATAAGAGTTCTAATGGTAAAATACCTACTCTACGTGAATAATAATACACGTGATAGATCCAAATCTATTTATAGATCACCGAATGTTGGGATGATTAGTGAGAAGGTGCCATGTGTCAAAAACTTTCCCTAAATGTATCTTTGAAATGTATTATTTATAGATTATTGATAGGGTATTAAATTTAGAGAGAAGTGAGAGCTAGAGAGATTGTGAACAATTAATACTTTTAACCCCCCATAACTACCCCTAGGGGCCTACTTATAGGAGTAAATGTAGATTTGGGCTTTTAGCCTTGGCTTAGGAGGCCCATTACAACGATAAGGCCTCTATTGGACATAATAAGGCCACTAATGGGCTGTGTACATAATAAATTTGGCTAAGTATAAAAACTATTCTGCTAGTGCACTTCATAAAACTATTATGCTAGTGCACTTCATGCAATGGCCGACGGGGTACCCTCTGCTAGCCGATGCGATTCCCCCTGGCCGATGGGGTCCCCGGCCGATAAGGGACCCATTTTGTCACTAGACCTCCGTGCCGTATTCTGGAGAGTTTTGGTTCCGGCCGATGAAGCACCTTCTGGCCGATGGAGGACCCATAAGGCCAAAGGGATGTCACGTGGGTGTCCATCTTCAGTGTTTTGATCCTTTGAGTATGTGGGTCATGGGGTCTGATCCCACATACTCTATTAATTACATATTTATGACTAAAATAAAGATTGTTTACAAAAATGTGACTAGTAACTAGAGTAGTATTGGAATAATAGTAACTTATGTTCAAGTTTTAAACTTAAGTTACTATAACACTAAATTGTATTAATTATTAGTCATATTTGTGTAAATGAGTTTTAATTTAGTAATATTTTTGAAAAAATCCCTTATTTTAATTGGACTATAATTTTCTGGGGTCTTATACTCTAATCGCTTTTAGTCTAGTTCGGTTTGTTTAAATATGGCCTGACTTAATCTTGTACGATTTAGTCCTTTTTAAGTTTTATTATGTCTGTTTAAATCCAATCAAGCAAGATTTCATATGGTCTAGTCAGGTACGGAAACCAGTTTAATTGAAAGCATCATAAGTCCTGCATTTTAATTTTGGAAAAAGGGACGTTTATACCCCTACACTATTAGCATAAGAACACATATACCCTTATTTTATTTTGTGGAACAAAAAACTTACAAAACTTAAATTGGTGTACAAATCCACCCTCCCTAACGTTTTTAAACTTCTTCCCCGTCAAATACTAGTATAAAATTATTCCTTTGAGAAATGAATGCATCACGTCAAATTTTAAAACTTAATTCTTTCTTGACGTTTCCAAGCTTCTTTCTGCTTAACGTTTCTTTTCTTCAACAATTCGATTATATCAAATGGAGGTGGATAGGTGTATCTTTTAATATAATAATAATGCACATAATGGATTATATTCTTCCTGTTTGCACCTAATACAGTAATACTATTGAAGTATATATATAAATAGTACCACCAATTTAGTACTCGTATATAGAGAGTTTGTATTTCGTTTTTGTGTGAGCACATAATATTAGTGTATGAAACATATAGCAGAAATACAGTCTGAAAAGAAGAAAGAAAGAAAACCTAGAAAAACAAAGCTAAGGCCCAACCACCGTTAGATCTCCTTGGAATCTGTGCGCTGTTTTTCTGAGGTTTGACTCATGGCCGGGTTAATGGTTCACATCTACCATTTTTGTTTGCTTTCACTTCTCTTTTAGTCGGACGAAGAAGCCCTGAAGTAATGACGGCAATGTTAAAGACTTTTATGAACCGTTATGGAAGGATATTTTTAGACCAAATGTTTGCTTTTTTATGTTTTTTGTTCCAATTAATAGAATAAGGATATATATGTACTAATGTACCTACACTTATAAGTTCAAGGGTATATTTGTTCCATTTCCCTTTTAATTTTCATACTAAGTCTTGTTTCAAAATCTTTTATTATACATTTTGTGCAACAAACTTTGGAAGCTTTTTAAAAAGTTTAGGTTTATATTGTGAAGCTAGACTGAATATATAGATCCTCGGGAAAATTGTAGTTTTTAATACTAATTAAATATAAAAAAAATCTTATATCAAACATAACTATGGTGATGGTTGACAATTGACATGTCACTTAAGCTCAAAGTGGACAGATTTTTATTAAATCAAGTTAGTTGAAGTAGAAGTAACATTATTTGCATACATAATAAAATTTCAAGCAAGGAAGCGGTCCAGCCCAACTGATCGCCGACTCACTCTCTGATTTGAAACTCAATGAAGTGAGTTACTCAATGAAGTGAGTTTCAACCCTGATTATTCCAGGCCCCCTCATGCTACGCTCCCCCAGACACGCACTGGAGTAAAAAAGAAACATAATTAAATTTCAACTCAATTAGAATTTAGAAAAACCCTTACGCTTAATTAAACTGAAAATAATTGACCGAAGGAAAACGTTATATTCCCTAGTGTTGTAATCTGGTCGACTGTATAATTCTCTATGGAAGACAAAACTATTCGTGCGCACCGATTGTATCATCCCATTTTCTATGCAAGTTCTGTTAATTTTTACTCCGTATATTTTATTAGTGAGTTTCATCAAGTAACTATTATGAACTTTGCAATTATCTTGTTGTGGTAGATAATATTGGCCAGTAAGTTGGAATAATTACTTAAAATGAAGAAATAAATATTATTATTATTAAAGGTATATACTCTTAGTTAGGTAAAAAAAATCTTAAAAGAAAACATTAGAGATCCAAATCATTTAGCATGTTAACCAACCCCAGAGAAATAGTTTTTAAAATGATTACAAAAGCCCTAAAGAAATAAGTACTAGTATATGTATGTGCTCAATAAGATAGTAACGATCAAGTCAGGCCGGCCCGACAGCTCTCGCCGTCCGACCGAGCCTGTTTGAGTGTCCAGAAAATTTCACCTTAAATTTTAATCGTGAAGGCGCACATTTAAATTAATTATTTAAATATACGACACTTTATTTATATACATAAAGCTCAATACATTTCAATAATTTTTTTAACTGACTTCTTCATTAAATTCTAACCTGAAATTTGATGGAGATAATTATATACATGGCTAAGGGCCCCAAATGGCCTTAGCCAGATGGAGGATCCTATCAAGCGAGCCTGACAAGATCATTCATCTATATGTGTTTACTAGTTATCGTCACGCGCGTTGCGCGATTAAGTTAATGCCCAATATTATATGCATGTGTAATATGAACGTTTAGTAATCTTATTTTGTAATTATTTCAATAGGTCATGGTGATGATTAAAGTTATATTAATAGGGATCAAATGGTATGTATATATTAACTCTCTATAAGTGTGTGTTAGGGGTGGACACAATCTTGGTCCGATCTGATTCTGTTCTTGTACCGGCTAGTCCTAAAAAGTTTGGGAGGCATGGGACATTGGGACCTAGACCTATATTTGCGCCATCATCCCGATCTCAGTCCTAAAAATGAAATCAGTCTAATTAAAAACATCCTAAGAGTATAAATAAAATTAAGAATTTGTAAACACACAAAGATTTCCTAAATTGGATTAGGAATTTATTTCAAAAGTAATAGCATATTAAAATTGTAGTTGTAAAAATAAAGAAATGAAACAATCAAACATATTTACTTTTTGGCTAGGCTAAACGTATTTACTTGTGAACACACACACATACGCATGTATGATATCAACTTTCCCCCTTATTAAATAAATAAAGATAAGCTATTTCATTAGAAGTGTTCTGTTTATATGATTATTGTTGTAAGTCAAGACCAAAAGATATCCCTTTATTCACATATAGCATCTATATATATATATATATACACAAATGATCCTGTCCAGACGTCCGGACAGGAACCGCCGTCCGGCCGGCGGCGTTTGGCCGCCTTCCCGGTGGAATTTTTTGATGAAATTTTTATGGCATGTTCTACATCAAGTCTAGTTTATCCACAAAAAAATTCAGCCAAAAACTCAATCGGGAAGGTCGTCAAATGATTTTTGCAAGTTAACTGGTCCGGAATATGTATTTTCCGGACCAGTTAACTTGAAAAAATCATTTGACGACCTTCCCGATTGAGTTTTTGGCTGAATTTTTTTGTGGATAAACTAGACTTGATGGAGAACATGCCATAAAAATTTCATCAAAAAATTCCACCGGGAAGGCGGCCAAACGCCGCCGGCCGGACGGCAGTTCCTGTCCGGACGTCTGGACAGGATCAGGACTCTATATATATATATATATATATATATATATATATATATATATAAGGGGAGGGGAGTTAGGGTTACATTTCATATGGACCAATACATACGGGTTTGGAGTTTAATGGACATCCACTTAATTACATAACAACTCTATATTTGAATGTCTAATAGTATTAATTTCGTTTTTAATTTCAAAAATCTGGTGGTTATAATTTTCATCACTGTGTTAATAATTAGGAAAGTATTATATGAAGATGTAGAAAAATTATTAACACAGTTACAAAGTTGGGGTTTAAAATTTGGTGGTTATAATTTCCATCACAATATTATATGAAGATGTAGAAAAATATGGAGTATTAAAAGGATCTCAGCGTCTCACTCATGAAAACCGTTATGAACTCGATACTTGGCAAAAATCCCTCAAAAATTGACAAACCTCAAAGCCATGCCATGAAAACGATACGACGTCAACATAAAAACAGATGCAAGAGCATTTTTACTTAAAAAAAGTTATCATTGATGAAACTTTGTCGGTAGAAGAAGGGGCGCAACGGCCATTACATAGCAAGGGGCACTACGGCCCTAGTTTACCAAGAAAAATTAAAAGATACTAAGTTACGTTATCGGCCTGACCACCATCTTGACCTGCATCACCAACCCCCACTATCGGCTTCATCGTCAGCATCATCCTCATTGGCCTTAGAGGTGACCGAGCCCTCCAGAAGATAGTTATCGCTATCACTCCATGGCTTTTCCTCCTCATTACAGCTTAAGATAGGTTGTTGCCTTTCTGCCAAAGGAAGCTTAAGCTCTTCCTCTGGGTCATTCATCAGCCGAGGCAGGCTCAAGCCACGGGGCCTCATCTTCTTGAAGCGTCGGCGCAGCTTCCTATAGACGAGCTTTTGCATACGCCACTGGCCGAGGTCATAGTAGACCTTCATCTCCTCCTGCCAGAACGCCTGGCCGTTGGGGTCGTTGGTCGTCCAATCTTTGAACTGGTCAGCCACCACCTGAAAGCAAAACTGGCGCCGACCATCTGCACTACAAAAAAAGTGCACATAGACCGCACATAGACCAATTTTTTTGTGTGATGGCCGCATAACTGTCGTTAAAAACACTATTAACCACACATTTTTTTATTTACCATATACAAAACTGTGGTAAAAGGTCAAAGACGACAGTTTTTAACCGTGGCCAATGTTTTTACCACGGCTGTTGTGGCGACGCACGTAAAACTGACGCAAATTTGTCGTAAATGTTCCTCCTTATGTTTTTACGACAGTTTTGCGACAGGTTAAGGTGCGTCGGCACAACAGTTGTGGTAAAAACATTGGCCACGGTTAAAAACTGTCGTCTCTAAGATTTTACCACATTTTTGTGTGGTAAATAAAAAAATGTGTGGTTAATGGTGTTTTGAACGACAGTTATGCTGCCCTCGCAAAAAAAATGTGGTCCATGTGCAGTCTATGTGCACTTTTTTTGTAGAGCTGCCTTCCACCTCTCGGCCACGAACAAATCAACGGCCTTCTCAGCCACCTCTTCGGCTTCAGCCTTGAGCCTCTCAGCCTTTTCGGTTTTCTCCTCAGCCAGTCGGCGAGTAGCCGCTTCATCAGCAAGCTGAGACTGGAGTTTCTTCTTCTCGTCATCAGCAACAACTGCCCTTTTCTCAGCCGCATTGGTTTTGCTCTTCAGAGAATCAACCTCAGTTCGGAGGCGTTCCTAGTTGGAGAGGGCATCGTGAGCCGACATGACCTTCTTTCCGACCTCCTTGAGGTGAGCGATCTCTTCGTCCTGCTAATGGCCTGGTGTTGGTCCATCAGCATCAATGCACCCTGGGGTAAGACGAATGAAAAACTAAAGTCAGAGAAGAAAGATAGAACAAGGAAAATACTAAGTCCAAGAATGCACTCACTTGGACGATGAAATCCATCCCACCGTCGTACAGGCGCACCTCTTTGCCCTGTCGGCTCAAATACAACCAGTCTTTGTCCGGAACGGCCTGAGAAAGGACGTCATGGCCGGAAACGCCTTCGTTGAAAAGCCCGCCCTTCGTCAGATAGCGGACCGTCACCTCGTATAAACCCTTGCTCAGGTCACGACTGGGGCGATCCTTAGACGTCGCGGCCCTGCCTGAGTTTGGGGGAACCTGGGTGATAGCCGTTGAGGGGACGTTCACGGTCAAATCCTCAAGCACCTGCATGTCAGAAATATGTTCATCGTGTGACTTATATAATGATAAGAAAATAAATCGTGTGACTTATATAGTGACCAATAAACATCGATCGTAGATATCATTTTAATATATTATGATATTAAAAAATGCTAGAAATCCAATTTTTCTATGAGAAATTGCATTTACCATTTTATTTATTTACATTTAATGTAATAATTTATTGTCATTTTTGTTGTTATTATTCATAAATAAGTATATCCAAATTTTATATATATCCCGTGCATCGCATGGGTACTATACTAGTTTTTGAAAGAAATAAAATATGACGATGATGCTAAAATAATTTTTATATAAATTTCAAAATATTTAAATTAAATATGAAAATTTGGGATGTTTATAAAGTTATTAATTTGTCAAAACTCAAATAGAAGAAGGAAAACAAGAAATATCTTCCTCAAAAACAAGAACCGAGGGGTGATTTCCCAATATACACGAAAAGGTTACAAGGAGTTGCAAAATGAAAATAGGGGAGTCGGAACTGCGGATTCCGACTGAAGAATCCGACAGAAGAAGTTTTTTTTTTTTTATAAATGGGATAAAACCTCCCGTTGGAAGTGAGGAACCCGACCAACATTCTTCTTTTATAATTTTTTAATTATTCCACTTCGTCCTTTTTAATGATTCCACTTCAAATTATGTAAAACTAGTGTAACACCCGGGGCATGCCCCGTTAGTGACATGTTAATGTAAATTATAATATTAAATAGGAATTTATCAATTTAGGACCCGAAAGATAAACGAATTATCAATCCAGGACCTGAAAGATGAAATATTTCGATATAGGACCTGAATGATGAAAAAACTATCAATTTTTGACCTGAATGATTGAAAACTATCAATCTAGGACCTAACTTGTCATAAATTGTATTATTATATTTATTTCGAAAATTTTACATACTACCTCCGTTCTCTTTTAATTGCAACTTAGGACTTTTTGCACTATTCACACATTCTACTTTGACTATATTTTATTTATTAATGTATTACGAATTAAATTTTTAACAATTTTTTTTTTAAATTCCTCTCATTTTAAATTTTCAAAACCTGAATTTTTTTAATTTTTTTTACTAATAAGGAATAAAAGATATTAACGGTGAAACACTGAAACTTATGCATTGGCAAGCGTGAAACGTTGACCGTTGCAATTAAAAAAGAACGGAGAAAGTATTATTTTGTTTTATTAAAATGATAAACTTTTGTGATGAAAAGTTTACCGAAAATTAGTAATGGAATTAATAAAAAAAATTAAACAAATCAAAACCTATGAACTGTTAGGTCCTAAATTGATAGTCCATCATTCGAGTACTATACCGATACTTTTCATCTTTCGTATCCTGAATTGATAATTAATCTATCTCTCGGGTCCAGAATTGACAAAATGATTATTAAATATTAATAGAAGAGGTTTTTAATTATTACTGAACATGCAAATAACAATTTATTTTGGAATACATAAAAACGTAATAAAATTCACTCTCATATTAACTTTATAGAAACCAATACGTATTTTTATGAAAACGCAAATAAAGTATTAAAATTCCTTATCGTGGAGCAACTCTTTTGGAATTATTCATTCTCCACAACTAAAATTATTGGTCTACTAACTTTTGACATTTTTATTCCTATTTAGGGAATTTTCTCTAACTTTTTTAGCCGCCCAGTAGGAATTCTTTTTGGGGTTTTTGCATAAATATTACTAAAAAATAGGTATTAGACATAAAAGAGACCTTTTTCCTTAATTTCCAGAAATGGGACTAATAAAAATATTCTTTACTAATCTACCCTTCGTAAGTCGCACCATACTAATGCACGCATGCAGCGCATGGACCATCCTGATTGCACACTGACTATCACATGCTTTTTTTTCATTTAAAGATACTCCGTATTATTTTAATGGACTCGTTAGTGACTTTTTTTTAATATTCCGTTACACTATATTACGAGAGTATTATTTCATTATTTTAGCAGTATTTTAAAGACAACTACTTCATATTAGGATATGGAAATTGTGTGACAACTATCTCAATGTTCAACGGCCCAATTATTGCTACTTCCGTTCAAGTAACAACCGTCCCAATTAATATTATCGGTCCAGTGACACAGCCTCTGTTACTATTGTTCAAGTGATCACCGTTCAGTTACTAGTACTGGTAAGTGACGAAACATCCATCTGTGACTAAAAAATGTTAGTGACACAAAAATGTCAGTGATCCGTCTCACCAATTACCTGCAATCCCCAGTTACAATTACTCGATTCGTCAGTTACAGTTGCATGACCCGATCAGTTACAATTACCTTATCTGAGTAATTACAGTTACACGATCCGTCTAGTTACAGTTACCTGACCTTAGTAATTACAATCACTCACACCGCCAATTACAATTACTCGGAGTGACCAGTTACAAGTACCTGATCTGAGCAATTACAGTTACTCGCCTCACCAGTTACAATTACCCACCCGACGAGTTACAGTTACCCGACCGTCCAGTTATAGTTACTCGACCGTCCAGTTACAGTTACCCGACCGTCCAGTTACAATTACTCGACCCGTCCAGTTACAGTTACCTGACCGCGACAACCGCGCTCCTCCAGTGACCACCACCTCACCCCCGTTTAGATTACCACTGCCCGTCCATTAACCGCCGCCCCACCCGTTCCGGTTACCACTTGCCATCGCCCATCCACTCCCTCGCCCCCGCCCGTCCTGTGACCACCGCCGCCGCTTGCACCTACCCCTACCCAGCCCCAGCCCCAGCCCCTAACAACCCCCACCAGTCCCTGCCAAGCCCCTAACACCCCCCACCAGCCCTGCCCAACACCCCGCCCAGACCCAGACCCCTTCCGAACCCAGACCCAGTCTCAGTCCCAAACCCATCCCCCTCCCCAGATCCAGTCCCAGCCCCAATCTCAGCCCCAGCCCGGATCCAGCCCCCCCAACCCTCTCCATCTCTCTAACCAATCCCCAGCTGCCCCAAAAACCCCTGCGATCTGCCAATGCCCCAATGTCCAGCCGTAGTAGAAGAAGCGGCACATATGGCCGATTCCGGATTTCCATCCAATCGCCTATAGAGAGTGAAAAGAAGGGCGCGGATGGTTGAGGCGGTGTAGATTGATCTTAGACCACAGAGGCGATGCTCGGAGAGGATTAAATGATTCACAATGGTCACAACTCACTTCGTCGACCACCACTCGCTTTGTGTGAATTCATGTAAATCTGCATCGCCGAGTAGTTGGCGCTCTCCATCGCTGCTAGCATCTCCACTCGCCAAGTCCTCGCCGCTCACTGTTGGCAGTCGTCGTCGCCACTCGCCGAGTTCTCTCCGCTCGCCATCCCTGCTCGCAGTACGAAGGTCTGAGAAATTTGGTGTGGGAAGATGGAATGGAAACAGGCGGATAAGAGAGGCACTACAAGAATTTTGACAAAATATGACAAGGAAATTCGTCATATAAGGTTCATTTTTCGTCATCAAAACTTTTTTGTGACAAATAAAGATCGTCACAGTGATCGTCATCGTAGCTCCGTGGCAAAAGGTATACATGACGATTTTTGAATTCGTCACTATATAGTTATTTTTTTATGACACTTTAGATCATCGTAACTATTATTGATCACCTTTAGTGACGCCCAATGCGTCACTTTTAAGTTGATTTTTTTGTCACATGTATGAGTTTCGTCATCTATACTTGAGACAATAAATGACGAAATCAAGTATTGTCAACAATATAGTTATTTTTGTGACGCTTTAGTTCATCGTAACCATTATTGATCACCTTTAGTGACGCCTAATTGCGTCACTTTGAAGTTGATTTGTTGTCACTTTTGTATGATTTTTGTCAGCTATACTTAAGACAATAAATGACGAGATCACATATTGTCAACAGAAAATAACTTGTAGTGACGATTCAAGATATACTATCCAATCATTAACTTGTAGTGACAGACAATAAATTATCATAGTTTTTCTTGTTGAAATATTGGAATTTTATTAAATGAAAAAATACCATACAGAAGAGGGGGGACCAAACCAAAACCCTCCGAAAATATAGAACATGGCCTAAACCTTGATTTAAGTGGGACAATAACAAAAATTAGCTACCCAAAAAAGAACTTCATACATAGTGCAATCAATTAGTTTGGTGGGTTCAATGTACATCTAGGAAAGACACCTCCATAAACTTGAACATCTTTTAACCACTTTCCTTGATTAATTGCTTGACAGCTTCCCTGGCAATCGTAAATGACTAAGATTCCAATCACTTATCTCTTCTCATTAGTTCAACATTCTGTTGTGGGCTTCTGCACCAAAGTCTTTCAAATATTTTAGTAGTCAATACAATACAAATTAAATGCTGATGATGCTCCACAGACTAAAATGGGTGATGCTAGGGATAATATCACAAAAAGACCCTGAGGAGATAGCTGTTGTAGTTGTGACACATTGCAAAATCCAATACTGTGAAACCAACATGCACATCATGGAAGAATGGAACTTAAAAAAAGTGTTTATGTTTCTTTCTTATATCTTAAATTTTGTTAAATGACTTCTCTCCACTAGACACCAGTGTTCATACAAAACAAAGTTAAAACCTTAGTTTGTAGATATATCACTACGTTTCTAAACTCTGACATGATATTTCTTGGTCAGAACTAAAAATATTTTCTGAACTTTCAGACTCATCTATTTTCACAAAAGTTGATGATAATCAACTAACACACAAAAAGCTTAAAATGAAGAGTAAAGGAGGTATAAAAGTAACAGTTTAACCTATCATAAAGAAGGTATTCACAATTTCACTCATACAAGAAATAACAAGAAAAGAATATAGTATTACCAGCAACCAGGCGACGCTTGAGGCCTCTTAAAACCGTCAAAATATAAACCTGGCCACATTTCGAAAAAGAAATTTCAGTCAAATCTTTAACAGCTTGGTGAACATGCTATTCGTCAAATCAAGTGTTGTCTAATACAATAATGCAGGCCTAATTGTTATCAGACAAAACATACCCATCCAATTAGCATTATAGCACCATTTTTATTTTCAACCAGGGTCTAAAAGACACAACAATAGTTCTAAGCAAGTATCATGTATTACAAAACAAAACTGTGATTCAACCCAGCCCCCCAACAAACTCTACATATTTGGAAACTTTTATACTAAACCTTCTCCTATGCAGCAAAATATTGCTCATGTACAAACTTACCTCCAGTGTGTGAATCTGCAAATCCTTCACATCAACAACAATTCAACTACCCTTAAGATAAGCCAAATGAATCAATCCAAATGAGGAAGCTTCCTAAATTACGCACAAAAAAAGAAATTAAATTCAAGTGAAAACGTTACCTAAAAGACTAACAAGAAAGAAAGTTGTGTTCATCTTAATTCCATAAAAGCCTAGCCTACAACCCTCAAGCAACTGAAATGCACAGGGATCATATTCCCCAAACCCGTCAAAAAATGAGTACACGTTTGAACTTTTTGAGTCATCAAAAGTAAATGCAAGATCCTCAACTAGTACTTGTACTTTTGGAAAAGACTTACCAACAAAGGTTGAAATATGAAGCAATGACACTGCATATGCTAGCATCCCATTTGCCTAAACTCATATAAGAAAATTTCATCAGTGCACCCAAGAGATGAACAATGCAAGAAAGTACCTATAATAATAGTAATACTCCCTCCGTCCCAAAATTATCTTCATAGTTACTATTCACATGGTCAACTCAAATTACTCCTAATCTTTTACTTTATATATCAAATTTTTATCAAACTTAAATTTTCTTGATCAGGCTTTGTAGCGGTTTTAATGTAGTTTCTGAATATGTAAATTTTATTTACTAAAAATAATCCGAGTGTGAACAGGGATCGAGTTGCTTTATCGTCAGTCAAGCATCGTAAACCGAACTATGAAGATAAATATGGGACGGAGGTAGTAATAATTTCCAAATCCTAATAAACTAAGTGATTGATCAGCTTACAAAGGTCAATGCATACAACATACCTTGTCAGTAGCCAAGTGTTGAGTGGGCCTTTACCTGTAGTAGCAGCTTGAACAAAAAATCCCAAGAAGGCAACCATTGCAAGCCTGGCATACTTGATGTCTGCATGCTAAAGCCTGAACTTTTTCTCCAGGTCAGCAGCCAGTCCCAGCGGATCAAAGAATTTTCAAACAAAAAACTGCAATTTCAACAAAAAAAACTGCTGCCCAAGCTACTGCCCATCATAAACTCATAGTATTATTAAATTAATAACATGAAGGTCCAAGGCTCTAACACTCTAAGGTACTGCCCAATTTTTTTTTAAAAAAATCTAGCCTCCAAAACTAATTTAACCTAACTTGAAGAAATCATAACTATCAAAGTATAAAACTATCAATTTATCACACCTTCCTACTCAAAGCCTCAAGAAGTATAAAATTTCGAACTAAAATTTTAACTCCGTACAATCAAAATCGGAGAATTTCAGTGGTTCATAACTCCGTATAATTAAAATCAAAGAATCTGATTGAATATATTGAGAAAAACAACTGAATAATTAGATTAATAATTTTAAAAACCTGAAATTGGGATATGGGACCTGGAGCCTAAATATCTGCATCGAAGCTGAAAGGAGACGGTCGACGGCCTAGTTTCGTTGAAGGAATACGTTCGCCGCCTATGGCCTGTGCGTCGACGGCCTTCTTCGGTCTTTCTCTTTGGCCTGCGCGGCTGCGCGACGAAGGTGATCAGGTGAAAGGCGGAGTTCGCACTTCGATTGCTTCGAGTGGTTTAGACAGGGGAGGGGAGGATCTGTGTATGCTATGGGCTGAAGCCCACTTCGGTCTTCCTCTGGCCTTTTTAAAAACATCCCTAGATTAGCTATGTGTTAGATAACAATATGATATCACAATATCGTCATCTATAATATTAAGCTTTTATCTATAAATTTTATGTTATTCTTTTTATTCTTTCCTTTTGAATAAAATGATAAAGAGAAAAGGGTCAAATAAGGCTTCAACTATTACAGAATTGTCACATTAGGTCATGTACTCAAAAAAATTTCATATAAATACGTCTACTTATAAAAAAGCAATCAGATGAGTCAAAACGACCTGTTGACAGCCTCGCAATTCCGATTTTAGCATACATTTGACTATCTTTTGAAATAGATTATAAGGCCGGCGTGGAATATTTGGTCTAGGTTGGCTTAAATACAAGGCACAAATAACGACAAGTAAGCTAAAATCGAGATTAGGAGGTTGTCAACGAGTCATTTTGACTCACCCGGTTGCTTTTTATAAGTAGACGTATTTATATGACACTTTATTGAGTACATGACCTTATGTGACGATTTCGTAATAGTAGAAGGCCTTATTTGACCCTTTTAGGCTTTTAGCAATGATAAATGATATGAGAACACAATGTTGTTATCCATTAATATTAAGTTTTCATTTAAAAAATTGTTCTGATTTTTCATTTAAAAATTTATAAAAAAATAAACCATGACACATTTACATTTATTGTCATCAAAAGGGAGCATCAATGACAAAATAATTTTGTCATCATTTTACCACATAATTAATGACAAAATATGATGTTGTCGTAATAATTAAAAATTACACGACGAACGTTATCGTCATTAATTGTTTCTGAATTGTCATAAATAAATTCCCGCCAGTTTTTTGGCATCAAAATTTGGCGCTCAAAATTTAAGTGACAGATCTCTGATTGTTGTCACAATAGATATTAATTAATGACGAGATGTAAGAGTTAAAATGACAGAATATAATATTGTCATATTAAATCATTTTACAATGACAAATTTGAGTTTTGTCACTATTACTCAATATAATGTGACAATTTTTTGTGTGTCACACAATTTTTTGTCATAAAATGTGGGATTTCTTGTAGTGAGGCAGGTGGAATTGAGGACAATTTGGTACTTTAAGATTAATTCAGTCTCTTATTTGTCCATATTCAATTAAAGTTCTATTTTTGTAAAGATAAAAGCCTACGGTCCTATTTGTAGGGGAGAGCACGGGTCGGGTTCGGGCGGGTCGGGTGTGAGGACCCCAAACCCGTTCGGGTTTTATGAGGTATATTTTGAACCCAACCCGGTGAGTTTCGGTTTCGGGTTTTTCGGTTATTACTATTTCGGGTTTTTTCGGATATCGGATCGGATATCGGTTACTTCGGTTATATTTAAAACACAAAAACTTCGCAAATTTACAAACTGTCCAGTACAGAATTACAATTTTCTTTTACAAAATAAAAGTTGGTAGTGATCTGGAACCCAACCGATTGAGTTGCACAAAGCTACAAATGCACAATTACAAACTACATGTCTAATTCTCTATTGCCTACTGGCTACATACATCATACTTGATACTTAAATTACAAACCAAGCCCAGAAAAAATTAATAGAGTACTTAGCAAAAACTATAAGGTTAACACCAAAGTTTACAAACCATAGCATAAAGCTGCATAAGTGTTTACAAAGCAAAAACTATAAAGTATGACTACTTTCCAGTTTCCAATTCTCCTCAGTCCTCAGTCCTCAATAATCATCCTGCACATATAAACAAAGAGTCAGAAACTGAATAGCACTACATAGGCACATAGTCATCATCACAATCCATAAATTTATTAAATATAGGTTCAGATTGCCTCTTGTCTATTCAAACCAGATTGGGGGCATCCAAAGTAGATGTGGTGAGTTTCAAGCCATCTCATATTCTCATTATCTAAGATACAATTGAGGCCAAATCCAAATTACCACTACTACATCTAATACCAACCCAATCTTATTTCAGTATATGGTGGAAGCTTTCATCATAACCAAAATGGGAAGAACCACTTATAATGGAAAATATTTATATCACAAAGACAAATTTAAATGAAGAAACACTTGTTCAATTGTACTAGAAAACAAAGGGTGTGAAACTGAATAGCAGCAGAAAGCCAGAATGTGAATAGGGGTTGTGGGCAACCTGGGAACTGGAATACAAGACATCCAACACTTACACTTCCATAAGACCATAAGTCCATAATTACAATTCACAAAGTTATTAAATATAGGTTCAGATTGCTTCTTGTCCATTCAAACTAGATTGAGGGCATCCAATGTAGATAGTGGTAGGTTTCAAGCCATCTCATATTCTCATTATGTAAAGATACAATGGAGGCCAAATCCAAATTACCACTACTACATCTAATACCAACCCAATCTTATTTCATTATATGGTGGAAGCTTTCATCATAACCAAAATTTTCAGAAACTGAATAGCACCAGATACTGCATAATCTTATAAACTTATAATAATTAAGTAAACCATTAAAT
The DNA here is from genome assembly GCA_945859915.1 of Cuscuta epithymum. Taxonomy (NCBI): domain Eukaryota; kingdom Viridiplantae; phylum Streptophyta; class Magnoliopsida; order Solanales; family Convolvulaceae; genus Cuscuta; species Cuscuta epithymum. The sequence continues at coordinate 3,140,539 of CAMAPF010000017.1, read as the reverse complement.
TGACTTGTGAAGGATCCACAGAAGATCCAGAGGCATTTTCAGAAGCAGCAAATGTCCCATTTATTAAATCTGCAAAAACAAACAGATTTGTTAAGGCATCCTAAAAATATATAAACATTAAGCACATGTAAAAATAAAATAACCTGTTTCCAGCCTCTCAAGTTCATCAATATTTTCTTCAATTGACAGAGGTTGGTTTTGCTTTCTCAACCAATCTTGACAACAAATCAAAGCTTCCACTATTTTCGGAGTCAATGAACTTTTAAAGCAATCTAAAACCCGGCCACTAGTACTGAAAGTGGATTCAGAAGCAACTGTGGAGATGGGAACAGCTAGAATATCTCTAGCCATTCTTGAGAGTATAGGGAATCTTTGACTATTTAATTTCCACCATCTTAATATATCAAAGTCTTTATCTTCCTTAAGAATAGCCTCACTCAAATAAATTTCCAACTCAGTTTTTTTCAAGCCCAACTGCCCACTCTCTAGTTTCTGTTTTTTAAGTTGTGCTTTGAATTTAGAGACTGGTCTTGCAGACTCTTCCTCACAAATCACTAAACCAGCAGGAGTTGAGCTTGATTCAGAGCTTCCACCAACACAATATGTGTAATTACTCACATAATCTGAAAATAACTCAGTCAGAGCTACTTTAATACTTTCAAAAAACTTCTCACCCTTTTTTTCAGTATACAGAGCATTCAACTGAAAGGGCAGGTATTCAAACTTGTCCCCAGGGTCTAGAACATTTGCAAAGAATATCAGAAAGTTCATCTTTTCAGGATCTCCCCAATACTTATCTAGTTTGGATTTCATAGTACTTCTCATGCTACTTGTAGAAGGTCTATCTGACTTCATCAAGTCCTGAAGGACCAGAAACAGATCAGACACTTCTGAGAAGAAAGTATTAGATGTAACATAGAGAGAGCCTGAAATCCTGAGTGTCATCTCATAGAAATTTTGAAGAACTGTGACCATAGACTCACAAGAAATCCAATCCATAGTATCTGGAGTATCAAGACCCAAATCAACTGAATAACTGCTTACATTCTCCTCATAGGCTTCAAAAACTTTTTCATTACATAAAGCTGACTTTAACATTAGGTATGTGGAATTCCACCTAGTTGGAACATCAAGGTGTAGTCCACATTTAGCTTCCACCCCAATTAAGTCAGATATATCCTTAAACTTTTGAAGTCTAGCAGGAGAATTCCTAACATACTTAACTGCTTCCCTAACCCTAGACAGAGAAGTGTCAGCTTGCTTTAAACCATCTTGAACTGCCAAGTTTAGAATGTGGGCAATACATCTCATGTGAAGATACTGGACCTTAACAGAAAAGGCACCCCAAGATAATAGTTTTTTCTTGAAGAAGCCTACAGTTGTATCATTACTGCTTGCATTATCCACAGTAACTGTAAATATATTTTTCAGCCCCCACTCTAAAAGGCAGTTCTCAAGAGCCTTAGCAATGTACTCCCCTTTGTGAGAAGTAACTTGGACAAAGGAAATGATCTTTTTTTTTAAGCTTCCACTGATGGTCTATGTAATGAGCAATAATACACATGTAGTTGATCCTCTGTACAGAGGTCCATGTGTCAGTAGTAATACTTACCCTTTGTGTTGTCTCCCTAAATAGCCTTTTCAAATTAAGCTTCTCATCTAAGTAGATTTGGTAAATATCCCTTGCAATGGTCCACCTAGAAGGGATTTTAAATCTAGGGCAAGCTATGGACATAAACTTTCTAAAACCCTGCCTGTCAACAAACCTAAAAGGAAGCTCATCAATTATATGCATTTCTGCCAGAGCTCTTCTAATTGCGGTTTGGTCAAACACCCAGATTCCTAAAACCCCAGTAGGTTCTTCAGTAGGAATAGCAGCAGTGATTGGTTGGTAGGTTAAAAGGGCTTGCCTAGTGTCCTTAGAATGAGGGTTCTTCAGACAACTAAGCATGTGGTTTCTTATAGATGAGGTGCCATGTTTTTTTGAATGACAACAATATACTCTTGCACAATATATGCATTTCCCTTTAACAAGAACTCCCTTTTCATAAAAAATCTTTACAAAGTGTTCCCATATCTTGGACCTGGATTCAACCTGTTTCCTCTTTTGACCAGAACCAACAGGTATATCAGTCTGTTGAGTAGTATCAGCATTCTCTACAATGGGAGCTTCCACTGCAGGTTCTTGGCTTAGAGGAGGTTCACCAGATACATGCATGCAAACACAATCTTGACCATCCATCTATATAAGTAAATAAGTAATTAAGCACACACATAGGTAGTCAGGTAGATTAGGCTTTGATAACCGCTTTCGCGGCGTTGTAGTAAAACGGAGTCTAACCTTTCGGTTTTTCCCCGAGTATCGTATCTCTCGAGGAATGGCGGAGGAGCTTCTTGATTTTAAGTCCAGTCACAAGTTATCGCAAATTATTGGAAGCTTTCCAAATCAAACTTTTGATTGATTTTCTAAACTACTTTTTGGAAAGGAAAGTAAATTAAATTGTGCAAATACTAATGACTCAAAAATAAACTAAAGAAAAAATATAATATTAAACTTAAATGGATTGATGCAAATAAGGGCAATGAATTGAGTAATTAGAAATGGATATATTCTTGGACCTAGTAATTAGGGAAATTAAAACTAAAATTGGACTAATAATTTCTTTCCTCATAGACAAGAATGCAAACTATTTTCATTAATTTATCCTATTTCTAGGTGTCATTAATGTGTTCAAAATCGTTGGCTTGAATTAAATTCTAACCTCATAGACAAGGTAGAAATAATTCTCCAATATTTTAATTAATAAAAATAGCCAAATTCATTAACTAGTTAAACTCTTTATTTTAGCAATTGAATTTATCTCTCATAGACAAGATGTAAATCCCTTTCATTAAATTATCCTATTTCTAGGACTTATTAATGTGCTTGAATATGGTTGGCTTAAATTATTTTTTAATCTCATAGACAAGTTAGAAACAATTTTCCAAGAATTTAATTAATGAATATGGCTAACAATTATTAATTACTATTTCATCATTTCAAACAACTAGTCCAAATTATTAATTTTAATCCCTAATTTTAGGTCAACAAGTCAATCCATATTCCTTTAGTCAATTCATGCCCAAAACAAATTTAGCTAATAAACATCATTTTTTCAATTAACAATATAATGAATATATTCAACATTAACAAGGAATTACACATGGATGATAGCTAAAATTTAAACAAAGCTTATATTCTGGAACAATAAACTTATAGGAACTAAAATATAATTTTCTGGAATTTTTCCCGAATTTTATAACCTAAAATCCAATTTTAACAACTAATTGATAATTTTCCCAATATTAACTAGAAAATACAAAAAAAAGCAACTACAAATATTCTAAATTCGTTCTAAATTTTATATTGACTACTAGGAGTGATATTACTGTGAATGAAACTGGAATTAGGACAGAAACTATTTTTTTGCCTTTTTTGAGTATTTAATTTAATTTATGCAATAATAACAATTAAATCCCGGAATTAATTAAAATTTACTTCTACTTCGTAAAAATTAACTTTGTTTTGATAAATAACTACATTGAGGCTAGTAAATAACTATATAATTAATTGGAATGGATGTAATGTCAACAACTATTTTATTCAAATTTAAGAAGAAAATGCGAAATAGTGGAATAATTTTCTGAAAATTTTAGAAGCACAGATAGAAAAAACTAAGTACAGATTCAGATTCTACTCATTGAAAGGATGAAAATACATATAAAGAACTCACAATTCGGAGCTAAAATGAGAAAGATATGAAAGATTGAAGTTGAAGGTGCAACAATGGTGGAAATCCGAGCTTTGAGGAGGAAGAAGACGCCCTTTTTGATCTGATTTGGGCTTGAAATTGGTGTGTTTGAGATGGGGAAAAAGTCTGGTATTTATAGCCCAAATTTTTCCGAAGGCACCCTGTTAGGCGGCCGCCTTTCCTCCAGCTTTGGCCGCCCTCCGTCTTGTCGCCGGCAAACCGACGTGCGCCGGTCTTCGTCAGCCGCAGGCGGTCCAGAAGGTGGCCGCCTGCCGTTTCTGTCTAGCCGCCTGCCGTCGAATCGCACCGGACGGTGGTTGGCTTCGTCCCCTTGTGCCGCAGGCAGCCACTGAGGGCGGCCGCCCTCCGTCCTCCCTCGGCAGCCTTCCGTCTTCTGCTGGTTCGGGTCAAAGTCAACGGTTGACTTCTGATTTTTCAAAGGCGGCCAAGCAGGAGGCCAGATTGGGGGCCTTTTTGGGCGCCTTCTGCTAGTTCGGGTCAAAGTCAACGGTTGATTTCTGATTTTTCAAAGGTGGCCAAGCAGGCGGCCAGATTGGGGGTCTTTATGGGCGCCTTCTGCTAAATTTGTCTGGCAAATGCTGTGTTTCCTGCTCTTCAAGGTTGTCTTCTGGATCACTTTGAAATAATGCTTGCTTCTCCCGGTATGAATTCATTTGTTACTCAAATTGACTCATTTTGTGCTCAATTGACCCGAAATCCCGGCAAACATATTATGAATGTGATTTTCACCTGATTTAATGAAACTTGAACCAAAATATCTAAAACGTGCCTTTTCTTTCTATTTTCAATCAAAAGTCGCTTAATTTTGATAAGAAAAATAAGTACAAAAATGGACTTATCAATCTCCTCACACTTAAGCGTTGCTTGTCCTCAAGCGACAAATTGATTGGAAACACACTCAAAAGGGTAAAACCTGACTATATTACAATCGAGTTGCTATTAAAAACGTACAAACAAAAACCTCTTCTTTTATTCTCAATTTTTTTACATTTTAGAAAAATCACCCAAAATATAAGAATTTAAAATTATTATTGCTAAAGAAAAACTATTGATTATGTTAAACCACCAATCAATTCCTTATCCCAAGGTTTTCATTATTCTAAATTGGACATACATCTCGTTCACCAGTTTTTTTTTTTTTGCTTCCTTTTCACTCTTGTTGGCGGTGTTATCCCATAGTAAATGCATACTTCATTCTCACAGACTATGATTAATGAATGAAACAGAGCCCCTTTTCGGAGATGGAATTGTCCTATAACAATGAGTTTTGGAGTTTTATTAATACTAGCATTTTTGTTTTAATGAATAAAATGAATGTCCAATTAAAACAAATTCAGCCCTTTACATTCACAACCAAAAACCCATAACAAATTTAAGTTTTCTAAAAATAATAATAAAAGTAAATTCTTATAATAAGGGTGATTATCTAAACTATTATGTGATTGATAACAAATTGAGAAATTAATGTTTCATATCAAAAATAGTAAAAAGATTGTTCTAAAACAAGGTTTTAATTTTTGAGTGTAAACGCAACCTCCTCACACTTGAGCTGGACCTCTCCCTCGAGGTCTTCTTTTAAGGCACTAAATTTTGAAATAAAGGCACATTGTTTTTTTGGTTCTTTCCTCACACTTGAGTTTTGAAAAGATTTTGTGAAGAGGAATAATGAAACAGGAATAAAAAATCTTTACATCATTCATAGTCAGTTTGTAAGAGCATTTAAGTCAAAAGAGCAGCACAATGTCCAACCTGAATAAACAAACAAACACAATAAAATGTTAAGGAAGAAAAAAAAAACTAAGCATCACCCGTGTCCTCCCGTAAGGTCTAAGTCAATCTCATATCTCATCAACATTGAACCACACCCTGCAAACACACAAAACAAACAAACAATGTTATGAAAAACATGGGTTGCCTCCCAAAAAGCGCTTCTTTAACGTCACTAGCTTGACGTTTAAGAGAGAACTCTCAGCTATGCATGTCAGTTGTGGAGCACTCATCATTAGTGCCTCCACCTTATCCTCTACGTATGCCGTCAGATGGCGTAGACCCTTGAACTCTTGTGACCACCAAAATGTGATATAATCTTCAAAGAACACATCGTTCGAACAAGGAATTAGCACATATCCTGCATCACTCTCATTAGTATAATCAACAAGTATATCAGGATCAGGTGCCTCTGGTGTCTCCAACCACTCATAATGAGCCTTCAAGGTAGAAGCAGCTTGAATAGAGATTGCATACTCCTCTTGATGGGTTTTCTCTTCTTCATCTATGCCCTCAACATGAAAATCACAAAGTTTAGACTCTGTGTCACTCTCTAAGAATGCATCCCAACTTCCTAACTCACAACCCCCACAAATATCATCTAGGCAAACAGATCTTTGCCTGACACAACTATGCTCATCATCATCAAGTAGAGAATCAAAGAAGGCATTATCGGACATTGTTTCCTCCACATCACAAGTTTCATCAACTACTTCAACAGGCGCTTGGACTTGTGTAGGATCAAAATCTTCACCAAGACTATCCTTGAGGAACTCTTTAAATGAGAGGTCATCCATAGATGGTAGGGTAGGTTCCTTGTCACAAAGTATCTCATCATTTATGGTTTCCTCATCAACCTCATTGGACACTTTCAGATTGGGCTCTTCATGACTAATTTCTACGAGGACATGCTCTAGTTCGGTAGCAATGAGAGGCTCAAAAGAAATAGGGGTGAAAATAGTTTCAACCATTTCGCCCATAGTTATCGCAGCCTCCTCCTCAGATTTAGCACCTTCCTCGTATGTCTCCTCTCACTACAACAAATTGAACTTTTTGTAACACATGAAAAATGTTACGTTAGATGGATAAAATGTTGCAAATGGACTTTTGCAACACTTTTAGGGGCGCTACATCAGGTCTCGTTGCATAATGTCATATGCAACACTATTTTACATATTATGTAACATTTTGTAGAACTGTTGCATAATTAAACCTAATGCAACACAATTTTGCAACACTTTAACAATAACTTTATGTAACACTTTTTGAACAGAATGCAACACTTTAACAATAATTTTATGCAACATTTTTCGAATAAAATGCAACATTTTAACGATAACCTTATGCAACATATTTTGAATAAAATGCAACACTTAACATATAACTTTAGGTAACATATTTTTGTATTTTTTGCAACCAATATTATGCAACATACATAAATACATAAATAACATTCCATATAATTGATATACAAATAATAATCAACATATAACTTATAATTCATAAATATCGTCATATATAATCATCTAGAATTTCAATTCAAATTCATCTAATATCAAAATAATATAAGGGATCCATTACAATGTAAGACTAAATTTGAAGAAATTTAGCAAACAAATCTCCAAAGTATGAAATTCAAAAAAAAACTTAAATGCTCCTGGAATACTCCACCATCCAAGTTCTTGAGATACTAAACAAAACAGTAGATGGAAAATAAATTAAACACGATAAGTAGAGCAGGTAATAGCAGCAATATTGGTGCCCCTCAATCACTTGCGCGCGTGCCTCTGTAATAGATAAAGAGAGGGAATTAATTAGTTAATGAAATTTTACTAATTAATATGAAACAATTAATTAAAAGCATAGTGTTTTACTAAATACATATATATACCTTCTATTACATTATGGTCCAAATAAGGCGGGGTCCAAGTGTGGGATCACAGTAGCAAGTTTCGATAAAATCAAATTCATCCTTCGCTTTTCACTTTCACGTTCTTTCCTCATTTGTTCAAGTACTTCAGCATTCTTTTTTTCATTCTCCTCTTCAATCTGCTTTCTTAAATTGCTTACTATTGTATCCAAATCCATTGAAGCCACAACAGATGATTGTCCACTTTCATTCACTTTAGCAATGTCTTTCTTTGTCACACCTCTTCCGCACATTATGGGGCGCCCATCATTTTCTATGGACATAACAAATGAATATCCATCAACTCGGGTATCACTCTCATCATTGTTTTGTGCTTCATAATTCTTCATTTCGACCTACAAAGACAAACCTTACATTGTAGAGTTCATATACTTCAATAATAGAAAACATTTATCCAAAGAACACTTATAATACGTAAAGGCAATAAAGCCTTCTTTAGTGCATCATTACGTGATTTAGAAGGCAGCACCAGAATAAAGCATGTTATTATATATAAGATTTACAACGTGATAACAACCACTCAGCACCAAAGTTAAGCTTTCTTTTTGTTGAAGGCAACACCAATTATTAAACTCATCTCACAATTTCTTTTAGTAACATAACATAGGCAGATCTAGAAAGCAGCACCAGAACAATGCAAGTAGGGAAAGAAAGTTTGACAGTTGTGCAAAATTACATGTAGAGGCCCAATAATAGAATAGGCAGAAAAGTTCTTGATTATAGTAGAACAATCACATCAGCATTTTGCTTAATTGTTTGGGTGCAAACTATATAAGCACAACATGCATGTACCCACCACAATATAATTTACTGTTTTGACATAATACTATCACATACAAAATTTATGCACTTATCAGTTTAAAATAATGACACGCCTGCCTTCGTTATCATATAAAAGAGCATTGTCATACATATGACAGCATTACCCATTCTGTCATCAACAAAAATAAAAACAAGTGCACAAGGTAAAACTTACAATTTTTGTGACAATATCTTCACTTCCATCTTTGTATTTTCTCCCTTCAGTCCTTTTGCGTGTGACTTCAAACATAGTTGATAAAGGTACATTATCATTATCACTATCTGAAAGGGCAGCTTCCTGAGATAAATGACAACACTTTTCATAGACTTCTTCGATTAAAACAAAATAAATTAGATACAATGTATATGTAATCTACATACCAATCTATCTCGAATCCTCGCAAAAGACTCCCGACCAGCTGTGTGGTGATCTTTTTGGAGACTGCGGTTACGCTTGTTTCGAGAACATTTTTGCTACAAAGAATGAATTTTCATGTATCCGAACTTAATAAGTAAATAATATACATAGTATCTTATAAGTTTTGAAATGCTCACATATATGTCTTTTAACCAGTTTGTAAATTCATGACTGTGGTTATGCTCTTGTGCCCATCTACTTCTTTTATTGCTTCTACAAGTTTGACTCTGATGTTCTCTATTAACAAAAAAGTACTAATTGTTAATAAATTAAAAAATAAAAAAAAATAAAAAAAATTCTTGTATCAGTTATCTAACCTGATCAAATCTTCTAATTCTTTACTATCAGAGTTGAATAAAATATAACGATGCGCGAGTTTAGACGTCATATCATCCAGGGTGAATAGTTTTCCTTTTTTTCTTTTTGCTCCTCCAAGTGGATAACCACTCACTTTAAATGCTGTCCAATCAATATTGGTGTCTATATCAGAGTCATTAGGGGCAGAATGTAACTTTCTATTCACACCATCTTTTAAATAGCGAGAGCAAAATGTCGAGCACTCTTCGATTAGGTACCCTTCTGCTATAGAACCCTCTGGACGACTTCTATTACGAACATATGTTTTCAACTTGCAGAGATATCGTTCCATAAAATACATCCAGCGGTAAGGCACAGGTCCCCCAAGTCTAATTTCTCTGACCAAATGAATAGGCAAATGGACCATTATATCAAAAAAACATGGCGGAAAAATTTCTTCAAGGTCACACAATACTTCTTTGATCTCTAACTCTAACTGATCGAGCTCTTCTGGTAAAAATACCTTGCTGCATACCTTTTGAAAGAAAGCACCAAGCCTGATTAAGGGTATGGCAACATTTTTAGGCAAAACTCTTCTTATTGCTACTTGGAGCAAGAAATGCAACATAATATGAGCATCATGACTCTTATAGCCTGAGACTTTTTTCTCAGAAACATGAACACAACGTGCTATATGAGATCCAGAACCATGAGGTAATTTAACTCCCTTTAAAGCAAGACAAAAAACCTCTTTTTCTTCACTGGAGAGTGAAAATCGTGCCTTTTTCAAAATAATGTGCTCCCCATCATTGGAAAGAACAGGCTGCAAGTCTTTTTTGACACCAAGTTCCACGAGGTCAAGTCGAGCTTTTGTGTGATCTTTAGTTTTCCCTGGAATGTCTAATAATGTCCCAACCAAACTGTCACAAATGTTTTTCTCTATATGCATCACATCTAGATTGTGTCGACATTCATTGAATTTCCAATATGGCAATTCAAAGAATATTGACCTTTTTTTCCAAGCGCATCTACTATCAGTTTTCTTCTTATGTGACTTGCCAAAGACATTATTAAATGAAGACAATTCCTCAAAAACATCTAATCCAGTTAAGGACTTTGGTGGAAGCCTCTTCTCCACTGACGTCCTTGTATTTCGCTTTGGGTCATCCGCATTTAGAAATTGACGATGACCCATGTAAACAGTCTTCTTACTGTGTTTTAGATACAGCGAAGGAGTGTCATAATTGCACTCTGGACATGCAAATTTACCTTTAGTTTTGTATCCTGAGAGCATAGAATAACCGGGAAAATCACTAATTGTCCATAGTACTGCAGCATGTAATTTAAATGTCTCGTCTCTATATTTATCATATGTCTCCAAACCATTAACCCAGATATCTTTCAAATCTGCTATTAATGGCTGAAGAAACACATCAATATCATTTCCAGGAGAGTGTGGTCCCGGAATCAATAAAGACAACATTAAATATTCTGATTTCATCGATAGTAGAGGGTGAATATTATAATTTATCAACACGACGGGCCAAGTGCTATGCGCAATGCTCATTGTACGAAACGGATTGAAGCCATCACTTGCGAGCCCCAGCCTCAAATTTCTACCTTCTTTTCCAAAACTAGGATGCAATGAGTCAAATTTCTTCCAAGCATCACCATCTGCTGGATGTCTAATCTTACCATCCCTGGGACGCTTTGTATCATGCCACACCATTTGTTCAGCTGTTTCTGAGCACATATATAGCACCCTCAGTCTTGGTTTTAATGGAAAATACCATAAAACCTTAGCTGGAACGTTACCCTTATGCTTCTTCTTTTTGTCTTCATTCAACTTCCACCTGGAGGTATGACATTTAGGACATGATTCAAGATCAGCATCTCCTTTCCAGTAAAGCATGCAATCTTTAGGACACGCATGTATCTTTTGGTATTGAAGTCCTATGTCCTTTACCATATTTTTTGCTTCATAGAATGATTTAGGAAATCTCCCATCAGGAATTACTTCTTTAAAAAGCGCTAGTAGTTCAGAAAATGCTGCATTGCTCACTCCATTAACAGTCTTGAAGAGTAAAAGACGAATAGTGAAAGATAGAGTTGTAAAACTTTTACATCCCGGATACAATTCTTTCTTACCTTCTTCAAGCAAACAGTAAAATCTTTTTGCATCTTCACTCATACCATTTTGTGTCTCATTCTCATGACTTCCCTTAAATCTATCGCCTAAAAGCTCATCAATATCATCATACACATCTGTATGATTTTCATTATCATAGCCCACGGGATCAACCGACATGAGTCCCTCTCCATGAAAGTTCCACTTCAAATAATTTTCCACAAAACCCTTTGCAATAACATGATTCCACACTTCATCCCTCTTAAACCAATAACGATTTTTGCACTCTTTGCATGGGCATAGAATTTGATCCCCACGAGCTACTTTAGCAAACGCACGATCAAGAAAATTAGACAAACCATCCTTGAATTTTAGAGAAAGCCTGTGTGTGTACATCCAAGTTCTATCTCTCTCCATTACTTTACAATTAACTAAAATGAATCTGAATCATTCAAACATTACAATCAACATTTAGTTTAGAAGAAATAACGAGAGTTGTAGATGTAAAGGTATTAATAGAGATTCAAATGAGAATGTTTACAACTACCTGCAGGTTTCTGAGCTAGTTAGAGTATGTTTGTAATGAAATTGTTAGAATCAAATGGTTATGATATACAAAGAATGGAAAAAAAAAAGTCTGAAAAATACAAAATTTAAGTAGCTGAAACGTGATGTTAAGAATGTGTTTCATGTTGACCGGAGTTGAATTTTAATAGCTGAAACGGCATAAATTTCAAATTCAGCCATCAGTTTTCAAATTTTTATATAAGCTGATAAGCATGAAGGGATTTGATGATATACTTGGCATTTATAACTCTATAATGGCTAGGAGTACAAACAAAGATAAATGCAATGCAGAAATATTTTATGAATGAAGAATGATATCAAGAATCTGATCACGAAGGGTTTATATTTCAGCGCATAACAACAAGTCTGTATTTAGTTTTTCAGTTTCAGGGGTAGATGTGAAATGTATAACATTCTTAATAATGAAGGGAGGAGTGATATCCCAACACCCTCTAATGTTTATTAGGTTATAGTTAACAAAAAGAAAGCTTAACGACGTTAACATTACTAATTATAAGACATTTTAGTAAACGGTGATAGCTTGATTAAATTGTTTTTAATAGGAAAACTCAGCAATTGTTTCCCAATGTTGCAGCTGAATCAGTTTTTCTATAGCAATCACACATGTAGTTCTAGCAGTATCAAAGCACATCTCTAGCAACTTTTCATCCCCTAGTAAACATAAAGTGGGTTGTCAAATTCTAGGAAACATGTGGACTGTTTTATTTTCATATTTCTAATTATTTTCTACATCACAGTAACTACCTCTTATGTTTTGTGTTCATTATTCAAAGGTAAAATTCACTTATTAATAAAAGACATCAATCTAGTTGAGAAACCCGTACCAAAGGCATAACCTGCTCATTAGTCATTACAAATCAAATACACGTCGAAATCCTAATGCAATTCTTTTAGATTCTTAAAAACACCACCTGGGCATGGACTCTCCAATGTTTTTTCATAGGCTGAAACGTAAGTCAAAGTACTATGACACCTAATAATAGTTCATACATATCAAACCTAATTACAATTGGTTTATGTGGAAATAGATATACCAAAATGATACAGGGTGGAGCAAATACACACATTATGTACACATTTTCTCAACGTTCGATCAGTAAACTGAAGGAAGAAACATAAACGTATAGCTAATTGATAAAAGCTATGTTAGAGATGAAGAGATGTCATCGCTGAGACATGGAGGTGATCAATTAACTTCGCAAAGATATTAAGCGACATAGATGTGAGCTGAGAAGAATAGAACCGATCAGAGAAACTTGATATACAGAGTAGACGATTACAGAGAAACTTGGTTTATGTCATAACCCATTATATAAAGGCCTAAGAAGAGAAATTAAGAACAGATATTTGGTTCACCAAAAAAAAAACAGATCTTTAATTGGCGATATAAGGTCAAGAGTTTACCTGCAGATTCAGGAGAAGAAGTGTTGGAGCGAGCGGGAGCAGGTATGTGAGATAGACAGAAGATAGCAGGTCGTTGATTCCGGGAAAGAATTCACCAGCTGCGCGCGGATCGATTGGAGAAGATCAGATATGGTCGTCCAAGGGTTTAGATATACAACATCAGCATCCGGTATATGCGTAAGGAGTTAGATTTATTATTGACAATATATGAAGTCGAGATTTTACCTGCCAATTCAAGGCCGCAGAAGTTATGAGTTTCTTCGACGCTGGTGTTCTGGAGCAAGCGTAGGGAGGTAGACGGAAGAAATTAGGGCTTCCAAATAAACAAAAGCGGCGGGTGCATGGTTAAGGATCGAGTTAGATTCGATTTGGGAATAAATTGTTAGCGGGAAAACTAAATGTAAGCGGCAACCCGTGGTTTTAAGATTGAATCAATTTTTAAAAAAAAAATTGTTTTGCATTTGACCTAATTAGATGTAACACTTTTCAATAATGTTACATAAACAGTCTTCATTATTTACTCCGTATAATACTTACTCCGTATTATTTGATGCAACACTTTGAAAATATGTGTTACATAATACTTATTAATAATACTTATTAATATGCAATACTTTTTGTTATGTGTTGCATATTGTATCATTTGTATATATTTATGTAACACTAATTAATAAGTGTTGCAGATTTTTAGTCTTTAATTTAATATGCAACATAATTCAAAGTGTTACACACTAAGTGTTACAAAAACTTTATTTTGTTGTAGTGTCTTGAACTTTGTGTTCATTGTCATAAGTGACTTGTTCAATCAATTCTTTGATACGCTCGTCACGAGATGCTAGCTCAATCCTTGCCTTTCTTAAGTCTTCCACAAAATCGAGTAAAGATGATTTTAATTCTTCGAGTTCGTGTTGAGGATAAGCTGAAATTCCAGAGTCATTCTCGAAGGAGTACTTGTTAGTGTTGGTGTAATGATTTTCTAGCCTTTCGTGGTAATTTTCATAATAATTAAAATCATCATGATAATTATCTTGATAGGAAAAATCATCATAGCCTTCAAAGTTTTGCCCTTGGTGGAAATAGTTATCTTGAAATTGGTAATCTCCATACCCCAAATGTGGATTTTTGCACCATTGATTGTTATCCTCATAACCTTGTCCATAATATCCTTCATTTTGATTATTTTGAAAAGTTTGTTGTTCATGCTAACATAGTGATATGGTGGTTGAGAATGAAAGAATTCACTTGAGTAATCCATGAGAAAATCTCAAGCAAACACGTGAGAACAAAACAAAAAAGAAAAAGAAAGTCTCCCTAACTTGAATTCGCCCATGCTAAAATCAAAATCAAGAAATCACCGTGCCATTCCCCGGCAACGGCGCCATTTGATAACCGCTTTCGCGGCGTTGTAGTAAAACGGAGTCTAACTTTTCGGTTTTTCCCCGAGTATCGTGTCTCTCGAGGAATGGCGGAGGAGCTTCTTGATTTTAAGTCCAGTCACAAGTTATCGCAAATTATTGGAAGCTTTCCAAATCAAACTTTTGATTGATTTTCTAAACTACTTTTTGGAAAGGAAAGTAAATTAAATTGTGCAAATACTAATGATGACTCAAAAATAAACTAAAGAAAAAATATAATATTAAACTTAAATGGATTGATGCAAATAAGGGCAATGAATTGAGTAATTAGAAATGGATATATTCTTGGACCTAGTAATTAGGGAAATTAAAACTAAAATTGGACTAATAATTTCTTTCCTCATAGACAAGAATGCAAACTATTTTCATTAATTTATCCTATTTCTAGGTGTCATTAATGTGTTCAAAATCGTTGGCTTGAATTAAATTCTAACCTCATAGACAAGGTAGAAATAATTCTCCAATATTTTAATTAATAAAAATAGCCAAATTCATTAACTAGTTAAACTCTTTATTTTAGCAATTGAATTTATCTCTCATAGACAAGATGTAAATCCCTTTCATTAAATTATCCTATTTCTAGGCCTTATTAATGTGCTTGAATATGGTTGGCTTAAATTATTTTCTAATCTCATAGACAAGTTAGAAACAATTTTCCAAGAATTTAATTAATGAATATGGCTAACAATTATTAATTACTATTTCATCATTTCAAACAACTAGTCCAAATTATTAATTTTAATCCCTAATTTTCGGTCAACAAGTCAATCCATATTCCTTTAGTCAATTCATGCCCAAAACAAATTTAGCTAATAAACATCATTTTTTCAATTAACAATATAATGAATATATTCAACATTAACAAGGAATTACACATGGATGATAGCTAAAATTTAAACAAAGCTTATATTCTGGAACAATAAACTTATAGGAACTAAAATATAATTTTCTGGAATTTTTCCCGAATTTTATAACCTAAAATCCAATTTTAACAACTAATTGATAATTTTCCCAATATTAACTAGAAAATACAAAAAAAGCAACTACAAATATTCTAAATTCGTTCTAAATTTTATATTGACTACTAGGAGTGATATTACTGTGAATTAAACTGGAATTAGGAGAGAAACTATTTTTTTGCCTTTTTTGAGTATTTAATTTAATTTATGCAATAATAACAACTAAATGCCGGAATTAATTAAAATTTACTTCTACTTCGTAAAAATTAACTTTATTTTGATAAATAACTACATTGAGGCTAGTAAACAACTATATAATTAATTGGAATGAATGTAATGTCAACAACTATTTTATTCAAATTTAAGAAGAAAATGCGAAATAGTTGAATAATTTTCTGAAAATTTTAGAAGCACAGATAGAAACAACTAAGTACAGATTCAGATTCTACTCATTGAAAGGATGAAAATACATATAAAGAACTCACAATTCGGAGATAAAATGAGAAAGATATGAAAGATTGAAGCTAAAGGTGCAACAATGGTGGAAATCCGAGCTTTGAGGAGGAAGAAGACGCCCTTTTTGATCTGATTTGGGCTTGAAATTGGTGTGTTTGAGATGGGGAAAAAGCCTGGTATTTATAGCCCAAATTTTTCCGAAGGCACCAAGTTAGGCGGCCGCCTTTCCTCCAGCTTTGGCCGCCCTCCGTCTTGTCGCCGGCAAACCGACGTGCGCCGGTCCAGAAGGCGGCCGCCTGCCGTTTCTGTCTGGCCGCCTGCCGTCGAATCGCACCGGCCGGTTGTGCCGCAGGCGGCCACTGAGGGCGGCCGCCCTCCGTCCTCCGTCGGCAGCCTTCCGTCTTCTGCTGGTTCGGGTCAAAGTCAACGGTTGACTTCTGATTTTTCAAAGGCGGCCAAGCAGGCGGCCAGATTGGGGGCCTTTTTGGGCGCCTTCTGCTAGTTCGGGTCAAAGTCAACGGTTGATTTCTGATTTTTCAAAGGCGGCCAAGCAGGCGGCCAGATTGGGGGTCTTTATGGGCGCCTTCTGCTAAATTTGTCTGGCAAATGCTGTGTTTCCTGCTCTTCAAGGTTGTCTTCTGGATCACTTTGAAATAATGCTTGCTTCTCCCGGTATGAATTCATTTGTTACTCAAATTGACTCATTTTGTGCTCAATTGACCCGAAATCCCGGCAAACATATTATGAATGTGATTTTCACCTGATTTAATGAAACTTGAACCAAAATATCTAAAACGTGCCTTTTCTTTCTATTTTCAATCAAAAATCGCGTAATTTTGATAAGAAAAATAAGTACAAAAATGGACTTATCAGGCTTCCACCCTTAAACTTTCACAATTTTTTCAACACGGATGGATGAGAGTCAAATTTTATTCTTTAAGTTCATAAACATATAGTCTGGAACAATCAGCTTGCTGATTTACAGAAGACGTTAAGCAGTAGGCTTAATTCTTCCCTACAGACTTAGAAGAACCAATAGACTCTTACTACTCCTTTGAGTGTTAGAGTCACAAAGGTAGCTTCTTTTATATGCAAGAAATAATAGAGGCTTCAACTGTTTACCTTCCACACTTTACCTTTCAGAATACACAACAGGGCTAAGCCTGAGGCTCCATGCCTCCATCATCATTCATGTATGCACATATAAACATAGCTCATATACCTTTCTCATATGCATATTGCAACATAAGGCATTGAGGCTCCATCAGTATTGACATATGCATAATCAAATATTAGGCATACAAGTATACAACTTTAAGAATTCAGAACAAGCCATCATTCATCATCATTCACATATGCATAATCAAATATTAGGCATACAGCTTTAAGAATTCAGAACAACCCTCAGTCCATCATCATTCACATATGCCTAATCGGACATTAGGCATACAGCTTTAAGAATTCAGAACAACCCTCAGGCTCCATCATTCATCATCATTCACATATGCATAATGAATTAATCATACATTAGGCAAACAATTTTAAAAATTCAGAACAAGCCTTAGTTCATCATCATTCACATATGCTGATATGCACAATCAAACATTAGGCATACAACTTATAGAATTCAGAACAACCCTCAGGCTCCATCATTCGTCATCATTCACATATGCATACTCATACCTTAGGCAAACAGTTTTAAGAATTAAGAACAAGCCTCATTACATCATTATTCACATTATCACATATGTTGATATAGTGATATGCATAATCAAACATTAGGCATACAGGTTTCAGAATTTAAGACAACCCTCAGTCCATCATCATTCACATATGCATAATAATAAATGATATTGGCATACGATTATACAACTTTAAGAATTTAGATGAAACTCAGGCTCCATCATCATTCAAACATTAGGCATACAGGTTTAAGAATTCTCAATACTCAGACTCTCACAGAGTCAGAGTTCACATTTCAAATATGCATAGTTTAGTACTCAGAAAATCATTTTTTAACACTTAGTCAGTGAGGAGAAACTGAGCATACATTCATATATTATTCAGCATTAACACATCAACATCAACATCAACATCATCATAGATTCATTATCACTCGTCAAATGTATAAGGGTATTAAGCATGAATTACATTATCAACATCATCATACATTCATACTATCAATTTATCAACACATAAATACATAACAAATTCACAACAAAACCGTAGATATAAATACCTCAGAGTATGGCTGGACTCGGGCCGGTTCGGGCCCGGTTCGGGCCTGGGCCCGGCCGGGCCTCGGGCCAGAAAACTAGGGCCCGGGCCCGAACCGCCGGTGGGCGGTTCCGGTTCCGGTTCCGGGCCAAACCGGGCCGGGCCGGGCCGGGCCGAACCGGCCCACTTAATTTTTTTTTTTTTTTTTGGTCTCCTATTTAATCCCCTACCCCTCCCCCTCAACCCCAAACCATCCCAAACCACCTCAAATGGCCCAAAATACCTAATCCAACCTAAAACTTAAAAAAATTTCAAAAAAAAAAAAAAAAAAATTAAAATCCGGCCCGGACCGGGCCCGAACCGGCCGGGCCGGTTCACCAAAACCTGGGCCCGGGCCCGAACCGCCCAGCAGCCGGGCCGGGCCGGGCCGAACCGAACCGGTGGACCCACCGGGCCCCGGGCCGGGCCGGGCCTAACAGTAACCGGGCCGGGCCGGTTCCGGGCCGGGCCGCCCGGCCCGAGTCCAGCACTACCTCAGAGACTAGAATTAGGACTTAGGGAGTTAGGTTAAGAACTTCCACCAAATAGGTTTCGAACGAGCGAAGAACGATTTGCACCGATTAGGCGATTAGGGTTTCAGTCTTTCTGTGTGCGGACACGGGACACACACAGAGCTTCCACCAAAATACCAAAGTAAATCAAAGTACGAGAGGCTGAGAGAGGACAAAGGAGAATAACTGAGTAAGGTCTAGAGAACTGAAGGCAGAACTCACAGAGCCACAGTCACAGAGGATGAGAAGAGAGAGGATAGAGCGAAGAGTAGAAGACAGATCGAAGAAAGAGGCGGATAGGGTTTGGCCGAAGTCAGAAGTATAAGTGTGTATGTATATATAAAATACAAAACGACGTCGTTTTGGGGTTTCGGGTTTTCGGGCGGATCGGGTCTGGGTTTTATAAACCCTACCCGCAGCCCTTTAACCGCCCAAAGGCTGGCCCAAATTTCGGGTTCGGTTTGGCGGGTCGAATATCCGTACCCAATCGGATAATATCCGAAAAAAATTTCGGTTTTGTCGGGTTGGGTCGGTTCTTGCTCAGCCCTACCTATTTGAGTCATTCTTTTATTCTTTTTCCCAACCCACATTATTCCCGCCTTTCCAAAAATACTTTCCAACATTTTTTAATAAAAAAATAATTGAGTTGGAATTGCCAATTGAGACAACTGGTTTGTACTATCCTCCGTTCCATAATTCTTGTAACAGTTTGACTTTCACGTTTGCCAATGCACAACTTTGAGTGTAATTATATTTAATTATGTATTAGTAAACATTATAAAAAGTTGATATTTTGGAAATTCACATTGATAAGAGTTCAATAACATTTTATACGTAATAATTTGATTATGTATATTAATAGAAAATCATGGTCAAAGTAAGATCTGTGAATAGTGTAAAAATCATAATGTTGCAAGAATTATGGAACGGGAGAAATATTATTTTAGCCTAACTCCCGTCGGAAACCCAACTTCCTACTCCCGCGATTTTGAACCCTAAATTGAACTCCAAAAAAGCCGGTGTTTTCATCCTTTCCTCAGAACCGAGAGGCCAGCTTCGTATAACTAAGGACATTATACGTATTACCAAGCAACAAGGAGAAGAATTAAGCCGGCCTTTTGATCTGGAAGCCCCATGGATGAACAAATAATGATGGAAATTCTACTCCGTTTGCCACCCAAATCGATCTATAGATTCAGGGTCGTGTGTAAGACCTGGAACGAACTGATCTCCGGTCCCTTTTTTATCGAGAGATACGACACCAGGCTGCGGCGGCACGGCGGTCCAGCTTTGTTGGCCTTATTCCAGAGAACACAGTCTAGCCCTTATTATTATCGCCCCAAATCAAAGAAACGCAAACCAGCCGCGACGAACCTACTTCCTCTTGATCTTCCTGGTAATAGCGAAATCAAGCGTCAGTCTCTTAAATTAGACGATTGCGAGTTCATAAATTCGTCAGGTGGGCTGATCCTCTGCCGCAATTGTAACCATGATGACATTGAAGATTACTATGTCCTGAATCTTATTACTGGAAAATTTGTCTCGTTGCTGCCGGCACCACTGCAGTATAGGTGCGCATCCATCGGGTTGATGTGCGAGGAGAATGAAAATAAACTGATGGCCAAGTACATAGTCGTCCGAACAGGTTACGGATATGAACAAGGCCATCCTACTTTCATAGGGATCCAGATTTACTCCTCTGAGACAGGCGCCTGGGCTTCCAAACCCTCTGTAAGGCTCCAAGCTAAACCCTACACATATCCTATTTCGGGGCATCCTTTAGTGATGAATGGTATTTTCCACTGGTACAGGGACAAAATGGCACTTTACCGTCCCCGTATAAATACTGTCCAGATGATTGTTGCCCCTCAGGATCGTTATATTAATTATTTCCAAACTCACGCTTTTACAAGGTCAACAATTGAGGACGGAGACATTTTATGGTTCGCCACATTGGATTCCAATTTGATGGAGGTTTTCATGCTCCCAAAGTCTGCAGAAGATGGAGTTAACTGTGTGAGACCGACTACCATACCCCGTAATGAGTGGGTGTTGATGTACCATATGAGTGTGGATTCCGTTTGGAACGATATCGCCTTAGTGTCATCAAGGACGAGGCGGAGGACCATCAAGGATACATGGGGGAAGACCAGAGCAAGGTCCATTTTCATGGATGCCTTTTTTCCTGCTAATAAGAAGAAGAAGACTTCTCTTGCCCTCATTCTCAGGGTTGAACTAGGGGACATATTTCTGTATGACCTTGACCGATCGATCGAACCCATAAGATATCATGGTCGTATGGTTACCACGTATGAGGTTGGATATGATTCTTATACTCTAACATTGTGCCCTTACTTAGAACCTTCTTCCCTCTCCGCATATGTTCTTAAGTAGGCTGGTTGAGTGATTATTATGTTAGTTAATGAATCTGATTTGTTTGATATTAAGACTTTCTTGCATTTTTCTTTTAGAATATGATTAGTGTGTTTTTGCAAATGTGAGCTGTGAATCCTGTGATTACTTTCTCCTCTTTCTATCCCTTTCACTTCCATATAGCGCCTTGATTCCTTGCATTACTTGTGATATGCTTAATATACTTTCATGGAAATCATAGTAAAAGGCTTCTTTTTATATACTCTGTATATATTTTGTGATGTGGAATGGCTTGAAGTTATAAACAATCTATTGGTTCATTTATTAAAAATGTCAAAGTGAGTATTGTAAAAAAACTAAGGTTTATGAAAACATTTACCAGGGTATAAAGTAAGAAAAAAAATAACCAAAGCCTTGAAGAATTGAAACGTATGACGGTATGATTAAGATACCCTCTTGTCTTCCAGAACTTGCTCCCTTCGATTATAGTCTAATCCCAACCCTCTACAGGAAACTAATATGAGGTATGAGTTCTGACTTAAGGATTGAAAGTTTTTGGTGTATCTATCTCCTAATATATGCTAAATAAACACAAGAATTGGTTAAAGTGTTCTTATAGAAACTTAGAAAGCATATATATAATCCACGTATTTAATATTTAAGCAATATTCCATGTTTCATTTTTTAATGAGAAGGGATACAAGTGTGAGCAATGTGGGGCTGGTGTCCCTTTTTTTGTAAGTTGTTCTAGTTATTCCAAAATTTTAATATCATACTTCGTGTTGGAAAATATTGAAGGATGGTAAAAATACTGATTCTAATTGTAGGCATATTTTGTATATCTGGACCATCTGGTAAAGAAATTAAGGATGGTAGTATTTGAGAAGAAAAGGTAAAGTTATTTTGAATGAGATATCTAATAGCTGTCTGGCTGGTCACATAATATACGCAACAGATTGTTATTTTTTCAAGCAAGGTGCTGCCGCTAGAAGATTTTAATTCTGAAGTTCTATGGCTATATTGTAAAAACGAAAAACATTACAGTGAATGCCTATTTGGGTAAAACGAATCTTTCAAAACTTAGGTTATCTAGTAATCAAACATATGAGGAACCAAAGGTAGGACCATCTAATTATTTAAGATTTGGAATTTAAGTTGACAGTAAACACATTTTTGTCATAAGACTCGACGCAACCCGGGTTGGTCAACCTGTAAAACCGGAGATGCAGTGGGTGACTGGGCCTGATACAGGGTAACCCACATGGCCACTGTGAGGATCGTTTTCTTCCGTCTTCGGCTCAGGTCTATCTACACACACTCTCACACACCACACTAGGAGGAAGCTATAGCACACCAATATTTTACTCTCAACTAAGACCTCTCTACACTCTCACACAAAGCATAATGAAGAAAGAGAAACTTCTCCTTCTCTCTACACTTCCAGTCTTTTGACTTCCGGAAATGGAATTCCGGCAGGAACAACGCCGAACTCCGTATCACTTCAACCATGGACAAAGGTCCTACATTCAAAACCAATCCCTAGGAAACTTCTCTAGCTATTGGAACCGCAAGGGGAAGAGGACCTGTGACAGGGAAGACTGCTACTTCACCTACCAGAAAGCTTCTCAAAAGATTCAGGATTACACACGCCCGTCCCTCCCAACTCACTACAGCAGCCCTCATACGCACTGGAATGCTAGTCCCTGTTACAACACTCACGACAACAACTACAGAAGAAGCATAATTGAATCGCACAGAGGTATTCGTTTCAACACTAACCCCTATCTTCACCCCTATCATCCGGAAATAATCCCGACCCCTGACTTCAACCGGGGGGAAAGACCGGTCAGATTTCCGAGTGATGTACACCCCAGAACTCAATCGAGTGATGTCACTCGTCTTCTTCCCCTCCGCACCTCCTACGGAGAAGAAACGGACGGCTATTGGAGCACCGTCCACAGACGAAGGCGCTCGAGTCACCATCCCAGGCAACGAATCACACACTCCCACCACTTCTCGGATTCACCTCGGTCAGTTGAAAATCCAAATCGTTTCATTTTACTTGAATCTGATGAAGACTATGCCTTTTATTCCCCACCCACACAACAGTATATTAATAAAGAACAGACTCATCGAATCAAAAAAACCTTCAGCCACAGAGCCGATGCGAACTACCGACGTTTTGGGGTACAACGCGGACCTGAGATTCAAAATCGATCTCAGCCTGAAGAGGCGCTCGGAAAGAAACAGCCAAACAGGGCAACCAAAGGCATGGAGAAGTCTGTCACTGAACCAGTCTCGCCGATTTTGTCACCTGCGCCGGGAATCTTAGCCGGAAACGGAGAAGCTGATAAGGCTAAGTCGGTAGGTCCATTAACGAAGGACGACAGTCTGGATTGTCAGGTTCAGTCTAATACTACCAAACCGGGAACAGCTAACGTGATAGGGCTTGACCCAAGTACCTCATCCAGAACATGGGCTGACATTCTACGGGGGTGACAAGGGCAAAACAACTTGGGCCCCTGCGGAACTCCTATCACACGCAGGAAATTATCCTCTTCATAATATTATTACCTCCCATACGGATATTCTCAGATCAGAATCTGCTGCCATTACACAGGATTCCGAAAAATTTCACTTCTTTGGAGAAGAAGGATTTGACTCTATCAAATTAGAATCAAAGACCTTTAAGTTTGGAATCAGAAACAGGGAAATTTCAATTTTGGAAATCAAGAGATCTCAGTTGCACAAAATCAGTTTCAATCTTGAATTGACTCCTCTAATCATCCGCTATATTTATCAGCTGACAGGAACCGACCTTACCTACAAGCATCTAAGAAGATTTGGGTCTATCTCGGTCTCTTCAAATTTTAATAAAGCCGGTAGCATCATCAAGATTGCCAAAGATAAAGGAACTTTCATTTTAATTCCTGTGGGCCCACAAAAATCTATATTGCTCCAATTCCTGGCGGTCTTTTCTAATTTTGTGGGAGTCTCTGAAGTAGTACAGGAGGAACCTATGCACCAGTTACTAGAAAACACGCCAATCACAGAAGAGCCAACATCAATTTCCAAACTTATTTTTGATTGCCAAATTCAAGGAGCATACTCAGAGAAAGAATGGTCTCCTACTCCAGTGGAACAACACAAACTTGTTCAGGCTTACTCAGATGCTTCAGACAACTTTTACCAGTCAGACGACTCTTTTTTCATGGACGACTTCCTGGGACATGCAACTGAAAGTGATCGCCGTCCCCCTATTTCAACTCCGGAAGAAATCGTGAAATCAAAATTCAACAGAACGATATGCAAAAAGTCCAAATTTGTTACTTCAGAAAATTGCCTGCCGACGGACAACTTGAACACGCAAATCAAAATTTACAGGAAATCTCAAAAGAATAAGAGGCGGCACAACATGAGGACTAGGTCCCAGTCTAGAGAATTTCCTTGGGTGTAATTTTAGGCTTTATTTTCTCTGTACTTTTTACTTTGTTTCTTTTATTTCCTTTCCGATTTGTACTTTTGACTTTTATCAATAAAATTCTCTGTTCCAAAAAAAAAAGTGAGCTTTGCTCTCTGGAAGTGTTACTCTCGCAGGCTGCTCAACAAGGGTAGAAGCAAGGCTTCTATATAGTAGGCTAGCTGACAGATAGAAAGTCACGGGTAAGACCAAGACAAGAGGGTCACAGGTGATGCAATACAAAAAAGCCTCACATGTTACCTAGACAAGGAGTGCAGCAGACATAAGCATAGGAGGGGCCAGCCAAGTGGGTGAGCCAACACTCAAACAGGTATATTATTGATCAGATAGTATACCAAGGTACCAAAGTGGGAGTAAAACAATAGGGTGCAAGCCTCAGCAAATAAAGTGGAAGGGAGGTCTTGGTAGGACCAATACCCCCAACATTCTCCACCTTATTGGTCCTAGGTGGTGTAGAGTAACAATACAAAGTTGTGACAAGACTCATCATCCCGAGTCACCTGGAATATCAAAAAGACAAAACGGGCAAACACTTTATTACGCAACCCACAGTTATCCACAGTCAAAGTTTAACACGCGTTTACAGGACAAGTGCTTCTCAGCAGAAAGACACTTGGTACCCATATTCGCGGGGTTAAACTCGGACGGGATCTTGCACAGCTTGACTCCACCTGCATCAACAATATCACGTATGAAATGGAACCTAACATCAATATGTTTAGTTCTATCATGAAATACAGGATTTTTGCAAAGTTGGATAGCCAATTGGCTATCCGAGAAAATGGTAACTCCCTTTTTGAGAAACCTAATTTCAGAGACAAGGCGTTTGAGCCAGATGGCTTCCTTCAACGCTTCTGTGGCTGCAACATACTCAGACTTAGTGGTAGAAAGGGCCACAATAGGCTGTAGTTGAGACATCCAACTAATGCAAGAGCCATACAAAGTAAAAACATAAGAAGTGGTTGACTTCCTGTTATCTCTATCATTTGCATAGTTAGAATCAACATAACCAATCAATTCAATACCAGTATCATATTTAGAGAAAATTAATCCATGCTTCACAGTAGAAATCAGATATCTAAGCAACCACTTAAGAGCATTCCAATGGGGCAAACCAGGGTTGGACATATATCTACTCAAGCAACTAACCGCATATGCAATATCAGGTCTAGTGCTACCCATAAGATACATAACCGGCCCTATTGCGCTGGAATAGGGCACAAATTTCATTTTCTCAATTTCAGGAGTAGTCTTGGGAGACTGGTCCTTACTTAACACAAAGTGAGATGCCATAGGGACATTAACAGTACAAGCAGATAAGATATTGAATTTACTCAAAACATTTTCTATGTAAGAAATCTGATTCAAAGTAAGAGTACGCTTACTCCTATCCCTAACAATGTTTATGCCTAGGATCCTCTTGGCATCACCTAGGTCTTTCATGGCAAAATTCGCACAAAGGCATTTTTGCACATCTTTAATAACATTCAGAGAAGGACTAATTATCAGCATGTCATCCACATAGAGTAACAAAAATACAGGCACAACAGAAGTATTCTTGAAATATAGACAATGATCACAAACAGATTTTTGGAACTTCAAAGATATCATGCATTTATCAAATTTGATGTTCCACTGCCTAGGGGATTGCTTCAGGCCATACAATGCCATCCTAAGCAAACAGACATGCTCACTTCTCTTGGGATCCACAAAGCCCTCAGGCTGGGTCATATAAATCATTTTGTCCAATTCACCATGCAAAAATGCAGTAATTACATCCATTTGTTTCATTTCCCAGTCATGGTGAGCAACTAAAGCAAGCATCATACGAATAGTGGTGAATTTAACAACAGGAGCAAAGATTTCTGCATAATCTACCCCCTCTTTTTGAGTAAACCCTTTCGCAACCAACCTAGCCTTAAACCTAACATCACTAAGTTCTTCCTTAACCTTAAACAACCACTTACACTCAACTACCGAACAGTTGGGAGGTCTAGGTACAAGGGTCCAAGTCTGGTTCACTCGCAAAGAGTCAATCTCACTTTTCATGGCACTAATCTATTTCTGAGACTCTTTGGAACCTAAGGCTTAACGGTAGGTCTTAGGTTCATTCAGCTCTAGGGATTCAAACACAGAAAATGCAAACATAGAAGTATCATGCACAATGAAAGCATAATCAGGCATACTATCAGTAGTTCTCCTGATAGCCCTTCTACTTCTATCTCTAGCAAGTTGATAGTTATGCAAATCATCACTACTAGGCTCCACATGCAACTCATGCAAATTACTATTATCATGAAAATCAGGTTCAGCACCCATATCATGCAAATCATGCTCAATATCATGCAAATGCTCCACCTCACTCGAGGTGGTGGGACTATCATGCTCAGAGGAATCAGAATCATGCATAACAATATCATCAGTAATAACAGGATCAACAGATAAAGGACTAGCATCAACAGGTACAGACTCCACCTCACTAGGAGTACTATCAGACCTAGACTCAGGATTAGAAATAGACTCGGTCAAGCAAGGAAAATCAGTTTCATTGAACACCACATTTCTGCTAAGGACCACCTTAAAGCCTACTTGGTTCCTATCCCATAACCTGTAACCCTTTACCCCCTCTGGATAACTTAGGAAGACACATTTCTTAGACCTAGGATCCAACTTATCAACCTGTTGATGTGCATACGTTGCACAACCAAACACCCCAAGGTTAGACATATCAAGAGGCTTACCAGTAAAGACGGCTTCAGGACACTTACCACCAAGAGGGACAGACGGGGACCTATTAACCAAATAGGCAGCAGTAGTAACTGCTTCACCCCAGAATTTCTTAGACAAACCAGAGGTAGCTAACATGCTTATAACCTTATCCAACAGAGACCTATTCATTCTCTCTACTATCCCATTCTGTTGGGGAGTATAAGGCACAGTTTTGTGCCTTCTTATCACACAATCCACGTACAGCTTATCTATCTCCTTATTACAGAACTCTAACCCATTATCGGTCCTAAAGGTTTTAACCTTCCTGCCAGTCTGGTTTTCAACTAGGGTTTTCCACTCCCTAAACCTCACAAACACATCAGACTTGTGTTCTAAAAGGCAAACCCACACCTTCCTAGAAGAGTCATCAATAATAGAAAGGAAATATTTTCTACCCTCGTGGGTAGGAACACTGACAGGACCCCAAACATCGGCATGAACATATTCAAGCACAGACGAATACTTAGACAGATTAGGGTAAGGGGAAGGAGGGGAGCTGACTCTATGCTGCTTGCCTAACACACATGATTCACAGAAAGGCACAGAAGTCACAGAGTCCTTACCAAAATAACCAGCCCTTCGCATGACATCTAAACCCTTGTTGCTCATATGTCCTAGCCTATTATGCCACAAAGAGGTCTTATCAGAACATAAAACATTCACAGACTCAGCAAAAGGTTTAGCATGACACACATAAAGGTTATTCACCTTCTCAGCTTTAAACAACACAAGAGAATTTTTCAAGATTTTCATGCAACCATCCCCCATTTTCCCTGTAAACCACTACTCTCCAAAGCAGCAACAGATAACAAGTTATGACACAAATCAGGGACATGCCTCACATTCTTAATGGTAAACATAGAGCCACAAGAAAACTTCAGACATATATCACCAACACCAAGCACATTGCATCTCTTATTATCAGCTAAGGAAACGTAGCCACTATCACATAATTCATAAGTAGAAAACAAATCTCTAAAAGGGGACATGTGATAGGTACAACTAGAGTCAATCAACCATTCATGCTCAGACAGGGAATTTCTCACAGAATTAACATGGTCACAAACCATCAAAATGTCACCAAGGTGACATCTATCAACATTTACACTAGCATGCTCGGTCTTCTTAGGGTTAGGGCAATCCTTAATGAAATGGCCAGCGTTACCACAATTGTAACACCCTCTCTTCCTAGATTTGCTCCTCTTCCTCCCAGGCTGACTAGTGTTCTTACCTTGACTATTTTACTTAGAGTTCTTAGACCTACCCTTAGATCTACCCCTAACAAGCATAGCCTCACCGGAGTCCCTGGACTGACTAGCACTACCCCTGGCATGCTTCAGGTCTAATTCCTTACTCCTTAACCCATTCACAACAATGTCTAACAAAATCTCATCCCTACCATACTTAATAGCGGACTTAACATCATTATAAGAGTCGGGAATGACATTAAGTAATACTATAGAAGTATAATCCTCTATGTGTTTATCACCTGCCTATTTGATATTCTGTATCAGTTTATTAAACACATCTAGGTTCTCATCTATATCCTTAGTCAAGTCAAGCCTAAACCTAAAGAATTTCTCTAGTAAGAACAACTTCCCGGGCAAAGAGGTATCAGTATAGAGACTATCCAATTTCTCATACAACTCCTTAGCGGACTCAAGAATACCCACTTTCCTAAGCACAGAATCAGACAAATTCAAGTAAATAGTAGAACAAGCCGTTTCGTTCATTACAATTTGCTTAGCCTTATCTTCTGATTCAAGGAAAATACCAGTGACAACTCTGAAAACTTTTTGCTGTATTAAAACAAACTTTATTTTCTGTATCCAAATATCAAAATCTGTTTTTCCATTAAATGGAAGCATACCATACTGATTAGCAGCCATGGTATCAACCACAAAAGAACACAAAGCTAAACAGACAGAATCGACAGAAAATAATCCAACCCGGGCTATAAAGTAATCACTTTAATAACCCCGGGCAACATGCAACACATAGCAAATAAGGACATTTTGGCAATTAAACAATTGTGGGCAGCAATTAAAATTAATTAATTCTACCCCTACCACCCAATAAACCACCCCTTACGCATAACAATTGAATCAAACAACACTTAGTAATTCAATTAACACACTAAAACAGTCTACAACAAAGGAGAAGGTTTAGATCGTACCTGGGGAGTTGGCGGCCGGGATTAAATCAACCGGCGGATCGCGGGGAGGGGGAATAAATTAAATTAAATCCGGAATATTACAAATAGGAAGTTTATCGAAAACTTACCATCGCGAAACCCTAGGAGAGCGTTTCGACCTTACCTACCCAATTTTTTAAAAAATGGGATTTTTCTAAGAAGTTGACTGACTATTGACCGGCGTTGACCGGCGTTGACCGGCGTTGACCTGCGGTTGACCGGCGTTGACTGGTGGTTCACTGGTCTAGTGCCCAGCCCAAATCTAGCAACAGCTTCAAAGTCCAACAGCCTGGTCCAGCAGCTCAGCTCCAGCAGTCCAAATCCAGAAGCAGTCCAGAAGCTTCAGCCCAGTTCTAAACAACGCAGGTCCAGATCTCGCCAGCCCAAAATAGCGCCCAACTCGAGGAGTCCAGAAGTATCAGCAGCTTTCTTCAGCCCAGCAGTCCACGGGTCCACGCGTCCAGCTACAGTAGCACAGGGGCTTTCTTCTTCGTTGAATCGAGAAAGACCCAGCGCGATAAACTCCCTCCGTTTTCTGCGAACTGTTCTCTTTGCTTCGTTCTAGACCTAAGCGTCCAGCTCGCCCAGGTCCTCTGTTCATCCACGCAGCTTGAACGACCAGTCCTGGATTTGGGACGGATGCTTCCCGGCGGACGGACGACGGACGGCGCAACTTCCAGGCGGCGATGGCGGGGCGGCAGATCTCCATCTCCGGCAGGAATCGCACTCCAGTCGATTCCTGAAGATTCCAACCCCAAATAACTCCAAGACGACGACAGCTCACGTCCTTGGGGATGAACGGCCACAGGCGGTGCTTCAAGGACCTCCAGCGAGCTTCAATCGGCGGCGGCAGACGGGGGTTCTGAGCTCTGATACCACTGTTAGGATCGTTTTCTTCCGTGTCTGACTCAGGTGTATCTACACACACACTCTCACACACTTCACTAGGAGGAAGCTATAGCACACCAATATTTTACTCTCCACTAAGACCTCTCTACACTCTCACACAAAGGAAAGGAAGAAGAAGTGAGCTCTGCTCTCTGGAAGTGTTACTCTCGCAGGCTGCTCAACAAGGGAAGAAGCAAGGCTTCTATATAGTAGGCTGGCTGACAGATAGAAAGTCACACGTAAGACCTAGACAAGAGGGTCACGGGTGATGCAATACAAAAAAGCCTCACATGTTACCTAGACAAGGAGTGCAGCGGACAGAAGCAGAGGAGTGGCCAGCCAAGTGGGTAAGCCAACACTCAAACAGGTATATTATTGATCATATATTATACCAAGGTACCAAAGTGGGAGTAAAACAATAGGATGCAAGCCTCAGCAAATAAAGTGGAAGGGAGGCCTTGGTAGGACCAATACCTCCAACAGCCACATATTAGTCCAAACAGCCTAACTTGTCCAAACCCATTGACCTGCTCAGCTGCTCATAACCGAACCCACTGACCCGTAAAGCACTTTTTCCCCATTTGGATAATAGCGGTTTGAGCAACCCGCAGATTAATTTCAATTGCAAAATGCTGTAAAATTTAGCGGTTAGGCAACAATCCGTTAAATAACAAACAGGGCCTTTAACTGGTTGCCTAACATACTTCAAAAGAACTTTGTCCGGGGAGGGGGGAGTTTACTTGTTGCAATTGCAGCCGCTATTGATTGACTATTCACTGCTACTAGGTAGTCAAATTTGTCAAGTGCTTTCTTCAAGTGTAATTATATTTTCTTTCATATCAAGTTTATGTTAAAACCGATTATTTCTTATTGTTAATAATCAAAATAATAATACCTAATATTTAATGTAGTATACTTCCCCATAATGTGATGATGTATACAATATTTATGAAATATACTTCCCCAAAATATAATTATACAATATCTAACGATTTTGTAAATATATATATATATATATATATATATATATATATATATATATATATATATATATATATATATATATATATATATATAGGGATAAGATCAGATACAAAGTGTGCTTCCCATACAAAATGCAAAATCATCTTATCCGTTGAATATTACAAAACCAATGGTTTAGATTTCTTTGACAACTAATACACAACCGTATTGGTGGGGAGAAACGTTATCCTCTAACCACTTTCTGCGGACAAGCAGTTAGTGGAGGAATTATCACATCCTCACCCTTAATCTAATTAATATGAATGACTAGGATTAGCTTGCACTTTGTAAATTAGGATTAGTTTGTATGTGATCCTAAATCTATATATATATATATATATATATATATATATATATTCATATATATTGGCCATGAAATTCCAAGTGATCTTTGGATATTGTTAAACACTTTATATCCTCGAAAAACTGTGTTTTCCATGATTATTACATAGGGAAAACGGTCAGATAGGTTTTCGAACTTACATAAAAAGGTCAAATAAGCTCTTATATAAGAGACTATGTTCGGCCACGCCATTTGGGGTGGTTCCCGGTGGACATTTTGATGAAAGTTTTTGAGCATCTTAATCATTAAGTCTAGTTTACTCATACCAAATTTCAGCTAAAACTTCAATTGGAAAGACATTCAAATGAATTCTTGAGGATAACTGCGCAGTTAAAGCAACCGTCGCAATTTTAATTCTGCGCACCCAAAAACGCGGCAGTTTTAAATGCGTGTATCGTATTAAAATAATGATAATGAGCCTCAAGTCATGCCCACAACATATTTCTGCAGTGACATTTTATTTCTTCCTATATGAACTGAGTTTAGATGTTATTTATTCTTATTTATTTTCGGCAATTATTTTCTTGTAATTTGAAAATATTTAAGAATAATCGCTTTTATGGCTACTTGTCACAAAATGAAAAATGTCAACCTAACAATAGACGCAGGAAAGAGACTTCAACGATTGAGTTTATCGGCTTGCAGACAAACCAGGACGGCAGTTTCACTATATTTGAGAGAATTTTTTGGTAGAAGGCAAATCCTGCTCATTTGAATGAGAACTTCTTGTTATACACACTTTTATACTCACTTTATACACACTTATCGGTGAAGGGTTTTTATTTTTTTATTTGTGAGTCCGATTCACAGACAAAATAATTTGCACAGACATATTTTGTCTGTGATCAGGATTCACAGACAAAAAAAAACTCTTCACAAACATAGTGAGTATAAAAGTAGATATAAAGGTGTGTACAAACAGTTTTTGTTGTTCAAATAAGGATACCAAGCTATCTCAAAATTTCAGAGGATGGGTGTTACTTTGTTATATACTCCGTATTCATCAACGTCATATAAGAGGGTAATTGTCCGCTTTTGATATATAATAATACACAATTTTTGCACATAAATAAAGCTCATGGGCTTGGATGCACATTATTAACAAAATAAATAACAAGTCTAGGGTTTTTTTGCCCCTTTCCCAACAAAGAAAAGGGAAAAGGTACATATATACCCCTATAGTATAGATGCAGGAACAAATATACCCTTGTTCTATTTTTCGAAACAAATATACCCCTAAATTTTGAAAAAGGTACAAAAATATCCCTCATGTTCTTATAAAGGACAAAATTAATCATTATTGACTTTAAATTAATAAAATAAATTTCAAAAAACAACAAAAAATCAAAAATTCAAAATTAAAATATAAAAGAAATTAAAAAATGTAATTGTGTCCAATTCTCCCTTTTGGTTTTTGTATCACAATTAAATGTTTTTAGTATATCATATCACTATTTTGTAATTTTTGGGCTATTTATCATCATGCAAAATATGTAATTTTATAGTGCAAAAAAAGCAAAAATAATTTTTTACATTGCAACACATATGTTAGCACATTTTCGAAAGAATCTTAAGTATATAGTAAAATTTTGAAATAATATTGTATACTAAAAATACTTAATTTTTAATTTTTTTATATTTCAATTTCGAATTTTTAATTTTTTGGTGTTTTTGGAAATTTATTTTATTACTTTAAAGTTAATAAGGATTGATTTGCTCCTTTATAAAAGGGAAATTTACGTAGATATTATTAAAAGATAAAGGTTTTCCCAAAATATGACCAAAAAACTCACGCATGCGTCATATGACTAATTAAGCATCGCAAGGCATGCTCCATTTAATACGTCCAGATGTAAATTCCTTTGATGTGACACCGCACCCGAACGTCCTTGAAAATTTGATTTAAAAATTCAAAGTTTATTTATTGGATTTCTGATTCCCAAACAATTGTAAAAAGATTAATGTTTTACGTAATTAATGATCGATTATTGTACTGTTCGAACTCGTAAATTAGTGTCGGGCATGCAAATACTATTTGGGTCTTATTAACAAATAAAAGAGCCCAACATTTTCTAAATAGTGATACATAATCTTTCAAGACAATCCGAGTAAGGTCGGACGGCCCAAACGTTATTTTGAGCCCAACCTGCTAAAAATAGCAAGTATTCGAGAATGGCATCCTAGACCCAATCGGGAGTGACCCACACGAATAGTAGTCCAATAATATGTATGACAAATGCCAAAATAAGTGATAGAATGATTATAGAGGAATACAAATGCCTATAGCCCATATTTGACATTATTGAGCTAAATAATGGGAGTATGATTTTCCTTCTATGATATCCATCAAGTAAATTATTGTGATGAACCTACACATATTGGGGATCAATAATGTGATGAAGGAAGTTGACTTGTTCTAAATAAATTATGATGAGTACAAAAAGACATCTTTGACAAAAGATAAAACTATAGGACCCATCTTCCCATTTTTGGAAGTATTGGTAGATATTTTGGACCCCAAAATGATTGGGATCAATTGGAAACCCCTCCACATGATATTAGTACCTGAAAGACAAATAAAAATGGGTGAGAGGACTTACCTTGGCCGGCCAGCATGGAGAGGAGCTGCACATGACTTGATAAGAATCAAAGTTTGGGCCACCATCTTTATTTTCGCACAAATTGGTGTGCTGTTTGTCTCCTCTCATTATAGGAGTTATACTCAACCAAATAACGTGTATGAGGTGTCCTTGGATAGCCCTTGAAGTGTAGTTTCATATTTGTGTGGTCTCTGTTCGAGAAGGGAGAGTTTATCATACAAAAATCGAGCTGGAGTGAGATGCTGTCTGTAAACTCGAGCAGTGAGAGTGCTGAAGCTGTTTGGTTGATATCTCGAGTTATACCAAACCAATCGAGGCGTGTAAGATACCCAAAGAAAGATCTCAAGACGAGGAATCTGTGAAGGTCTGATTTGCATCAATCGGAGTAGTGGAAGGCTTCCAAATCGTCCGAGCAAAACGCAACCTCGCAGAAACGGATCTACTCTTCTAAAGTGAGTTGTTAACCCCAAAACCTTTCCATTCATTTTCCAAATAATATGAACGATTGGTGGAACTATTATACACTACTCCAAGTGTATAATATGTCCCTATTAAGTTATGTTATTGATGTAAGGGTTAGATACTAACCTAGAACAAATCTTGGAAAACTAGGAATCGAGTTAGCCGGAAAACACCCATTCTAGGGGGCTGTTTTCGTATCAACGATTAGGGGTTGAAATAGCAACTTGAGGAGGCTGTTTAACACCCATTTTAAAGCAAGGAACCAGTTCTCAATCTTCCTTGGCCGAGGCTTTGGTCATTGGATCGAGAAGGAAAGTTTTAAAACTCATTTGAGGTGAGGATTGACATCTAATTGCTTACAACTTGTAGGTTAAGCATGAGATTACCTAAATGTCTAAAGCATAATTTTTCATGGATTATGATGTTTAAATATTGATAAAATATTGATATAGTTTCCAAAGAATGAAATTGGAAATGATTTGAGGATGTATGAATAATATGAGATTAAAAGAGTTATAAAAGAACTATTTTGTGAAATAGGGATTTTACTCATGTATGAATTATGTGGATACATAAATGAATATTTATGTATTGAGATTGAACACTTAAGTTGCTGCTACATGTCTATAAATATGTAGAGAATTACAAAATGAGAATATATGTATGATGACAATAATCTTAATAGTATTGAAATACTAGTTAGTGATTATTGGAAATTGTTAGTTGAATTGATCCTAGGGATTGGATTGTATGAAAGGCACTTGAATATACTTCAAGTGTATATAATGAATTCGTATGAAGCTAAGGTTATATTATGGGCAGTCCTTAAGGATGACCCAAAGTAGTTTACCGATATGTCAATTCTAGGCATAGGTTTGCTTAGGAATTGGACTCTCGTGCAAGGTGAGGAAATTGACCCAAGTGACATGAATTGTATGGTGATGTGATAGAGCGGAGCTCTAGAATACAATGTCATGTATTGGGGTTGGAGATCTAAGGATTGTATGGTGATGTGATAGAGCCGTGCTCTAGAATGCAAGATAAGGAAATTGACCCGAGTGACATGAATTGTATGGTGATGTGATAGAGCGGAGCTCTAGAATACAATGTCATGTTTAGGGTTGGACTCTATGAGTTGTCGTGGCTTATAGTCACGGGGAATGGGAATGGTGATTTCTAAATAAACTTGGGCCCACGGGCCGACTACTTGACTTTTATATAAAGTAAGTATATTTTCAAACGGGGTAACTTATGGTTACAACCATATTGTACTATCACCCTATTTGAGGGCCTTGTGTTTGAAATACTTGTTGTATATCTATTAGATGCCTGCCACACCAGTACTTTATAGCCGTATAGAGTACTGACCCCTTCGGGGGCGTCCCACCACCATTTCAGGTTGAGGCTAGAGCTTGCTTCCTGTGCTCGTTGCTCGAGTGATTTCCCGGGGAGAAGACTTGGTTCGTGCTTCCTCCATTCTGTTTTAGAACATTAATAAACATGCTCATGGATATTTTACTTTAGAGCCTGCGTGCTCATGTTTGCCCTGTGTGGCATCTGATTTCAAACTATGTTTTCCGCTGCGTAATGAATTACTTATTATGTTTGTTTATGGATGTTATATGTGTGAATGATATTCATGGACTGCGGTTGACTATTCGTATTGTACGGCGGGTTGTTGACGTGTCCGGGGAGGTCCGGGGCGTGACAATTAAGTTGGTATCAGAGCCAGGTTCATAAACTTCATAATGAAGTCTCAAAATTCTCTTTTCAAAATGATTTTGAAAACCATGAGCAAAAATGTTTTGTACTTAAGAACTTTTGGTGTTTGAGTTGCAAGGTCTCTAATTGTTAAGATGGCGCCCTTAACGATTGGTATGGCGGCGACTTGGCCCAAGAGATGTCTTAAGTACCTATCTGTCAGTTGACATTTGAAACGAGTCTAATGACTCATTCTAATTATTTCTTTCAGCGATGGAGGGTGATGGTGGTACCATGAATAGGGAGAACTCGGAAGGGTTTGCACCGGGTGGAACCGGGCATGCCAACAGAGAAAAGCCCGTAGGAATAAAGGTTCACGAAATTCTAGAAGCTCAAATCGTGAGTGGCGGTCATGTTAGGACCAATGAAGAATCACCTTGTCATAGAAAAATTGAAACACTCAAGGCTTCGGGTGACGAGGGGGATGATTTGGGTGATGAGAACCTTGATGGTGCACCCATTGAACAAATGGGCATGGTCATAGATTGGCTTCAACATGAACGTGTGAGGCTTATACAAAAACGCCAAGCTAGGCAAGCTGAGGGCATACCGTTAGTAAGAAAAAGGAGGTGGGGAGACAACGATTCCCAAAGACATTCAAGAAGGACAAACGTTGAGGGTGACAAAATCTTCAGGGCGCAGACACTATCACTTGAGTGGAGTCGGGGCTCGGGTGGCCAGAACTCGAGGTCAAAGGGTCCGAGGGTACCTAGGTGCAACAATTGCAAGAAACACCACTCGGGTAGTGTCACGACCCTCCTAGGTGCTATCATTGCACAGAGGTCGGGCACACGAGAGTGAGCTGCCCACAAATTGTGCAAATCCAAACTTCGGGGTCAAGTGGTGGAACTACAAGAAATGGAAACCAAACCGAGGTTTCTCAAGGGAGCAGGGGACATGGGGGAGCAAGCATGAGCAACGCGCCATCCGTGAACCAAGGAAGGATCCAAGCTAGGGTCTATGCGATGACAGAGGCGGATGCTCAAGCTAACCCGGATTCCGTTGCAGGTATTGCCTCTCATATACTAGTGTTTTATCCTTAACTAGTCCATAAATTAAGGTTACTAATCGTTGGGATCATTGCACGAAATTTTGGGATCAAACGGAGCGAAATCGGGCGAAAGACGGCTGATTTCCGCCAACGCACACCAGGCTGGACCATACGCACGGCCGTGCGTTGTCCGTGCGTTGGTCCGTGCGTTGGTGGCAGTAGCAACCGGGAAGACATTGCTATACGCACGGCCGTGCGTTGGTCAGTGCGTTGGTGGCAGTAGCAACCGGGAAGAAATTGCTATACGCACGGACGTGCGTTGTCCGTGCGTTGGTCCGTGCGTTGGTGGCAGTAGCTCCGTTTTGAGGTTATAAGACACGCACGCCGTGCGTACCTCCTAGGCACGCCGTGCGTACCTCCTGGACAGCCCAAAGTCGACTTTTTCGCGCCGTATTGCAACGTTAAGACCCGTTCTTGATCCCAAACACGTGTGTGAACATAATAAACCTCTCTAAATGTATAGGAATGGTAGGAAAGGTATCTCACATGACTTATAAATGTAGGAACACTAAAGATTAATGGGAAGCATGCACGAATCCTTATCGATACCGGAGCGCAACGTTCATTCGTAAGTGAGGCATTCGCCGAGGGCTTAGAGATACAATCAATACCAATGACGCAAACTTTAGTGGTATCAACACCACTAGGGGAAGACGTTGAAAGAACCAATTACTATCCATCTTGTATGGTGGAAATCGGTGGCCAAACCTTGACGTGTGATTTCGTACCGCTAAGTATGATGGAGTTCGATGCAATCCTGGGGATGGATTGGCTAGAAAAGCATCATGATAGGGTAGATTGCTACACAAAGGTTTTGGAACTCGAAGGCAATGATGGGGGTACCCTAGGCTTCGAGGGGGATCGAGGCAAATCAAACAGTTGTATCATATCCGCCGTGAGAGCGAGAAGTATGATAAGAAAGGGGTGCCACGCATATCTAGCATACGTGGTTGACAAAACCAAGGAGGAAACGAACATCGACGACGTGAGGGTGGTTTGTAAGTATCCGGATGTCTTCCCTAAAGACCTACCGGGGCTTCCACCTGATAGGGAGATTGAATTTGTGATCGAGGTCGAGCCTGGTACCAAACCAATCTCCATACCGCCATACCGTATGGCACCCGCTGAACTTAACGAGTTGAAAACCCAATTGCAAGAGCTTTTGGATAATGGTTTCATTAGACCAAACCACTCCCCGTGGGGAGTACCAGTTCTTTTTGTGAAAAAGAAAGATGGGACACTTCGAATGTGTATTGACTATCGTCAACTGAAGAAGGTCACAATTAAGAATAGGTATCCCTTGCCTAGGATTGATGACTTGTTTGATCAACTACGAGGGGCGACTGTGTTTTCAAAGATTGACTTGAGGTCGGGTTACCATCAACTGAAGATTAAGGAAGATGACATACCAAAAAGTACTTTTCGCACAAGGTATGGGCACTTTGAATTCCTTGTTATGTCATTTGGGTTAACAAACGCCCCAGCGGCATTCATGGACTTGATGAACCGAGTATTTCATAAATACTTGGACCGATTTGTGATTGTGTTCATATATGACATCTTAATTTACTCAAGGAGTGAAGAAGAACATGAGCGGCACTTGGTCCTGGTTCTTGAAACACTAGGAGAGAAGCAATTTTGCGCCAAGTTCTCTAAGTGCGAGTTTTGGCTTAAAGAGATTGGTTTTCTTGGGCATGTAGTTTCTGAGTCAGGCATTGCCGTGGATAACAAGAAGATTGGGGCTATCACATAATGGGAAAGGCCTAAGAACGTGAAGGAGATTCGTAGTTTCCTCGGGCTAGCGGGTTACTACAGATAATTCGTGGAGAAGTTCTCAGTTTTGGCATCGCCATTGACGAAGCTCACTCGAAAAGGGGCTAGGTTTGTATGGGATGACCGGTGTGAGAAGGGGTTCTTAAAACTGAAGAAGAGGTTAACCGAGGCACGGGTACTTGCATTACCTAAACAGGGTATGGGGTACGATGTCTATAGTGATGCGAGCATCCAAGGGTTTGGATGTGTATTGATGCAGATGGGGAGGGTAATTGCCTATGCTTCACTACAGTTGAAGAAGCATGAGGTAAACTATCCTACTCGTGATTTAGAGCTGGGAGCAGTGGTGTTTGCATTGAAGATATGGAGACACTATCTCTACGGGGAGACATGTCACATATACACTGATCATAAGAGCTTGAAGTACGTGTTTACTCAGAAAGAGTTAAACATTAAGCAGAGACGGTGGATGGAATTGATAAAGGACTACTGATAAGTCCGTATTTAGACACGCATTTGATGCGTGTCCGGGTCGGATTTTGACGATTTTCCTGGCTTTAAGGCATTGCAAGTCTCAATTTTGGCTCAAGTCGTGTTTAGCAGGCGTCGGATCGAGTTTCATTGCATTTGGAGTTGATTTGAAGAAGTTAGAGTCCGGCAATCGGCGCTTGAGAGGCATTCGGGAAGGATTTGAAGGCATTCGAGAAAGATTTGGAAGATTTGGAGGTCACCGGAAGATTCACGACGAAATTCTGATGAAGAAAGAGCATTTGGATCAACCTCGTAGGCATCTGGGAGCATTCGAAGCAAGAAAACGAAGGAAAGATGAAGAATAGGGTCAGGCACGGTCGTGCCTGGAGCTAGGCACGCCGTGCCTGAAGCGTAAATTGTCCTGGGAGCTACTGGAGGCCAGGCACGGTCGTGCCTTGCAGTTAGGCACGCCGTGCCTGGACGCGAAAAAAACGGATTCCTTCCGTAGGCACGGTCGCAGGCACGGTCGTACCTGGTACCGTGCCTGGCCGCGATTTGTCCTAATTCGACCCGAATTCGTTGTTTTCTATAAATAAGGCCTCCATAACCTCGTTTTGGGGTTACGAACTTTGGAGAGAGGCCTAGGGACGAGTTTTACCTGTGTTTTTACGTTGTTTAATCCAAGAACCTGGGATTCTTTGTAAGTTCAATTCTTTAATTAATGACAATTATTTCTATTCATCCCAATTCTTTTGATTCGTCAATTATGAGGCGTGAGTAGTTTAATTAGGGATTTGGGGTTGATGAAGGGGTTAATCATGATTGATGGCTAGATTCTTGTCGGTTTAATTGCATGAATGCCGTTTAATTTGTGTTTGAATAATTTAATTGATATCTCTTGTAACCTAGACTGCAGCTAGAATTACAATTGCATGTAGAATGAATTAAGAGAGATCTAATTTGTTCTAGGACACATTCACACACACTTAATCGTTCGCTAAGAGATTAGTAGCGATTAAGGGGCCGTAAGCTCGCTCGTCTTGGCAATAATTTAGGATCCTGTCGCATGAGAGATCAGCCTGGTCCCCTAAATTATTGTACTCTACGCCGCGAGAGCGGTAAGAACTTAGTAATGATTAGCTAGGCTCAATTAAATTAAATTCATGTGATTAGGCCTGTTCTGCCAGAAATCTGGTTAACCCCGGAATCAATTCCTGTTCCCTTAGTCGTTAATTAAGGAAAACCAAATCTTTTTATTCGCTCATTAGCATTAGTTTTATTTCAATCAATCAACCAATCTCGCACAATTGCACTTTTATTTTATTTATTTCTTTTTAATCGCTAAAGTTTAATTAATCTTTATTTCCCTTTTGTCCGTCCCTGTGGAGACGATACTCGTACTTTCAACCACTTTACTACATCCTTTTTAAGTGCGAGAAAACACACATCAGTTTTTGGCGCCGTTGCCGGGGACGGTGTCGGATTTAAGGGTTAATTAATTTTAGCGACTTGTTTTTAGTTTTTCGTAGGATTTTTGTCTGCTAACCTTGCAGGTCAGATCTGTTTATGCATACACGTTCAAAGAAGGGAGAATCACTTGTCCCTCTTAATCCTGAGATTGAGAAGTTTGCTAGACAGAACCGCAAGGTTTTTCTTGAGAAGAACGCAACCATGGAACCTACATCATCTGGAATTGCTGGGACGTCTGAGGTCCAAACCACTTCTGGTAACCTTGATTTTTATGTCAATACCTCTCCCCAGTCTTCACCGCCTATTTCACCTAGAAATTACTCGGGATTTCAGAATTCCCGCACACCATTTTTTCCTCAAAATCAGGCCACGCCCCAAATCAACATGACTCCGCTTTATCAACTCTTCCAAAATACCTCTACTGCTCCCGAAACCATTTTTCAAAATCAAACATACGGGATGCAAGGTATTGGGCAAAATAATCCACTCTTTCAGCCCAGACAGAACCAACCGCCAGTCACACAAAATCCACCCCTTACTCAGCCACAAAATCAGTCCTTCCAACCCCAATTTCAACAATATCATCAGCCCCAAGTTCAGCCCCAAGCACAGGCAAACATAGCCCGTCCACATCCTATAAGACCACAACCAGTTCATCAGCCCAGATATCAAGCTCCTCCATATCAAAACTATGTCCCACATAACAACCCGCTTTATCAAGGAGAGACCATCGCAGATTTCCTCACTCCGGACATCACAGAGTATGACAGCATCCAAGTGCAAGGAATTACTGCACCTCGCTATGAGATCAACCCAGCGGTGATCAACATGGTGTCCAATAATCAGTTTGGAGGGAGCCCCACAGAAGATCCAGTGGCACACATTACAAAATTCTTGAGGATGTGCCAAACCTTCAAGATCCCCGGGCTAGATGATGATCAGGTACGGATGCTTTTGTTCCCTTTCTCATTGAGGGACGATGCGCAGAGGTGGTTGGATAGCAATCCACATCACCATATTCAGACATGGGATCAGTTGCACAAGTCCTTCATCAAGGAGTATTTTCCGACATCAAAGGCAATAAAGTTGAAGAGGCAGCTGCAGGATTTCAAGCAAGGTTCTTTGGAGACATTGGCTGAGGCATGGAAGAGATTCAAAGTGCTAAGAAGAGCTTGCCCTCAAGGCAAGATGACTGATAGTGAGATTCTATCTTGTTTCTACAGCGGAATCAGCGATGAAGGGAAGAT
Organism: Cuscuta epithymum; assembly: GCA_945859915.1. Classification (NCBI taxonomy): domain Eukaryota; kingdom Viridiplantae; phylum Streptophyta; class Magnoliopsida; order Solanales; family Convolvulaceae; genus Cuscuta; species Cuscuta epithymum. Next base: position 3,097,890 of record CAMAPF010000017.1, on the reverse strand, counting down.
GATGCTTGATGCTTCGGGTGGAGGAGCTTTTCCGCAGTTGCCATCTGAGGTAGCAGAAGAACTAGTGGAGAAGATAGTTTCTAATAATGCTTCATGGTATGGCACTCGGGACACACCTCACCAGAAGGCCCCGGGCTTGTACGAGATCAGTGATAATTCTGCCCTTTCTGCGAGGGTAGATGCTTTGACTAGCATGATTCAGAAGCTTGCTACCAGTGTGGAGGATAATCAAAAGAAGACGAATCTTGCTCTATCGGTGCCTAGTGTTAATATGGTAGCCCCCGGTCCTATTAGTCCCTCTTGTACCATTTGTGGGGGTCTCCATTCACCTCATGAATGCACTATGATGACACACTTGGCAGCCCCTGGAGTAGAGCAAGTTGACGCAATGTATTACCAGCGACAGGGCTACCAAAATCAGCCCTACGGACAACAGCAGCAAGGAAATTACGGGCAAGGAATTCAGCAGCAATCTAGGAACTATAATCAACATCAAGCATCTCAGCCAGTGCAAGAGAGTTTTAAGAGAGAAACAGAACAAAGATTTTCTGGCATAGAGGAAACACTCAAGAAGTTGCTGCAAATTCAGCAGCAACAAATGCAATCTCAACAACAAGCAGATTTGAGGATGCAGCAGGCTGACTCAAGGATGCAGAACATGGAGACTCAATTGGGGCAGATCTCAAGGGCTTTATCTGAGAGGCCTCTGGGATCCCTCCCTAGCAATACCAAGCCAAACCCAAGAGAACATGTTCATGCAGTCACCTTAAGGAGTGGAAAAGAATTAGAACTTGCTGCCACGGCAAAGAAGTCCGAGGAAGTTAAAGATGTACCTGCTGCCCGGGAGGAAGAAAAGGAGAAGGAAGAGGAGAGAGAGGTGGCAGTTGCACCAAAACAGCCCGTTCCCGTCAAAAATTACACCCCTCCTCTCCCCTATCCGGCGCGATTGACTAGGAAGAATGATAGTGACCAGTTTGGTCATTTTCTGAAACTCATGAAACAAGTCCAGCTCAACATTCCATTCGTGGATGCACTAGCACAGATGCCGAAGTACGCCAAGTTCATGAAGGATTTACTCACTAACAAAAGGAAGTTGGAAGACGCGTCAACGGTAAGGCTTAACGTGGACTGTTCAGCAGTGATTAGGAGGGATCTACTAGAGAAGCTTAAGGATCCAGGTTCTTTCACTATACCTTGTTTAATAGGAGATCTTACTTTTGATAGGGCCTTAGCTGATTTGGGTGCAAACATTAATTTGATGCCATATTCTTTGTATGAGAAGCTTGCACTCGGTCCACTTAAACCAACGCGTATGTGTATTCAGTTGGCTGACCGTTCAGTCAAATATCCTAAAGGTATTATTGAAGACGTGTTGGTTAAAGTGGACAAGTTTATTATTCCTGTAGACTTCGTTATTTTGGACATGAATCAGGATCGTGAGGTACCTTTAATTTTGGGCAGACCATTCTTGGCAACTGCCCGAGCGCTTATTGATGTTGGAGACGGTAAGCTTGTCCTCCGTGTTGGGGATGAGACTGCCACCTTTGATATGTCCAAAATAATGAAGAGGCCCTGTCAGGACAGTGGAGAGTGTTTTTATGTGGATGATATTGATTCTATGGTGGAGGATTGCATACCTAACATGCTTTCCAAGGAAACCTCGTTTGATATTTTGTTGGAAGAGAGTATTTCAGCAGAGGATCTTGAGCCCCTCCCTAGCTTTGATTGTCTTATGATAAGTGGAGGGGAGGATTCAAGTGATGCTAGTTCTGAGCGAGAGACGCGAGGTGATTTAAATGAGTATGATTTTATTGATAATAATCCTGACCCCCCTGTCATTTTTTCACCCGAGCTTGAGCCATCCCAAAATTTTACATGGTTTAATTTACTTAGTGAACAAGGGGAAGCTCTAGCCCGGAAAATTTTTGACAAGGAAGAGAATTGCCCATTCGTTAACCCATTCTTCGCTAAAAGGCCGGATAAAGGCCACGATCCATTCTGTTGCTTTACGGGTAACCCTGAGATGCGTAATTGTTTTCATGAATTTAAGGTCTTACGCCATCTCGGGGCATTTGTTGATAAGAGGTTTGATTTGTGGAAGACAAATTTTCTGAGCGGAAGTGTTTTTGACTGAGTTTTTGAGTGCGTAGTTGCGTCGGGCAAACGACGTTAAAAATAGCGCTTCTCGGGAGGCAACCCGAGCTTAATTTGTGCTTTGTTAGTTTAGTTTTACTGTTTTTCAAAAAAAACCCATAAAAAAAATGTGATTCGAGGCAGGCACGGTCGTGCCTACCTTCAGGCATGCTGTGCCTGAAAGGAAGAATCGAGGATTTGGCTACTGGAGGCCAGGCACGGTCGTGCCTTGCAGCTAGGCACGCCGTGCCTGGCATGATTCGCGGGACTGGCTACTGGAAGCCAGGCACGGTCGTGCCTGGCAGTTAGGCACGCCGTGCCTGCGCGAAATTACACCCCTACCCCCGCGATTAAAACATTGCCCAGCCGGCCAGCCCTTCTCCCCTTTTTCCTCTGCGCGACCCAAACCGATCTCCCTCCCCTGCGATTTACTTCTTCCTCGCGACCCACGCCACCGCCGTACTATCACCGGCGACCACCGCACCACCGCCGCCGCTGCGCTTTCTCTCTCTCCTCTACTCGTTCAAAAGGTATTCTTCTTCTTCCCCAAGCTCTCTTCCCCATTAATGGTGTTTCAAGCTTTGTAAAATCCGAAATTTGCATGTGCTTGAATGTTAGGGATTTTGACTTCCATGTGTCAAATGAGGCTTGTGTTATTGCTATTGATGTTCTATGATGATGAATTTGCCTCTTTTGTTAGAAATCCCTAATTTTTGAGCTAATTTAGCCAATTTAGGGTTAATTTTGATGAATGTTTGAAAATTTGGGGATTTTGTGCTTGTTGATTGAATTAAGGATTGAATTGTTGATTGAGATAATGTGTAATTGTTATTAAGGCTATTTGAGCACAAATCCCCAATTGTTAGGCCAAACCATGTCAAATTTGAGAATTGTAAGTTCTTCCCCTATTTTGATTTTTAATTCTTTTGGGAAGAATTCTATTCTACAAACATTGTTGGGATGAATGAAGCTTGCTTGTGACCTTGTTTATACCGTGTGTCGTTGAAAACTTGAATTTTATTCAAAGAACCTTTCTTGGATAAAAGTTCAAACTTTTCAACTATTCTGGTTAAACTTGGGTTTTCTTTTGGCTTATTTTGATGTTGGCGGATCATTGTTGCTGACGGGGCTATTCTTTTCTTTTCCTAATTCCAACTTCTTGAAGCCCCGTTGGAAATTCTTTTGTTTTCACTATTCTTGCAGATGGCCCGCACAAAGAACTCCACACGCATTTCTCACACCGCAGTTGCTAGCTCTAGCCGCTCACAGGGCACACGAGGCGGCCGCTACCAGCCCCAGTTTGACACAGAAAAGGAGATGCTGACATACCTAGAGCTGATGAAGAAGAAGGTGGGTACGATGTACCACCCAGATGAGCCCACACTGATGGCAGCGGAGCCCACACTGAGGGATGAGGTGATGCACTTGATCAGGAGAGGTTGGTGGCAGCATTTATTTTTCGGCATCCAAGAGCCGACCTTCAAGGAAGTCACGTGTGAGGTGTTAGCCACAATTGAGCTCCCAAAGCTCATACCGGAGAGGGACTATCTAAAAAGGGGAATAAGGTTCCAAGCCTTTGAAGACAAGCTGGATACTTCGCTTAGTCAGATTGAGCGCTATTTGGGTTTTGATGATGTTGAGGTAGGACAACGAGATGAGATTGGCCTGTGTGACCTCCCCCCGCATGTGAACAGACAGGCCTTTTGGGAATCGATTAGTAGAGGGGGCAAGACTTATAAGCCCCGGGAGACCCCAGCCACACTTCTTTATCCCCGGAAGTTCCGAGTTATCCACGCACTACTTGCTTCTACAGTGACCGGGAGGGCCGAGGTTGGGGCCAAGGTTTCTACCACTGACTTGTTATGCATCTACTGCATGGTTCATGACAGGAAGCCCTGCATGGGCTCTATCATAGCTAGCCTCTTCCATCGCCAATCCACAAACCACATTCAGGCCCTATATTCCGGTCCATACATTACACGTCTTCTGCGAGGGATGGACTATGGAGATCAGTTCCGAAACATGGAGGTTTCTTCTAGTTTTCTTCCGCTCACCATACTTCCGTCCATGAATACCGGACTTGGGGCTAGACTTCAGCGGGAGGCTGACCGCGCAGCAGCAGGAGGAGGAGGACACCAGGTAGATGCTGATGATGATGACCATGATGATGATGATGATGATGATGATGATGTGGAGATGGAGGCAGCTGCTCATGAGGTCCCATACGATGCACCCCCCTACGGCACAGCTTTTCCTGATTCTTGGGCGGGGATGCATGCGCATCAGGACGCCGTGTATCGGCAGTTGTCCGCTGAGCAGCATGAGAGATTTGATCAGATGCGCTTTGAGCAGCAGGACTTCTACAGAGAGATGCGGGAGGACCAGGCACTTCATTACACACAGCTCCAGTCTCAGTACACTCAGATTGATGAGAGACTCACTTCTATGGAGACTAGCTGGAGCTCGTTCTTTGATGCATATCCACCGCCACCCCCTCCCGAGTATTAGATTTCATTAGACTGTCTGCCGCTAGCATTTGTATCATGATTTTGTTGGATGACTGTACCGTAAACACTATCACACTCACACTCTCACTACTGCACTTAACTCTTTATTTTTTGCTATGCTTTGTGTTCATGATGTGTTGCAGCTTAATGGATGATATGCCGCGCAATTCAAGACCCAGTTTTGTTCCTGACCGACCAACGCGATAGGGGAGTTTCCATGATTCTTTGAACTCGATGCGTAACGTTAACTTGAGTTATTTTTTTTTGAGCACGCGTGACCCTTTCCTCTTTACGCCTAGTACATAATGCATATTTGGTCATCGAGGACGATGCCAAAGTTTAAGTGTGGGGGAGTGAATTGGGCATTCGGGCAGTGGTTGTTACATGAGATTTATTAGAGTTAGCAAGCGCAGGTGTTAGTTGTATATTCATAGGAAATTCATGCAAAATTTTTGAAAATTTTTCTTTAAACTGTGTCTTTGTGAGCTGGCTAGGATTTTGACTATGCTTTTAGAACATTTTTGAAGTGTTTAGGCTTAAATTGCTTGCACTATAATCTAGTTGTTGAAAGGATGAAGGCATTAGTCACCCATTGAATTAATCCATTAATCATCCACCCCACCTGAAAATGTCCTTTAGGAGAAGCCATTTTGAGCTGACCATTCTTTGTTTACCCAATTAATTTAGCTCCATAGCCAAATGGCCTGTTTCCTTACCCGTGAATATTTCTGGCTTAGTCTTGATGTTTAGGGAATTAAGGGATTAATTTGCTAAGTTTAGGGAATTTGTGTAGGAGCCATTTTTGGCACTGTTCCTATGCCCCAAATAGGGTAAGAGCAGTCACTTTTTAGGAATTTGATACTTTCAAGGATTGCATTGTAGGCATGGATTCACTTTGAAATAAATGAACCTTAATTGCTATTTTTCCTTGGTGAGGCCGAGATTAGAATGAGGTAATGTCTAGTGAGAATCCGAAAGGTGAAAAATTAATATAGCTAGACCTCTTGCCTTACGAAAAAGAGAATGGGAGCCCTGGTCAAAAAGCGTAAGATGAGACTTGGGTATCTTTCGAAAGAAACGGCGTTCTCGTGCCAACATGACAAGGGAAACTGAATTTAATTAATGAACTTGGAGGCTATCTCAAAATTTAGTTTTAGTCCTCCGCGTACTTCAAGTATACGTTAAAGCACAAATGTGCCGAGACGGTTTAGCTTAGTTGTACACCATGTCTACTCTTTGCATAGGTTTAGATGATTGTTCCTAATTTGTGTCCTACTGAGTTCCTTGTTCCTAAGAATAGCCCTGAAGTTCCTGAATGCATTAAGTCTTTGTTAGAATATTCCTATCTCTCAAAATAAAGGGACTATTATTATTAACCATTCACCATCACATTCACAAGTCCTTCTGATCAGTAGCTAGCTTATTTGTGTATGCTGTCATTACTTTGAGGATGTTGTGAATAATTGTGTCAAATAGTTTAGCTTGAGTACAAAGGTGTAGTTTAGGGAAGAATTTTATTGGTTTAGATTGTCTGTCCTGTGAATACCCCTTTAACTACGTGTGCATGCTAACTAGTTTAAATTCCGTGTGGTGATTATCGTAAGTCCCGTTGTTCGATTTGCTTGAGGACAAGCAAAAGCTTAAGTGTGGGGGAGTCTGATAAGTCCGTATTTAGACACGCATTTGATGCGTGTCCGGGTCGGATTTTGACGATTTTCCTGGCTTTAAGGCATTGCAAGTCTCAATTTTGGCTCAAGTCGTGTTTAGCAGGCGTCGGATCGAGTTTCATTGCATTTGGAGTTGATTTGAAGAAGTTAGAGTCCGGCAATCGGCGCTTGAGAGGCATTCGGGAAGGATTTGAAGTTCTGATGAAGAAAGAGCATTTGGATCAACCTCGTAGGCATCTGGGAGCATTCGAAGCAAGAAAACGAAGGAAAGATGAAGAATAGGGTCAGGCACGGTCGTGCCTGGAGCTAGGCACGCCGTGCCTGAAGCGTAAATTGTCCTGGGAGCTACTGGAGGCCAGGCACGGTCGTGCCTTGCAGTTAGGCACGCCGTGCCTGGACGCGAAAAAACGGATTCCTTCCGTAGGCACGGTCGCAGGCACGGTCGTACCTGGTACCGTGCCTGGCCGCGATTTGTCCTAATTCGACCCGAATTCGTTGTTTTCTATAAATAAGGCCTCCATAACCTCGTTTTGGGGTTACGAACTTTGGAGAGAGGCCTAGGGACGAGTTTTACCTGTGTTTTTACATTGTTTAATCCAAGAACCTGGGATTCTTTGTAAGTTCAATTCTTTAATTAATGACAATTATTTCTATTCATCCCAATTCTTTTGATTCGTCAATTATGAGGCGTGAGTAGTTTAATTAGGGATTTGGGGTTGATGAAGGGGTTAATCATGATTGATGGCTAGATTCTTGTCGGTTTAATTGCATGAATGCCGTTTAATTTGTGTTTGAATAATTTAATTGATATCTTTTGTAACCTAGACTGCAGCTAGAATTACAATTGCATGTAGAATGAATTAAGAGAGATCTAATTTGTTCTAGGACACATTCACACACACTTAATCGTTCGCTAAGAGATTAGTAGCGATTAAGGGGCCGTAAGCTCGCTCGTCTTGGCAATAATTTAGGATCCTGTCGCATGAGAGATCAGCCTGGTCCCCTAAATTATTGTACTCTACGCCGCGAGAGCGGTAAGAACTTAGTAATGATTAGCTAGGCTCAATTAAATTAAATTCATGTGATTAGGCCTGTTCTGCCAGAAATCTGGTTAACCCCGGAATCAACTCCTGTTCCCTTAGTCGTTAATTAAGGAAAACCAAATCTTTTTATTCGCTCATTAGCATTAGTTTTATTTCAATCAATCAACCAATCTCGCACAATTGCACTTTTATTTTATTTATTTCTTTTTAATCGCTAAAGTTTAATTAATCTTTATTTCCCTTTTGTCCGTCCCTGTGGAGACGATACTCGTACTTTCAACCACTTTACTACATCCTTTTTAAGTGCGAGAAAACACACATCAACTACCATCTAGTTATTGAGTACCATCCAGGTAAGGCAAACGTTGTAGCAGATGCTCTCAGTCGGAAGAGTTCGTCTGGGGCATTGCTGACTAGTTTAACGGCATTAAGAGCCCAATTGGAGGAATCTAGCGATGGTGCCTTATTGGCACGATTCGAGGTGAGACCGACCTTACTTGATGAGATCAAGAAGGGTCAAGAAACTGACGAAGGACTTATGAAGGTCCGGGAACGCATGCAAGCGGGACCGGTGGAGGATTTCAGGGAGAGAGATGATGGTCACTTGTTGTTTCGCGACCGAGTGTGTGTACCGTCGGCTGGTGAGCTCCGAAAGTCCATCTTAGAGGGGGCTCATTCATCGGCTTATGCCATGCACCCGGGGGGGCACGAAAATGTATCGTGATTTGAAAGAAAGTTACTGGTGGTCTGGTATGAAGAGGGAAATAGCTGAATACCTTAGTCGATGCCTTACTTGTCAGCAAGTTAAGGCAGAACATCAACATCCAGCAGGCTTGTTACAACCACTTTCCATTCCTGAATGGAAGTGGGAACATGTGACTATGGATTTCGTGGTAGGTTTACCACGGACAATTCGGAACTATGATGCAGTTTGGGTTGTTGTGGATAGGCTCACGAAGAGTGCACACTTCTTGCCTATCAACACTACCTACCCACTCGAGATGTTAGCCAAATTGTATACGGATGAGATCGTGAGGCTGCATGGGGTCCCAGTGACCATTGTATCCGATAGAGACCCACGAATCACATCACGTTTTTGGCCGAAATTCCAGGAGTCTATGGGAACGAGGTTCAAGTTCAGTACTGCTTTCCATCCACAGACGGATGGGCAGTCTGAAAGGGTTATACAGATCTTAGAGGATATGCTGAGGGCTTGTGCGTTAGAGTTCCAAGGAAGTTGGGACTAGGGGTGGGACTTGGAACCGTAAAACCGGAAAACCGATCCGAACCGAACCGAAATTTCCGGTTCGGTTCGGTTCCTAGAGTTTTGGACTTGAGCTTTTTTCGGTTCGGTTCCTATAGTATTTCATCGGTTCGGTTCCGGTTCGGTTCCAGTTCGGTTCCGGTTCCTAGCCAGGAACCGAACTTCTTATACATTGTATGAGTAATCTTCATTTGAGGTGCTTCTGAGTGGAATTTTTTGATGAAATTTGGTGAGAATGTTTTTCATGAAATAAAGATTATGTCCACCAAATTTGAGCTTAAAATGTAATCGGGAAGTTAGTTAAATAAATTATTGAAAAACAGTACGCCAACATATATAAAAACGCAATGTTTTTCAATATTTTATTTAATTCACTTCCCGATTGAATGTTAAGCTGAAATTTGATATATATCATCTATATTTCATGTAGAACATACTCACAAAATTTTATCAAAAAATTCTACACGGAAGAACCTCAAATGGAGATGGCCAGACGGCGTTCCGGGCCAATCCAATTAATTATTTGTCAAGAATATTTTCTTGCATAATATACCTTATATATTGTGGACCAGACCAATCCAAGTAATTATTTGAATACTTTAGTCCACTTTTATATTTATTTTTTGTTTGTAAATGTAAATGTATTGGAGTTCATCTGAAAAAGGAATTAATATTCTATTGATTACGTTGTTTATTACTACGTACATTTTACCTATTGTGCATTACTAGTAGAAGAATATTATTTTGAGGTTGAACTACCAGCTATTAAATGTGTACTTTGGAGATATCAAACCTTTTTGCTCGACTGTTGATGCCTATTTTAAACCGAGATTTTTGTTATGTTGAAATTTAATGTTGCACTTGGATATATATATTTTTATTTGAACATTGAGATATCATGCACGTATAATGTAATGGTCTTAATTTAATGATTTAAAGTTTGAATTTTTTTATTTAACTGAATGTAAAATGTGTTCATTTCAGGAGGATAGTAAAATTTTATAAGGAACCGAAAAAAGGTAAGAACCGAACCGAATTTAAGTAGAACCGAACCGAATTTAACAACCATTTTTTTAACTAGAACCGAACCGAATTTAAACCCTACAATTTTTATACGGTTCCATCGAATTTTAACAAGAACCGAACCGATCCCAGGCCTAGTTGGGACAACCACTTAGCACTCGTGGAGTTTGCCTATAACAACAGTTATCAGGCAAGTATCGGCATGCCTCCATATGAAGCATTGTATGGGAGGAGGTGTCGTACATCGTTATGCTGGGATGAGGTTGGCATGGCCAAACTCGAGGGTACTGAGTTGGTTGAGATCACCAAGTCAAAGGTGAAGTTGATTCGAGAGAGACTCAAGGCGGCTCAGGATAGACAAAAGAGTTATGCAGATAAGCGTCGGAGAACCTTAGAGTTTAAGGTTGATGACGAGGTATTCTTGAAAGTTTCTCCTTGGAAAAGAATCATACGATTCCAAACCCGAGGAAAGCTTAATCCAAGATACATAGGTCCATTCAGAATTATAGAGAGGATTGGGGCCGTAGCATATCGTCTGCAGTTAACTCCTGAATTAGAGAAGATACATAATGTATTTCATGTATCCATGCTTAAGAAGTATGTGCATGATCCCTCTCACGTATTGGAGAAACCACCTGTAGAGATACGTGAGAATTTGAACTACGCTGTGCAACCTATCAGGGTCACCGATAGAAAGGTGAAGAAACTGAGGAGAAAAGAAGTCCCAATGGTTAAAGTCCTTTGGAAGAGCGATCGGGTCGAAGAAGAGACATGGGAAACAGAGGCTTTGATGAGGAAGCAGTATGCTTTCCTATTCGAGTAGAACGGTGAATTTCGGGGACAAAATTCCTGTTAAGGGGGGGTGAACTTGTGACACCGCACCCGAACGTCCTTGAAAATTTGATTTAAAAATTCAAAGTTTATTTATTGGATTTCTGATTCCCAAACAATTGTAAAACGATTAATGTTTTACATAATTAATGATCGATTATTGTACTGTTCGAACTCGTAAATTAGTGTCGGGCATGCAAATACTATTTGGGTCTTATTAACAAATAAAAGAGCCCAACATTTTCTAAATAGTGATACATAATCTTTCAAGACAATCCGAGTAAGGTCGGACGGCCCAAACGTTATTTTGAGCCCAACCTGCTAAAAATAGCAAGTATTCGAGAATGGCATCCTAGACCCAATCGGGAGTGACCCACACGAATAGTAGTCCAATAATATGTATGACAAATGCCAAAATAAGTGATAGAATGATTAGAGAGGAATACAAATGCCTATAGCCCATATTTGACATTATTGAGCTAAATAATGGGAGTAGGATTTTCCTTCTATGATATCCATCAAGTAAATTATTGTGATGAACCTACACATATTGGGGATCAATAATGTGATGAAGGAAGTTGACTTGTTCTAAATAAATTAGGATGAGTACAAAAAGACATCTTTGACAAAAGATAAAACTATAGGACCCATCTTCCTATTTTTGGAAGTATTGGTAGATATTTTGGACCCCAAAATGATTGGGATCAATTGGGAACAACTCCACATGATATTAGTACCTTCAAGACAAATAAAAATGGGTGAGAGGACTTACCTTGTCCGGCCAGCATGGAGAGGAGCTGCACATGACTTGATAAGAATCAAAGTTTGGGCCACCATCTTTATTTTCGCACAAATTGGTGTGCTGTTTGTCTCCTCTCATTATAGGAGTTATACTCAACCAAATAACGTGTATGAGGTGTCCTTGGATAGCCCTTGAAGTGTAGTTTCATATTTGTGTGGTCTCTGTTCGAGAAGGGAGAGTTTATCATACAAAAATCGAGCTGGAGTGAGCTGCTGTCTGTAAACTCGAGCAGTGAGAGTGCTGAAGCTGTTTGGTTGATATCTCGAGTTATACCAAACCAATCGAGGCGTGTAAGATACCCAAAGAAAGATCTCAAGACGAGGAATATGTGAAGGTCTGGTTTTCATCAATCGGAGTAGTGGAAGGCTTCCAAATCGTCCGAGCGAAACGCAACCTCGCAGAAACGGATCTACTCTTCTAAAGTGAGTTGTTAACCCCAAAACCTTTCCATTCATTTTCCAAATAATATGAACGATTGGTGGAACTATTATACACTACTCCAAGTGTATAATATGTCCCTATTAAGTTATGTTATTGATGTAAGGGTTAGATACTAACCTAGAGCAAATCTTGGAAAACTAGGAATCGAGTTAGCCGGAAAACACCCATTCTAGGGGGCTGTTTTCGTATAAACGATTAGGGGTTGAAATAGCAACTTGAGGAGGCTGTTTAACACCCATTTTCAAGCAAGGAACCAGTTCTCAATCTTCCTTGTCCGAGGCTTTGGTCATTGGATCGAGAAGGAAAGTTTTAAAGCTCATTTGAGGTGAGGATTGACATCTAATTGCTTACAACTTGTAGGTTAAGCATGAGATTACCTAAATGTCTAAAGCATAATTTTTCATGGATTATGATGTTTAAATATTGATAAAATATTGATATAGTTTCCAAAGAATGAAATTGGAAATGATTTGAGGATGTATGAATAATATGAGATTAAAAGAGTTATAAAAGAACTATTTTATGAAATAGGGATTTTACTCATGTATGAATTATGTGGATACATTAATGAATATTTATGTATTGAGATTGAACACTTAAGTTGCTGCTACATGTCTATAAATATGTAGAGAATTACAAAATGAGAATATTTGTATGATGACAATAATCTTAATAGTATTGAAATACTAGTTAGTGATTATTGGAAATTGTTAGTTGAATTGATCCTAGGGATTGGATTGTATGAAAGGCACTTGAATATACTTCAAGTGTATATAATGACTTCGTATGAAGCTAAGGTTATATTATGGGCAGTCCTTAAGGATGACCCAAAGTAGTTTACCGATATGTCAATTCTAGGCATAGGTTTGCTTAGGAATTGGACTCTCGTGCAAGGTGAGGAAATTGACCCAAGTGACATGAATTGTATGGTGATGTGATAGAGCGGAGCTCTAGAATACAATGTCATGTATTGGGGTTGGAGATCTAAGGATTGCATGGTGATGTGATAGAGCTGTGCTCTAGAATGCAAGATAAGGAAATTGACCCGAGTGACATGAATTGTATGGTGATGTGATAGAGCGGAGCTCTAGAATACAATGTCATGTTTAGGGTTGGACTCTATGAGTTGTCATGGCTTATAGTCACGGGGAATGGGAATGGTGATTTCTAAATAAACTTGGGCCCACGGGCCGACTACTTGACTTTTATATAAAGTAAGTATATTTTCAAACGGGGTAACTTAGGGTTACAACCATATTGTACTATCACCCTATTTGAGGGCCTTGTGTTTGAAATACTTGTTGTATATCTATTAGATGCCTGCCACAACAGTACTTTATAGCCGTATAGAGTACTGACCCCTTCAGGGGCGTCCCACCACCATTTCAGGTTGAGGCTAGAGCTTGCTTCCTGTGCTCGTTGCTCGAGTGATTTCCCGGGGAGAAGACTTGGTTCGTGCTTCCTCCATTCTGTTTTAGAACATTAATAAACATGCTCATGGATATTTTACTTTAGAGCCTGCGTGCTCATGTTTGCCCTGTGTGGCATCTGATTTCAAACTATGTTTTCCGCTGCGTAATGAATTACTTATTATGTTTGTTTATGGATGTTATATGTGTGAATGATATTCATGACGCCTTGTCAAGGTTGTTAAAATCGTATTTTTGAATCGAATCGGTAGATGTTTTTGAAAATCGAATCGTAAAATCGAATCGCAAATCGTAAGATTTTATCAAACATATTTTAATAATTATAAAATAAATAAATATTAAAATTAAGTTGCAAGTTAATGGTATTATGTCATTTTATTACATACCACTAGACCTACAAGGTCAAAAACAAGATTTATAAACTATTTTTATATTGTAAATAGAGTGAATAATAACATTAAACATATGTAAAACATAAAAATAATTAAACAACACAAGAATCCATTACTTTTTTAGATATACTATTGATGTTATTATTATTGAAATTTTGTATCAATTTGTAGTAGTTAATTTTAATAAATTTGAACCATTTTCACTAAAAAAACTTATTCCGATTTTGCTACGATTTTGATACGATTTTATACGATTCTACACGATTTTTGTACGATTTTTTTACGATTTTGTACGATTTTATGATTTTACGATTTAACCTGCGATTTGAATCGATTTATTATTGTAGAATCGTAAAATCGTACGATTTTACGATTTAAATCGAGATTTTAACAACCTTGCGCCTTGTATAATATGAATGTGTTGGACTGCGGTTGACTATTCGTATTGTACGGCGGGTTGTTGACGTGTCCGGGGAGGTCCGGGGCGTGACATTTGATGCCCACTATAATAATTTGGCCACTAAATAGAAAATAGAGTTTTCTTAAGACGGAAAGTAGCGTATTTTTAGGAGACGGTTTGGATGGAGCATTTTTTGTCTAGGATAATCTGAACGTGGTGACGTTCGAATTTCTACGCAATTGAGTACAACAGTAAGTTGCTCTTCAGTAAACTAGGACAGTAAACTAGGAAAGTAAGTACTTGAAATCTCGGAGGGTATTATTTTAAGATGGAATTTCAGACAATGAATCTCAAATTCCATATGAGTTGGAGATAGGACAGTAAATCTAGTGATTTAGTATAATTTTAGTTGGGCAGTGAAGTTAAAGAACATGGAAAAAGGGTAATTGTTCTAAATAGGACGACTAAACATGTTTGTGACTACTTTTTGTATTTTAAAATAAAAGTATTATGTTTTTGTTCTCTAAATATGAGTAATTATTATCATGTTATGGCAGTACCCGATTCTAAACTTGACATTATATTTCAAGTTTGACAGTAATTACTCTTATTTAGAGAATAAAAATATGACAACCTTATTTTAAAATTTTCAAACATTTTCTCTTATTTTGATAATTTTTTGAAATATTGTCATACGAAAAGTAAAAAATAAATTAATGGTTTAAAAGTGTAGTAGTATAAAGATTAGTCATGGGCAGTGTAATCATTAAAAGGACAGTAATACGAAGGAGTATAAAATTTGGACATTAAAAAGTGTGCAATAATTTTATGTACCAATGAAAAGTGTACATATATCAATATACTCCTATATGGTAACAAATGCTACGTACAATTTAAATAAGGGGAAGTAATTATTGAAGTTAGGATAATCTTTAAATGGGAACAAAGTAACGGATCAAAAATGATGATCCTGGAAGGAAGAAAAGGACATTCTAGAAAATATAAATAAAAATGATGAAAACGGTTATCATATAAATTACTACGTAATGCAGACGTGCATGTTTATCACATCCGAGAAAATAGGATTAAACTTGCGATCTTAATTCGTTGAAGTTTTGAGGGCAAAGGCGGAATAAAAAAACAAGGAAAAAGGTTAATAAATACTCCATCCGTCCCTAATAACTTTGCCAAGTTTGACCGGCACGGGGATTAATAAAGTAAAAACTGTGTGGTTGAGGTTTGTGCAGAGGAGAGAGAATTAACTGGAACCACAAATTCTTTACTTAAATGGGAAAGTGACAAAGTTAATGGGACATCCAAAAAAGGAAAGTTGGCAAAGTTATAAGGGATGGAGGGAGTAAGAATAAGAAAAACTCGGTCATACATTGGGAAATGTATGAACTTCTAGTCTTACGGAGTTACAGGAGCTAATTTTCTCCTTATAAAAACATGAGTGTTATTTTTGCACCTTTTTTAAAATTCAGGGGTATATTTGTTCCAAAAAATAGAACAAGTGTATATTTATTCCCGCACCTACTATAAGGTATATATATGTACCTTTTCCCACAAAAA
Source organism: Cuscuta epithymum (assembly GCA_945859915.1). Lineage (NCBI taxonomy): Eukaryota > Viridiplantae > Streptophyta > Magnoliopsida > Solanales > Convolvulaceae > Cuscuta > Cuscuta epithymum. Next base: position 3,082,385 of record CAMAPF010000017.1, on the reverse strand, counting down.
AAACTCTCCCTCGAATACAAGAACGAGAGGATGCGTTTCATATCACTACCTACATTATACGTATTACCAAGCAGCAACAAGGAGAAGAATCAAGCCTTTTGATCTAGAAGTCCCATGGATGAACAAATGATGATGGAAATTCTACTCTGTTTGCCACCCAAATCGATCTACAGATTCAGGGTCGTTTGTAAGGCATGGAACGAACTGATCTCCGGTCCCTTCTTCATCGAGAGGTACGACACTAGGCGGCGGCGGCGCGGCGGTCTAGATTTGTTGGCCTTTTTCCAGAGAATACAGACTCGCCCTTATTATAACCCCAAATCAAAGAAAAGCAAAACAGCTGCCACGAACATACTTTTTCTCGATCTTCCTGATAAACACGAAATCAAGCATGGGTCTCTTAAATTAGACGAATACGAGTTCATAAATTCGTCAGGTGGGCTGATCCTCTGCCGCAATCCAAACCCTGAAGAGTACTATGTCCTGAACCTTATAACTGAAAAGTTCGTCTCGTTTCCGCCACCACCCAAATCGTTGCCGCCACCCAAATCGTTGCGGGGGTATATGCTAACATCCATAGGGTTGATGTACGAAGAGAATGAAAATAAACTGATGGCAAAGTACATAGTTGTCCAAATAGATCATGGTTATAAAGGAGACAATCCTGATCCTGATTTCTTAGGGGTCCAGACTTACTCCTCAGAGACAGGTGTTTGGGCTGCCAAACCCTCTATAACTCTCCCAGCGGACTACTCATATTCTATTGTGGGGCATCCTTTAGTGATCAACGGTGTTTTCCACTGGTACGAGGATGAAATGGCACTTTACCGTCCCCGTGAAAACAATATCCAAGTCATTGCTAACCCGCATGATCTTCGTATTCGTGATTTTCAAAGTCATGTTTTTACAAGGTCGTCCATTGAGGACGGAGACATTTTGTGGTTAGCCATGTTGGACTCCAATACTGTGATGGAGGTTTTCATGCTCCCAAAGTCTGTAGAAGACGGAATTAACTGCATTCTGCGACCGGCTTCTATACCCCATAATGAGTGGGTGCTGATGTACCATGTAAGTGTGGATTCACTCTGGAACGATGTTACCTTAGTGTCATCGAGGACATGGCGGAGGAGTGGAGGACTATCAAGGATAAAAGGGGGAGGATTAGGGCCAGGTGCATTTTCATGGATGCCATTTTTCCCGCTAATAATAAGAAGAAGAATTCCCTTGCCCTCATTCTCAGGGTTGAACTCGGCGACATATTTCTTTATGACCTTGACCTAAGATCGATCGAACCTGTACGATATGATGGTCGAATGGTTACCACTTATGAGGTTGGATGTGATTATTATACTCCAACATTGTGCCCTTACTTAGAACCTTCTTCCGTTTCCGCTTATGCTCTTAAGTAGGCTGGTTGAGTGATTATTATGTTACTTAATGAATCTGATTTGTTTGATACTAAGAATTTCTTGCATTTTTCTTTTGGAATATGATTTGCAAATGTGAGCTGTGATCACTTTCTCCTCTTTCTTAGTTTCTATTCCTCTCACTTGCATATAGCGCCTTGATTCCTTGAATTACTTTTAATAAGCTAAATATACTTTCATGGAAATCATAATAAAAGGTTTCTTTTGCTATACTGCCTATATATTTTTTGACGTGGAATGACCTGAAGTTATAAACAATCTATTGTTTCATTTATCGAAAGTGTCAAAGTGAATATTGTCAAAGTAAGATACCTTGTCTTCCCGAACTTTCTCCGTTTTAGTATAGTCTAATCCCAACACTCTACATGAAACTAATATGAGGTCTAAGTTCTGACTTAAGCATTTGAAGTTTTTGTTGTATCAATCTCTTAAGGTATGCTAAATAAACCTCAGAATTGGTTCAAGTGTTTTTACAAAAACTTAGGAAGCACATAATCCACGTATTTAATGTGAAGGGGACACAAGTGTGAGCAATTTGGGGCTGCTGTCCCTTCATTTTTCAAATGTGTTCTAATTATTCCAAAATCATACTCCCTAGTAGAAAATATTGAAGGATGTTTATCTATCAGGTAATGAAATTATGGATGGTAGTATTTGAGAAGAAAAGGCAAAGTTATTTTGATTGAGAAAGCTGCTAATGAAAACTTAAATGCCAATTGTAATAGAACAGAATCTAATAGCTGGCTGCACACATTATATACGCAACAGATTGGTATTTTTCCAAGTTAGGGGCTGCCACTAGAGGATTTTAATTCTGAATTTCTACGGCTGTATTGTAAAAAGGAAAAACAGTACAGTGAATGCCTATTTATACAATGAATCTTTCAAAAATTAAGTTATCGAGGAATCAAACATATGATGAACCAAAAGTAGGACCATCTAATTATTTAAGATTTAGAATTTAAGTTGATAGTTAACAATTATTTTATGTTATAAGACTCGAATCAACCCGGCCTGGTCAGCCTGTAAATTAAACCGGAGACGCAGTGGGTGACTGCGCCTGGTAACCCACATGGCCACACATTAGTTCAAACCACTTTGATGACATCCAAAGATAGCACACCATCCGGAGCAGAGTTACTAATAGTCACAACCAAGGTTTCCTAACTATCTGGCAAAGAGCTCAATAGAAATAAGGCTTGCAACTCATCATCAAGACAAACTTTAATAGTAGTCAAGTTGTTAATAATATCTTGAGTCACTATGATGCTCATACACAGACTTCCCACTTTTTAGTTTCAAATTTACAAGTTTCTTGATTAAAGGAGTTTTATTATGAGTAGTCTGCCGTTCATAGAGACATTCCAACTTCTTCCACAAATCATATGGGTCAGACTCTTGTGACACGTGCGTGAAAATGCTTATATCAACCCATTGTCTAATAGTCCCTAAAGCTTTTCTTTTCAACTTTAGCCATTCTCTATCTTCCATTTTCTCTGGTTTGGATGGTTTAGAAATAGTACCATCAGGATGGGTGACAGATTCAATTGGGTCATACAAGTCCTTGCAATATAACATGTCTTCCATCATAGTTCTCCAATTAGAATAATTAGTTGATGTCAATTTTACCATCAAGTTACTACTACCCGACTCCAGGCCATAATGTGACAAATTAAACTCAAGCTCTGATACCAAGTTGTAGGGATCAAATAAGGGGTCTCTATTACACCCACAATGTCACAACCTCAAGACAATCAACTAAATTAGCAACTCAATCGACCCAAATTACAACCAAATTACCATACAAAATCAGCACTATTGCAGAATATAAAGCACAATAACAAGCGAAAATAATAAAACAGAAGGAGCACACACGATTTTTACGTGGAAAACCCTTTAACATGAAGGATAAAAAAGCACGGGACCTCTTTAGGAGTCCACCCTTAATTCTCTTATTGATAAATGAGTGTAAAAGAACCCCAAATAAGTCTACAAAAGATTCACAGCCCAACACCAATCACCAATAACAATAAGAGATCAAAATAGCACAATAAGGTGTAGAAATCACCTAAAACAGCAGGTCTGTTCACTCAGCGTTTCTGACCAAACCAGAGCTCAACTGAACAATCCGACCATTCAAAATGAAGCCCTTGAAGTCATGAACAAGCTTTCCGAATTTCAGCAAAAATCGACCAGGGAACACCTCAGATTGACGATCTGAACGAAGCAGCGCAATGTAGGTCGAAAATCAGGAATCTGTCAAAACCTTTTGTTTTTTTGTGTGTGTTGTAATGCATCTGCTCAGCCTCCCAACTTGATATTTTTCAGTAAGATAGACTCCAAAAAAACTTGTCTTAGAAGCCCAAGGCTCAATATCAAATGGACCCAAAAATAGGACATAAAATATCCATCAAATAAGGCCCAATCATAAACAAAAGCAATATAAAATATTGCGAATATGGGCTGGAGCCATAACACATCGCTACCCCTCAGGATCTTTGTAGTCGTGGTTCCCAAACTCATGCTTTTACAAGATCAACCATTGAAGACAAAGACATTTTATGGTTCACCACCTTGGATTCTGATTTGATGGCGGTTTTCATGCTCCCAAAGTCTGCTGAAAACGGAATTAACCACATTCTGTAACTGACTACCATACCCCGTCATGAGTGGGTGCTGATGTACAATATAAGTGTGGATTCATGTGGAACGATGTCACCTTAGTGTCATCAAGGACAAAGCGGAGGGATATGAAGGATAGATATGGGAAGCCTAGGCCCAGGTGCATTTTCATGGACGCCTTTGTTAGGGCTAATAAGAAGAAGAAGAAGAGTTCTCTTGCCCTCATTTTCAGGGTTGATCTAGGGTTTGCATTTTTGTATGACCTTGACCTGAAATCAATCGAATCCATTCGATATCATGGTCGTATTTTTACCGATATTAAGGCTGGATGTGATCATTGTACTCCAACTCTATGCCCTTACATAGAACCTTCTTCCCTTTCTGCATATGCTTTTAAGATTCGGGATTCCATCCTAAAAGGCAACCTGATAGGAGGAGTAGCCCAAAACCTTATATAGTGTTTTATTATTTTATTGCTTTCCGGTGTGGGACAAATACTTCAACATGCCCCCTCAGCCCAAACTGGGCTGGACAATATCGAGGTGTATAAATGGGCCAAACAGACCCTTGACAAGCTATCCTTAATCATGGGTGCTAAACAAGACGGTAAACCACAACCGGAATTGGCTCTGATACCATATTAAGACTTGGGGTTCCATCCTAAACGGAATACTTAGTATGTTTCTCACAAAAGCTTGTGTATAACTACACATTGCAAATTTGCAATCCCCAAACAAAAACAATTGGCAACAATAATTTGCAAATTTGTATTGCACATGTTGCTTCAAAGATGTTATACATAGCCAATTGCGGCAATTGCTAGCAAAATTTTGTTTGTGCAGCATAAAACCATGTGTGCTAGACCTTAATGACTAATGACTTTATTCAAGCAGAAAATATCTGATTTATTGCACAAAGTAGTATGAGCAGTGATATTTTGGAAATCACCTTGTGACGAGTTTTATTCTGTTCCATAAATGCACAGAAGGTATATAATAGTAAGTTTTGAGTAAGAAGTTTTTGTTGCACAAATGTGTGTCATTAAAATATCATTTGATGACACAAAATAAAAAAAATTCCCGCTAAAAAGATTATTTTGAATTTAATAGAAATTTATAAAATAGGGGTAGACTTAAATCATATATGGTGAAAATCATTTATAATACTACATATAATTTGTGGTTCTAAAATAAGATTTTAGGATGTTTTTACTTGGACTAAAATTTGATGTCTTGGTCTGTTATGTCTTGTTTGATCTGAACTGATCTGATAAATGTCTGATTGCTGTGTATTTATTGCTATGGAAGTCTGATCTGATATAGTCTAGTCTGAGACTACAAACGGTCCAAGTAAAAACATCCTTAGTCCACTATCAATATTGTATAAGGATTTTCGTTCCAAATTATGACATTAACTAGCTCAAATTTAGAAATCGAAATTCTGAGCCTTTTAGAACCAGTATTTGTAGAAGGGTTTTCAACTATAAAACCTCACTTGCTCCTCATACTTTCGCCATGCTACTAACCCCAGGGTAACCATTGCTTGTACAATTAGATCTCATACTGATGACATGGAGCAATAAAATGCAGATTACTCGTCAGTAGGGCTGTGCACGGGTCCGGTTCGGGCGGGTCGGGTTTGCGAAACCTAAACCCGTTCGGGTAATTTAAATACTAGGCCCGACCCTTTGATATTTCAAATCGGGTATTTCGGATATTTTAAGTCGGATATTATCGGATATCGGGTCGGGTTTCAGATATTTCGGTTATATTAAAAAAAATTATAATTGGATAATTAAAGTGTTCAAATGCCACTTTGACAAAAATTGTACACACTAGTGCACTAAACTTCCAAATTACACAAATACTTTAACACAAATTGCACAAATAATTACACAAATAATTGAACCCAAGTATTAATTTAACATATTCAAAGTACACACCACATAATGTAATATATTTCGGATATTTTGGTTAAAACACATTATAATTGGATAATTAAAGTGTTGGAATGCCACTTTGACAAAAATTGTACACATTAGTGCACGACACATTCAATTTACACAAATAATGTAATACAAATTGCACAAATAATTACACAAATAATTGAACACAACTATATATTAATTGAAATATTCAAAGTACACACTAACCTATATTTCGGATATTCGGGCGGGTCGGGTTGGGATTTCACAAACCCTACCTGCCACCCAGTCTAGGCCCAATACAAATCGGATTTTCGGTTTGGAGTTTTTCGGGTCGGATATCCACTTCGGTTCGGATAATATCCGGAAAAAATATCAGGTTTTTCGGGTCGGATCGGGTTTTGCTCAGCCCTACTCGTCAGCACTCACTTTCCCTTATTTTTGAGGATGTTTATATGATAGAACACCCAAAAAGCGAATAAAGTAAAATGAAAAATAATTCAATTATCACAAACGTAACTTCGAACGGGTGTAAAATAAACACCTTCAAACTTATGTATGTAATATAAATATCCAGGGTGAATAATTCTTTTCATGAAGTTAATATATTAATATAGACAAATCACTTAACTCTTGTAAAGTGGATGGCATATTAGTTTATGTGATTTCATTACAATCTCACTTTTGTCATGCCTTTCTCTTAGATACCCAAAACTGAGAACTGGATATTTCAATATCTCATATTTTAATATAGAAATAAATATCTTTAACTTTATATTGCATATTTGCATGTGACATAATCACCATAGATGAATATTTTTATTTGAATATGTAGTTAAAACCATTATTATATGTACAACTGAACTCTTTCTTGAGGTAAGATTGTATACTCTTTATTTAGAGACATCATCTTAAAGAGATAAAATATTGTAAAGTTTGAAAGAATGAATTTCCCTAAATATGAGGGTAAGATTGTATACTCTTTGTCATATATTTGTTAAACGCCGCTAGTATTGGCATAACTTTGTCTTCAATTTGAATTAAATGTTTTTCAATCCGGCTTTGGATGAGGGTAAGATTGTACCGATTATATCACTACCTATTTTTCAAACGTAACTTACATTATACCACACCAAACAAAACAACTTTTGTCTCATCTAGCAACGTAACATTACAATTACACAAGAATATACCACACTTACATCATTTCCACTAATCATACCACACAATAATATTACAACTATTTTGTAAAATCATTTCCACTAATCATATAATCTTTGTATCAACAAAGATTTGTATACATTTACAAAAAGTTATATCACATTTATTTATTTTTTTACACGAATTTTGCATTTCTTATAATATCATGTATACACGAAACATAGAACTTTTGTTTCAAAAAATATTACAATTACAAATTCGTTGAATGTCACAATCTCATTTAAAATGTTATGTGTTACATTTACAACAAACATAAATTATTTGTATCAATATCTCTTCCACATTATTTATAACAACGTTTGTACAAAATATAACACTGTCAGTTACATAAAAGTACAATACGTAGTATCAATTACACTAAATAGTTTTACACGTAAAACACAAAATATCCATATTTACACGCCGTGCTGCGTAAGCAATGTCATACACATGATATGCCCATAAAACGGTATGGAAAACGTCCGAACTGATATATTATTTTCAATTCATCACTTAAGCTCTCATATTAAAATAATACTCCCTCCATCGCTTTAAACTTTGCCATGTTTGACCGGCACAGGGATTAATAAAGTAAAAGCTGCGTGATTGAGGTTTGTGCAGAGAATTAATTGAAACCACAAATTCTTTACTTAAAACGGAAAACGACAAAGTTAGTGGGACATCCAAAAAAGGAAATTTGACAAAGTTTTAATGGACGGAGGGAGTATTATATAAACACGCTAGCTTACTTTAATGAAAAATCGATTAGTCGAGTCATTCAACCAGTCTTTGATCAATTATAGTGTTTTTAAAAATCTAAAACATCGTTAAAATTTGAAAAATAGAGCTAAAAACAATAAGAACTTATGAATGACAAATCTTTTTTTTGGCGTTTTGAGTGATTTTTGTATTGTACTTTTTTAAAAATTTGTACATTTTAATTTTTTTTTTTTAACGCTTTCACATTTTTTTAAATTTTTTAAATTTTAATTTTAACATTTTTAAAAATTAATTACATTTTGGATTTTTTAGAATTTTAATATTATATTATATGTTTACCGAATTTAAGAAATTTTGTAAAAATTTATCAATTTTTAAAATTTAATATTTCAAATAATAACCTGTCATAACAGTTTAAAACATTTATACTGATTGAGTTTTCAAAGTAAATATGAAGTATAGTACTCCGTATAAATTTATAACAATTAAGATGTTTTCTTTTGGACTAAAATTTGATGGTCTGGTCTGATCTAATCTGATTTGATCTTTGTGTATTTTATAATTACGGAAGTCTGACCGTGGGCAATTAAAAAAAAGCAAGTAGAGCAGCCGATGGCTTCTTCTCTCTAGGGTTAGGCGGTATCGCCGCCTAGAGTAGTATTCGACTTTTCCCTTCTTCTTCGTTTTCAGCCTTCTCTTTGGCTGGAACGGAACGAAGGTGGTGTTGTTTTCATTGGTTAAATTCAAACTCTCCTTTTCTAGTATTTGTTTTGGTTTCAGTTATTGGGACGAACGAGGTTCATTCGCAGGGGCAATTGTGCAGACAGTTTTTCTAGCAAAGCTATGGAGGAAGTCGTGGAGCAATACCGGAGAATGCCTTTGAAAAAAGATAACAACAATATCAACTTCGATGATAAAGAGGAAGAGGCCGTTGTCCCAGCCGCAAAGGAGGAGGAATTTCCGGTGGTGGGAGTCATTCGTACAGAACGGAAAGTTAGATTCCAGGCAGTACATGACCTGTTTGCATCACTCTGGATGCCAGGAAAAGGAATGGCCGTACAAAAAATTGATGAAAAAAAGGTATCTATTCACTTTTTACCATAAAGTTGATATGCATTGTGTTTTGGAAGATGATCCTTGGCTGTTTGAGTGGAATCTGTTATTGCTAAAGGCGGTGGGTCCTAATGATATACCACATAAAATGAATTTGTTTGAAGCATAATTTTGGGTGCAAGTGCACAATGTTCCATATAAGTTTATGAATGTAGACACTCCTAGAAAGGTGGGCAATTACATTGGGGAATTCATTAGTTTTGATGAGAGTCACTTTAACAAAAAATGATGTTCATACTTGAGAGTTAGGGTGAAGATGGATGTGAGAAGACCCCTGAAAAAGGGATCTACGTTGACCAAGAGGGGTGAAGGACACTGGGTAGATTTTAAGTATGAAAAATTACCGAGTTTTTGTTTTTTCTGTGGAATCATGGGACACTCTGAAAAATTTTGTCCATTGAAATACGTGGAGGATATTGCTCTGGAGGAAACTTTTATTGCTGATCTTAGAGCAGGTGGGGGGAGAAAGACAAGTCCCACAAGAGGCAGTAAGTGGTTGGTGGACAAACAGGGGGGTCAAAGTCAGCACAGGAGGGCTCATCAAGAAATTGAAGGCTTTCGGAGACAGGGAAGTAAGGGGAGTGTAGATGAGACAGAGAGTAGTGGCACAAAGGATGAGGATAGGAGCAGTGCAGGGGAGGTCTCGGTTGACCAGAAGCGCAGGTGAGTCTGGAAGGACCTGGATCAGGAAAACAACTCAGGTGAGGAGATGGTGCTGGACAAAGCAAAAAACGGGGAGGAGGCGGGTCTGAGTTCCTAAACCCGCCTGATGTGTTCGTGCAGCTGAGGGTGCAAAAGTTCCACGTTGGTGTTTATTTTATAATTGCTTTTTATAGTTTGTTTCATGTTCAGACTAAATTTTTTGGTTTTTATTTTGGTTGGTTTTGTAAGACTCTTGCATTAGGCTCGGGTGATGAGAGTTCTGCAGTAACCACTGTTGGCTCAATTATGCCCAATTTAGGATCAACGAGTTATACTGCTTTATTAAAGGTGATTAACTCAAAGTCTGGCCCAAGCGCGGATGGTTGTCGGTGGTACTCTTGTTATTTTAGATCCTTGCTGAATGCTTTAATTCTAATATAAGCCCCCTTCATCCCAAAAAATTACGGAAGTCTGACCTGGTGTAATTTGGGGCTGAAAACAATTAAAAAGACATCCTTTTAGATGCTAAATTAGTAAATTCATCACACATAATATATCTCCTACTTTAAAAATTTGACCACAATTATAAACTTTTAAGAATGATTGAAATAGTACTCCCTAGTCCCTATATTGCGATACCTTCTAAAGAAAAGATCTTTATAAGGCAAATTTTATAAGCAACTAACCCATGATTACATACTCTTAATAAGTTTCAACTTAAAGAAAGTTCTTTATTAGAGAGTATTTATGTTTAAAAATCTCGAATTAAATGATATATTCCCCCACCACGCTCTCTTCCTAATCAGCAATCCGTCTTTCCAATCCCATTCTTTCAACTCATTCATCGCCGATGGGAAGAATCTCAAACCTCAGACATCTCATCGGAATCGTCAAAGACAAAGTCTCCCAATCCAAAGCCGCCTTCGTCTCGAAACCGAGCAACCTCTCTCTCCACCTAGCAGTCCTCCGCGTCACATCCCACTCGCCACACGCGCCGCCAGATGACTGCCACCTCTCCGCCCTTCTCTCCCTCGGTGACGGCTCACGCGCCACCGCGTCCACCATCGTCCGCGCCCTCATGGACCGGCTGCACCGCACCGGGGACTGCGTCGTCGCCCTGAAGTGTCTCCTGGTCATCCACCACGTCATCAAGCGCGGCCCGTTCATCCTCCAGGATCGCCTCTCCAACTCTCCGATCTCCGGCAGCCGGAACTATCTTAAGCTCGCCTCCTTCCGCGACGGCGCCACCACCGCCACGTGGATGCTCTCGGCATGGGTCAGATTCTACGCCCGGTACCTGGAAACCTTACTCTCTGCTTCCCGTGTGACGGGCTACTTCCTGTGCTCATCTACCGGCGCCGGCGCCGATAAAGATCAAAGGTCCGAAAGGATCTCACTTTTCATGAACGCCGATTTAATCAGAGACGTTAGTTCGTTGATCGGAGTGATCGAGGAGATTTGCAGAGCACCGGATTCCCTCCTCCTGGAAGGCAACAAGCTGTTATACGATGTGATGGGTTTCTTATCCGGCGACTATACATCCATAGTGAAAGAGCTGTTACCGCGACTCGGCGAGTTCCGGGAGCGATTCGGTCGCCTGAGCTTCGCTGACTCGGTCGAGTTGGCCTGTGATTTGAGGAGACTGGAAGACTGTAAGGGGAGATTATCTGCCCTGTTCATGGGCGTGACCAAGCCATTGGCTCAGACTATGTGGAGTTTGGTGGCAGAGTTGACTGAGAAACTTGAGACTTTGAAGGTTAGCGAACAGGGGAAGATGCTGACTTTTAGGACGAAGAGTGAGTCGACTCGGTTTGATCACCGAGTCTCAAGGTTACAGTATCCGGTCCGGTTTTCATCAGGAAAGTATAACCATTTACAATGGCCCGACCAACAAGCTAAGGTTGCACATTGACTTAGATTGGTATAAAGAATTTTTTGAGAAGAGTTTAAGAAAGTATGTATATATAATTTGAATTTTTTTTATCACAAAATGATACGGAAATGTTCGGATGAAATTAGCACTCTTTTTTTAAAATAAAATTAGCACTCTTAAAAATTAAGTACCCTTTGATAACTCTTATTTTTAATTTATCACCTTTTTAAGCAAATCTTTTACGAAAAATTGACAAGAATAATCCAACCTTTAATTTCACCAGTCTTTTCATAATACTCTCACTTTTACATAATTCCAGAATAATCACAACTTTGCACCTCATCTTCTTTCATTGGACACTGACCTGTTGATCACCTACTATACCAGGGTTTTTACCCTTTATTTGAAAATCTTATATAAATAATCTCACTTGCATAAAGATATAATAAAAAGTGAAAAGTTAGATTATTTATATGATTTTCAAAGAAATGGTAAAAAACTTGGTATAGTAGATCATCAACAAAAAGAAAGAAGATGTCAAGATGAGGTGTAAATGTGCGATTGTTCTAAGATTACGTACAGGTGAGATTATTATAAAAATACCAATAAAAGGTGTGATTATTCTTGTCAACTTTTCCAATCTTTTATCAAACATGTACGGAGTACTTCATAACTTTTAATTTCACTCTGATACGTATAATTAAGAAAAGGGAAAATGGAAACTAATAATCCAACCTTTTAGCGGTCTTCTTTCAATAATCCCACCTTTTGATTATTCATGAATAATCCAACCTTTGCACCTCATCTTCATTCACTGGTCCTTGACCGGTTGATGACCTGCTATTCCAAGCTATTTTCTTATCTTTGCAAATCATTATACCATAAATCTCATCTTTCACAAAGATAATATTTTGGAAAGATAAGAAAATAACTTGGAATAGTAGGTCATTAACCAACGACGAGGGACCAATGAATGAAGATGAGGTGCAAAGGTCGGATTATTCATGAATAATCAAAAGGTGGGATTATTGAAAGAAGACCGCTAAAAGGTTGGATTATTAGTTTCCATTTTCCCTTAAGAAAATAGGGTTGAAATTACTTTTGTAATTTAAATTAACTGAAATTAATGTAGATAATCATTCTAATTATTTGAAATAAAAACTTTTTTAAATAAATTATGTACTCCGTATTATTTTCGATAATCGAGGAGATCCAATCGTTTCGAATATTTGACGACATTCATTCAATTTGAACCAAAGGAGGGTAAGAGCATCTGTTTAAGTACGACACACTCGACAGGATACCCAGGAATAATGGGAGCAAATCAAGGGTTTAAACTTTAAACTAAAGCCGGCATATCCTACAAAACTAACAGTTTAACATAATTTCTTTTGTAAAGCTCTACTCCTTCCATAGGGTTCAATTTGTACATGCTCTCCATACACGTTGTGTATGAAAGTTCTATTTGAGTGTAAATAGTGTTCAAAGACCAAAACACATCTTCATAAACAACGTGTATGAGGCTTAAACAAAAATGGCGTCTACAAACAATATTTTTGGTAGGATTGATGTTTTAGTTCCATAGCGATCATTCACTTCTTATCTTGCACTAGTACAAATTAAAAAGTGTCTATTATAGCATCCATTTTATAGCACCTTATAAATTGCTACAATAGAGTATCTATTGTTACAATATTGTACCAAAAATTGTTACAATAAAATAATAAATTGCTACAATACATCTATTGTAACACCACTCGGATGCAGCATGTTAAAAATGCTGCATTTGATATATTGTGACATTTTTTACACATATTGCAACATTTTGTATATGCTACAAAAACTAAACTTTGTTGTAGTGTTGTAATTGTTCCTTCTATCGTCATCTCCCCTTTATTCATGACAGCCCACATGAACCCTCCTTAAGCGCCATAAGTGATCAGTTTAGGCTAAGCATTTTTCTAAATGAGATTAAAACATAACACAATGTTCTAAATGCAACCAATATACGCTGGTTTCCTACCTATGCAAGTTTCAATTCTTACGTTTGTATGATCACTTCAACTCATATTGAGTTGAAATTGAATCAATTGGGACAATTACTTCACATGTAACTAGGGGTGGGCGCGGTCCGGGTCGGTCCGGGTAATCGATAAATTTTCAAGAATCGTCGGTTCCATTTAGCGGGTAGGTTCGGTCCGGGTATACCAATTTCCAAAATAGGAACCGAACCTTACCCGCCCCGTTTGAAACGGGCCGGTTCGGTCCGAGTCCTCGGTTCCGTTTTTGTAAAAAAAAAGTATGAGTATGCAAGCAAAGTTTCTAGTAAATTATAAAATTCTCAAATTAATTACATATTAATGTAACCATAATATAGTATTTATTCAAAATAAAAGTATAAGACAACATATTAAATTAGTTAACAAAGTATCGAACCACAAATCTATAAATTAAACAACACAGAATTAACTTAATTAAAATGGTAATCATCGGTCATAAACCAATTAAAAGGATATGACCATAAATTCATAAGAACTTAAACTAGCTACTATACATATTCGTCTATGAAAAAATTTAAAGCTTATTAAATCTTCAAGTATAAGTAAAATTAAGACAATTAAATTAATATGTCACACTTCATTGAGTAAGAGTATTTATTTACAAAATATTAAAGAAAAAAAGTTTGATGCATTTGGAATAGAGAATAGAGGAAAATAGTTTAAGAGTTTATTTATATGGACTAGGAAACTAGTTTTTAATAGACTAGGAAGTTTCTTGAATTAGAAGTCTTTGTCTAAACATGAGAACATAAAGAGATTTCTTGTGTTGTTAGTATATTATATTATAGTAGTATTAAATATTTTAGAAATTATTAGAACAATATTTTAAAACGGTTCGGTCCGGGTATCCGTTTTTTCAAATTTTAAGACCCGTTCGGTTCCTAAGTTTTTCAGGACCCGCCCCGCCCCGAACCGTTTGAATTTTCTAACATTAGGACCCGACCCTAACCCGTCCCGAACCTGTATTACCCGGCCCGACCCGCGGTTCCAGTACCTGTTTGCCCACCCCTACATACATGTAACTATGTTTCAATGAATATCAGAAATGACGGGAGAAAGAATTAACCAATTCTATTTGAAATATTATTAATTTTAGCTTTTCATTTTATCTCTTTAGTTTATCTTATGTCTTTGTCAATTTTACTCCCCTTAATAAACACTTATTTTGTTTCTTTGAAAACATCTGACCACGTCGAGCTAACAAAACGTGTCTACACCATTACGCCCGAATTTGCTAAAGTTTGATAAAATCCTGACTTTAGAATATTGTGATTACAATCTTACTTTCGTAAAAAAAAAAATCTAGCGTGTGAAATCAAAAGTCACATTTCTAAGAGAAAAAACTTACTAACCGAACTGATAAATTGGAAAGGCCTTTTTATTCCAATATTACTAAAAATTGGATAAAAGATAAAAAAGTGATCTCTTTTTAAAAATTCTAAAAATGTGACTAACATGACAATTAACCCTGCAGTGTAAAGTGACTCCGGGCAAAGTGACTCCGACCAAAGTGACTGTCCCACTGACCAAAGTGACTGCCCCGCCGCCACAGTGACTGCCCCGCCGCCACAGTGACTGCCCCGCCGCCACAGTGACTGCCCCACCGGTCACAGATACTACCCGCCGCCACAGTGACTCCACCCCACAGTGACTCCCACCATATTGACTGCCCGGCTACCGCCACAGTGACCGTCACAATGACATCCGCCAGCACAGCTGATTTACTGCCGCCGCACCGCCCTATTACCTCCGCCGGCCGCCGCCTCTGGCAGCCACCAACTCCGGCCAATGACTGCAATCACCACACCCAGCCCCCTCCTCTGTCTCACCCAGCCCCATCCCTTGCCTCACCCAGCCCCCTTTCCACAGCCCCCAGCCCCAGCGGAAAGCCCCCCTTCCCGGCCTCATCCACCATCTTTCCACAGCCCCCAACCCCCCACGGACAGGCCATAGACCCTTCTCTAGCAGGCCAGTCCATCTCCATAGCCGCCAACCGCCCAGATCTGAAACCACGAAGCATTGGCCAAGCAGAGACGGCCAAGTAGCGGAGGAAGAGGCGGTCCGGCTGTTCAGGCTCCTCTTCGACTTCGAGGATGGTGGATCCGACAGATCCGAGCCCTCATCCACCAATGTTGGAGGATCCGGAACCGGTTGCGAAAAGAAAGACGAAGAAGAGAATCGAAATGGAGGACGGGCGGCGTCTACTGGTGGAGGTGGCGAGCTATATTATCTTTGGCGGTGCTCTGGTGGATGTGTGGATCTGGAGAGCTTCTCACGCGATGGAGAAGACGATTCTCAAGCGGATGGAGAAGAGTGCAGTGCGGGACAGTTTTTTGGAAAAAATGGGAGTGGTCATATTTTTAGAAATTGAAACTTAGGGAG
Source organism: Cuscuta epithymum (assembly GCA_945859915.1). NCBI lineage: Eukaryota > Viridiplantae > Streptophyta > Magnoliopsida > Solanales > Convolvulaceae > Cuscuta > Cuscuta epithymum. The sequence continues at coordinate 3,066,422 of CAMAPF010000017.1, read as the reverse complement.
TAATATTTGGGCAATTATTTCAATTGGAAAACATGATCGGCAAATGAACTATTTCTAACATCTTCAATCATGCTCCAAACACTAGTTGCTAGTTCGTGTTTTCAGTTTCAAATACAGATTATTCTTTTTTTCTCCTCTGTTCTAGTTATTATTATGTAGTCATGGACTCGGTCCGGGTCGGGTCCGATCGAGTCGGGCCTAGGCCCGGTCGGGCTTTTGATTTTTGGTAGAAGGCCCGGGTCCATGTTTTTTTCTCTTTTCTTATCAACCCCCGACCCCCCCTACCCCCACCCCCAAACCCTCCCAAAACACCCAGCCCAACTCAGGAAAAAGCCCAAAACAATGAAAAAAAAAGCCTGAACCGGGCCCGGGCCTGCCCCGAGCCGGTTCCAAAGAAGGGGGTGAACCGGGACCGCCCCACACTAACCCCCGGGACCGGGCCTAGGCCCGGAACCAAAACTGGTTCGCCGGGCCGGGCTCGCACAGTAGCGGGCCGGGCCAGTACCCAGGTCGGACGGCCCGAACCGGGTCCAACACTATTACTATGCCAAGTAATGTGATTTTATATCTTTGGACTCTCTTCCTCATGTCTCCATTCTCGAATGTCATTTTATACCGTTTTAAATGCCTTACAGGCAATTTATTGGTTAAATTGTTTCTTCATTTTTCTCTATTTTCTTTATATATAAAAAAGTCAGATACTGGTTAGTGAAACTTTTCGTATATATAAGTTGCATACTACGTTTAGACGGTTTAGTACAAATGTACAATACACAACAAATGGATTTATTTTCAATCTTATTTTGTTGGACAAGTAAGAATGTGAGATTTCTAAAAAGCTATTCTAGGAAGCAAGTACAACAATGAAGACAAAACTATACAAGGTATAAACTAAATATAGGTAAGAGACCAATATTTGAAAGTGAAATGGTTCCAGATATGACCAAAAATCACTGCATATACGCATGCAGGACGTATGACTTTTTAACTTTTAAATAAGACTAAAATTTTCCGTGTTTCCAAAATTGCCCTTCTTTTCTAACTTTTTAACTTTTATTTTAGTCCTCTTTATGTCTTTCTCCCTATTTGAGAAATATGTAGTCGTTACAAACGCATTGTCTTATTGGAAAGTCTGTGGGGATTTGCCTTATAGGGAAAAAGTTAACGACGAAAAGTGTTGTGGACCAGTCTTCTCCCGTTGAAACAGTGCATGAGGTAATTACATCCAAACCAAAAAGTCTAGCCGTTACTATATGCATTATAACCAAAACGTAAATACTCTAAATCTTGAAGGGTGCGTGATATTACATGTGTTCCAAATAGGGGTGCAAATGAACCGAGCCGCTCGTGAGCCGCTCGTGAGCCGCTCGGTCAAAGCTCGGATCGAGATCGGTCAAACTCGAGCTCGAGCCGAGCTCGAGCCGGCTCGTTAAGCAGTCGAGCCATAAACGAGCCTACTGATTTTAGGCTCGCTAGCTCGCGAGCCGGCTCGCGAGCCTAGTTATATGTGTGTGTATTTAATTAATATATGTAATATATTAATATACTATACAAATTAATATATAATACGGAGTATATATTAGTATATGTAATATACGAAGTATAATATAAATTATTTTTTTTATAAGTTAATATATATATATATATGTGTGTGTGTGTATATATATATATATATATATATATATATATATATATAAAATACTGATTCATAAATGTATATGAGGACCTGGGAGATATTATTAATTATAAAGTAATTTAACAAAAATAATCAAAGTTTCATCCACTATTTCTTAATGAGTTGACCACTTTTGATTTATACGAAGTATTAGAACTTAGAAGTACAATTGGGTAGAGACTTGAAGTTAGAATTATATTTTGTTTATTTTCCCGTAAGGTTTAGTTGTTGGGCATGTAAATTGCAATTTGCAAATGTTAAGCACAAATATTTAAAGATTGTTTCATACTTGAGCTCGAGTTCGAACACGAACTTTCGAGCTAATCGAACTTGTAACTTTTGAACGAACCAAAAGTATCTAGCCGAACCGAGCCGAGTCGAGCCAAATCGAGCCAAATCAATATTTGCGAGCCGAGCTCGAGCCCGGATTTTTTAAGCTCGTTCGAGCCGAGCTCGAGCTCGAGCCAATACAATATAATTCGAGCTCGAGCTCGAGCCTACATAAACTCGGGCTCGGCTCGGCTCGTTTGCACCCCTAGTTCCAAAATACTTAATAAAATCATAAAATTTAGATCATGATTTTGATTAGCATGATATTATGAAAGTTTAAATTTTATACTTTCAGGAAAATATTTTTAACAAAGAATATTTTCATATTATTTTTATATTACAAATAAATTTCAATAAATATATATAGTTGGTCAAAGTTTTGAATTTGACTAAGTATTTTGGGACGGATGTAATACACAAACTTTTATATATAATGAAGATAATCCAATTTTATATATAAAACAAGTTATTTCCGCACTATGATAATGTATTTTTCTTTAGCTAATTAGATGTAAATTTATAATGTTAAGAAAATAATTTAAATACACTAAACATTTCTGCAAGTCCTGCATGCAACACTTGTGTTTTGATATTTACAAACAAGGTCTTTGACCATTAACATATTTAATTGACTATTAATTAGAGGGGGAAATAATTTAAATACCCCGAACTTTGAAAGAATGTGACGTAAGTATCCCAAACTTACATATGTAATATATATACCCCGAACATTACATAAAAAGTTATGTTAGCACCATTACTATATAGGTCTTTTATTCCAATATTACTAAAATGAATGAAAAAGATAAAAAAAAAAGTGACATGATTTAAATTTTTCAAAAAAATGTGACTAAAAGTCATTTATCCCTTAATTTTAATCATATATTTATTATTTTAATATTTTATTAATCCTTCTACACATTTGATTAATAGTCATCTTTGGTAGCCACCGGCACCTCCAGACCCCAACACCACCTCAGCCGCCAGCACCGCTGCCGGCGGCAGTCACTATCTCAGTGACTCCGGTCAAAGTGACTCCGCCGCCAAACTAACTCACCGCCACAGTGACTCCACCGTCAGAGTAACTTCACCGTCCCACGGCCAGTGACTGTTGCCCCTCCCAGCCGGTGACTGCTGTCCCCGGCTAGTCACTGACTCACTGTCACCCTCTATTACGCCGGATAATTTTCCGGCGGCCATCCAACCGGAACCACCAACTACCATCTGCCCATTACCCCTATCCCCCTGCCTCTCCTACCCTGCAAACTCATCTCTACCGTTCAACACCAATCACCTACAAACATTCAGCCCCAAACCCCAAAATCATCACTCCCCTAACCTCCAGCCCATCACCACCAGCACAAATCTCAGCCCCAGCGAACACATCTCAGCTCCAGCCCATCACCACCATCGCAACCCTAGCCGTCGTTCACCACCTTCGTAACTCCGGTCGGTCCTTTCACCTCAGATCTGAAAAAAAACGAGAAGAAGAATATAATCGGGCGGCGAGCTGGAGGCCGGCAGAGGCGGCGATAGAGGTGGCGACGTCGAATGCCAGCGGATCAGAGACGGAGACCATAAGGAAGGAGAAGGAAGGCGTCGGCGGTGGCTGGAGTGCGGTGGTGATGAAGAAGAATATCAACCCGCGAAGAGATCTAGATCCTCGCCATAGATCTGGAAATATGGACAGAAAAATGAAGAAATAGCCGCGGTGTAAGGCGGCGACGTGTGTTGAATCCGGAGTCGAAGGCGAAGTTTCTGCTAGGTGCTGCGATTCCTGCGAGGGACTGGAGAAATGGAGAAGTGCTGCCATGAAGACGGAGCTTTTTGGAAGAAGAAACAGGCACTGCTAAACTAACGTAACGTCATATTTAAGGAAAATTTAAAAAGGATCATATTTTTTGAAATGCAAATGATGGAGTATATGGCCCAGGAACCCCCGGCCCATAGACTCCTACTTCTCCTGCACAGGCCCATTGAGCCCAGGGAGCATCTCAGGACCAAATGCTACGGCCCAAGCCTCAAAGGAGCCCAGAATACACACTGGGGTACCCTCGGCCTCCTTGGCCGAAGGCTCCAAATTACACAGGGCAGCCAGTTTCGAGCATACGAAGCTACTGGGGAAAAATGGCAGAAACAGGAGCCCTCGGCAGTATGAGCCCTCGGCATCAGGGAAGCCTTCGGCCACACAGGCCTTCTGCTACACGAAGCCCTCGATAAGACGAAGCCCTCGACCCCACGAGGAGCCTTCGGCTAAACAGCTCAATCATCGAAGATTCCCTTTGGAGACAGCCAACCACCGCATTTAATGCGACGTCACATCCACCCACCGCATTCAATGCGGTGAACATGCCACTGCCAGTGCCACCCGATTGATGTGACCCTTCGGCCGTTGGATTACTGACACGTGTACTCTCATCGCATTTATTGCTGCTATAAATAGCAACTCATTTCTCCTTGTAAACGATCCCAACTCTGACACGCTGAGTTCATTTAATAAAATCGACTCTCTCTCCTCCTATTTGCTCTGACTTCTCTCTAGTTATTCCTGCAATAACCTCTCGGATAAGATACCCCGGGTAGACTATCCATCAGCAAACTCCAAGAGTAATATCGTGGTCATTTTTCCTACTATATATTTTGTATTCGAAAATGTAAACTTATGGGGGCGTTTGTTAAGGTGTGAAGTAATCATTTTACATGTAAAGTGTAGGGATGCAAACATTTTACACCGTTTGGTACGATAATTTAATGTAAACTGTAGGGTACTATTTTGAATCATTTTACACTGTACCATGCAAACCACTTTACATAGGGGAAGGGTGGTAAACTAGTTTACATTCTTAATACTCCGTATAAAATTGATTGAATTAAAAAATTCAATGCAGTCGACCCGTTCTTCACGTCAGACATCGTCACCAATTCATCTCAACAGCAGCAACACCCATTCTTTTGCTTTAAAAAATAATTCCTCAAACAGCAGCACCGATGACCGACCTTTCTTTATGACTTATAATTAGTATCTATCATTTATCATTAATTATTTTGCAAAATACTCATATAGCTTTTTCTTCTTTAGGAAGTTCCTTTCGATCTTCTTCTTCTTGAATCAATAGTGGACGCTCTTTCTTTTCTTTTTTCTGCTATTTTGTGGTCTATCCCGTATTATCTAACAAGTTCACAAATTTGCAATTTGTTTGCTTAAAAAACGATGGCATGAAAACTTATAAGGCTAATTTTGATTTTTTGATTGGAGGTTTACGTATGAACTTGTTTTTTGAGCTAAACAGTGTATTTACTTTGCATGTATTAAAAAAATAGTTTACATATCTCACCAAACAATGTACTACGTATTTATATTTTACATGTAAAATGATTACATCCCTACACTTTACATGCAATGAGTTTGCATGTAAAGTTTTAATGTGTAAACAACCAAACGCCCCCCTATGATGAACACATGATTTAAAATACTTAAAGATTTATAGAGGTGTAGTCATCAAAGTGTCATAAATTTACATTGTGAACGAACAAAAAAATATGTTCATGTTACTACTATTACAATTAGATTTACGGTGAATATTTAGGGATATGGAAAACGTCGTATTTTTATCTGTGACAAACGCTTAATTATAGTCTATAAAATTGGATTTTTCTTACTAACATTTATTGACTATATCCTACTCCACCGAAAACTACGGTGGAAAGGATTTTTACAATGTGTTCAAAAAAGATACTTCGTACGTAGTAACATTTTTTTGGAATTTCAGAAACATTTTTTTGTGTGATCTGAACATTCAATACCTACATTATTGGATTTTCTCGTTTGATCTTTTATCCCAATTGTAACTTTATAGTACGTTGAAAACATTTGATGCAATTTTTTTAAAGCAATATTTGTTTTTCCACAGTGTTAGTTCAGATTTGACGATAATCGAGGATCACATTTACAACAATTCAGACAATAGAGTGGTGACATTTACAAACTCAAGAAGATAGGAACAACATTTCAATATGTGTATTATTTGAGGGCCTTTTTTTATCAATATTACTAAAATAAACAGAAAAGACAATCATATGACCCGTTTTAAAATTTTCTACAAAAGTGACCAAGAGTCATTTATACCTTGTACGAAGTCCTTAATATTATTACATTTATTATTGTAATTTTCATTTTATAAAATTTGACTTTTAGTCCATGTTTTGTAGTCACTGCAACAACCCCAGCACCACTGCCTCACACCCCACCACATCGGATGTCACCATCGCCGGCACCTGTAACCCCGCCGTCTACACCAGTCACTAACAGAGTGACTTCCCCGTCACTAACCATTGACTTCGCTCCAGCTCCGGTCACTAGTCAGTGACCTCCGCCAACTCAGGTCACTAACCCAGTGAGACCGCCACAATCACCATCAGTGACACCGCCACAATCACCGTCAGTGACACCGCTGCAGAGACACCACCGCCAGTTACGCCGCCTCCAGTTACATGTATTATCGGGCCACACAGGAAAATAGTGACACTGCATTCTTTGCCCCGCCAGCCCCTACCCCTGTCCCACACACTAACCCTAGCCCACCCCAAGCTCTGCCCGCCGGCCCACCCCAGCTTCGAACTCCCAGATCCGATCCCAGCCTCACACCTCAGCCACAGCTTCCAACCCAAACCTCCAACCGCACCACCGCCTGTAAGCATAGCCTCCGGCTCACCTGCGCCGCCCCCATCTGAGCTTTAACGAACACCAAATCGCAGATCTCTGTCATCCTTAAACACCGATCTTTTCACCGCTGTCGCTCGCCGTCCAGAAATTCGGTCAACTCGTCAATGCCAATCTGCTCGAGTGCGACGATGGTGATTGAAGGGCAACCTATACGGAGAGGCGGAGCAGAGATCTGGACGGAGAGTCAGAGACACGAACTGTATGTCGAACGGAACAGGGTGGTGCTTCCATCGATGACGAAGCCTAGATCCTCAGTTACAGTGATGGCGGCGGTGGGTAGGACAAGTAACGGCGAAGGAGAGTGAGAACAAGAAGAGTTACGATGGAGCGGCAGGGCGATGGGGTGGCGCCGACTGGAGTTTGTCGCTATCGTCTCTCGTGCTCTAATCGCTAATGTTTGTCCGTCTCGGGTTGGGCATCACCGTTTATTGATTGAAGAAGAAGAAGGTGAGTTACGATGAGAGAGGCTAGGTCGGTGGGGAATGTAAGGGCCGAGCATTTAATTCTGTGTTTTTGTCACTTTTTCGTCCATTCAAAATATTTTCATATTTTTGTCAACTGCAAGTCTATTAGTAATATCTAGGCCTTTACTAGTATTTCTTATTGGAGACCCATAGTGCGATTTCCCTTAGTTACTTCCTTGTCCATATTTGTTATTTTCATAATTCCTTATATAGTACTCTCTGAGTATTTATTTTCTTACCTATTGTATAAATACGTGAATTCCCTCATCATAGTTAGTGTACATCTTCATTTGAATCAAATAATAGTTCTTCATTTTACACTCATTCATTCATCATAGTTTTTGTCATAATCAGGGAAGATCTGTTCGGGAAAATTTTAAACATCCGTTGTTTTACTTTCGTAGTACATTACATCTATTTGCTAATAGTTTTACTCAAGAACAGTTGATTGCTCTCAAACAATTTTTGGGATCTCAACCTTAGAGGGGTGTCACAGAATTACTCTTAGGCAATATTTTCCCCCTAATGGTTGATTGATACAAGCACCTCACATCATATGACTACTGATATTATACTTCTCTCTGATATATGTGAAATACATGAAAGCACTATTGGTTTATCCATTGATTTGTGACTGCTTGTAAAGAAGGAACAATATTGTTGAATGATAGACTTGTTTTGAAGCATGTGATATATGTTGCTACGTTAATATGCAACCTCATATCTGCTTCACAATTGATTGATGAGATGTAGTATTTAGTTTACTAAAAAAGTTTGTCTTATTTAGGACCCCATCATGAGGAAAGTGATTGGTGTGGGTAGGCAGCAGAAAGGATTGTACAACTTCTCATATGTTAACATGGCTTGTGCAGCAAACACAAGGTGGAGTAAATCAGAGTTGTGGAATAGATGGCTCGGTCATCCATCTTATAAAGTTTTAAATTATGTTTCATAAGAATGTGAATCTGGAGGTAATCTTAATTTTTTGAATAATAGTTTGTGTGATGTTTGTATTCGTGCAAAACAAACTAGGTCTATGTATCCATACTTTATGAATAAAATGACTAGCATTTTTGTAACTCAATCACTGCGATTTGTGGGGGGGCTATCCGACACCTGACACCAATGGGGAACGTTACTTTTTTACTATTGTGGATGATTATTCTCGGGGAACATGAGTGTGTATTTTGCATCATAAACATCAAGTTTAAGAGACTTTGCTAAGTTTCTTTACTCTTATTACAAGACAATTCCAGTCTGATATTCGAGTTCTTCGCTCAGATAATGATACTGAATTTACATGTTTAAAACAATATTTCTTAAAACATGGAATTGTTCATGATGTCTCTGTCGAGATACACCTCAACAAAACGGGTGCGTTGAGAGGAAACATCGATATATTCTGAATGTGTCGCAGGCTTTGAAATTTCAGGCATCCTTGCCAATTGATTTTTGGGATAAATGTGCTTACTGCGGCCTATCCTATCAATAGAACTCCGTCGATTCTTTTGGAAGAAAAAACACCTTATAAAAGACTCTTTGGCACTCCAACAGCTCTTGGACATTTGAGAGTGGTTGGGTGCCTATGCTACGTGCACAACAAAGATAAACAAGGGGACAAATTTGCTAACCGAGGGATCCTGGTGTTCTTCTTAGTTATCCTTATGATAAATAGGGATGGTGTGTCTATAACCGTGAGACATGAAAAATTATTTTTTCACGATATGTCATTTTCTGTTAACAAATATTTCCTTTTGCGCAGGTTGTATAAGAATCAAAACCCAGTATTGATAATATATATACTATTCCCTGATGAAGAAGTAGAACATCCATTGAAAGGGGCGGGAAATTTCGCTTTAGACAGCTGAGACTACGATTCAACTTCCTCAAACCTTACCTCAGACTTCTCAACAGGTGGACCCAACAGTTATCAATGAAAGGCAGGTGACAGTGACAACATCGGTACCAGACCCCAAGTCATTAGATGGGAAATATGTGCCATTTCTTGCAGAGGCGAATTCCCAGAATGAAAGAACAGAGCAATTTGGACGTGGTCATAGACAGTGCATTCCTTCTACCAGATTGCGTGACTTTGTGCTACACACTTATATACGCATAGAAATACATCGAAAGTTCAAGCTTGTCAGTACTTAGTTCAACAATCGAATAATGAACTAATAGTGAATCGTTAATTATATGTATAACAAATAAAATCAAATCGCAACTTTATTGATAATCATAGTGATGCATAGATGAAGAACAACTTATCAATAGAGAAGTGTAGAGAGAGAGAACGTGCGTAGCCTTGGAGTTTCGAGAATGATATGCAAAAATTGCAATTGTGAAACTCCTAGGCATGTTCGGTCATACTGCCTCTATATATAAACATATATATAATTACAATAGGATGGGCCTGATTAATTTAATTAAATGGCTCCTAATTAATTACAATGTCCGCCACTACAAATCTAATTAATCAAAGATAAACACAATTAAATTGAACACAATAAATAATTTTCTAACATTCTCATTCCGTGAGGCAGAATGGGCATCGGAGGCCAACTGAATTTTGAATCTTTTTAATTTTTTTTGGGGAAGGCTAGGGACTTGGTGTTGTATTTCCAAAGGAATATTTTGTGACTGTATTCCTTTAATGGTTTGCAGAAGTAGGATTCTTCTTTCTGAGTTATTAATTTCTTCGCAGTGGTGTGTGTTCATCGTATATGTTTCCATGTTGGAGAATCTGTGGATTTGAAATTCATTTGTGATGTGGATGGTTATTGATAGTGCACCGTCGGCCACCCCCGGGGTGGTCGTTTCATTGGTGGTCAGGGTGTTGGTCATAATCGAGGCAGTTTGCCACTGACAAAAAAAAATTAATAAATGACCAGCGAGGTCATTGGCTGACAGGTAATTGTGGTTGGCAAGGTCATTGGCCGGTAGGTAACTGTGGTTGGCGAGGTCACTATGGGCGGCGATGTCACTAGCCGACAAATCATGATGGATGACAATGTCACTAGTCGAGAATTCACTATGGTGAACAATAAGTTTGGTCACTATGACCGGCGGTAGTCACTGCATAAGTGGTCAATGATTGGTGGTCACTGATGGATTTTAGCTAGTCACCAATGATTTTAGTCACAAATGGATTTTGGATTTTAATTTGTCACTATAGCAGTGGTCATTGGAGCATAGTAACTAGATCAATAGTAACTAGAACGGTGGTCACTGGAGCGGTAGTAATTGAGATGATGGTCACTGGAGTGGTAGTAAATGGAACGGAGTGATCACCGGAGCGGTAGTAATAACTAGGGCTGTAGTAACTATGGCAGTAGCAATTGGGACGGTGGTCACATGAGCGATAGTAATTTATACGATGTTCACTGAAGTGATAGTATATGGGACGGTAGTAACTGAGACGGTAGTAACCGGAGCGATAGTAACAGGAACGATAATAACAAAAATAGATTGAAATCGTGTTCTCATAAATTTAGTATATTAAATTAAATATTTAAGATACATATATTTGCATATCCAACTGCGTAGTACTCCCTCCGTCCCAATTTGTATGATACTTTACGGTTTACGATGTTTGACCGATGATAAAGCAAATTGATTCATGTCAACACTCAAATTAATTTTAGAAAATAAAATTTACACATTCAGAAACTACATTAAAAGCGCTACAAAGCCTGCAAAAAATTATCCAAATTTCATAAACTTTTAATATATAAAGTATAAGATTAAGAGTGATTTATGTTGACCAAATGAATAGTAAATGTATCTTAAAATTTGGGACTGAGGGATTATCTATCTTGAGAAATAATTTTAAAATTAAAAAGAAGCATTAATGGTTAGAGACAATGTTATAAAAGGCGTAAGGCGTGCTGAGGCGGCACGGCCAAGCCTTAAGCCTTTGAAGCCTAGGCGGGCTTAGACGAGACTTAGGCGTGAAAAGGCATTTTAATTTTTTATCCCTTATTTTAATATTTGTAAATCTATTTTTAAATATTTAAATTAAAAAAATAGACAATGTCATTCCAAGACATCAGATTTTCCCGGTGTTCAACATAGAGGGTTTGTCGATCGAGTCCTATACCTAACAAATACGGAGTATAAATTACCAATCACACAAAAACTTGATCTTAAAAACTAATAAATATAATAAAACATGTACTATAACATGTGAAAAATACTGCAAAAGGAGCTATTAGTAAATATTCGCTTGTAATATAGAATATACCATGTAAATGCATTGGATTTTTACATTTTCGGACAATACAGTTTTCAAATCGTGTCAATGACTCATAATATATGCATCTACAATAAAGTAAGAAATTATAAAATATGACATTCATAGTGATAATACTAATAACAATTATAATCATATTATTTTAACAAACAAGCTAATTAAGAGAAAAATAGTAATATAACAATAATATTTTAATGATTATTATTAGAGAATAAAGTGATTTGAACTAAATATTATAGTTATATACTTATATTAGCAATATACGGTAATAGACGTAGGTGTAAAATCGAAAAACAGGCTAAAGGGTCAAATATGCCCTTGAACTGACTTAAAGTGTTCAATTAGCCCCTTATATATGAGGTTTTGCCCGACCGTCGTCAATTGGGGCGGTTCCCGGTAGAATTTTTTGATGATTTTTTTTAAAATCATTAAGTCTAGTTTACTCATACCAAATTTCAGCTAAAAATTCATCCGGGAAGGCAGTCAAATGATTTTTTGAAGATAACTACGAAGTTAAACATCAGAGTGCATTTCGGAAAATCATTTGACTGCCTTCCCGGTTGAATGTTTAGCTGAAATTTGGTATGTGTAAACTAGACTTAATGAAGAAGATGCTCAAAAAATTTCATCAAAAAATTCCACCAGGACCCGCCCAATTAGCGACGGCCGGGCAGAACCTCCTATATAAGGGACTAATTAAATACTTTAAGTCAGTTAAGTTCAAGGGCCTATTTGACTCTTTAGCCAAAATAAAAAAAGAATGCAAACAAGCAGAATATATAACAGATGCGTGCAACATAGTACTATCCTAATGTTCCCACACCGGAAAAGTGGAGACAATTCCTCCTCTCGCCTGCCTATATATTAAAGTCAATCATCCGAGCGGATTTTTGCCAAAGAGCTAAGCTGCTACGTGGTTCACGTGGATAAAACATGGCCTAACAAGCCTTTAGTTAAAAAGTTTTCTGCATTTTAATGGCTTAATACGCCTTGGAGCATGCCTTATCGGTGAGCTGGGCACTTGCCCTGCGCCTTGGGCATAGGCATGCCTTAGCGCCGCCTAATAAGTCCTTTTAGAACCGTGGTTGGACAAGGTCCTGGTTGTAAATGTAAAATTGAGGCTCCAAATCATTATAATTTTTTTTTTAAAAAAATATCAATCCAAATACTTATACTCAAATCAATTAAATACTCATTAAAAACAATTAAAATTGTAAAAGAACCAACAAAAATATCATGCATCTATATTTTTCTTTGTTACTAATTGCATTTTAGTATGAATACATAATATTACTCCGTACTATATAATACTAAAAGAAATTTAAAATTTTGGGCCCCCATAAAAAACGGCCCTGTGGTTAGAGATGACGCAATGAAATATACGGAGTAGTAATTAAGGATGGCAATGGGGGCGGGGATCCGTGGGGAACCGCCCCGTGGGGGAAGGATGGGGTGGGGCTTGGGGCGGGGTGGGGGCGGGGATGGGTGAGATCTTTTTACGCCGTTAAAATATGGGGCGGGGAACGGGTATTGCTACACCCGCCCTGTCCCTGCCCCGTCCCCGTTATTAATATATTCTCAAACATATATATATATATATACATATATAAATATGTACACACATATTAAATTTAATTATATGTAGTATATAACAAACACATATAAATATAGACATACATAATTGTATACGGTTTAATCATGGTTAATGAATTAATATATATTATACTAGAATAATAATAAGCTAGTAATGATTAATAATATTTATCATAAATGTTTTATGAGTTTTAAGAGTGAGAAAGTGAGTAAATAAATACACACACATTTATATGTAATATGTAATTAATTGTATTATAATTTTTGAGAATTTTGAAACGACGGACATGATGATAATATGTTTACTTATATTTTTACTTTAACTGTCTTCAATTCACAAAACTTATTCAAATTGAAGAATTATTAAAATTGACGGTATTAACTTTTAACAAACACAATACTTCAGTGTTGCGTTTGTGTGTGTCATATCACTATGTGTAGATATATATAGGTTTATGATCAAATGAGAACAATGCTTAACGTGAGAACGTGCGAACACCACATTTACCCCCAATGTGAAAGACAATGTGCTCGCGCAATGCACTTGTTTGTATCTGGCATAATATTTATAAAAGTGTCACCGTGATTATTTATATTAGCTTGTATTGAGCAAAGTCCAAATGTGGGTAAAGTCCAAATGTGCACTAGAAGGACTCTATTGTGTATCAAATTGGATTAAATGTGAGTGTTCCTACGTTAAGCATCGTTCTCATTATTGGAATCACACTACATATATTTATAATACGATAGTAAGAGATTAAAAGTATTTGCAAATACGTTAAATTAAATCTATATGGGGCACCGGCGGGCACCCGTGGGGGACAACGGGGTGGGGCGGGGATGGGGCGGGTCTGGGAGTAACGGGGGATGGGACAGGGATGAGAGGAACTTTTTAGACATGGGGCGGGGATAGGGGAGTGTACCCCGACCCAAACCCGCCCATTGCCATCCCTGGTAGTAATTATATGCGATGCAGTTTTACGAAGTAATTTTATGAGAGCGAATGCGGACACTTAGCAAGAGTAATTTAGAAAAGTGGATATTTGTTACTCACATATTTGGAAACTAAGAAAGAAAATCTCTTTTTTGTCCATCATCATATCTAAATGTTACTAATGTTCATGTAAAAAACCCATTATTGATAAAGTCCACTTAGATTTTGAAACACCCAATGAATTTAAATAAGTGTTGAAATCCAGAAGAGATATCGGAAAAACTCATTGAAATCACAAAATTTTCTTTATGTATATTTGGAAGTGAGTCAACCCACCAAATCAATGATTAACGTACATGTGGAGTACCATTTTCTCAATAGTTATCTAGAAGGTTAAATATTTTAGACCAAACGATCACATGGAAGGTTCACAGGTAGATCGTCGTTAATATAAGAACAATAATAAAGAGTAAGAGCATTTAATCACTTCGCTTATCTCAATTCAAGGTGGTACGTAGACTGATATTGATTAAACTATGTCCTCATCAGTTGGTTGGGTTTTGTTATCCCACCCAAATGTAGGAAGACTTTCATCCTAATATATATCATATGATAATGGCAATTCCATCAAACTTCTATGTGACTCGCTCCTTCCCATTTCTCAATGTGTTTATTTGCTTTCTCAGCCTACATTTGAACATGTAACCAGAATAAATTGATAATAAAAAACAATAACTCAATACATCCAAACCCATAATTACAACTAACAATAATAATATAATAATAATAATGATAAAAATAAATTATTTCCTCTCAAAAGAAAAATTATTATAATACAAATAATAATTGTAATGATGATGATGAGTGAAACCATGGATTTGTGAAGGGTTCTTTACCTCTTTTTCCCAATCACATCGAAATGTGATTATACACAATATTAAAGTTTGCAGTGCAGTTCCACCGAAAATCATTCCAGCCCATATCCCCTGCAGTGTTCATTACAACTCTAGTTTAATTTAACTCATTCAACAAAATACACGCTCAATTACACACCAGGTATAGACATACTTTACTTTGCAGTTATATTAATACTTGAAAGTTTTAACAAAAGATATTATAATGATAAATGAAGAATTTAAAAGTCTATACAGTGGCATAGAAAATTTTCATTTATTATTTATTATATGATTAAAACACAGTCAAAAGGTTACAATAGGAGATGCTACAGTTGATAATGGATATGCTGCTTTCTAGAGATTTCCAAAGATGTGTAATGTGCCCACGTTTCAATTAATTCACGTGCTACGATTGAGATGACAATGTCTTGTACATCCCTCCGTCCCATTGAATTCTTCCGGTTTTCCTTTTTGGACCATCCGAAAAAATTCTTCCAACTTTCACTTTTGAAAAAATATGTGGTTCACATTCATTTACCTTTTTCTTACACAACTACAATCATACATTTTCACTTTATTCTCACTTTCTAAATTTGCGAGCCAAGTTTGACTTGGAAGAATTTATTGGGACGGGGGTAATATTTTTAATATTAATTGGGACGATATTTTCTATTAGGGAATAGTGATTTGGGTTGATGAGGGCATTAGTATATTAGGCAGTATGCCAACTAGGGATCATCAACATGCTATGCTGGGCCACACCAGCCAAAAACTAATGGGTTCAGGTCAGACCGGATTTTTATAATAAAATTGTAGTCTAAGCTCGTCTATATAGTTTGGCTTAAGGGTCCGACAAAATACAATGCAATCAACTAAATCATTGAAATGATTTTATTACTCGAAAAAATATAATGCACTCTTGATAAAGAGATTTACAAAAACGGAAAACCACACTTATACTTCTATATCTAAACTTATCATGCTTTATCACCAACTTTTATCTCCTAACAAGAATCTAAAACTTCATTCTCTTCTACTATTACTCATTGCTTTATTATATCACTAATTATAAAATAAATTTATAAAATAATATGTATGAGAGAGCTTCTGTGCTGGACTAAGTTAGGTTTAATAGACTGTACTATGATGGGTCTTGACGGGTCAAGCCAATGGGCTTGACCGAGAATGATATACTTTACCCCATGCCAACACATTCAAATAATGCGTTGGACCGGCCCATGACCCTTATGAGTTGGTTTGGGCTTTTGGAAAATGGGATGGGTAGGCCCTTACGAGCTATTGAGCCCACAGACTAAATGATTATCCCTAGCAAACAAAATGTATGTTGAGATGACATTTATTCTGATGTTACGATAACATTATTGGTTCATGATGGAAACTTGACTTGATGTTTGTAATTTGGGTTGATGAGGGCATTATGACTTGATTATAGTAGTATAATAATGATGATAACATTTTTATTTTAGGATGTCGTTCTTACTAGGTTAAAAGTAAATTTAAATTTTTAATTAAACATTTTCTTATTTGCATAAGGTATAAAGCTGACATTAAAATTATGTAAACGAAGCATATTGCATTTAAGATAAATTAATCCCAACAATGGTTGAATTGTTGCCTCCTTGAGATTGTTGGTGATTTTAGTGTCACTGGCTGTTTTGTGTAATTGGAAATGACATGAGTACCAATGGGAATTAGAACTATGATCTAATACAAGTTAGTAGGTGTGGAGTGCACACTTGTATATAAGAACTAGTTTAGTTCCAAAGTGTCTACGTTAGTGGAACTCGAGGTAGAACTCGAGGTATAACTTTCAGTAGACCAGCTCTGTGGTTCTAGACCGAGTTCTAGAACGGTTAGGCAGTTTCCAGCAGTTTCCCAAAAACTGTTGCGGTTATTCTTAATCGTGTTACTACTGCCTAGGACGATGAATATGGATAGATACCACCATATTTCGTACAGAGGAGAAAGAGGAAACATATCCAAAATATCTTCATCACTTTGGCACTCAAATTAAAGATAACAATCCATATACTCGACTAGTTTGGCTCTAGTTCTTGTGCCTAAGTTCTAGAGTGTCCTTAAGGATTATCCTAAATTGAATTTCTTGTAACCCAGGCATAGGGGAGAAATATCAATTCGGAAAGTGAACTTACACGATCCTTAAGCAATCCAAGTACTCAAATTATCACCCCCTACGTGATTTACCCCAACAATCGAATTGATATTTCTTTTGCGATAATCATGAGTACCGTGGAAGAGATGACATCCAAGTTCAACAAATTGGACAAGTTTCAAGGGAACGATTTCCGTAGATGGCAGAAGAAGATGCAATTTCTTCTCACCACGTTGAAGGTTGTGTACGTGTTGAGCACTCCAATGCCGGAAGTGATGGAGGATGAAACCTTGGAACAAACTAGGAGGCGCAACAAGTGGGAGAACGATGACTACATATGTAGAGGCCACATCCTTAACGATATGTCCGATGCGTTATTTGATATTTACCAAAACGTTGAGAGTGCGAAGGAATTGTGGAATTCTTTTGAGTCAAAATACATCGCCGAGGATGCTTCTAGTAAGAAGTTCTTGGTGAGTGATTTTAATAATTATAAAATGGTTGACTCAAGGCCGGTTATGGAACAATACAATGAACTCCTTCGTGTTCTTGGTCAATTTAAACTCCACAAGATAGGTGTTGATGAGTCCTATGCCGTGTCGAGTATAATTGACAAACTTCCACCCTCTTGGAAGGATTTTAAACGTTCTTTAAAACATCAAGATGAGGAACTGTCCTTGGTTCAACTTGGGAGTCACTTGCGCATTGAGGAGAATCTTCGTGTGCAAGAGAATGACCAAATTATGGGTGAAGTTGAATCTAGAATGGCTCATGTTCACTTGGTTGAGGATAATAAATCTAACCCGAAAGATAAGGGGAAAGGCAAAAAGCGCAAGTATGAAGACCATGACAAACCCAACAAGAAACCGAAAGGTTTGGTTTGTTGGAGGTGTCAAAAGGTTGGACATGTCAAGCGTGATTGCCGTGTGAAACTGAACAAGAATGGCGCTGGAACGAGTGGCAGTGGACAGAAACGGTCTAAGGACCTGGTTCCACGGAAAGGAGGTCAGTTCGTGACTAACTTTGATAATTCTGTCCAGAATTATGTATCACTCATTCCAGAATCTTTTTATGTACAAGATGATGACTGTGCATGGTGGATTGACTCGGGGGCTACGAGCCATGTGTGTAAGGATAAAGGATGGTTTGAAGACCTAGAACCAGTGGAGGTCGGTTCCTTCTTACGCATGGGAGACGAGTCAATGGCGCCTATCTTGGGAAAGGGTGTAGTTGTTTTAGAATTTACTTCTGGAAAAACAATTACGTTGTTTGATGTTTTGTATGTACTGAAGGTTCAAAAGGATCTTGTTTCGGGAAGTATGTTGAATAATTTAGGGTTCAAACAAGTGATTGAATCCGATAAATATATTCTTTCCAAGTGTGGTGTGTTTGTTGGTTTTGGAAATTTATCAAATCGCATGTTTCGTTTAAATGTTGTGAATAAATTAATTCCTAGTGATAATTCTATTTTTGTGGCATCTTCCATGAATGATTGTATGATTTGGCATGCTAGATTAGCTCACGTTAATTTTAGAAAAATGCATGAAATGTCTAAAGATGGTTTAATTCCGGCTTTTGATATTAATAATGATGATAAGTGTAGGACTTGCATGCTTACTAAGATCACAAAACAACCGTTTCCTAATATTGAAAGGAATTCGGCTATTTTGGATCTTGTACATAGTGATCTATGTGACTTTCACTCAACTCCTTCCCTTGGCAATAAAAAGTATGTTGTTACTTTTATTGATGATTCAACTCGGTTTTGTTATGTGTATTTATTACACACAAAGGATGAAGCTTTAGAGAAATTTAAAGTGTATAAAACCGAGGTTGAATTGCAATTGGGTAATCCAATTAAATGTCTTAGGACTGATCGGGGAGGAGAATATATGGATCCCCATTATTTTCAATCTGTTGGAATCATTCATGAGACCACGGCTCCGTATACACCACAACAAAATGGTGTGGCCGAGCGGAAAAATCGAGTGTTAAAGGAAATGGTTAATTCCATGCTTTCCTACTCGGGTTTGAGTGAAGGGTTTTGGGGAGAGGCCATGCTCACGGCCTGCTATGTTCTAAATAGGGTTCCAAATAAAAGGAACAAGACAACCCCATATGAGCTTTGGTACAAGAAAGCGCCAAATTTGAAATATTTTCGGGTTTGGGGTTGTAGGGCGATTGTAAAATTGCCCGAGCCCAAAAGGAAAACTTTGGGGGAAAGGGGAATTGATTGCATATTCATAGGGTATGCTGGACATTCCAAGGCTTATAGGTTTTATGTAATAGAACCTAATGATGCGGTAGCGGTTAACACCGTGATTGAGTCTCGGGATGTGATCTTTGATGAGATGAGATTTTCATCAATTCAAAGACCAAAGGACCTAGTTCCAGGCACTAGTGAGGTGCAAGTTCCAGAATGTTTGGATGGTGTTTTGAATCCCGAAGCACCACAAATAAGGAAAAGCAAACGAGGCCGCATCGTGAAAGACTTTGGTCCCGATTTTCACTTGTATTTAGTGGAAGGTTCAAGGGATGAAACAGGGGTACAATATTCATATTGTTACCAAGTTGAGGATGATCCAAAGACCTTTAAAGAGGCAATGGAATCCCGAGATGTTGCCTTTTGGAAGGAGACAATTGATGATGAAATGTCATCAATTATGGAGAACAACACTTGGGTGTTGTCAGATTTGCCACCGGGTTCTAAACACTTAGGTTGCAAATGGATCTTCAAAAAGAAGATGAAAGTGGATGGAACTGTTGACAGGTTCAAGGCTCGGTTGGTCATTCAAGGTTTTAGACAAAAACCCGGAATTGACTATTTTGACACGTATGCGACGGTTGCTCGAATTACAACCATTAGGTTGTTAATTGCTTTGGCGGCTATACACAATCTGATTATACATCAGATGGATGTCAAGACGACATTTTTAAATGGTGATCTTGATGAGGAAGTTTACATGAAACAACCGGAAGGTTTTGTTATGACGAAAATGAGCATAAGGTTTGTAAACTTGTTAAATCATTGTATGGGCTGAAACAAGCACCCAAACAATGGCATCAAAAGTTTGATGAAGTTATTTTGTCCAATGGTTTTAGTTTAAACCAATCGGACAAGTGTGTCTATAGCCGATTTGATGCATTCGGAGCGGGTGTGATCATATGTCTCTATGTTGATGACATGCTGATTTTTGGAACGGACCAAAATCAGGTTGATGAAACCAAAAGGTTGTTATCATCAAGGTTTTCCATGAAGGACATGGGGGAGGCGGATGTGATCCTTGGTATAAGGATTAAACGGGTAAACAAAGGGATTGCTTTGACACAAGCTCACTATGTTGAGAATATTCTCAAAAGGTTTAATTATAGTGATTGTTCACCTGTTGGTACTCCCATGGATCCTAGTGTGAAGTTGATGCCTAATAAAGGAAAGGCGGTATCACAACTTGAGTACTCTCAAGCTATTGGTAGTTTAATGTATGCCATGACAAGAACTCGGCCGGATATTGTTTATGCCGTGGGTAGGTTGAGCCGGTTTACTAGTTATCCTAGTACTCAACATTGGCAAGCAATGAAGAGAGTGTTCAAGTATTTAAAGGGAACCATGGATTATGGTTTGTGTTACTTTGAGTATCCTTCGGTATTAGAAGGATATTCGGATGCAAGTTGGATATCCAATGTAGAGGATCACTCTTCTACAAGTGGTTGGGTATTTTTGCTTGGGGGAGGTGCCATTTCTTGGACATCCAAGAAGCAAACTTGTATCACAAGTTCAACGATGAAATCTGAGTTTGTTGCGTTGGCTACCGCCGGTAAAGAGGCGGAGTGGTTAAGAAATTTAATTTTTGAGATTCCATTGTGGGGGAAGCCGATTGCACCTATTTCTATCCATTGTGATAGTGCTGCCACTTTGGCTAAGGCGTATAGTCATGTTTATAATGGCAAGTCTAGACACTTAGGTGTTAGGCATAGTATGATTAGAGAACTAATCATGAATGGTGTAATTTCGGTGGAATTTGTAAGATCGCAACATAACTTGGCGGACCACTTGACCAAAAGTTTGGCCCGGGACTTAGTGCACAGGTCTGTTATAGGGATGGGTTTAAAGTCCATTTAATCCTTAATGGTGAGACACCCAATTCCCCTCTAATATAACGTTAGAGGCTGAATTCAATGCGGAAAGCTCACACTTAATGGATTGGAACACACAATAAAAATCATCCCAAGGTGTATGTTCGGACCTGTAGTAGGGAGGCTGAATTTATTTCTTAATAATTCCTTTGATAAAGTGTAAGCAGGTACACGAGTAAAGGAATTACCTATATGATCGTGAAGTGTAGCCGCACTTCAAAAAGCTTGGGACTTGGCTTTTATACGATCATGAATGGGATTAGGACACACGGCTTTATAATTGTGTCAAGTTTGTATTCTAGTTGAGTATTGAAACTTGTATGTATTTTATCTTGAGGTATTCAAATGGGTTGAAGGGTTCAATCCGTAGGACACCCCGATTCTCGAATATTTTGAATGTGTAAAATACTAAGATGGAAATTCAATCGTATCGACATTTCCATTTATGTGCAAGTTTTGGTTTGTAAGCTTTGTTATGTCATTTCATGGGTTACACTAAAATGGGGGAGGATTGTTGGTGATTTTAGTGTCACCGGCCGTTTTGTGTAATTGGAAATGACATGAGTGCCAATGGGAATTAGAACTATGATCTAATACAAGTTAGTAGGTGTGGAGTGCACACTTGTATATAAGAACTAGTTTAGTTCCAAAGTGTTTACGTTAGTGGAACTCGAGGTAGAACTCGAGGTATAACTTTCAGTAGACCAGCTCTGTGGTTCTAGACCGAGTTCTAGAACGGTTAGGCAGTTTCCAGCAGTTTCCCAAAAACTGTTGCGGTTATTCTTAATCGTGTTACTATTGCCTAGGACGATGAATATGGATAGATACCACCATATTTCGTACAGAGGAGAAAGAGGAAACGTATCCAAAATATCTTCATCACTTTGGCACTCAAATTAAAGATAACAATCCATATACTCAACTAGTTTGGCTCTAGTTCTTGTGCCTAAGTTCTTGAGTGTCCTTAAGGATTATCCTAAATTGAATTTCTTGTAACTCAGGCATAGGGGAGAAATATCAATTCGGAAAGTGATTTTACACGATCCCTAAGCAATCCAAGTACTCAAATTATCACCCCCTACGTGATTTACCCCAACAGAGATAAACTTGCTAGCATAACAATTGTCTCTGAAGATAGAACATATTTTCATTCTTAAAGGACATCGGTGAACCAAACAATGCACAAACATAAGCAGAGGAAAAGAGAACAAGACAACAAAAGAAGTAATGTTGTGTGAATTTGAGAACAACAATAGCGCATGTAAAAGATTGGGTTTTAAGTGCTTTAGCTAGGAGGCACTAGTAACAAAAGTAATGTTGTGTGAATTGTCTTTCAAGATAGAACATGTTTTCATTCTTGAAGGACATCGGTGAACCAAACAATGCACAAACATAAGCAGAGGAAAAGAAAACATGAGAATAAAAGAACAAGAGAAGTAATCTTGTGTGAATTTCAGATCGAACAACAATAACACAAGTAAAAGATTGGATTTTAAGTACTTTAATTGGGAGGCACTAATCCAAAAGACACCTCTTCAAAAAAGGGTTAGGTGGTGACCTTTTTTTTGAAAATAATTAATACAAAGTTAAACTAACAAAGAATTAGTAATACAACTTAATCTATCATGGTCTTCCTACTTTACAAAACTTGGGTGTCCCTGGGGTCAAATCCAATTGACAAGGTTGACTTATTAGAAGCAACCTTTGCAGTGTGGGAAAAATGGGAAAGTTCCAGAAATTGGACTAAAACAGTTTGAAAATTCCAAAATAGGACTGTCATGTTTTTTATTCCCAAAATAGGAGTAATTACTGCCAAGTTTGGAAAATACCGACATTTTTGAAGTCTGGTACTGCCAAAACATGGCATTAATTAGTCGTATTTTGGAAATAAAAACATGTCAGTCCTATTTTAGAATTTCCAAACTTTTTTAATCTTATTTTGGGTAAATTTTCGGGAAAAATTCCTATACGAAAATGGCTTTGAGAGAATTTTGTCTACAAATGGTTTTCCAAAAGTTAATATATGATAATTTTCAACTTACACAATACAACATATTAGGATTATATTTGGTCACACACAAAATTTGATGTAGATCCATTTTATATTTTAGCTTAAGTTGAAAAATATATTAAGATTAAACCATTTTCAAATAGTCCCCCGCATGAATTAGAAATCGACTTAAAGGCAGGAATCCAAAGAATTTTGAGTCAGGAAGTAAGGAAATCTGCATTAGGTAAGTTAAAGTGAAAATTGTGCATCTACAAACGTGAAAGTCAAATTGGTGTAAGTAGAAAAGAACGGAGTCGAGGTAGTATATTTGAAGGTATTAGATTGGGCTTGCTAATTGTACACTTATTGTAAATGTGGGCTAAGGGCTCAATTTGTATAACATATTAGTGTATAAATATAGGAGGTCTCGGTCATTGTAAAGGAAGAGTAAGATTCACCGATTAATAAAACTTAAACTATTTTCTTCCTAAATCTAAGATGGTATCAGAGCAGGCATAAGGGGAGTGCGACTTCATCGTTCATCTCTGCAAACTGCACCAGCGTGCGAAGGAAAGCAGGGAAGCAACATGACTGACCCGACCTCTGTTTTTTACTTGGGATCAGGTGATCAACCTGGTAACCAGATCACTCACGTTATTTTTAAAGGGGACAACTTTGCGGCATGGTCTCGGGCTGTGGCATTGGCTCTCAAGGCTCGCCGGAAATACGTCTTCATCGATGGAACTCAGAAAAAACCGACCGACGAAGCACAGCGGTCCAATTGGGAGACGGTGAATTCAATGGTCGTCTCATGGCTGCTGCGCGTGATGGAACCGGCGCTCGCTGCCTCGATCCCGTTCCACGACGAGGCACGTGCGCTGTGGTTGTACCTTGAAAACCGGTTCAGCGTCGCCAACAGACCACGGCTTCAGCAGCTCCGGTCCGCCATCACAAGCTGCCGGATGACGAAGGGTATGACAGTGGACGGATATTACACAACCTTGATGAGCTACTACGACGAATTGAACCGATTAAAGCCTTTACACTCGTGTTCCTGCGGACTTTGTACCTGCGGACTCGCAGCAAAATTGGCGGCAGATCGGGATGAAGAGAAACTACATCAGTTCTTAATTGGAATTGATGACGAGATATATGGGACTGTGCGTTCCAACCTGTTGTCACACACTCCGCTGCCGGACTTGAACAGGGCCTACCAAGCCTTCATTCAAGAAGAAAATTCACGGGCAGCAGCTCGTGGTAAAACTGCTGATATTCATGACGCCCAAGCTTTTTCTCTTCAAGTTGATAGGCCAGCCAAAGGGAAGATCGAGAAGGTTGATAAAACCAAGTTGCAGTGTACACACTACAAGAAGAAAGGGCATGAGGTTGGGTCCTGCTTCAAGCTATTAGGCTATCCCGAATGGTGGGAGGATTGGAACCGAACAAAAGTGGAACGACTGGCCGTGGAGGGGGGATCAAGACCCATGCCGTTGTCACGTCCGACGAAGGCTCATCTTCTACGACTGAGGTAACGGGACTGCCCCAGTTGAACAGGGAGCAAGTTCAAGCCTTGTTGAATCTAATTAATGCGGAAACTCGTTCATCAGATCGTATGGCGGGTAAGTTTGATTGGATTATTGACATAGGGGCTTCTCATCACGTCACAGGTGATATTACGAATTTGACTGACAGAACTCGTATATGCGCACGTTTGGTAGGACTACCGGAAGGCCGAATGGTTAAGGCTGTTTTGGAAGGACGAGTTTATTTTTCTGAAAAATTTATTTTGGAGCATGTACTCTATGTACCTGGATTAAAATGTCATTTAATCTCGGTATCACAATTGATTGATCAATCTGCATGTTTTGTTACTTTCACTGATTCGTTTTGTGCTATACAGGACCGTCTCTCGAGGAGCCTGATTGGAGCCGGTGAGAGACGAGATGGGCTTTATTATTTCAGAAGGGTACCAGTGTTGCATGCTTTTCACACGTCCGACTTACCTTCGTTCGAGTTATGGCACCGATGCTTGGGGCACCCATCTGATCGCGTGATTAAATTATTACTTGCTATTAGTACTAGCTCTTCTGCCAAACGTTTGAATAAGCCTTGTGAGGTGTGTCCACAAGCCAAACAAGTGCGTGATTTTTTTCCTGCGAGTAGCAATAAAGCAAGTAGAATTTTGGAACTTATTCATTGTGATTTGTGGGGTCCTTATAAAACCCCATCTACTTGTGATGCAATTTATTTTATGACATTGGTTGATGACTATTCTCGTGTTGTGTGGGTTTATCTGTTACGTGACAAGAAGGAAGTGTATCGATTTTTCCTTTCTTTTATTGCTACCGTTGAAAAGCAGTTTGAGATGCCTGTTAAAATTATACGCAGTGATAATGGCACGGAATTTAAATGTTTGTTGCCATATTTTGAGGAGCGTGGAATTTTGTTTCAGACATCTTGTGTTCATACCCCTCAACAAAATGGGCGGGTGGAACACAAGCATCGTCATATTTTAAACGTGGCTAGAGCACTAATGTTTCAGGCAAATGTTCCTATTTCATTCTGGGGTGAGTGCGTTCTTACGGCGGTACATTTAATTAATCGCACACCCTCAGGAATACTGGACGGCAAAACTCCCTACGAGGTACTTACTGGCAGGGCACCCGATTTCCACCATCTCTGGGTGTTTGGGTGTTTTGCCTTTGCTCACAATTTAAAGACAGGGGGTGATAAATTTCTTCCTCGTAGCCGACAATGTGTCTTCATTGGATATCCAACTGGCAAGAAAGGATGGAAATTGCTTGACCGTGACACCGGAGATATTTTTGTGTCGCGTGATGTAAAATTTCATGAAGACGTGTTCCCATTTTCAGAGGTTACTACGGCCCCTGCTTCAGACTCGGCTCCTGCCGAACTCGTTCTGTTTGACTCAGATGATGTGGTTCCAGTCAACTCTGAAGTTCCTCCTGACACTGGCCCTACATCGGCAGACAATACTTCTGACAGTATCACACTTGGCAGAGGCATGCGGTCTAAGTGACCGTCTGTCTTGCTTCGCGATTATGTTGCTCACTTAAGCCCATCTCCGTCCACACCCTCCGTCAGCTCTTCAGGTACGCGATATCCTATTAGTCATTACGTTTCCTGTGATAAGTACTCTACACGTCACCGCACGTTTCTTGGAGCTATTTTTGCAGGTCGCGAACCCAGGTCCTTCAAGGAGGCTATGACTGATGCTGGATGGCGCTCTGCCATGCAAAATGAGGTTCAAGCCCTTGAGAATAATCACACATGGGACTTGGTGCCTCTTCCTCATGATAAAAGGGCCCTGGGATGCAAATGGGTTTATAAAATTAAATATAAATCTGATGGTACCGTTGAACGATTGAAGGCCTGATTGGTTGTTTTTGGGAATCACCAGGAGGCAGGCATTGATTATACTGAAACCTTTGCTCCTGTGGCCAAAATGGTAACCGTACGCCTACTCCTAGCTGTTGCTGCTATTCGCAAATGGGAGCTACACCAAATGGATGTCCACAATGCTTTTCTTCATGGTGATCTAGCTGAGGAGGTCTATATGCGCCTTCCTCCGGGTTTCTCTACTTCCCGGCCCGGGCTGGTATGTCGTCTGCGCAAGTCGTTATATGGTCTCCGCCAGGCACCACGATGTTGGTTTGCTAAACTAGCCGCTGCACTTAAACAATATGGTTTTCTACAATCCTATTCTGACTACTCTTTATTCTCTCTGCGCAAGGATGACGTACAGATACATGTGCTTATATATGTGGATGATCTTATTATTGCGGGCAATAATTCCGTAGCTTTGTCTCACTTTAAAAACTATTTGAACTCCTGTTTTCACATGAAAGATCTCGGGCTTCTTAAATACTTTCTTGGTATTGAGGTTGCCCGAGGTCCTGATGGGATTTTTCTGTGCCAACGCAAATATATTCTCGATATTATTTCTGAGGCAGGACTTCTTAGGGCTAAGCCATCTTCGTTTCCCATGGACCAAAATCATTCATTGGGCCTTGCTACGGGCGATCCTTTAGCTGATCCTGAATCCTATAGACGCCTTGTTGGTCGTCTAATTTATCTGTCTTTTACTCGGCCGGATTTGGCTTATTCGGTACATATCCTATCACAGTTTATGCAGGTCCCACGACGAGAAGAATGGAATGCAGCACTTCGTGTCGTCAGGTATCTCAAAGGTACTCCTGGACAAGGAATTCTTTTGAGCTCTTCTTCTAGCTCGACTCTTACAGGCTGGTGTGATTCTGATTGGGCTAGCTGCCCACTTACGCGACGATCTCTATCTGGATGGCTAGTCTTTCTTGGAGGATCCCCGGTTTCTTGGAAGACTAAGAAACAACACACTGTGTCTCGATCTTCTACTGAAGCTGAATATCGTTCCATGGCGGCTGTTACAGCAGAATTAAAGTGGGTAAAGAGTCTTCTTCTTACCTTCGGCATTGCTCACCCGCAGCCAATTCCCTTACATTGTGACAACCGCTCTGCTCTTCATATTGCTCATAATCCTGTGTTTCATGAACGTACCAAGCATATTGAAGTCGATTGTCATTATGTTCGTGATGATTGCAAGAGGGATTAATTTCTACACAACACGTGTCTACCACTGAACAGCTAGCAGATATCTTTACGAAAGCTCTTGGACAGGGGCGGAACCAGCCTAGTGCCCGGAGGTGCTCGTGCCCCTGCAGTGTTTTTCTTTCTTTTTTATAATATATATGTATATACTTCGTATATATTAACATTTAATTAGTTGAGCCCCTGCAGCCCAATTCCAAAAGCCATTTACATTAACCCTTTCCCTTGTGCCAGCCCAATCCCAAAAACACTTCCCTGGGACGGCCCGCAACCCAACTCCCCAAAAGCCAAAACGCCAAGACCCCAAGTCCCAACTCAAGCGGTCAAGCCTCTTCCCCTGCGTATAACGCCAGCAAATCACAGCAGTGAGTCAGCGAGTCGGAACTAGAATAGCGATTAGCGACTACGTCTCTAGACTCCTGGACGGCTGGGCTCCTAGTAAGCCTTTTAATGCCTTAAACTAATTGTTTTTATGATAATTTCATTTAAAAAAATTTATTTATTGAATTGTATTTGTTTAATTCAAATAAAATGTTAATTGTTGAATACTTTTATTTCTTGAATTCAAATACAGTGTTGAAGTTTTTGGCAATTATGTTGTGATAACTGATAATCTCATTAAAATGTTAATTATATTGTAAAGTTATAATTGTGTATTTACTGATTTAGTTAATGTTGTTAATTTGTTATAATGTAATTTATACAATTATACTCATATTATTTCAATTGTAATTGGCCTAGATTGTTTGACAAAATATCGCTATGTTATGATATTATACACCGGAACCTAAACAGCCAATCATTGGTGGTTCTTCATCGAATAATTTAGTTTCTTCATCAGATAATGTCATTCTTAACAATGAAAATAATGTTAAAAAGGATCGAATAGAAGTTGAATTGTCCGATGATGACATTGTTGGTGATTTGCGCAACAAGATGGGAGAAGAATACTTGACAGATTGTTTGGTGTGTTACATCGAGAAAGATATATTTGTTAAAATTGAGAATGAAGTCATTATGAAGCGATTTCAGAGTATGGCATCTCGAAGACAAAGATTGTCCCCTCTCAATGAATCTCCTTCATTTGACGCGTCAGGTTGTAATCAAAATTAAGGTACTCTTTAAGTAGTTGTTTTTTTTTTAAATTTTATAGTTTTGTTTATTGCTATATTTGTGCAGGATAGTACTCACGAGTCACGAGTATATGATTTCTTTGTTATTGTGCCCCTGCGAGTCACGAGTCCTGGTTCCGCCACTGCTCTTGGACAACGGCAATTTGGTCATCTACTGCGCAAGTTGGGCATGTTTGATCCACATGCTCCAACTTGAGGGGGGGTATTAGATTGGGCTTGCTAATTGTACACTTATTGTAAATGTGGGCTAAGGGCTCAATTTGTATAGCATATTAGTGTATAAATATAGGAGGTCTCGGTCATTGTAAAGGAAGAGTAAGATTCACCGATTAATAAAACTTAAACTATTTTCTTCCTAAATCTAAGAGTTGCCTACATGGATGCTTACCATGACACCTTGGTGAAACACCCATCCCATTATAATACCAAGCGGAACACCGAGTAAATAGTAGCATCCAAGGTTTATGTAAGCTACATATGCTTGCCATCCAGATCCAACAGCAACCCCTACGAGTTTTTTAAAAAAATTATGACACTTCATTCTTGAGGGTGCTAGAATCGATCAAACAATTATTTAACATGATGTAAATTTAGTTTTAAATGCATACTAGTGGAAAAAGAGTGGGGTTATAGCCCAAATCTTTGTTTGGACTTGAACCCGTGACCTCTTCCCGACAAGAATTTAAAGTTCTATTCATACAAATCAATAAATCATAAGCGTGCAACGAAAAAAAAATGGAACTTTTATAAGGAGACCAAAACAATAATAAAGTTCACAAATGAGACTCTCATTATGCTATTCCCAAAATAGGACTTAACCACTCCTATTTTAGGAAGTTTTAATCAACTTTCTCTTTTAATACTCGTAGAACTAAATAAATCTTAATTATTTGAGGAATAAAACACACATAATCCCATTTTTACACTTTGCTTATGTTTTGATCCTCCATCGAACGATTTCTAAAAAATACTCCCTCCGTCCCTAATAACTTTGCCAAGTTTGACCGGCACGGGGATTAATAAAGTAAAAACTGTGTGGTTGAGGTTTGTGCAGAGGAGAGAGAATTAACTGGAACCACAAATTCTTTACTTAAATGGGAAAGTGGCAAAGTTAATGGGACATCCAAAAAAGGAAAGTTGGCAAAGTTATAAGGGTCGGAGGGAGTAAATCATAAGCAAGCTAGTGGGGCTTAGCCAGGGCCTAGGGGCACCCTTAGGATGATCTGCTAGACTTTGCCCAATCCAAATTTAGTAGAATCCTTCAACTATTTCTAAACATTTTAATGTAATAAATTACTCTATATATAAAAAAGTGCTATATAGTGGTCTAACACAATATTTTCCTCTGTCTATACGACTACACATACCATTGGCCTTGTCCCGCCCAAATTTGATAAAAGATAATGTACGCAGTACGTAGTATGATATCCGGAGTATTTTAAAACTGTGTAAAAAAATAAATAAAAAATTCTTTCTCTGAACCATCTTGTTTTCTTCCCTGGATACGTTTAGCCATTAATATTTAGTAGAAAAACCTAATTCATACTTCGTAGTTTATTAGGGCTTGCAATTAAGGAGATTTGATTTAGGCTAGGTTGTTAATTACCTGAGAGAACAGGTTGAATGCTGTTGAGCAGAACAGTGAAAGCTAAGATTATTGAGAGGTTACTGACAGCTTCGAGGACAGGTTTGCTAGATGTGAAAATTAGGGCCAACTTGTCGTCAAAGATTAGGATTAGTCCCCAAAAGATCAATCCAATGATAGTTGAATGTGCCACTGATACGATTGCAGCGAATTTAGCTCCTTTTCCACTCCCAGCTCCCAACTCATTGGCCACCCTGACTCTGTATAATACTAAGTATGAGTGTATCACATCACGTTGTATAAACCTCTAGATATATGGCACTAAAACAAATAATATTGTCAATTAAAGTGGATTATATTACTAACAATAGTCATTGCCGGGCCTAGGGGGCAATATGGGTGACCGCCCTAGGCGCTGAAAAAAATAGGCCCAATTTTTTTCCTTGATATATAGTGTAATACGTAGGGTTTTATTTAATTTTCAGATTCTATTATTTAGGCCTAATGTTTAATCTTTGTTCACAATTTGAAAATTATAGAACATACGAAAAGAATATTAAGCTAAGTCAAGTTTTTTTATAACAATTACGGAACGATGTTTTAAACAAGAATATGTATTAATTTTAAGTTAATGAAACAATCAAAAGACACGTCTCTTCACATCTTTAATTTTAAGCCTTTAAGAATTTTTTTTCTTTAGAATGACAAACTCAGACTATTGATTTTGGGCAACCATATCACATTGTTTCTGAATTTCAATTGCGAAAAAATTGATCAATAGACAATATCCAAGTTAGGATGTTTTTACTTGGTCTGTAATTTGTCCCAGACCAGTCCAGACCAGACCAGATCAGACCAGACCAGACCAGACCAGACCAGACTTGGATAGTTATAAAAATACAAAGAAACCAGATGTTACCAGATCAAACCAGACCAGTTCAGACCAGACCAGCAAAGTCCAAGTAAAAACATCCTTACTAACAAAAGTTTTAAAGGACGTCAAATTGATGGTCGTCTTGTACGATAGAGGGCTGCAAAGAGCAGTTTGCGGCTTTGGCAATGTCTGATCTTGTTAAATTGATATTAGTATGTTATTGTGCGATTTTAAGTTCTTTTATTCTTTGTAATTTTTTTTATTAGAAAAGGTGGATTAAGAAGTAATTATTGATGAATTTATTTCATAATGTACCAATATGTACATTATACTATCTATGTGCTACTTGTATCGTTAATTTTTCATTTTATATGATACTGCAACAAACATTTTATAATACTACGTAATATTTTTTTCATGATACTTGTGTTGTTATTTTTTCCCAAATGTGTAATTTAAATATTAAAATTATTTTTATCTTTATTTTATGACCTCTATTAGATAGTTTTATTACAATTCATATTTTAATTATAATAAGCATAGTTTATGATTTGTCAGATATGACATCCATTTAGGATGCTTTCTTTTGGACTGAAATTTGCTGGTCTGGTCTAGTCTGGTAAACGTTTAGTCTCTGTGTATTTTATAAGTACGGAAGTTTGGTCCGATCTAGTCTGGTCTGATCTGGGATTGAAAATAGTCTAAAAGAAAACATCCTTACTAACACAAGGTATGCTTCCCTCACGTAGGGTTTTCGGCACCGATTGAAAAATCATCGAATCTTTCTGGTTTTCATTGGTAGTGCCTTGTGAATTCAATTCCTTTGCTTCATTTCAGTTTTGTTCTTTGTCCGGCGATCTGGGTGTTGGGTCTCTATTTGAAGGATAGACCTGGGTTTAATTTGTTGTTTGCTTCGTTGACCGATAGTGTTCTATGTAGCATGAAAACTCTCGGGAAAGATTATGTTTCCCGTTTCGGAAACTCTTTGGAAACTCTCCAAATAAGTCTTTTTTGAGAAAAAGTTGATGTTTCACGTTTCCCGTTTTCTTGTGATTTTCGCGTTTCCGTGCAACATAGTGTTCTATACTTCTATCGAACGCAGCCTAATCGTTATTTGTGTGATTTCTTTGTTAATTTGGCTATATATAGGCGATATGGATGCCCAACAGAGGTTGGCGATTGCTATGGAAGACTGCAGTTAGAGGAGAAGGATGGGGATGCGGTAGATTTGTTACTGCCTGAATCAATGAACGCGAGGAGCGAGGAGCGAGGAGGGCTGACTTTGTGGTTCTGTGTGGGAACTGTTCTGTCCGAAAAGATGGTCAAATTCTTGCCATTTAGGGATACCATGCCCGGCAAGTTGAAGAGAGACGACACAAACTCCAAATGTATTTAATTTCTCCGGCTATTAATTGCGCAGTTATCTTCAAGAATTTATTTGAATGCCTTCCCGATTGAAGTTTTAGCTGAAATTTGGTATGAGTAAACTGTAAGGTGTTAGAGACTGTATAACCAAGCCCTATCCGCCCGAAATTTTTGGTCCATTTTTGATGATCAAGTTATCCGTACAGTCCGTACATTCCGTACAGTTGGGACGTACGGTTTATTATTTCCCCTCCCTTTGGCCGCACGTCCTAGTTGGTTTGGTGTTAGGTTTTACTCTCTACAAATATAAGCTCTCTCCCTTGTAATTGTTAGATCCGAAAATTAATAACATTCTTGGCTTGGTAGCGCCCCCAGACGTAGTCCTCTGTGGCGAACTAGGTTACCAAATTTCGTGTGTTCTTTAATTGTTCTTCGTGTTGCGTAAATTAATTTTTAACATAAACTAGGCTTAATGAATAACATGCTAAAAAAAATTCATCAAAAAATCCACCGGGAACTGACCTAAATGACGACGGCCAAACAGAACCTCTTATATAAGGGCTTATTTGACATTTTTATGTAAGTTCGAGAGCCTATCTGACCATTTTTCCTTTTTTTTTATTTGGACTATTAGTTGGAGCATCCTGTTTGTTAGTGTTCTAAGGGGCAATATTTCATTTTTTGTTACAACATGCTAGCTTCAAGTTGCCCGATGAGTGGCTACTGAATTGTTGTATTTCTAACACATACGATAGTACTACGTACATTTTAATGTCTTTTTGCAGCTCTTCGAGTTTCCATCATTATAATACGAAGTATAAGTTTTCTTTGTTAAAATAGTTTTAAAACTATTTTAAAAGATATAAGCTACGATTAAAAGATACTACGTAATTAATACTCATGAAACAATGAAAATGGAACTTAAGACTTTAGTCATGAGACTACACTTGAATAGAGTGAACTAAATTAAATCAATCTCATGGGTTTTAATATTACCCATATTTTAAAGAAAATTAGGGCAATTAGAGTGAACCAATATGTGTTGGATGTGTTTCTAAAAAGAAAGAAAATTAGTTAATAAATTTAATTAAATAAAATGACTAAAGAAAAACAGAAAATAGATGAAGCAGAAATTCGCCAAAACTCGTGCTACGCACGATGTCCTTGAAACGTATTCTTGCCTCCCGGGGTGCTAGGAGCGTTGCAACTATCGTTTCCCAGGATACGATGACTAATGAGCAACCGTTTGAGTACTCAAACGATTGTTCCGGCGAACTGGAACAAAACAAGTCCCCTGCGCGCGAAGTGAGCCTTTCTTTTCAAGAACTTAACTCCTTAGAGCGGGTTTCCCTTTATAAAGGGTTCAAAGTCCCTTGGGTTTTTCGGTGTGGGAAAAACAACACTAGAAACCCATCTTTTCCTAGTTTTCTCCTTTTCAACGAGTGAACTTCGAGAATTAATTTCTCATTCACCCGTTATCCGTCCGCTTTGAGCGTACCATATATGAAATTGTAGTCCTAAACAAGGACAATCCGAAATCACTTTGGCCCGACCCAAATTGGAAGTGGACCCCACTCAAAACATTGTCTCAAAATGACCATTTAATGCAATTTATAAACACATTTTCCAACAATATGTACATGCAAATATGGATGGATCTAGGATTTGAGGTCAAGGGTGACAAAAAAAAATTCCGCTAGTATAAGCCTAGCTCTGCCTATACTCATTCAAAAGTATTTGTTAGTAGTTAGCAGTGTTCCAAAAGGCCCGAAAAGGCGCCGCAAAGGCGGGCTTAGGCCCAAAGTGACGTGCACTTTGTCGTGAGTGTACTCAAAATAAATCGATACTAACACTTATACGTAGTATAGGTGAAGTAGAGTTCGTATCCACAGGGAAAGGAATAACTCTTCTTTTTATGTAACTAGTGAAAAAAAAGTGGAGAGAATAAGAAGAGTATGTGTTTAGTTTGTGGATTTGGTGGATGGTTGAGGTGTGAAATTGTAACTACGGAGATTTTTGGGTTCGAATTTTGGAAAGAAGTATGGGGTGATTCATTTTTTTTTAAGAATGGCCTGGTTTCCAAAAACTCGAGATACCCGGCCGGGTGGGGTAGTGTACCCGGTCGGGCGTTTCACCCAGGGGTGGCAGTAGTTTTTTTTTTGTGGTCACGCCCGGTTGGGTGTAATGAGGTACCCGGTCGGGTGGGATTTATTTTTTTGTTTGCGTGGCCTGCCTCGCCCGGGTGATGGGGCGGGTATCACATTTTTACCCTATACCCGACCGGATTAAATGAGATGCCCGGCCGGGTATATGCCCCAGACCTTCATTTTTCATTTTTTTCATTTTTTTTGAAAAGTGCAAAAATAAAATGAAACAAGTAAATGCACCTTGCATGGGTTGCCTCCCAAGAAGCGCCTCGTTTAACGTCGCGGCACGACGCCATCATTGTGTTCAATCGTTCAAGCTTGGATGGTGATAATTCATCTTCTTCACATTTTCACTCCTAGGACTTACATAGGAATGCTCATTTTTCCGACTCTTCACTTTGAAAATCTTTCCAGGATCAAATATCCAGATTTTCATTGATTCATGTGGGAGGGAGGGGAAGAAACTATCGTTTAGCATGGTCAATGAAAAGTTTTTTGACCCCTCAATTTTGAAGAAGATTTCGGAAATGTCATTGTCCTTTTCAAGTTTATGAGTTTCTCTTAAAACTTTCAGAAATGATGGAGATACCTCAAAGGATGACAATGACAAAAATTTGAATTTGAAGCTCAGCTTATCCTCTTCTTTGACCAGTTGGAGCTCCGTATCTTTTACTTCTTCTACTTCTTCTGGATTCTGGATCTCCTTTTGCATTTCCTTTTCATTTGTCAATGTGATTGCAAAAGTTTGCTGTTTAGGATCACATTCTATTTGAGAAGGAAGTTTTTCTGAATCCCTTGCTTCAAGCCTGCTCACGGCTCCGGCTATTTGACTCATTTGAGTTTCCAAGTTTAAAATGCTAGACTTGGTCTCATTTTGGAATTGCACCATGTTGTTTTGCATGGTGGTCATGTTGGTAGCAATAGTCCGGACCATATCCTCCGTAGACATGTTAGAGTTGGAGAACGGATCATACCTCATTTGAGGTATATCCCTTTCGTAACCAACCTCATCAATTTGTTCAAGGTATTCATCTTGGAGCTTTGGGTAGAAATCTGTTAGATGCCTGTGAGACATGCAAATGTTGCATGTCTTGGCATCTTGAGCTTTTGAGCTTAAGATAAATTCATTTATTAGAGAAGTCAAGAAGGAAATTTGACTCTCTAAGGATGAAATGTTGGTATCCATACACTCATAACTCATGTAAGCTCAGAAAATAGAAGAGTAAGTTGTTTTTTTGTTTTTTTTTGTTTTGTTTTTATTTTTTATTTTTATGAGATAAAATAAAAAGAAAAATAATTGCCTTTCCCCGGCAACGACGCCAAATTTGACGTGCACTTTGTCACGGTGCGTCAAAATAAATTCAATACTAACACTTATACGTAGTATAGCGTAGTAGAGTTCGTATCCACAGGGAAAGGAAATAAATCTCTTTTTATAAAACTAGTAAATAAAAGGGGGATTTGATCGAGTGATTTGATTTAAATTAAACACGAAGATGAACGAATTATGTGGGATTAAAATCAAGAATAAAAGAGACTTGGTCTTGCTACTTTCCACTTATTGATATATTTTAGTCGATCATTGTTATATCTATAACTTATCCCCTCTCGAATACTCAATCGCGGAGTATCTCCAATTCATCGAGGGTAGTTATTAACAACGACCGTTCATTAATAACCCTTACTATTAATCAAATATAGAACAACGCCGTATACCGATATAATAGTAGCATTTAACCTCTTTAACTCCTAGATGAAATCAATTAAGATTGATAACCTCAACACAACGGTTTTGGTTTAACCAACAAAATTAATCCCTCTTAAGTTTATTAACCACGACCGTGCATTAACAAACCGAAGTTACTTACTTGTGGAACCATCAACGTTTAACCATCGGTTCGTTGATCGTTTCTAGTAATAATCAATGTCGGAACGTTAACTAATCGTCACTTAGCCACCCTCCAACATTAATATAGAATGAGATTAAGGGAAGAATTAATAATCAAGAGGAGAAAGTAAGAAAATAACTCACAACTTTAATAATCAACAAGCTTCAAGAGCAAAACCAAGAAATGGAAGTTTAGCTCCTCATTTGGAGACTAAACATGCTATAAAAATATAAAAGAAATACTATTCTAAACTGAGCTTAAGAGTATGGAAGAAGAGATTATGAAAAGTGAAGGAAAATGAGGCTATTTATAGGTGTTTTCAACACCCTGGGGCATTTACCCGACCGGGTCAAGTGCCCACCCGACCGGGTAAATGTCAAAATCAAATATTTCCCACGTTCTGGCGATCTTCGGCATGTTCTGGTGTTCCGGGTCAGATCTGACCCGACCGGGTCAAGTAGGGGACCCGACCGGGTCTGGCAATTTCCTTGCTTCTTCGGTTGTTAAATCTTACCCGACCGGGTGGGGATTTCTACCCGGTCGGGTTTTGCTCCTAGGCAATCAAATTTCTAGTTTGATTCTCTTCAAAGTTCTCTTTTCCAACACCATAAATTCTAAATCTATTTTACAACTTATAAATGAAGATTAAAATACAATTACAACTAAAATCACACAAATGTTTAAAAACTAAATAAAACGATAAATAATACACACAAATCAAACATAAAAACATACACCTATGCACTACTAATTAGTGCATATCACAAGGCGTGACCCAAACGCCCCGCCTACCCAGTACGCGTGGCCATAAAAATTAACTATAAAGGCTGCGCAGTGGCCAAACAGAACATGAGCGGCCCAATATTTTGTATTAAGGGCGCTGACTCTTTATGTAGCGTGTTGGAAGGAGCAACGTTTTATCTCCTTCCGGTGTGGGAATGTGGGATGCAACAAAATAAGAAAAAGTGAAAAACTAACCTCCTAAAGCTACTCATGAACGATAAAGGACTCCTGATTGCAAGACAAATACGGAGTAATACTTAGCATGTTTTTACTTCAACTGTAATTTGCTGATCTGGTCTGGTCTGTGACAAATTACAGTCTAAGTAAAAACATCCTTAGCTTAAAAGCATTTTTCAACTACTACTCTTAAGAGTGAGTACCTCATTAATAATAATGCACAGTGACTAACATTTTGTTGCTATTTTTATGTAATCATTATTGCTATATATAAACACTATAATATTTATTTATTATTGAATAAGTGTATACTAATAAGTACTATTATCACAGGATTGTAGATTATCATATACGAGTATGCATTATTTCTATTGTTATAAAATAATTATTTTTTAATCGTTATTACAATTACAATAATTATGAGATCATTATTATATAATAATTATTACTCTTATTATAACCAAATTAAAGTCGAGGCCTACGAGAGAGTTTTTAGATGAGTTGTTTTTATTTCTAGAAAAAACTGATTAAATTTAAAGAAATACATTTCACTTAGGAAATCTAATGAGTGGTAAAAAGCAATAACATATCATTTTGTACTAGATCCTTTTTATATATTTAAATATCATATATCGACCAAAATAAAACTTAAGTTCAATCTTGAATAAAGTTTTATCATGAAAAACTCTAATAAATATTATATAAAAACAAATTTTGATAATAGTACAAAATAGTTATATATTTTGTTTCCCGTGACAAAACAACACACTTATTTGGATAATAATTGAATAAAGTAGTTCGAGTATATTTTGAGATATAGTTTTGAACTTTTGATAGGTATATAACATAATGAAGTCAGTGTTGATAATTATTTTTTTAAAATGGAAATCAGAATCTTTATATAGGACGTTCAAAAGAGGAAAATAAGAACATTTATATGGGACAGATGACTAGAGGAGTTGTAATTATCAACATATATCTAAAACGCCTTTTCACGCCTAGACTTCGCCTATTCCCGCCTAGGCTTAAAAGGCTTGAGGCTTGGCCTTGCCGCCTTGCACCGTCTTACGCCTTTTAAAACACTAGTAGTTAGTAGTACATACTCTTTTAAATCCATTACACTTTAAGTGTACTATACGTCTATACACAAAGCTAAAAACACTTAAATCTACTACACCATAGAAAAAATCGAAAGTCGATGGGCGCAGATATTGGGTTATCTCCTTCAAGTGTTTTTAGCTTTATTTTTTACTTCTAAGATGAGTCATAATCGCCAGCTGGATTTCTAATCATTTATTTATCATTCCGAAAAGATCCAAACTCCTACATAAATGCATATCCGTACATGGGCCAACTACTCAACTAGGTCATTTTGAGGGTATTGTCCTTGTCTGGTTGTTGGACTAATTATGATCATTTGTGTTTTTTTAATAGGAGGGAGTAAATTAAAACAGTACTTCTAAAACGTCGGTGTCGGGTGCTTTAAAACTTTGAAGGTTACTGTCCTTGTCTGGAAGTATAAATTTTTGAGAAGCTGGAGTATTATATCTCGAAAAATTTATCTGTATACATAATTTGAACACATTTTTTGCTATGTACATACACATCTCGTTTAGAAAAAAAGAAATTGTTTGTGCATAAAAACGAGTTTAAAATATACACAAAATGTGTACACCTTCTAGTTATGAATGTAGACAGACAACTCGTTTAAAAAAAGATAGCAATTGTCTGAAGACAAGTGTGTCAAGTGTGTCCGTACTCTATACAAGTTCTCTATACACCAACCATGATTGTTACATTTTTCTTTTTCATACTCCGTATAGTATTCCAATACCATTTTTCATACTCCCTCCGTCTCTCTATAATTGTTTCATTTTTTCATTTTTGGATGTTCCTCTATTATTGTCTTAAACTAGTAGCATATTTTGAAACATTTGTGTCCCTCTAATTTATTCTTACTTTTTTCACTTTATTAACTCATTATCAATCATATAAATCTACTTTTCTTAAAAATCACACCACTCTCTTCCGTCTCGTATAAGGGGGAGAGAGGTGGTATTACACGGGAGTTATTTCCCGGGGAGGGGTACTTCACAATCTTATTTTCCAAAGTCTCGTACTTTTAAACTTATTTACCAAATAGGGGTGTTTTTTTCCTAATCAGCGAGCTGTAGGCGCCATGTCAGCAATATCCATATTAATTTAACTTCCATGTCACTTACCTGCCACATATGTGGTCCATGTCACCTCAAATTTAGATTTATCCAAAAATTCAAAGCTCTGAGAGTCGAACCCAGGTCAATTTATTAAAAACTTAAACCTTTCCCGGAAAGGGGTACTTTACAATCTTTCCCAGGCTAATAACTCTGGGAAAGGTTTGAGAGGACAATAAGCTCTGGGAAAACTTTGAGGCTACCGTGCATTATATCGAATAAATGTTTCTTTTTTCAATTGAGTGGTCAACAACATATGAAATTAGTTTGTGGTAGGTGGGAAAGGTTTAAGTTTTTAATAAATTGACCTGGGAAAGGCTAATAACTCTGGGAAAGGTTTAATTTGGGAAATAAGCTCTGGGAAAGGTTTGAGAGGACAATAAGCTCTGGGAAATAACTCTATTACACGGTGTGAAAGCAGCGGACAATGTGCGTTAAAAAATCCAGATTGCACAAAGGGAACATAAATGTAATGGGTGCCAAGGAGAAGCAATTAAAAATGGGTGATGCGCATAGTTAGAGCATATTTTTTTGTAAAATTCAGATTTTCTGAATCGGCTAAGCCTGTTCAAATATATAATATTTAGTTTGGAGCAATTGAATTGGCTGAATCTACTAAACTATGGAGCAATTCTATTTAAAATATGTGTTCTTAATTAAAAATTATATAAAAAAAAGCATGTCAAATTAAGAAGTATGTGTTCATTAAAGAGATTAAATCCAGAAACATGGATATTTTATACCAATTATAAAATATACAGAGATCAGATATTTTTTTACCAGATCAGACCAGGTCAAACCGATTAAGACTAGAGTTAAGCAGATCAGATTAGGCCAGACAACAAATTTTAGTCCAAAGAACATCCTAAGGCTATATTAGATCTCTAGATTAAAACACATGGAAAATGAAGATTATATATTACTTCGGTTTCACGTCAAGGTTTTCTGTCCTATTTACCATAGTAGGGTGATACTAATAAATAAGTAAATGCATCGTCCTTGAGAAAATCGATATCATTATGGTAAATAAATTTATGAATTCAAGTTATAAGTTCTATTAAACCGCAACAAACTATTTTGTAAAGGTTTGTTTACACTTAACAACAGTGGCCATAAAGTAAATTTTTACGAAGTATTAACTTTAGCCACATTTTGTCATTGATTTTTTTTAAAGTCAATGATTTTATTTTAATAAAATTTACTGTAGTACATATAATCGAAATACTAATCTAGCATAAAAATATTTGATCCACTGTACCAACAGGACCAAAATGAATATCCATATGATTCTTTCATGATTCATGAACACAATATTCACATACTAATGGCTAAACACAAAGTTTTATGATTCATATAATATATCTCGTTTATTTTAGTGTACATTTTACTTAGAAATGTAATTTAAAATAATTTATATTGATAAGTGGAAGATATTTATTTTCGTATATTCTTACCAAAAACGGATCGGCAGTACTTCTAGCAGCCAAGATATGGAAAGAAAAATTGGGCAAAAAATATTATAGAGTTACTAACCCAATTCCAGCAAAGAATCCAAGTGGAATCATCATTTCCCAGCCATTAATGCTCATGCTGCAAAAAGTGAACATAAACCACAAATACTTTATTACGTAGTAATATCATAACATGTCAATTCATTTTAAATGAAATTTTGTATTTTGTATGCCACAATTTTCTTACCATATAGATAAAGCATCAACCGCAACTTTAGCATTTTCCAAGTTGCCTGTCATCACTATTAGAATTGTGTAGTACCAATTCTCCAAGCTGTAGGTTAAAATATGCGGTCCTTTTAAAGTTAGCTTAGCCACACCTACCACAAACTAATTTCATACTCCGTATGTTGTTGACCACTCAATTGAAAAAAGAAACATTTATTCGATATAATGCACGGTAGCCTCCCAAGTGTGACTAGATTTTCACACAAAACACAAAATCACAGAGCGAGGAAACTTGACCGATTGAACTATTGAAGTGGTAAAAGAATATTACACAAAATGTTTTACACCAAAAATATAGACATTTTTTTAATTTAGGGTGTGTGGAGGCATAGGTTGCCCCGAGCTACGCCCATGCACAAAATGGTCCATCAAACTTAAGAAGATCGAAAAAATAAATTATATAATTAGTTATTGATTGTCAAGTATCTTACTATCTCTATCAAATAACGATAAATATATGATTAAAACAAAGATATGTGACCATGTGAAGGTTTAATTTATATTTGTAGTTAATACGGTAATATACTTTTAGTAACATACTAACATAAATCATACTTCGTATATTTGTCTATCAATGTTATTCATGTAGAGTAATATTAAAAGGAAATATTCTATATCTTTTTAAGCTTGAATATATAGAAAAAAGTATTGTCTCTATCCCACTTAAAAGTTCTTATTTCAAAATGACACATTTATTTAGAAAATAATTAAATAAGATAATACGGTATTTCGAGTATGTGATGCGAAATAATTTTGATAGATAAAGGAAAAAAAAATAATTGAAATACTAGAAACTTTGAAGGCTGTGAGATAAGTGTTCTAAACTTGCACTGTTGCACATGTAGTATATTAATCTCAAATTTGATATAAAAAGGTATGTTAGTTCCAAAAAATATGTTAGCGCCATGATCATATATCTTTCACAAATGTAATTTTATGGTGTTAAGTACATGATTTAAAATACATAAAACATTTATGAGAATGCAAATAAAATTAAATTTATCAGGTGTAATATTATTTATTTCAGAAATAAATTTTAGAATGTTAACCACATTCTAACAAAGCTTAAAGTATCTTAATTTAGTAATTAACCCAATAAATTTGTACTCGTAAGGACATCCAATCATGGTTCAAAAATAATTTTTATTTAAAGTTCAATATATATATATATATACACCAGTATTCAGGTCCGGCCAGGCCGGACCACTCCCCCGTCCGGCCTCCTCCATTTGGGGGCCTTCCCGGTGGTATTTTTTGCTCACATTTTTTGTGTAGGTTCCTCATCAGGTCTAGTTTATCCATACCAAAAATTCAATCGGGAAGGTCGTCAAGTTAACTGGTCCGGAATATGTATTTTCCGGACCAGTTAATTTGCAAAAATCATTTGACGACCTTCCCGATTGAATTTTTGGCTGAAATTTGGTATGGAGGAACTAGACTTGATGAGGAACCTACACAAAAAAATTGAGGAAAAAATACCACCGGGAAGGCCCCCAAATGGAGGAGGCCGGACGGGGCTCCGGTCAGGTATACATGACCGGAAGAGTAACTCATCAACAAATTCCACCGGGAAGGTGCCCAAACGGGCTCGGCCGGACGGGGCAGCCCGTCAGGCCGGCCTGACATCAAGTTTTCTCTATATATATTAGATGTGCAAGTTTAGAGTATTATTATTCAATATACACTACATACTAGTATTATAATTACCAGAGCATAACTCCTGAAGAAACGGAGAGTTTAAAGAAATCCCAAAGTCCAGAGAAAGCTTCGACGGAGAAACCGGGCCAGGTGAGGGGGCATCCGCCGCAAACAGTGTAGCCAAACAGCCCAAAAAATATCACGAAATAGGAGATGTTTAGGGCCATGGCAATGGCTATGATTCCGAGCCTAAACCAGTACACAACCAACCAGCTCAAAAGACAATGCACAATCAACGCCACCAAATTCACCCAAGCAATCACTGAATTCTTCAACTGACTCTGCAAGAACCTCTGCAGTGGGAAATGTAAAGCGAAACAGAAGTGCATCGGAATGAAAGCGATCACCACCACGCCCGAAAGCTCGGAAACATCGTCCGGCTGCCCCAAAAGCTTCAGCAACGGCGTCGCGTATATAAACAGCGGCATCATCGCAACGCAGCATATTAACAAAATCACCCATGACCGTTGCAGATATACTCCCAACATGTTGTACTTCTTCGCCCCGAATGCTTGCCCGCATAGCGTCTCGAGAGCGCTCGCCATTCCCAACTGATTTCAAAATAAATTACAAAAGTTATATAGCACTTTATTACTTCATATATTTCATAATAATGTCGACATACCATCAGGCCATAGTCGAAGCCTAGGATGACATTACTGCCAATGGACATGGCCGCCAGTTCCAAATCGCCGAGATGGCCGGCGAATGCCATGGTGA
The DNA here is from genome assembly GCA_945859915.1 of Cuscuta epithymum. Lineage (NCBI taxonomy): Eukaryota > Viridiplantae > Streptophyta > Magnoliopsida > Solanales > Convolvulaceae > Cuscuta > Cuscuta epithymum. The sequence goes on along the minus strand of CAMAPF010000017.1, from coordinate 3,022,366 downwards.
TGATGAACATGGAATAAGAAGTGATGCAGCTGAAGGTAGCGGGGCCCACAATCTGCCATAGCTTCTTCGATTCGATCCAAAATCTCCATGAAAAGGTTTTCTTGGACAATTGTTCTTCGTAGGATATTTGAGGGTTGCTATTTTTTCTTTGGATGTCGGAGGAAGAATGGTCTGATAATAATGGCACCTTATTTCCGTTGACGGTGTTATCGCTAGACATTTTATCTTACAGGAGTACGAATGGACTCGCAAGCAAACAACAATGATACGTGCAGTGGGGAAGCCCTATTTATACTTGAAGGAAAATAATTGATGGAAAGGATGTTGGTAAACATAAATTGTACTCCTATACATTTTGCGTCCACTCCCCTACTTATCTCTATACACATTATCTCTTTTTTTTTGGATGAAATGTAAATATATATTAACACCCAGAAAATTATACATTACATATTTTAGATCTCCTAAAACCTCCCCCACCCTCACATTATCTCCTTCGAAAAAATTCCACACTTCCTTGTGTACATATTGTTACACATGTCTCTGTAGGGTTTTTCTTTTGTTTGTATAGACAAAAAAGGCTACATAGACATGTGTAAAAGTGTGTATCCCAAAAAGTGTGTATCTCAAGTCCAACTCATGTAATTAACACGGTGTGGACATTTTGTCTACACTCCCCTGGCAGTGGTGGAGCCAGACATTTAGAGTTAAGGGGGTCGATCCTTAAAAATTTTACGTTGCAGAAACCAAAGTTTAAAATATCAACATCTTTATATAATATAAAGTAACAGTCAATGCTCAAATTAAGGGCAAAATGAGAAACTAATGTACAAAAATTGAAACCCCGCCTGTTAGTCGATTTATGCAGCCATGTCTAACTTTGGTAAGATTAGTACGTTCATCTTATTGAAATGGTAAGTTATTTAATAATTTAATATTAAAATGGGAAGATGGTAACACGTTTAAATGATTAAACATGGTAGTATATTAGTTGATAGCCGATCTGCACGTAGTTTATTACTTTAGCAAGATATGTCACGTGTTTAATTTAAGATGGCTACAAATAAAATTAAGATATCCCTAGAATGAATAAAATACACAAACCACATTGCTAATAGCACACGTACCGTTATCATATTGCTCCAAATAAAAACACATACTATCTCCTTCGCCCTATTATTGGAATAAATGAGAGTGATGCGCGCGCAGTTTTTAAGAAAAATATAATTATGTGATTGATAATGAATTGGTAAAAGGATAATAAAGTAAGAATAATGTATTGGAGTCACACAAATATTACCAGATATGGTATGAGAAAAATTTAGTTGGACGGATGGAAAAGAAAAAGTTGGACAATTATAGTGGGACGGAGGGAGTACCACATATCATATTGCTCTGAAAAAAGAAATTCATTTTAATATACAATTTCTATTAAAATGATAAATTTTCACTAAGAAAGTTTCCATTGTGAAATTTAAGTGACATTCTACATTTTCACTAACAAAATTTATATATAAATAATCACATTTTTTCAGTTCATTCTAAAATCGGGTACCAGAAATTTATCGTAGTAGGACCAATATATCGTTATCCGTCTACCAGGCATATCTAGTAGGACAAAAAATGTTTGTATATTCTAAATTAGGACTATTATCTTTTTCTTTTTTCAAAGTTACTATCACTGATCACAGTGACCACCGCTCAATGCCCATCTTCAATCACAGTAATCACCGTCCATTTACCACCACCAATCTCAGGGACCACCGCGTCAGAGATCACCACCGGTCACAGTGACCACCAAACAGTGAACATGTTTCTGGTTCAATGACTTCCAGTGTTCCACGTGTTTTAGTGACTAACCTCAATAGCTCTGTCAATGTTAAACCCAATAGAAAAGATAAGTCTCTGGATAGCAGCAGCACTGCCTCAACGCCGACAGCCACCACTTGAAACCTTAGCTGCAACCCATGCCACCATCGCTGGAACCCTAAACCTAGGCAAGACGGCCACCCACAAATGTTCTTATTTACATAGAATAAAAACTGGAAAAATAATAGGAAGAGTGTCTATTAAACAATAGGTGACCCTTAAGGTTTTAATAAATAAAACATACGATAGTATCTCTACAATTATATAAGCATGAATATGGTTAGGGTATAATAGTCTTCAAAAAAAATGTTCGTCGCTCTCCTTGCATTAGCTAATTGTACTGGATGCATGTAGAGTTAGAACCACTAAGCGGCTATGGAGGCAGCTGCTCACGGGGTTAGCTTTGCCGTCAAAGCCTCTCTGCTTTGCATCGGTAAATTTCAGGCTTCTCAAATCTCAATTAATAATTTAATTTAATACTCCGGTACGATACATTTAAACCTTCTTTTCCTTTCCTTTCCAATCAGCCTGCGCACGCCCTCCCTCTCGTTCAAAAATGTCTGGCACACAACTACGATTGTGGAACGGTAATTTTGATACTCAAGATTCGATTATCCACCTATAAATATTTGGCACCTTGTACTGAAGAGATTTTGGAATTTTTAACATCTCTATGTAAGTTCTTTATTCTCTCCTAATTAATCAAATATTTCCTTTACATTTAAGTCCAATTCATTCCTAAATTATATATCAGCCTTTTCCTTGATCATGTTGTCTCTTTGTTGAATTTTAATTGCCATGTGTTTACATCTGTACTTCTTCCCATCCCTTTGTTTGTATTATTTGTTTATCTCTTTGCATCCCTTTGTTTTATTTTGATTACAATGTGTTTGCTGAAATGTCCATGTGATGTGTTCTATGTATCCTGCTGCCGTTTACTTACATTTGGGGCTCTTTTAATTTCATTTTCCCCTTCTGTGGTTTGGTAGTTACATGGTTGATGAAATGTAAAAAAAATCATGTACTACATGGAAGGGGAAGCTCTCCCATTCTATAGTTGCCAATTTTACCTAAATGATTCTGGTTGCATCTTAACACAACAAAAACATAATAATAGACATTGATACTTGGTTGGAAGTTGATTGGGCATTATATTATGTCCATCATTGGCTTAAAAGTACGTTTAAGCATAGGCTGTTAACCTTGACAAACTTCAAAAGAAAAGGTGATCAACATAATTAAATGATCTATGTTCATTATGTAATATATTGTACCTTTTAATTAAAATTTAATAGCACATGATACACAATTTAGTTTGTCTTTTAAAGTGTAGGAATAACTAACTTCTTGTTAAACTACACTTTGAAAAACGCTACCTTTGTTTACATTGTTCCTGGTATGGTTTAACACAATTTTTAATAGACCTTTACTATTTTTCTTTTTTACTTCCTAATTTACCCTTATATTAGTGTTACGGGTACCCGAGTGAAAATGGTGGTAAGTGGGTAGATTAAATGAGGGTAGTTAAGTATATGGATGACTTAGTTTTTCCCAAACAAGTAATGAGGACTTTATTTAAAAACAAACCAAAAAGGAATATGATCTATATTTAGGGACAAAAGGGGTTGTAAGATGCATTAAATTAGGGTTATGCATGAGTTCTAAGAAAATATGATCTATATTCAAGGACAAAGGGGTTGTAAGATGCATTAGGGTTAGGCATAATTTAATTGACTAATCAGACTGGACTTCTGATAGAAATGTAATTCAAATTTCTCCGTTCAAAAAAATGAATTGTTCAGAATATCAGGTTGACCAGAACCTCCTCTATATTATTAACTGAATTTGGTTTTGAGAGGTACCGGATTGGCAAAATTCCTAAACTTTTTTTAGTACAAAATTCCTAAACTTTTTTGAGACTATTATTTTCAATCCGGAACAAGTGTGAGCTTTCTTTATAATACACCTTTGAGAAAATAGGTAAGTGGTGCATTACAAGGTTCTCTATGGAGAGAATTTCCTATGTGGCATCATTAGTTTTTTAGAAAATGGATGAGATAAAGAAAAGTCTGATACTGCCATATAAGGATGTCCTCTCAAATCTCAATTCGTGGGATGACGGTCTCTCCATAAAAAGTTTCAATCTGTATTCAGTATTCAAATAAAATATCTCCACTTGGAATTGATATTGAGATTAGATTAAGTGGGAAGGTACATGAACAATAGTTATCTACGTGATGCCATACTTGACGAAAAATGTTGGATTTATGAGAAATTTGTTCTTTCCACTTTCCAGCAAGGAAGATTGAAGATCATGCAAATAAAAAAAACATGTCTTAAGTAAGCTTCAAAAGTTATTTTTTTCCCCACAAAAATCTAACTTCTGCAACTATATTTTCAATCTCAGTCCTCGAATGACATTTGTAACGAACAACTTAATGCTATCTCAATATACTTTACACATACAATGCAATGTTGAAGTGATAATAATTACATGGGATTCTACCATCCATCATTTTTCTTTCCATATAATCTCAAAACAAAAATTTCACTGCTTTGTTGTCAACAACAGAAGGATCTGCCTATAAGCTTTATGGCAGAAGCAGAACAATCAACATAAAAATTACCACCAGCAGACGAGACCTCGTGTCTAACACATAAAGACAGGTTTGTCCAGATTCTGCAGCAGCAGGTAGTGAAGGAACTCTGACAGCATGAATACGACTGAACCGTCTGAACATTTAGTACATTCAGACATTTCAGCCAAACAACTCTTATCAGTCGGGACAGTAAATTGACTTCTCAGTTTAAATGCAAATTTATTTGTTCTCCCTTTGTGCAGATTTCTTCTTTCATTTTCCACACGTTATATCTACACAGGTTTGTGCCCAAGATCTGAAGTATCTATTTGCTGATTGCTAAACAATTATCTGTTAATAGATGTTGTATGCTGAAAGTCTGAAACCAATATAGATGTCTTTCTGTTGTTGAATGTGGAGCTGGTTTTAGGTTATGATATCATAATCATCTTGCAAGTTGCAATGCTTACATTGTGTTTCTTTGTTTGTATTAATTTAGTTTGTTGGTCAGCTACTTTCCGGGTCTTTTGAAAGCTTTCCTTGGAGCAAAGGCAATTCTGTATTTTTTGTATTTGTATTTGAAATGTAAAAATATCAATAGCAGAACTACACAAGTATGCCTCCCACATGTAATTTTGGCAGAGTTTGTTTGAGATAGAATTTGTTTACGGTTCAGATAAGGTAAAAGGACCAAATTAGACACTCACCTTCCGGAAAGCCGCCTGCGCAACACCCTCAGCGGACGCACATCGGATGCCTCATCTAGTCGCTCCTCGACCAAGGTCGATAGCGGAAAATAGAACCCTAGCGGCAGTGAACCGCCTTAGAGAGAAAACCGTCCACGATATGATCCAAAACAAATCCCCGTAGTACTTGAGTCTATTTAATTAGAAAAAAAATATGGGTATGCAAACTTTCTACAATTGAAATTTCAAAAAAATAAATTAAAATTTATACATTGAATATTGGTGTCATTAGAAAGATCATAAAAAATCATCAATTTTGGTATATATTTTTTGTAAAATTTGGATTTAAAGTGAAAAGGTTACATACTACTCTTTGAAAAATAATGGGATTTTACATTTGCAAACCCCTCCCCCCTCACAGCAGACGTACCCCCACCTAGCCAACCTAGCCGGCACTTTATGTTGGTTTTCCCGTATTTCTTGAAATCACCCTTTATTTTCTCCTAAAAGTACTCCAATTGACACTTTGACTCAATCTTAGTGTAAGATCATTTGTAGTGGTTTGGGATTAGGAGTCAAAAGATTAAAAATGGAGATTTTAGACTCTTATTTGTGTGTAGTGGAGAATTAAAGGGGGAGTAAAAGTGGAAAGGAGAGTGGAGGAGTGTAAATATAGAGGGAGGGGTTGACAGCCAAAAATAAATAAAAAAGAAAAGAAAAAAGGGGATGGGATGGATTCGTACGCTCCATGCCGGGCCAAACCATGTTTTCGCTGACATCATGGTGACATCATTATAACCCCAAATTGTTTTAAACTCTTGTAACTTTTTTATTTGTTCTCCAAATTTTTCAAAATATATATCAAAATTCATAAAATTTTATGATTTTTCATATGACACCAATATGTAATATATAAAATGAAACAAAAATTCTTAAGTGTTAACTGTTGAAGTTTTCTTCCGATTACAAAACGATGAAACACAAATTTTTAATTCATGGAATCTTCACAAATAACTGAATATTTCATAATCGAACTTTACTTGAACTAAGTTCATTTTTCTTAACCGAAAACATTTAAAAAAAATTAATGAAATTTATTTATTTTGATATCGAAATGTGTATTTTTTATTTCACAATTATTTAGGGAAAAATATTAAACGGAAAACATTACTTATAATAAATTAATTAATGTTTTACTAAATTGATATGTAAAAAAATATGTTTAGTGTATTTTATTGACGGTGCACGGATGCAGGAAAAAACAGTATTGACGGAGTCAAAATACTGTTTTCATATGGACGGAGTCCAAATTTAACAGTTTGGACTCCCAATCACTACAAATGGTCTAATACTACGTAATAAACTCAAGATGCAAATGATACGGAGTATATTGTTTGAATCAAATCCCAACATAGGTGTACGAGCAATGTTTTTACTTTTCTAACAGAGTTGCACGTGCGGAGTATGATATTAATCACTCTCGTGATAATGAGGGTTGATTTGCAACTGCTTTTAAAAAAGCACTTCTCAGCTTTTGGCTTTAAAAAAGCACTTATTTTCCCAAACACTACAACTTTTATTTTTCTCGGCTTCCGCGTCAAAAGTGCTTTTACTTTTTCTATTACACAAAAAGCACTTATTTTACCAAACACTACCCACTTTTACTTTTCAAAATCACTTTTTTCTCAAACACTATCAACTTTTATTTAATCACTTCTCCCCATTTCATTTAAAAAAGCACTTTTTTAAAAGCAGAAGCTGTTGCAAACAGACCCTGAACAGACTCTCAATATCTTTTCAGAGATAATTTTTTATAGCTACTTTACAATGATATGAATGTTTTACCAAAGTTGGGGTGACAAAGTTGCCAATTATGGCATCCATGATTTGAAGCTTTTGGGTCGGTAAGGAAAAAGAAGATGGAAAGAGTCAAAGAGAAGATGGATGGGGCTATGATCATAAAAAAGTTAAAACTTTACAGGAAAAAACTAGCTTTCAATAGTACCAAAATAGAGATTTAGAAAAGGCTGATAGGCCGTTTTGTAATTCTTAAATCGGTTTTGTAATACTTAAATCGGTTCCATTGACTCATTATGTTGAAATTTATGTAATTCTGCTTGTAGTGAGTAGATTGGCTGATTCTATTGTTTTATAAAAAAAATTAAAATATATTTTACTAATAAAATTAAGAAAAAAATATATGAAAAAATAGCTTAATCCTTAGCTTGCTAAGAAATAGTAACCTCCTAAAATTGTAGTTGACTTCTTATTTTAGAGTTACTCAGAACCATTGTTATATTTCTCAAACAAAGAAGAAAATAGTGGGTTGATTCTCATATAGAAGTCCTAAAGATAAACACGGGATTGGCAGGGATTTTGGCACGGATTTTGGCAGGGATACGCCAAATCCGTGCCAAAAACACTTTGGCACGAGCTATTTGGCACGAAAAATTGATAAGTCCGAGCCAAATTCCGTGCCAATCACGCCTTTTTTTTGTAGTGAGAACTCCCCCGAACAAAGTTTGCTATAAAGAATATCAAATCGAAGAGAAGTATGGAGAGATCGAGGAGTATAATACTAACTTATTAGACCATAAACCATCTTTTCATTTCCTTTTCAAAAATAGTACTTTCATTTCATTTTTAAAAAAACCATAAATAACAGATTTTCAATGTTTTCATCTATCACATGGAATGTCTGTTAAATGTCCCACATCGAAAAAGTTTGGATGAACAAAGTGTTATATTAACACATGAGTTATTCCTCCTATAGGGCTGACTTTTTAGGATGGAACCCCGTGTATTAACAGAGCCAAATCGATCCATGGTGTGGGCCCCTTATGAAAAAATGACGAAATGATTATAAAAAATATAACAATGACTTACCGATGAAAAATGAATGACGACACGATCCAGACGAAGTATCTGGTCGTGGAGAGGGGTGTTAAATGTCCTACACCGGAAAAAATTGGATGAACAAAGTGATATATTAACACATGAGCTACTCCTCCTATAGGGTTGACCTTTTAGGATGGAACCCCGTGTATTAACAATATCCTTGTTAAGGAATAGTAAGTAGCCTCCTAAAAATGTAAGGTTATTGTCTTACTCTCATCTTGTTAAGGAAAATTCCAAACCGAACCAATTAATCGGTTTCTCAAATTCTCCAAATCATAACCGAACTTACTTGAAACCGATTTTTCGGAAACCGATTTTTCGGGTCGGTTTTTTGGCTTGATGAAAAATCGAATGAATTCCAAAACATTGACTAAAGAGGCAACTAAGCCAAGCCTTGGCTGCCTATTCTCCTCCTCAACCGGTGTGGGAACTTTTAGAAAAGGTTTAGAAAAATTAGGCGCAGTAAAGAGGCCTAGAGGGGAGACCGGTACAAAACGGGTTCAGGCCGGACTCGGGCCGGGCTTTTTATAAATTTTCTGCCCATCATGTGTGGGCGGGCCCGGTCCGGCCCGCAAAAACGGGCCTAACCTCATGTCCATACCCGCCCGTTAGAGCGGGCCGGGTAGTCCACCGGGTTGCCCGGCCCGGGAAAACTTTAATTTTTAAAAATTATATAATTTTTGTAATACTTTATAAATAGTATTACAACATTTAAAAAATTGTTAATACGCTTATAATGTTTTTAAGCCTGCCACCATGTACACAAAAAAATATAATGAGAAACTATATCTTAAATTTAAAATTGAAGCACAAAGTATTATCTTTAAGTACTAAAATATACTACATACTACGTATATTATATTGGTTGGACCAGTTGTTAAAAACTAAAAACTTAAATTTAAACATAATTAACTATAAATATGTATAAAGATACATGCACAAAAAATATAATGAGAAACTATAGCTAAAATTTAAAAATTCAAGCACAAAGTATCATCTTTAAATACAGAAGTAGATATTATCTTGGTTGGGCTACTTGCTAAGAACTAAAAACTTAAGAAAATGAGTTGGTCCAATGGTGTTGAGCATATGTTGACTATGTCAAATTTAAATATAATTAACTATAAATATGTATAAAGACAGAATTAATAAACATAAATATACAAGCGTACATGTAAATAAATAAATAAATAAATTAATATATATATTAAAAAATGTATATATACTAAATGTAGCAGGCCGGGCTTATCGGCCCGAATGAGCCTACACCCTAACCCAAGCCCGCCCAAATGTTATTGCGGGCCGGGCCGGGCCGGGCCCGATGGGTAAATATATATGCCCAAGCCCGCCTATTTGTGCTGGCGGGCTGGGCGGGCCGGCGGGCCGGGCCGGCCCGGTTTTGTACAGGTCTAAGGCTGGGACTGAGTGGCCGCAGTGACACGGCCCGGGCTCGGGTCCCCCAAATCCTGAACCGGCCCGGCCAGTTCCGGCCCGGTTATGGGCCTTTTTAATTTTTTTTTTTCAATTTTTTTTTTACTTTTCGTGTTTGGCTGGGTATTTTGGGGCTGAGGGGGCGTCAGGGTGGTGGGGTTGGAGGTTAACTAGGAAAAGGGAAAAAAATAACAAGGCCTAAGGCCTGGCCCGACCCGGAACTGGGGATTACCCGGGCCGGTTCCGGGCCCCCCATTCCAGAACCGCCGGCCCGGGCCCGAACCGGCCCGAGTCCAGGCCTGTTCATGGATATGTTTGGTGCAACAGTGCAATGGGTGATTGAAAATTACTTTTGTAAACTTCTTAATAAATGCTCAGATTTTGTTACTGAAAAGATTTTTAAATTTAGGTTGTAATTGTTGGATAAATAGCTGACTAATTGATTTAACTATGTTAGGCATAACTAGCTAAACAAATATTTTCTCTTAGAAACTACTTAGTGTAGGCAAACATACAATTAGAAATTTTTGATAAACTTTTGGGAAAAGGAGCAAATAAGGCCACATACTAACAAAAAAAGGTCAAATAAAGCCTTGTTTATGAGGCTCTGTCCGGCCTTCGCCATTTGGGGTGGTTCTCGGTGAAAATTTTTGATGAAATTTTTTGACCATCTTATTCATTAAGTCTAGTTTTCTCATACCAAATTTCAGGTAACAACTTAATCGGGAAGGCACTCAATTGAATTCTTGAAGATAACTGCGCTTTTAACTGCACAGTTAAATAATACAAAATGCTTTTAAATAATACAAAATGCTAAAATGTAGTTAAAAGGACTTATCCTTGCAAAACATACTCGACCACTTATCCTTAAAAGGTCGTATCAAATGAGTTTTGAATTTTTTACATATGATGTTCCTTTGCCAACCTAGAGCTCCTCACGACCTCACAACGAGCCATGGTCAACTTTGAGGTCGTATCAATCGGTTTGTGAAACTCCTAAAAAGCTAATGTATCTTTTCCCTTTCTTCCGACCATGAGCCATGGTCAACTTTGAGAGACCACTAGCTATATATCCCAACGGCAGTGACGCTTTTGCCAACATTGAAAATTTTGATGATTTGTTTATGAAGCTCTCATCACAGTTTTCAACCTCTGATTTTGAAAGCCCTACCATTGCTTTCCTAAACAATCAAGGCATCAAAGCCACTAAACAAATACCATTTTAACCTCCTTGAAATGAATGGTAATCCATTTCTTCAATAGACTGAACGTCCAAATACATAAATTTAGGTGAACTTTTGTCATATTATAGTTATACGACAATGCCAATTCCAAACTTCTACTCTGCGTTGTGACCTACTCCTTCCCATTTCTCAATGTGTTGATTTGCTTTCTGAGCCTGTATTTCAACATGTAAGTAGAACAAAAGAATAACATCATAATTAATTACCAAAAGTATCAAAACCCCGCCATGATAATAATAACAAAATACTCAATAGTGACATAAAAACATTAACAAGTAACAACAACAACAACAATGGAAAGTGCGCACTTATGAAGGGACCGTTTACCTCTTTTTTCCAATCACAACGTAATGTGATTATACACAAAATTAGAGTTTGCACTGCAGTTCCACCAAAGATCATTCCAGCCCATATTCCCTGCAGTGTCCATTATAGCTCTAACTCATTCAACAAAATACACACTAAGTAAAACACCAAGTACAAACTGTGAAATTATATTACACATAGAAGTAGTCAAAGATCATTTATCTATACTCATCCTACAGAGCTACTCGGGGAAAATATAAAGATACGGAGTGTAAATTTTCAAAGATATTCACTATACGAAAGATACCCTTATGGTAAATGGATCTATAACAGGCTCCTCGGCACCTCGCTACTCAAGATGTTTGTTCGAATTAGGTGCTCCTTGTTAACTATTTTTCGCTCTCTTTGTCTTGATGGTAATTTAGCTGCCCTCAACTACAGTCTATAAAATTTTGAACACTATAGCATCTAGCCAAGCCTGGATAAAATTTATTTGGAAATAAACTGTAGTGGTTAAAATTAACAAATAAACTTTCTACAACTACTAAAACACTTCAGTACTTGGGCATATTGATAAAGGGTGTTGTTTCTGTCTTGCTCATTTGAAGTTTGTGGCTCATCTGTTTTTCAAATGCCCCTTGACTATAATAATATAACTTCAAATATGTCACTCCAGTAGGTAGAATCTATTCTACAAACCAAGCTGCCCCTCCTAGGGATATTATTTGAGTTTTGTTCTAGCTGTGCATAACTTGTTTTCTAATGTGGGTTGCCTTTGTATTATTCCTGCTCTTTTTGTTATATACTCATGTAAATACATCTTTTGTTATAATATATTTTTACCTCTATCCAAAAATAGAAAAATAAAATCACGAGTTTTTAAGGTACTTCTCCTAACAAATTAACTTTTTAGAATCGATCCCTAAGTTAAAATAAAATGGAATTCAAAAGAACTTCTTAACAAATGCAAGATAATCTTTAATTATCACTTGATAACTCTACTGGGTTGCATTAGATCCAACACTTATGTTAACCCTTCCTTTTTTACCAGAATGGTTAACACTTCCTAGGAACTGGTTAAAATTAAAATAAGAATTGCTCTGTAAAAAAGAATTAACGCCATGGGCCTTTATAGATTGTCACTTGTCAGATTACAACTTACTGAATTTACCTATAAAAATACCACGATATTGTACTGTATCACAATATGCTATCAATTATTAGAAGGTCATACATTTAACTTACATTTGACACGGGGTTTCAGAGATGGAATTATGTAATTGAAATGTATGGATTAAAAAAGAGGAGCCAGTCAAGAAAAATGAGAATTTTTTTGTGGGAATATCTAACGAACGAGGAATGTTATTGTGAAATTTGAGAAAGAAAAGTATATATGGTAATGATTACATATTTACATGCATCATGCATGCATGCTTACCATGACGCCTTGGTGAAACACCCATCCCATTATAATGCCGAGAGGGATTCCCAGTAAATAGTAGCATCCAAGGTTTATGTAAGCTACATACGCTTGCCATCCAGATCCAACAGCAACTCCTACAAGTTAAGGACGCTTTTAAATTTCTATTCACAATTCTTCAGTGCAGCTAGGTGGGGCCTTCCCCCCTCCCCCCCCCCCCTCTGTACATATGCGTGGGGTGAGCGATTCCACCTTTTTGGGTTGTGCAGTATTTAAAAGGTGGGTAAACAACATATGAAAATGATATTACTGCTGCCTGCTCTATATTTTTTCTTGCTATGTACTGTAACAAATTACTTTAAGAGAATAATTGTTTAAGTTTATTAGGGCTAGCAAGCTAAAGAGTAAGGTTTACCTGATAGAACTGGTTGAATGCTATTGAGCAGAATAGTGAAAGCCAAGAGAATTGAGAGGTGGCTGACAGCTTCTAGGACAGGTTTGCTCGATGAGAAAATTAGGGCAAACTTGTCATCAAAGATGAGGATTAACACCCAAAAGATCAAACCGATGATAGTTGAATGTACCACTGATACGAGTGCAGCAAATTTAGCTCCTTTTCCACTCCCAGCTCCCAACTCATTTGCCACCCTTACTCTGTTTAATATGTATCAGTGATTCAGTGTATCCCATAAATGAATAATCCTACTACTACTACTAATACAGTAAATAAATTGGGAGGAACTAAGGCCCCCTATGCCTCCGCCCCTGTAGTAAAAAAGTCGATGGAGCCCCTTTTATCACACATGTGTTCAAGTTTGTTTCACTTGTCTACATGCACATCTGCAAGTAGACTTTCTTCGAACTCGTTGCCAATCCCGATAGTGTCATGCCGTTGACGGGCAACACGAACAACATCCTAAAGGGATGTCATATGGAAATCAAGAAGCGGAATTTCTTTACCTAGAATACATATGAAAGGTGGTTGTGCATCGTTCACAGCTAAAACAGTGTTGTAATGTTGTGCCATTGGTTTGTACGAATTATGCCGTGTATTTTCATCTTTCAGAACTTCCATTGATGGTTTCCATCACTGCCTATCCGTAGTATCAGATGATGATACAAATTTGTACTGAAAGAACAAGGGCCATCTTGTTGTTGTCATGACATTTAATGCTAACCGTGAGATTTTCAACTCGCCAATGTGATTGTAGAAAATGAGAATGCAAGTAGTTCGTCTTGGTTTTCCTAACGCTTTATGATATGTGTTGTTTTGTAGTACACTAAATCTACATGTCTACTGATCTTGGATTAGCATCCATGTATCAAGAGTGGTTTTCAAACTATACGTGAACTATAAACTTCTGGGATTTTAAAACGTTACTGCCTCAGTCACGTTAGCACCCTTATTACTAGATTCGGGAGCGAGGAATTCAAAACTCTGTTCACAGGCTGGATGTACATCGTTAGCTCATGTGTTAATATAGAACTTCATTCATCCAAACTTTTCCGGTGTGGGACATTTAACAGTTAGTAAATTTCACCGAACTTCAAACTATGTCTCAAGTTCAGGCTATAAATGAACAAGCGTTTCTGTATTTGAATGAAGATCCTAATGAAATGTGGGCACCAAGTTACGATAAAGAACGGCATTATGGCATCTTGATTACAAATCTTTCGAAAAGTTTCAACAACGTCCTAAAGGGATGTCAGACATTTCTCACCTATTCATTTATCACGGCAATTTATGACAAAGTTGTCCAACTATTTAATTTGAAGACTGATGCACGACTAGTTTGTTGTGACAACAAGCTGGGTTGCTTTGTCCGCAAACATATCGAAGGAGGTTATGGATCGTTTGCTGGGAAGCAAAATGGGATGCCAATCCTGTACATCCAAGGTAGTCAAACTCGAGATCCTACGTAGGATCGTGAGGGGGTTTGAAGATCGTAAATCGTAGGATCGTGACTCGAATCGTAAGATCCTACCATACACACACATACATATATATAAGTTATAATCAGACATGAATTTATTTCATTCTACATATATAATAATGTATGATATCGTTATAGTAAGGTATTGAATATAATTCATCAATAATAATATACTAAGATATTTACAATATAATACCCAATACTTTAGATATTATACAAAATAGTTATAAAAAATAATAGTATTAATAATAATAAGACTAACAACTGACAGTAAATTAAAGTTGTATTTTATTAATAATATAATAATAATAACAATAATAAATAACAGCAACAAGACTAACAGCTGACTGGAAATTAAAGTTATTTTATTAAAAGTATAGTACTGAATAATAAAGTAAATACCTATTGGTGTTATAATACTCAGTATAACATAATACGATGTAATAATAGTATAATTATAATAAAATATAAACAATGAGTGCGTAATACTATTGGCCTGGAGATCGATTCAAGATAACAAGGTGACACAGAGAGATGAGGTCTTTTTGCCGACAACTGAGATCAAGATAACGAGTTCATCGCAGAAGGATGGGGTTGTTTTTGCGATGATTGAATCCTTTATTAGACCTTTCAGTCTTTTTTGCCGACGATTCCTAATCCTGAAGCCTTTAAAAATTTCCGACAACTATTCATTGTTGCCTCGCGATTCTGCTACGTTTCCACGAGTTTACGGTTCTGCACGAGTGATCTCACCGATTCCACTATTTTACGATCTTTAGTAAAACCGAGATCGCAGGGAGCAGTAGAGATCGTATAATCGTACGATCCTACGTGCAAGATCGCGATTTTGACTACCATGTGTACATCTACTCTAAATGTTCATGTGATTTTTCCTTGTTCCCTCAACATTCTCGGTGTTTAAAAAAACATTTCCATCTAAATAAATGGGAGAAAAATAGATACAAGTACTGACCCAGTTCCAGCAAAGAATCCAAGTGGAATCATCAGTTCCCAGCCATTAATGCTCATGCTGCAAAAAGTAAAAACAAGTGAAAAGATCATACTTTTTTTAACCGGTCGAGTTTATGTTTTGGATTTTTTCTATGGTTGAAGATAGAAAATGTTTTTTCTGTACAAATCACTTTCATAGAGAAGTCCTTTCTTAGAGAAGGTAATCCATTTATTTCTTTTGCAAATCGATCAAGAACACCAAAATTTGATGGAACTCTGAGAGTGTTTCCAGTCAAATTTGAAATATTTGGGCCTGTTAGGTAGTTTGAATTTGGCAAATCAAAAACATGTTTTCTTCCGGACTCCTTACTTCCTCCGAGTACAGCTTTTTTAATTTTAATTTGAATTTGGTCAACTTTGGCCAATCAAAAACATGTATTCTCATCATAGAGCTTTGAGGAGAGCTTTGATCTGAGTACTTCCAGAGTTTGTATATATTTTTACATAATAACTACTTATCATAGTTGCTATGATTCGAAATCGAGAATTGTCCCTTGTAGCACCTCTTATCTATGAACTGAGTTGAGCTATGCCCACCGATGAATGGTTAGAATAATGTGATTATGTCAAGTGAGATGACTTTGGTCAATTTGATTTTTAACAGGAGAGACAAATGATACTCAAGTGGTAGAAACTTTTGACATTATTAAGTGCTAAATGAGAGAATGTGTCATTAAGACTTGTGAGAATAAGTGCATCAAGCAACTCATGCTTTATGTGTGATTGTAATGTTGATTTTGACTTTCAACTTGATATCATTGTAAGCCATGTGGTAAGCAATTTATTGATTCAATGATTGGCAATATGCGGGCGTATAAAAAACTTCTAACACTTTTTTAAACTAATTACTTTCTGGATGAGATAAGAACATATCAAATCAAACTCAACTTAAGGAGATTGGATCAGACTAGACTCAAACAAATCAAATTAACCACATCAGATCAAATTTAAAGAGATCAAGCAAGCCCAGACTAAAAAAGATCAGAGAATTGTAAGCCACATAGAGATCAGACATCCATAAGACTACCAGTTTAGTTCAATTCAGACTAGACGAGACTTAAACAGACTAGACTAGATCATACCATAAAATTTCCGTAAAAATATCTACATACTAATTATCATAGTAAAAAATAACAGGGATATAAAAGAATCACTTAAACAAGTGACCAATTTCTTACCAAATAGACAATGCATCGACAGCAATTTTAGCGTTTTCCAAGTTGCCTGTCATCACTATCAGAACTTTGTAGTACCAATTCTCCAAGCTGTATGATAAGTTATGCGAACCATTTTAAAATTAGCGACGCACACATAATACTAATGTAGCATATTCCGCCCTTCCAATTAATCTGATTCAACCCACTTCAGTTTTAGCATTCTTTAAATAGTTACAAAGTTGATGTCAAAATTATATCTCAATGGAAAAAGTATGGTTATAAAGTTAGTGTCCATTGTAGCAAACACTAAAAAGCCAACCGTATTGGTACGGATTTGGAATAAGTGTTTTGTAGGGTTCACAAAAAATTATAGGGGATTCAAAACGAATTTGGTTTTTTTTTACTCCAGGGTCCGGGGAAAGGGGACTAGGGATTGGAGTAATCGGGGCTGAAACTTACTCAATTGAGTTTTGTACCTTATGTGCCTAGCGGATTTCGAACTCGAGACCTCTCACTAGACACAATAACCTCATAACCAGTTGGGCTGGAATGCTTGGTTCAAAATGAATTTGGTATGAATTGGTGGATCCTGTTCAATTCGTTGCCAAATTTGTAACAACGCCGTTTTGGAAGGAGCTATTTGGCAATACGTCATGTCAAAAATATGTTATATCAAACTTAATTAATCAGTGCCAAATAATATGGTTATGAAAACTAAATTTATAAAACTATTACGTAGTATTTTGTTACTTCATAGGAGTAATAATTTTAAAAGTTCTATCATTAATAGTTCTCAAACAAAACTTATGAACAAAAAAACACTCTCTCCAATCCTTAAAACTTTATTAACTTTCCTTTTTGGGTTATCTCATTAAATTTGTTATTTTCAATTTTATGTAAATAATTTGTGATTCCAAATAATTTTTTATCTTCTGCACAAACTTCAACCACATGGTTTTACTTCATTGATACCCGTGTTGGATAAATTTGTCAATATGTCCATATAATCATTAGAAAAGGTACTCCCTCCAGTACACTGGATTTTGTAACTTTTCTATTTTGCGTGTCTCAAAAATATTTGTCACTTTTTTTAAAGTAATGACTTTGTGACTCTGTTTATTTCTCTCTTCTCTATACAAACAGAAAAACTCTGACTGGCCTTCTATATTTATGAAAGAGTAAATCACATAGCTTTTATTTTCAAATTTCGCATCCAACATTAACTTGTCAAATTTGTGTGAGACGGAATTATTAGAAAATTAGGTGAATTAGTGAATATTGTACTACCTAAAGAGAAAGTGAATATTGTAGTAGCTACTACCCTATTAGTAATGAAGTGTACATGCATTTATTGATACATATCATTCATTTATGTCTATGTTGTCTAAATGTAATAGGGAGGAATATTCATACTACCTCCCCACTAACATTGGGACAAAAAGAGGTGAATAGATTATTAAAAAAAAGTGAGTTTGTGTAGTTGATATTAAATTGATAAAATAAAAATAAGGTAAGAATGGTTTAGAGCAACACAATTTTACCAAATTTGGCATAGGACAAGCATAATGAGATTTTCCGAAAAGATAAAATGAAACCATTTTAGCGGGACAGAAAAAGTATTGATTTGTACCATACCTCCACACCTTGGACATAGGATACATTTAGTAACCCAGTTTTTCGGCTTATTAGCTAATTTTTTTTTACCAAACACGTAACTTTTGAGTTCTTGGCAGGATTGTGTAATAATAAGAAAAAAAAGGTTAGAGTGACTTTTGTAGCTGTATTGGCTGAATCGAAGTTATCGTAGATGACTATTTTAGCAATATTTCATGTTATTTTTTCTTTATTTTATTAATAAAATGTATTTTAAATATAATTTTTCATAATTAAAAAACAATCAGTCAATACAAGCAATTCAGTCAAAACTTCATAAATTTCAACAGAATCAATCATAAATAACTTCATAATAACAGGCTCTTAGTTATTTACTACTATGTACTCCTATAAAACTAATCATAATCATGATTACTAGAATTAGACATTTGTCTCACTTTTCCTTTTTTGTCTATCCCAACAAATTTATCTTATATCATATTTTGTACTACATCCGTCCCATTTTATTTGTCTCATTTGGTTTTGACAAAATTTTTAAGGGAAAAGTGTCAAATAAGCCCCCCTACTAATACGAAAAAGTCAATTAAGCCCTTGAACTCAAAAAACATCCAATTAAGCCCACGAACTAAATATAATGAGGCAAAACAGTCCTTTTAGCAGGATATTAACTGTTCCCATTTAAGTTGCATGTGTTCCAAATGATGTTGCATGCTTTTACATTTTCTCTTTCTCTTTTTCTCTTTCATTCCTTTTTTCTTATCTCTTTTTAACTGCTTAAATACCTGCTAAAAGGACTGTTTTGCCTCGTTTTTTATAGTTCGTGGTTTTAATTGAGTGTTTTATGAGTTCATGGACTTAATTGACTTTTCTGTATTAGTAGAGGGGCCTATTTGACAGTTTTCCCCAATTTTTAATAAAGTAGTTGAAAAGGTAAAATGTGTGGTTGAGATTTGAGTATAGTAAATTGAAATGTTGTGAACCATATATTTCTTTCCAAAAAGAGAAAGATGACACTTATTTTGGGACAACCCAAAAAGGAAAGTAAAACATGTAAAATGGGACAGGGGGAATAATATTTATGTGGCTCTAATTATGACTTTATCAATTTATTATAATTACATAACCCCTCATATTTGAAAATGAGTAATTTGAGTTTGCACCTCATTTATTGTCCAAATTGGACTTTGCACCCCATTTTTAAAAATCATTGTTTTTGCACCTCAACCTCGTTTGAAAAGACAAAAATGCTCCTGGAGTCCTGGATGAGGAATATGTTGAAAGTCAACTGAATTGTTAATGGGGGTATTTTTGTCTTTTCATATGGGATTGGGGTGCAAAAACGATGTGTAAAGTTCAATTTAGAGAATAAATTGGGGCGCAAACTCAAATTACTCATTTTAAAAAACTGATGTCACTCTTCTTTATCCTAATTACTACCTCCGTTCTTAAATAAGTGCAACATGTGAAATTTTACACTATTCACATGTTCTACTTTGACTACATTTTATTTATTGATGTATTAATATATATTTTTGAAAAATATATTATGAAATTTGTCTCATTGTAAATTTTAAAAAACTGATTTTTTTAAATTTTTTTACTGATAGAGAATTATATATATTAATGGTCAAAGTTGTGCCTCGACAAGTGTGAAATGTTGACTGTTGCACTTATTTAAGAACGGAGGAAGTATAATTTATGCGACAGAGGCACGTAGTATTTCTTACTTAATTGTTTTATTCCGTATATTGTATACGTAGTACTACGTATTATCTTGTAAACATGATTTTATCATTTTGGTACATTAATTAATTAAAAGGGCTGCGACGGGAGCATACCAGAGCATGACTCCAGAAGAAACAGAGAGTTTAAAGAAATCCCAAAGACCTGAGAAAGCTTGGACGGAGAAACCGGGCCAGGTGAGCGGGCACCCGCCGCAGACGGCGTAGCTAAACAGCCCAAAGAAGATAACGAACCAGGAGAAGTTCAATGTCATGGCGATGGCTACGACTCCGAGCCGAAGCCGGTAAACAATCAACCAGCTTACCAGACAATGCACAATGAACGCCACCAAATTCACAATGGCAATAACCGGATTCTTCAGCTGGCTCTGCAGGAACCTCTGCAGCGGGAACTGCAGAGCGAAGCAGAAGTGCATCGGAATGAAGGCCACAACCACCACGCCGGAAAGCTCCGACACGTCGTCCGGCTGCCCCAAAAGCTTCAGCAACGGCGTCGCGTATAAGAACAGCGGCATCATCACGACGCATAACATTAACAAAACCACCCATGACCGTTGCAGATATATTCCCAACATGCTGTACTTCTTCGCCCCAAATGCTTGCCCGCATAGCGTCTCCAAAGCACTAGCCATTCCCAACTGACATAAAACATTTTTCTTATCAAAATAGAATTTATATGGTATGATTTCCATATAAATTGAAAGAATATGATCACAAATTTTTAAATCCTCAAAATTAATTGTTCAATGTCTTACCTTTGCCTTAGACATGCTTGTAAAATTCTTTAATTATTTAAATAATCCACCGGTAGCTTGCACTACTACGTGAGAGGTTGTGGGTTCTAACTCCCCTAGTGACATACTCTGTATTTTTTAACCAAGTAAAATACACCCAAATTTGACGACATGGAGTGAGTAGAAACAACGTGGCATCGTGACGTGGCAGGTTGGGTGACGTGCCAAAAAATACCCTAGTTTGTGAAATAAATTTTAAAACACTCTAATTTGGGAAATAAGGTCTACAACTACCCCAGTTTGAAAAAAAAAATCAAATATATAACCAAAATAAAGGGTTTAATGCATCAAACCCCCCTGTGATTTGGAAATTCGGCGCATTAGCCCCCTGTGATTTAAAAAATGCGTCAAACCCCCCTGTGTTTTAATTAATCATGCGCCAAATCCCTTATGTGAACAAATTCAATTGTCAAATAAAAGAAAAAAGATTAACATTTTTGTATGATTCAGAGATTTTGACATACTACGTATTTCTTTGCATATTCAATCAAAATATTAGGAAAAGTGATTTTCAAATCGTTAAATTTATTCACAGGGGGTTTGACGCATTTTTTAAATCACAGGGGGCTAATACGCCGAATTTCCAAATCACAGGGGGGTTTGGCGCATTAAACCCCCAAAATAAAAGTAGTTGATAAAAATGAAAATCTGGTAACTTTAGAGATTATAATCACATTCAAATGTTACACCAAAGTGATTATACCGGATAAAATGTACATGTTCACTCATACAAAAATGTTATACAGAAACACCGGGACATACCCCTGTCCAAACCATAACAAAGAAATCAGGCAACCAGCCAATAAAGGCTTACCCGCTAACCTGGAGCAACAGAGTACAGGGACAAGCCCCCTTTAGTAACTTCTATGCCGATCATAAAGATAACACATAGTAACTTATACTTACATTTTTGTTCGTATATTTTTATTAGTACTCCCTTTGTCCCTTAAAATCTTGTTAACTTTTCTTTTTTGATTGTCGTATTAACTTTGTCACATTCTCTTTTAAGTAAAGAATTTGTGGTTCTAGTTAATTCTATCTCCTCTACACAAACCTCAACTACACAATTTTGGTTTTATTAATCTCTATGCCAATCAAAATTGGTAAAGTTTTAAGGAACAGAGTAAAAATATTTAGAAAAAACTTCTAAAAAAAATCATTATTTTAACTCTTTAAAATTTTATTTTCCAATATAGGAACTTAAATTTATAATTTGCTTTTGTTTTTAATTTGTTTTATTTATTTAATGTCAATAGAAATAATGAAAATTTGACAAGAATAATCGATTATAATAAGTAGATCAATCAAAGGTTGGATATCCAACCTTTGATTGATCTACTTATTATAATCCCACATTTACGTATTCTCAGAATAATCTCACTTTTGTACCTCATTTTCTTTCGTTGAACTCTGACTGGTTGGTGACCTACTATACTAGGTTTTTTGCATTTTTTTAAAAAACTTGCATAAATAATCCCACCTTTCACTGATTTTCTCAAAACAGTCCTCCATGTTTCATTTTTTCGTTTCTCTCCCTGATTTTTTTCTTTCATTATTTTATTCATAGGCACTTTTTTATTCATTTTTTCATTTGGGAAGGAAATTTTACAAAAAAAACACTCCTAATAGAGTAGGAAATACAATAATTTCTTTAGCAAGGAAATCTTACAAAATGGTCTCACGTTTCATTTATTTTTTTTCTTCCTAAAACTTTTCTTTCTTTATTTTTATCCCTAGACAGTTTTTTATTCCTTTTTTTCATCGTTTTACTCTTATTTGTTTTTCATATATATTATTTTATTTCTCACTCTATCGGGAGTGTTTTTTCTAAATTTCCTTCTGAAATAGATTTTTTTGTCATTTTATTTTTCTTTCTGTATTTTTATTTCATTTCTCTTTTATGTGTTTATCTTCTTAATCATTCTCTTATTATTAAAGATCTTTTCACACTCTATTTTTTTTTATTTTCATTTTCACTTATCCCCTTTTTTCTTATTGTTACTTTTTTTTATTATGTATTTTCTTCTTTCTTGTTGCTATCTTAATTCCACTATCAATATATTTTTTTTCCCTTTCTACATGTTGAGGTTTATTCCTTCAACCCTTGGACCCAACACGTAAGCCCAAAGATTTCGAGTGGAGTGTTTGGATATCTAGCCCAACAACTTTCAGATGGATCAGGAAACAAGAGAAATAGCAGGCAATGTAAATAGGTATTATTAACTTCGTAATAACTCCCCTAAGTACAATCTACTTGCTAAAAAGGCACGTCGGCCGTTCGTCTTACAAGGCACTTAGAAATGCTGCAAGTAAGAGTGTTGAAGCTAGTATGCTAAGAATAGAAAGTTGCCAACCCTTTACAATGAAATAAATGCTTCCATTTATACCCGCCAATGGGCAGGTAGCTGTACTGACGTGGCAGCCTGTGGACCGCTGGTGTCCCAACTACCAAATCTTTAGCATTAAATGCACTTCCCGCCAGAATCTAGGTTTCCCGCCGGATCAGTGGGGACGTTCGTCCACCCGGGAAGCGAGTTGGATTACTCCAAGTGACCCTTGAGGGATATTGGCCGTTCGTCTCCTGGCCTTGATGGATACTCACCATGTGCACTGGGTTTTCTCCGATGACTACAGGCTTGCTCTGGGGACGTTCGTCGCCATCCCTGGTGGCCCGTGGCTCTGCTCCTTGTCCCTGCATAGACGTTCGTCGGAACGAGCTGCTGGGCCTGAGTCCTCCAACACCAGACGCTCGTCCATCCTTAAAGAACATGGGCCTGTGGGCTGGCCTAGTTTCTAGCTGGACGCTCGTCTGGCAAAATGGGTTAGCGGGCCGGACCTCGGCTTGGGCCCTTAACCCAACACTACATTATCGTATTTTTCTAAGTAAGTCCACGTATTAATTTCATCAACTATGGGAAAAATTCTATGTGGCAAAAAGATTATGGGAAAAGTTGAAAAAAATAAAACATTCGGAAAATATTAGAAAGGAAAAATTACATTTTCCTGATTGTTTTTCACATTTTTCGAATGTTTTATTTTTCTTGAAATTTTATCTTTCTCTAAATTTGTTATCACATAGATTTTCCTCCACAAATCATAGAATTAATGGGTTGATTTACTTACAAATACGATAACGAAGAAAGGAGAAAAATTATATTCATGGTGGAATTAAGATAATAAGAAGAAAGGGAAGAATGTAGAAGAAAGAACATTTGAAGAAGTAACAAGAAATGAAATGTAACAAAAAGTAGGTTGGGAAAAAGATATTTAATAAACAGTGAATGACTAAGAAAAGAAACATAAAACAGGAAATGAAATAAAAATATGAGAAGAAAAAGAAAATGACGAAAAATTGCATTTGGCTTGGGAAGGAAATTAAAAAAAACTCCCCTAATAGAGTGAGAAAAACTGGTCAAACGAGAGAAGATTATTTGACTGCGTTATTTTTAATTGCAGAAACAGTGCCGTATTGGGATTGGCACACCATGTCCATGGTGTGCCGATCCCACGATATAATTGACGAGAAATAGAATAATATATATGGAAAAGAAATGAGAATAAAAGGATGGAATAATGAATAAAAAAGTGTCCATGGATTAAAATAAGGGGAAAAAATACAGAGAAAAAGTGACCATTGTATTTTTTTTAGCAGATTTTTGAAAGGCGAAATTATTTATGTAAGGTTTCCAAAAACAAATGCAAAAACCATGGTATAGTAGATCACCAACCGATCAGGGTTCAACGAAAGTAGATGAAGTGAAAGATCGGATTATTTTGAAATTAGCTAAATATGATATTATTATGAGAAAATCGATCGTAGGATTATTCTGATAAATTATGGAAACTTGCGTAAAAACATTTGGTCGCCATTTACAAGAAAAATTGACGATTCATAGTTCATAGTGAAAACTGTCAAATAGGTCCTCGAACTTTCATAAAAAAGTCAATTAAGTCCTTCTATAGGAGTCTCTTTCCGGTCGTCGCGATTTGGGGCGGTTCCCGGTGGAATTTTTTGATGAAATTTTTTAAGCATCTTATTCATCAAGTCTAGTTTACTCATACCAAATTTCACCTAAAGATTCAATCGGGAACACATTGAAATTAATTCTTGAAGATAACTGCGTATTTTTGCGTTCCTCAAAAGTAGCCATGGCGTTCCTCAGGCCGAAAGGCATGACGATGTAGCAGTACACGCCGTCCGCCGTAACGAATGCCGTTTTTTCGGCATCATCGGGGTGCATGAACACCTGATGGTAGCCCCTGAATGCGTCCATGAAGCTGAGCAGCTCGCAGCCTGCTGTCTCATCCACCAGCAGGTCGATCCTCGGGACAGGGTAAGGGTCCATCGGACAAGCTTTGTTGAGGTCCGAGTAATCGACACACATCCGCCAAGTGTCGCCCTTCGGGGCTAGAACCACGTTGGCCAACCACTCCACGTGGATGACTGGCCGGATATGTTTGATGCTGAGGAGAGTTGCTGTTTCCTTCCTGATGAAATCGCGTCGGTCGGCCGCCATATATCTCTTCTTCTGTTGTATAGGCTTGGCATCCGACCGCACGGCGAGTTTATGGCATATGAGGTTGGGGTCGATGCCCGGCATGTCCTCCGGCCCTCTGGCGAACAAGATCCTGAACCTCCGGAGGACGGCTATGACCCCTGCCCTGATTTCTGGCTCTAGATCCGCACCAATGGACACCTTCCTGTCCGTCGGATCGTCGAGTTCAATTTCCTCCAGCAGAGTTGCTGGTTCCAGATGAGCGTCCAAGTCGGCCTGCTTGGCCTTTTCGGAGATGCTGTTGACCCGAGCCTCCCGCTCGTTGAGCTTCTCCATGGCCTTCGTGTAGCAGGCCCTGGCCATATGTGGGTCCGTACGTGCCACCCCCACTCCAGTGTCGGTGGGGAATTTGATGCACGAATGTCGTACGGAGCATATGGCCCCCAAGTCTTCCAAGCCGGGTCGGCCCAAAATGGCGTTGTGGGCGCACTTCAGGCGGACCACGACGAACGTCATGCTGATCCGGGCAGTGTGAGGGCCGTCGCCGACCTCTACTGGTAAAATGATGGTGCCCTCAGCGTCAATGCAATCCCCGGTGAAGCCGGACAGCGGGGTGCGTAGGGGGTGCAGCATGTCCCTCCGGAGCCTCATTCCTTCGAAAGCCTCCCAGTAGAGGACGTTCACACTGCTCCCGGTATCAACGAGGACGCGACGGACGATAGCATCGTTCACGTCCATGCTGATCACCAGCTCGTCTCTGTGCGGCACCGGTGACATTGGCAGGTCAGCGGGGCCGAAGGTAATTGCCTCGGCTCTATTGCGCTTGGTGGGGGGTGCTGATACGGAACCCACATAGAGTGACCTCTCAAATTTCTTCCGCTCGGCGGGTGTATCCCCTGTCTCAGCGCCCCCGAAGATCACCTTGATTTCCAATTTCTTCTTCTTGCCCTTCGGGCCGAGGGATCCTTCCGGACGTTTATCTGCACTTCGATAATCCACGTCCTGAGGTTCTGCCTCGCGCCGATCGTCGCGGCGCCATGTCTTGTGCCTTGAGTTCGGCTTCTGCTGGCTGTTTTTGTTCAGCAGCTGGGTGAACTCGCCCAGGTACCCCTGACGGATCAGCTCGTCGATCGCTTTCTTTAATTGGCTGCAATTATCCGTCAGGTGGCCGGTCCTCTGATGGTATTCACAGTAGGCCGATTGGTCGTGCCCCATATGTTTATTCATATCCTGGGGTTCCGTTAGGAGGCCCTTGTCCTTGATGGCCTCAAAGATTTGGCTCACTGGATAGGCCAATGGGACATAGCGGCCGTCCGGCCGTGCTTGAGTATCCCCGGACGGAGCCTTCCAGGGGACCATCGCCCCGTCTGTCCTCTTCTTTTTGTTTGGGGGGGAGGGCCCGGGTCCCGGCCCGGGCCCGAGCCTGTCCGCCAACTTCCGTGGGTGGGCCGCGGGAACTCCGTCCCGCTGCCTGATCTCCTCCTCAATGGAGGCATACTTCTGGGCCCGAGCAAGAACCTCGGTGTAGCTGGTGCCGGGGTTCCTCCTTAGGTCCCGGTATAGATCCCCTGTGGCCAGCGCACTGGTGAACATGTTGGTGGCCAGACGTTCGTCCAGATCGTCGACCTGTAGGACCTCGTCCCTCCACCTTACCAGGAACCTAGCCAGCGGTTCGTCCCGCCCTTGTTTGATGTGGGCGAGAGCCGTGACGTCCTTCCTGGGGGTGGTGCTGGCAGCAAATTGCGCCATGAACTGTTGGGAGAGCTGTTCGTATGAGTCGATGGTGCCTGGCCTCAACTGGCCGAACCATTCTTGCGCCGGCCCCCTGAGGGTGCTGAAGAACAATCTGCAGATGGCCTCGTCTGATGCTCCCAGCATGGACAGGTTCCCTTGGTAGCTTATCAGATGGGCCTTGGGATCGCCCGCCCCATTGTACACCAAGTTGCCCGGGGGCCTGCAGTCCCGGGGAATCTCGACGCTCATCACCCGTGGAGTAAAGGGAGATGTGAGGGAGAAAGAGGGTGTGGCCGAGCCAACGTCCGCCCGCCTATTCATCTCGGCTATCTGCCTTTCCATGGCCTCCAACCTTGCCTCCTGTGCGGCCCTTCCGGGGGACACAGGGGGCGCGGCTTCGGGGACGGCATTGTGCTGAGCGGCCACAGCATCGTGCGGCCGCCTAAAAATCTGCGCACCTCGCCGTTGGAAACGTCGTCCAACGGTGTTGATCCTCGGGGTCTCGTCTCCCCGCGGGATTTGGCGGGGGACTGATGGTGTGTGAGCTCTGGATGCAGCGATGCTGACTCTGGTTCGCCCTCCCGTTCCACGGGAGCCTGAACCCCCACCTAGCCGCTCGTGGACTGAGGGTCGGTGGTCGCTGGATCCTGTCGTATCGTCATACGACTGCATGCGGCGTATGGGAGAGAGGGGCGTTCGCTGGGTACTCGCAGAGTACACCTGGTCTCGGGCCTCCCGCTCGTCTGCCAAGCGACGCATAGTGTCTGCGAGTTCCCGCATGAGGCGAGGATCCTGCCTGGCCTCCAGAGGAATGAGGTCAGTGATACCCCCGTTCCCCCCGGAGGTCCATATTGTTGCGGATAGTTCCGAGTTCTGGCCGCGATTCCGGCGGCTTGATTCCAGACGCTCGGAGAGATCACGCTGGTTGTTGCTTCCTGACATCGTGTTTGCTGTAGGTAGACTTAGTAGCTGTTTGGGAGAGTTTCTGGAAACTTTTTGCTCAGTTTCCCACAGACGGCGCCAGTGTTGAGGTTTATTCCTTCAACCCTTGGACCCAACACGTAAGCCCAAAGATTTCGAGTGGAGTGTTTGGATATCTAGCCCAACAACTTTCAGATGGATCAGGAAACAAGAGAAATAGCAGGCAATGTAAATAGGTATTATTAACTTCGTAATAACTCCCCTAAGTACAATCTACTTGCTAAAAAGGCACGTCGGCCGTTCGTCTTACAAGGCACTTAGAAATGCTGCAAGTAAGAGTGCTGAAGCTAGTATGCTAAGAATAGAAAGTTGCCAACCCTTTACAATGAAATAAATGCTTCCATTTATACCCGCCAATGGGCAGGTAGCTGTACTGACGTGGCAGCCTGTGGACCGCTGGTGTCCCAACTACCAAATCTTTAGCATTAAATGCACTTCCCGCCAGAATCTAGGTTTCCCGCCGGATCAGTGGGGACGTTCGTCCACCCGGGAAGCGAGTTGGATTACTCCAAGTGACCCTTGAGGGATATTGGCCGTTCGTCTCCTGGCCTTGATGGATACTCACCATGTGCACTGGGTTTTCTCCGATGACTACAGGCTTGCTCTGGGGACGTTCGTCGCCATCCCTGGTGGCCCGTGGCTCTGCTCCTTGTCCCTGCATAGACGTTCGTCGGAACGAGCTGCTGGGCCTGAGTCCTCCAACACCAGACGCTCGTCCATCCTTAAAGAACATGGGCCTGTGGGCTGGCCTAGTTTCTAGCTGGACGCTCGTCTGGCAAAATGGGTTAGCGGGCCGGACCTCGGCTTGGGCCCTTAACCCAACACAAGTCCTCCACTTCTGATGTTCTGAGCATGCGCAGGACATAAGGAAGTATGAACCCCCCCGAAGTAGACGTCCGTATCTTGGTACTTGTGTTCATTGCATCTTGGTGGAAACGTACGCTCGTGGCCACGGTGCTTGACAGCTGTTGACGGTTCAGGAAACGAGGTGACGGCTGATGTTACGGCGGCGCATTTTCCCGAGGAAGTGTCATCATTACGTTCCCATCCCACGCACAGCGCGTGGGCCGGAATACGCCCCTTGCCACGTGTCAGCCCCTCGTTGGTTTCTCCATCGGTGTTTCCCCTATAAATGCTGGGTTTGCCCTCTGAATTAGGGTTCCCAATTTTTGCTTTCTTGCCCTCGATTTTCCGCAGCTCTTCAAGTTTCCTGAATTCGGCCAACCATACCTTTGTAAGGTAATTTCCCCCCTCTGCTTCTTTCCTTTACTCTGATTTCTAGCCGGAATGACTTCGATGGAGATTTCCTCAAGTTCTGATTCCGGTTCGTCGGGTTCCTCCTCGGGCTCCTCTTCTGAAAATGCCAATGCACGCTCCCTGGGAAAAACTAGTGTTTCCGGAACCTCTGGTTCGGCCACGACGGTGGGGACCATCCGGGCTGATGGCGAGCCGGATGATGTGTCCCAAGATAGTGGGAGTGACGCCAGGGGTGGGGATGCCGATGAGGCAGTGGACGTTATTGATGCGGTCCCTCTGAATGAGCGTCCTGCTGACTATGATTCTGGAGAGGAAGCCGAATCCGGTTCTGATATGGAGGTGTATGATCTGGGCATCCCCACGGATATGGAGCGTCACATCTGCCCGATTAGGAGCGCCCTTGACCACGACCAAGTCCTCTCCCGTGTGGCCCTCAATAAAATCCGCACCTTCCTTCCTCCGCCGTTCGTCTGGAGCGTGAAAGGCGCTGAGCATGTGATGAGGAGACGTCCGGGGATGATCATGCTCCACCTGGATTCCGTTGAAGCCGGGCTGCGGTTTCCACTTCATACGTTTTATGTGGAGTTCTTCCACTGCTTCCAGGTGGCTCCGGCGCAATTCATGCCAAATTCTTACAGATTCATATCAGCCTTCTTGGTGCGCTGTAAACTCGCGGGGGTCGATGCCACTTTGGAGCTCTTCCATTATTTCTACCGCGTCACTCCTCAGAATGCCGACGGGTATCTGAGCGTGGCCGCACGTCCTGGGAGGCGGCTGTTCAAGAACTACCCCTCGTCCATCCACGACTGGAAGAACCGCTTCTTCTTCCTTCGATACGACGGGCCTCCCCTCCCTCTCCGGTGGAATGGGTATCCCCCAAAGATTGAGTCACCGGAGCCGACCGACGATCTGCTTTTGGATGCGGAGAAGGTGTCGGAGGGTGGCGTCCGTCCCATAGCCGGATTTCTGACCTTCGAGGCACTCTCTGGGGCAGGCATAGGTACCGCCCGTGTTCCTGGACTTTTTCTACCCTTCGACGCTCGTCTCGGGGCCCGGGCGGTCCTGTCCTTCGAGGTGGGTGTCTTATTCTACTTCCCGCTCGGCTTCTAATCCTTGTTGTTTCTTGCAGGTCCACCGCCCGATAGAGACCAAATGAACCACGCCGAGTGTCTGAAGACCAGGAAAGCCAAGGCGGCCGCGGCTAAAGCTGCGATGGCGAAAGCCAAAAACACCCCTGCCTCGGAGTCCAACTCCTCGGCCTCTGATGCTGCCAGGCGAACCGCCGAGGGTGAGCAACATTTAATCGCCACTATGCTGGCCCAGGGTTCCGGGGCCCCTGCTCTCGAAGCCGCCCTTCCGCCGCCGGTCGTCCCCACGAAGACGGCTCCTCAGAAGGGGACAGAGAAGGTCCCTGAGAAGAAACAGAAGCGGGGCCGCGAGGCAGGCTCCACTGGCCCCCTGTTTGAAGATGCCGGGTCCCTGCCTTTGAGCCGCCCGGCGGAAGAACTTTGGAGGGAGATGGCCCTCAAGGCCGGTCTCGAGCTGCCCCGCCGTTCGTCGTCCGAGGCGACAAGCGCTGCGCTGGCAGCCGCTCTTCAGGTAATTCCTCCCTGCTAGATCTGAGCACATATATTTTTTTTCCTGACGTTCATCCCTAATCATTCTTCCCTTCTGTCATCCAGTCGGGGCTTCTAGTCCTTCAGGCTGAAGCTGCCAGGGAGGCCGATCTGAAGGAGGCCAAGGCTAAAGCTGATGCGGCCGTTGCTGCGGCACGGGAGGCCGCCCGTCGAGCTGAGGCGGAGGCCGCAGCCAAGGGGAGGGAGATTGCCGCCCTGCAGGCTGAGTCTCACAGCCAGTTGGCCGGCCTTGAAAGAGCCGGTTTTAAGCTTGTTCCGGTGCTCCCTGCCGCCAAGGATGCCACTCCGGAGTGGTTGGTTGACACCTCCGGCTATCGGAACACTGGGGAGTTTATGGACTCCGCCAAGGACTACTGCGCCGGGGTCTTCGCCGATTTGTTCGCCGCAGCTCTGGAGAAGATTCCGCCCCGCCAGCGCCTGGCCCGCGGCGTCCGGATCCTTGAGGGCTCTCCCCTGTCTCGCAAGTTCCTATATGAGGTCGGCGACAGCACCTTCGCCGCCGGCTACAATGAAGGGGTAAAGGCCACCCTACCCACATTCGCCAAGCTGCTGGGGCCCGATTTTGACTTGGCGGCCAACACGGATGACGATCTCCTAATCCAGGCGCTAGGGAAACTGAGGAGGGATCAGCGCCGGGAGGAGGCCAAGGCCAGGGGGAGATTCCAGAGCCGCCGACCCCCGAGCCTGAGGAAGAGGAGGAGGAGCCGAACAAGGGCAGCAGCCGCCCAGGGTCCCCTTTCTTTGTATAATGTCATTTACATTTTTCCATTCCAGCTATTGTAATGTCCGGCCGTAAGTGCCGAGGAATACAGACGTCTTTTTGTCCACAATTGTTCTATGTTCATGATTTCTGCCTTGTTATTTTCATTCCCTTTGTCCTTCGTTGTATGGAAAACCCTTTCGGCGGCCCGACACGCCTTGTAGCAAGGTCAGAGTCCGAGAGGGCGTTCGCATCTGACCTCTACTTGTTTCCAGGCAAAAAGCGTCCCGAAGTCAAACCTCCGTACGTACTCAACGTGTTCTGACAATGGAGCGACGCTCGTCAGCGGTTTATGGAACGTATTTCTCAGCACCAGCACTCGATAACGATGTCCGTCCGTCGTCGCGTGATACCCTAATTCAAAGCGCGGGACGTTCGTCTGTTCTGCGTGTTCATCTGTCATGAAGTGTGGAAAGGCGACGTTCATCCTCCGTGCACCGCTAATGGACGTGATTCTTCCTCCATCCTTTTTGTGTCCATTGTTTGTAGTATAAGGAATCATTCCGGCGCCTCGACACATCTTTACCGCCCACGCGGCATCTTGACAATGGGAAGACGTTCGTCGGTAGCTGTCTTGTCAGTATGCGTCTCGAGTATGGACGTACGGGTGTATTTCACTGAAACAGCGCTTGGTGACGACGCTCGTCTACAGTTGCGTGACGTGAAAACTGGAGTACCGCAAGACGGACGTAGCCGGTTGATGCGTGTGCCCTCATCAGCCGCCAACGCTAGGGTCAGCCGGGGGATTACGGAAGCAATGGAAGGCGAATGTCTCCAAATTCCTCGGAGCCGGTGAGCCCTCCTCAAGGGACGTCCGTGGCACGGACCCGGATGTCTTGTGATGGTTATGCGGCGACAAAATCGAGACGCCTTAAATACTGTGGTAGGTACCGGTACCCAGGTGCCACGTGTCCCGCTTCGGTTGGGGCAATTCTGCGGTGTTGTCTATAAATACCCAGGGCCCAAGTGATCCACTCACATTTCTCCTTACGCTGCTCAATTGTTTTCTCTCTCTAGATTTCTCAACTACCAAGATCGGAAATCTCGAACCCCAAAGGTACCGTTCGTTGACATGTCTTCCGAAAGTCGCTTTGACGATGGATGTTCTTCCGGTGATGACCTGGAGTATTATGAGCGGGGAATGCCACCCCGGCCTCCCCGTTACAGCCTTAACTTCTCATGCGTCCGGCGTCAAGTTCAACGCCTGACGAACGCTGACAAGCGGCTGATCAGCCAATGGTTTTATCCCCCAAGGACCTACGACGATCGGCGTCTACGAAACCCCATGCGCCACCTGCCCGGCTATGTGGTGGTCCACCTAGATTCGGTGATAGCCGGGCTGAACTTCCCCCTGCACAGCTTCCACTTGGAACTTTTCAGGGCCCTTGAGATTGTTCCTGCGCAGCTCGTCCCCGCCGCTTATCGGATAATCGCTGGCTTCATCATTAGATGCCACAGCGTCGGTGTGACCCCCACCGCGGACCTGCTGCACCACTTCTTTCGTCTGTCCACCTTCGGACGTACAGGGTATTTGACCCTGACTGCCCGTCCATCCATGGTTCTGTTCTCGAACAACGCTGGGAACCCAGACGGTTGGGAAGAGCGCTTCTTCCTGGCCGGAGTAGGCTCACCGATGCCATTCTCTGATCGGTGGAATGCCTACCCTGTGAAGACGATCCCGCCGCCCATGACGGACGAGGAGCTTGGATATGCCAAGCGCATAGCCGGACTTGGCATCCAGAACCTCCGGTTGCTGGTGGCCGAGCCCTTCAAAGCTCAGGCTGGATTAGGTGCGTCCGTTTGTACTTGTATTGTTTTAACCTCTCTTTGCTGTTATGGTTCTGAACGTCTTGATCCCCTCTATGCAGGAGTTTTCCCACCCACGTCCATCATGCGCCGAGATAATACCGCTCCGTCTGCCGCCGGTCGTGGGCACAAGGGGCATGACAAGCCCGGGAAGCCGCTCGTCCCCAAGGTTGAAATTCGGGTGATCAGGACCCGGACTGAGGATGATTTGGGCGCCGGCGTCTCCAAGAGGCCGCGCGTCGAGGGTACAGCCTCCAAGGCCATCATAGTAGCCGACGACTCTGATGGTGAGCCCGGGAGCCCCCTTAAGCGGAAGCCTGTCTCTCGGGGCAAGTCCCGTCCTTCTCCCCCACGAACTTCTGATGTTCGTCGTCTCCGGGATGATGATGCCCAGGTCGCTAAGGGTTTTGACGATGCTCGACCTCCTTCGCCCCCACAAGCCAATGGGTCCTCCCTTGGTTTGATTGAGTTCTCCGGGGTTGGTCCACGCAAGGAGTCAATGATGCTCTTTGGTCAAACAGCATCCTCTATATGGTGCGGCCTGAATCTCAAGGTCCCCCAGGACTTCGCTGCTCAGGAGGCACCCGAGGACCTTCTGGAGTGTGGTCAGAGCACTTTGGACAAAGCCGGGCTCTACTTCCACAGGGCCCGGATGGCCTTCGAGCATCAAGGCAGGGAAATGGCCAGGGTCCGGGCCGAAAGCGACGCCCTTCTGAGGAATGCAAAAGGCAGGGCCGGCACTCTTCAAGAGAAAGCCGATGCCTACGATAAGCTCGTCCAGGAGAATGCCTCTCAGAAGGAGCTCCTCAAGAAGCAGGAGGCCGAGCTCGTGGATCTTCGCAGCCGGATGTGGGCCGTGGAGCAGGCCAAGGTGGAACTGCGCCAGACGGGCGTGGACAACCATGTCCCTATTTATGAGGCCGATGTTGCCAAGATCAAGGAGTCTGGTTCCATTGCCTTTCAGAAATCCAAGGCTTATACTGGCGCCATCCACACCATGGCTATGAAGTTCCTCCCGCGGCTCGTTGGCGAGTTCCTGGCCACCTGCCCGGATGCCTACCAGGATGGGGTTAAATTGCTCCAGGCCACCCCCACCGGACGTCGTTTCCTTGACGATCTCGCCGATGACACCTACCGCAAAGGTATGGTTGGGCTAGTAGTGGAGAATCTCCCGACGTTCGAGCGTCACTTTGGGGCTCCCTTCGATCCGGAGGCGGCTGGTTTTGACGTCTTGATGGCAGACGCTCATGCAGGGGCCCTCGAGCTGCTGAAGGAGCAGGCGGAAGCCAGAGCCAGTGAAGAATGCAAGCAGGCTCTTTCCAAGGTTCCAGCTCCGGACGTCGATCAGAAGTGATTCTCCGTTCATGACCTTGTACTTGTACAATTTTTCCCATTATTTTCATTGTCTTGTAATCTCCCGGCCAATAGTGCCGAAGAATAAAAGAATCATTCTTTGCTCCTTGCTCTTCCGGCTTTTTTTTTTTTTTTTTTTTTTTTTTTTTTTGGAGTCTTTTAGTCTTCGTTCGTCCTTGGTCCCTGGTCCCACCGGCGTCCCTACTTCGAGGAGACGTTCGGTGTCCGCCGACATCGCAAGGATGAACGGGTTTATCTACATCGAGATTCCCCCCTTTTCGTTCGTCCGTGGTCCTTTTAGCCTTACCGACGTCTCTTGCTTCGAAGAGGACGTTCGGTACCCAAGGACTCGCAGGGACGAACAGGTCTACCCTCACGGGTCCCCGACTTTGTTACCCCACGTCCATCGATCCATGGTCATTTGTGGGATAAACAGGTTTATCTTGGCAGGCTCCCTTGGTTCGTCTAGCCCCCTCCGCGTCTCTACTAACCTCTACACCAAGAGGCGTTCGTCTTCGGCGGTTGGAGAAGATCTGGCACACCCGGGCAAGATTCCCTCCTACATAGGAGCTCCTCTCCTCTTCTCCCCATTTTTTTTTTTTTTTTTTTTTTTGGTGGAGGCAATCCATACTCTTCGTTCGTCCTTGGTCCCTGGTCCCGCCGGCGTCCCTACTTCGAGGAGACGTCCGGTGTCCGCCGACATCGCAAGGAGGAACAGGTTTATCTATATCGAGATTCCCTGGTGCTTCGTCCGTCCTTGGTCCCTGGTCCCACCGGCGTCCCTACTTCGAGGAGACGTCCGGTGTCCGCCGACATCGCAAGGAGGAACAGGTTTATCTACCTCGAGATTCCCTGGTGCTTCGTTCATCCTTGGTCCCTGGTCCCACCGGCGTCCCTACTTCGTGGGGACGTTCGGTGTCCGCCGACATCGTAAGGATGAACAGGTTTATCTACATCGAGATTCCCTGGTGCTTCGTTCGTCCTTGGTCCTTGGTCCTACCGGCGTTCCTACCTCGAGGAGACGTCCGGTATCCGTAGACATCACAAGGAGGAACAGGTTTATCTGCATCGAGATTCCCTTCTTTATCGGTCGTTGGTGAGAACAGAATTTCAGAAAAAACAGGGGCCTTATTATTGACGACGTCCGGCCATTTTACATGGTAGTGGGAATAATACAAGGACAACAGCCCCTAACTATTGATAGAACTTTCTCAAGTGCTCTACGTTCCACATCCCGGCATGGTTCCCCTCCATGGTGTGGAGGAGGAACGTCCCCTGGTTATATCTTCTGATGATCCGGTAAGGTCCTTCCCAGTTCTTCGTCATTTTGCCGCCTTCGAGCGGTTTGCTCTTCTCTCTTTTCCTGAGTACGAGGTCCCCGGCCTCTATTTCGCGGAATTTCACGGCCTTGTTGAAGTATCTCTGGGTGGCCCTGTGATACTCTTCCATGCGACGAGCCGCTAGGTCCCTCCGTTCCTCGATGAAATGGAGCTCTGCTCGTAGGTTAATCTCGTTGTCCTCCGGCTGGAAGTGCTTGGTGCGATGGGTAGGCACCAGTACCTCCGTCGGTACCTTAGCTTGGAATCCGTAAGCCAAGGCAAAAGGGGTTTCCCCAGTCGCCGTTCTTGGCGTCGTCCTGTACGTCCATAAGACATAATTCAGCTGCTCCGGCCAGGTGGAGGTGTAGTCTTCCAACTTCTTCTTGATCCCGTCCATGATGGTCCGGTTCATGTTCTCCACTTGGCCGTTGGCCTGCGGGTAGGCCACCGAGGCCTTAGAGTGCCTGATGCCCCACTTCGCCAAGTATGCCTCAAAGCCTCTGCCGACGAACTGCCGACCGTTGTCTGTGATGATCTGCTCCGGGATCCCGAAGCGGCAGATGATGTTCTGCCAGACGAACTTCTGGCACTGGAATTCAGTGATGGAGGCCAACGGTTCGGCCTCGACCCACTTTGTGAAATAATCAACCGCCACAATGACAAATTTCCTTCCACCAGCAGCCGTGGGCAGAGGGCCCAGCAGGTCTACGCCCCACCTAGCAAAAGGTAGCGCGATGGTCATTGGGGTGTAGAAACTCGCTGGGCGGCCAGGGACAGGTGCATACTGCTGGCATACTGCGCACTTCCGCGTGTGGTTGAAGCAATCTTGCTGTATGGTCGGCCAGTAATAGCCCTGCAGGATGATTTTTCTGGCCAAGGTTCGGGGGCCCTGGTGGCTGGAGCAGATCCCTTCATGTATTTCCTCGATTACCGCCGCTGCTAGGCTCGGCGGGAGGCATCTAAGGTAGGGTCCGCCGAACGTCTTCTTGTAAAGTTGCCCATCAATGAGTTCAAAGTTGGGGGCACGCCTCTTTATCCACGCAGCCCTTCCTGTACCGCCATCATCTTCCGGCTCAGGGAGTGTCCCATCTCTGAGATAATCTGCTATCTCCTTGGCCCAGTTAGGTTCGGCAACGGAGATAACCTCCACCTGGATGACGTCCGTTGCCAGTGCTGGGAGTACCTCCTGCCTAACGAAGCCTCTGATGTGTCGGGGGATGCTTGATGCCGGGTCATCAGCTGGGGGGTTGCTCAATTTTGACAGAATGTCCGCCTCTGCATTCTCCACCCGCGATACCTGCTCAAGCACCACCTGCTCAAATTGTGCGGTCTGTTCCTCCGCCAGCTCTTTGTAGACCTTCATTCTCTCTTCCCGGGTCTCAGCAGTGCCATTCATCTGGGTTACCACCAGCTGGCTGTCCATTCTCACCTTCAGATGAGCTGCTCCGAGGGCTTTCGCGCATTTCAGCCCTGCGATAAGTGCCTCGTACTCAGCCTCGTTGTTGGTGACCTTGAACTCAAATTTCATAGAGTAGTAGGCTTTGAAACCCTCGGGAGAAGTGATCACTGCCCCTCCGCCGCAGCCCCGCGCACTTGAGGCCCCATCGGTGTACATCTCCCACCAGTCGTCGAGGTCATTGCTGCCGTGGGTTCCGTCCTCGGTGCGCGCGGTGCATTCCGCAATGAAGTCCGCCAGGGCCTGCCCTTTGATCGTCGGCCTTGGCTTGAAATCCACGTCATACTGGCCGATCATCAAGGACCACTTCGTTATCCTTCCGCTTGCCATTGGGTTCCTGAGGACTGTGGCGAGAGGCTGCGTTGTGTAGATAGTCACCGGGTGTGCTTGGAAATACGGTGCCAGGCGCTTGATGGATGCAATCAAGGCGAGGATCGTCTTTTCCATCAGTGTGTACCTCGTCTCGGGACCGTTCAGCGCCTTACTTACAAAGTATATTGGCCGCTGGACGCTTTCAGATTCCTTCAGCAGCACGGCACTCACGGCCAGATCGGCTACTGCCAAGTACATGTATAATCTCTCCCCGGGGTCTGCCTTGGTGAGGACGAGCGGAGAGGAGAGATATACCTTGAAATCTTCGAAGGCGGCTTGGCACTCCGGGGTCCATTGAAAGGGATTGGCCTTCTTCATGACCTGAAAAAAGGGAATCGCCTTATCAGCCAGCTTGGATAAGAATCTGCTCAGGGCCGCCAGACGCCCGGTGAGCCGCTGCACGTCTTTTAGGTTCTTTGGGGCTTCCATGTCCATAATCGCCTTCACCTTCTCCGGGTTAGGCTCGATCCCCCGCTCGCTCATCATGTAGCCGAGGAACTTGCCGCCCCTGACAGCGAAGGCGCACTTCTTCGGATTGAGCCTCATGCTGGCCTTCTCCATGATGCTGAAGACCCTCTCCATGTCCTGGACATGGTCCTCCTTTTTCTTGCTTTTGATCAGGATGTCATCCACGTAAGCTTCCATTGTCTTTCCAAGTACGTCTTTGAACAACATCCCGATCATCCTCTGAAAAGTAGCCATGGCGTTCCTCAGGCCGAAAGGCATGACG
The DNA here is from genome assembly GCA_945859915.1 of Cuscuta epithymum. Lineage (NCBI taxonomy): Eukaryota > Viridiplantae > Streptophyta > Magnoliopsida > Solanales > Convolvulaceae > Cuscuta > Cuscuta epithymum. Next base: position 2,983,780 of record CAMAPF010000017.1, on the reverse strand, counting down.
ATGTAGCAGTACACGCCGTCCGCCGTAACGAATGCCGTTTTTTCGGCATCATCGGGGTGCATGAACACCTGATGGTAGCCCCTGAATGCGTCCATGAAGCTGAGCAGCTCGCAGCCTGCTGTCTCATCCACCAGCAGGTCGATCCTCGGGACAGGGTAAGGGTCCATCGGACAAGCTTTGTTGAGGTCCGAGTAATCGACACACATCCGCCAAGTGTCGCCCTTCGGGGCTAGAACCACGTTGGCCAACCACTCCACGTGGATGACTGGCCGGATATGTTTGATGCTGAGGAGAGTTGCTGTTTCCTTCCTGATGAAATCGCGTCGGTCGGCCGCCATATATCTCTTCTTCTGTTGTATAGGCTTGGCATCCGACCGCACGGCGAGTTTATGGCATATGAGGTTGGGGTCGATGCCCGGCATGTCCTCCGGCCCTCTGGCGAACAAGATCCTGAACCTCCGGAGGACGGCTATGACCCCTGCCCTGATTTCTGGCTCTAGATCCGCACCAATGGACACCTTCCTGTCCGTCGGATCGTCGAGTTCAATTTCCTCCAGCAGAGTTGCTGGTTCCAGATGAGCGTCCAAGTCGGCCTGCTTGGCCTTTTCGGAGATGCTGTTGACCCGAGCCTCCCGCTCGTTGAGCTTCTCCATGGCCTTCGTGTAGCAGGCCCTGGCCATATGTGGGTCCGTACGTGCCACCCCCACTCCAGTGTCGGTGGGGAATTTGATGCACGAATGTCGTACGGAGCATATGGCCCCCAAGTCTTCCAAGCCGGGTCGGCCCAAAATGGCGTTGTGGGCGCACTTCAGGCGGACCACGACGAACGTCATGCTGATCCGGGCAGTGTGAGGGCCGTCGCCGACCTCTACTGGTAAAATGATGGTGCCCTCAGCGTCAATGCAATCCCCGGTGAAGCCGGACAGCGGGGTGCGTAGGGGGTGCAGCATGTCCCTCCGGAGCCTCATTCCTTCGAAAGCCTCCCAGTAGAGGACGTTCACACTGCTCCCGGTATCAACGAGGACGCGACGGACGATAGCATCGTTCACGTCCATGCTGATCACCAGCTCGTCTCTGTGCGGCACCGGTGACATTGGCAGGTCAGCGGGGCCGAAGGTAATTGCCTCGGCTCTATTGCGCTTGGTGGGGGGTGCTGATACGGAACCCACATAGAGTGACCTCTCAAATTTCTTCCGCTCGGCGGGTGTATCCCCTGTCTCAGCGCCCCCGAAGATCACCTTGATTTCCAATTTCTTCTTCTTGCCCTTCGGGCCGAGGGATCCTTCCGGACGTTTATCTGCACTTCGATAATCCACGTCCTGAGGTTCTGCCTCGCGCCGATCGTCGCGGCGCCATGTCTTGTGCCTTGAGTTCGGCTTCTGCTGGCTGTTTTTGTTCAGCAGCTGGGTGAACTCGCCCAGGTACCCCTGACGGATCAGCTCGTCGATCGCTTTCTTTAATTGGCTGCAATTATCCGTCAGGTGGCCGGTCCTCTGATGGTATTCACAGTAGGCCGATTGGTCGTGCCCCATATGTTTATTCATATCCTGGGGTTCCGTTAGGAGGCCCTTGTCCTTGATGGCCTCAAAGATTTGGCTCACTGGATAGGCCAATGGGACATAGCGGCCGTCCGGCCGTGCTTGAGTATCCCCGGACGGAGCCTTCCAGGGGACCATCGCCCCGTCTGTCCTCTTCTTTTTGTTTGGGGGGGAGGGCCCGGGTCCCGGCCCGGGCCCGAGCCTGTCCGCCAACTTCCGTGGGTGGGCCGCGGGAACTCCGTCCCGCTGCCTGATCTCCTCCTCAATGGAGGCATACTTCTGGGCCCGAGCAAGAACCTCGGTGTAGCTGGTGCCGGGGTTCCTCCTTAGGTCCCGGTATAGATCCCCTGTGGCCAGCGCACTGGTGAACATGTTGGTGGCCAGACGTTCGTCCAGATCGTCGACCTGTAGGACCTCGTCCCTCCACCTTACCAGGAACCTAGCCAGCGGTTCGTCCCGCCCTTGTTTGATGTGGGCGAGAGCCGTGACGTCCTTCCTGGGGGTGGTGCTGGCAGCAAATTGCGCCATGAACTGTTGGGAGAGCTGTTCGTATGAGTCGATGGTGCCTGGCCTCAACTGGCCGAACCATTCTTGCGCCGGCCCCCTGAGGGTGCTGAAGAACAATCTGCAGATGGCCTCGTCTGATGCTCCCAGCATGGACAGGTTCCCTTGGTAGCTTATCAGATGGGCCTTGGGATCGCCCGCCCCATTGTACACCAAGTTGCCCGGGGGCCTGCAGTCCCGGGGAATCTCGACGCTCATCACCCGTGGAGTAAAGGGAGATGTGAGGGAGAAAGAGGGTGTGGCCGAGCCAACGTCCGCCCGCCTATTCATCTCGGCTATCTGCCTTTCCATGGCCTCCAACCTTGCCTCCTGTGCGGCCCTTCCGGGGGACACAGGGGGCGCGGCTTCGGGGACGGCATTGTGCTGAGCGGCCACAGCATCGTGCGGCCGCCTAAAAATCTGCGCACCTCGCCGTTGGAAACGTCGTCCAACGGTGTTGATCCTCGGGGTCTCGTCTCCCCGCGGGATTTGGCGGGGGACTGATGGTGTGTGAGCTCTGGATGCAGCGATGCTGACTCTGGTTCGCCCTCCCGTTCCACGGGAGCCTGAACCCCCACCTAGCCGCTCGTGGACTGAGGGTCGGTGGTCGCTGGATCCTGTCGTATCGTCATACGACTGCATGCGGCGTATGGGAGAGAGGGGCGTTCGCTGGGTACTCGCAGAGTACACCTGGTCTCGGGCCTCCCGCTCGTCTGCCAAGCGACGCATAGTGTCTGCGAGTTCCCGCATGAGGCGAGGATCCTGCCTGGCCTCCAGAGGAATGAGGTCAGTGATACCCCCGTTCCCCCCGGAGGTCCATATTGTTGCGGATAGTTCCGAGTTCTGGCCGCGATTCCGGCGGCTTGATTCCAGACGCTCGGAGAGATCACGCTGGTTGTTGCTTCCTGACATCGTGTTTGCTGTAGGTAGACTTAGTAGCTGTTTGGGAGAGTTTCTGGAAACTTTTTGCTCAGTTTCCCACAGACGGCGCCAGTGTTGAGGTTTATTCCTTCAACCCTTGGACCCAACACGTAAGCCCAAAGATTTCGAGTGGAGTGTTTGGATATCTAGCCCAACAACTTTCAGATGGATCAGGAAACAAGAGAAATAGCAGGCAATGTAAATAGGTATTATTAACTTCGTAATAACTCCCCTAAGTACAATCTACTTGCTAAAAAGGCACGTCGGCCGTTCGTCTTACAAGGCACTTAGAAATGCTGCAAGTAAGAGTGCTGAAGCTAGTATGCTAAGAATAGAAAGTTGCCAACCCTTTACAATGAAATAAATGCTTCCATTTATACCCGCCAATGGGCAGGTAGCTGTACTGACGTGGCAGCCTGTGGACCGCTGGTGTCCCAACTACCAAATCTTTAGCATTAAATGCACTTCCCGCCAGAATCTAGGTTTCCCGCCGGATCAGTGGGGACGTTCGTCCACCCGGGAAGCGAGTTGGATTACTCCAAGTGACCCTTGAGGGATATTGGCCGTTCGTCTCCTGGCCTTGATGGATACTCACCATGTGCACTGGGTTTTCTCCGATGACTACAGGCTTGCTCTGGGGACGTTCGTCGCCATCCCTGGTGGCCCGTGGCTCTGCTCCTTGTCCCTGCATAGACGTTCGTCGGAACGAGCTGCTGGGCCTGAGTCCTCCAACACCAGACGCTCGTCCATCCTTAAAGAACATGGGCCTGTGGGCTGGCCTAGTTTCTAGCTGGACGCTCGTCTGGCAAAATGGGTTAGCGGGCCGGACCTCGGCTTGGGCCCTTAACCCAACACTACATTATCGTATTTTTCTAAGTAAGTCCACGTATTAATTTCATCAACTATGGGAAAAATTCTATGTGGCAAAAAGATTATGGGAAAAGTTGAAAAAAATAAAACATTCGGAAAATATTAGAAAGGAAAAATTACATTTTCCTGATTGTTTTTCACATTTTTCGAATGTTTTATTTTTCTTGAAATTTTATCTTTCTCTAAATTTGTTATCACATAGATTTTCCTCCACAAATCATAGAATTAATGGGTTGATTTACTTACAAATACGATAACGAAGAAAGGAGAAAAATTATATTCATGGTGGAATTAAGATAATAAGAAGAAAGGGAAGAATGTAGAAGAAAGAACATTTGAAGAAGTAACAAGAAATGAAATGTAACAAAAAGTAGGTTGGGAAAAAGATATTTAATAAACAGTGAATGACTAAGAAAAGAAACATAAAACAGGAAATGAAATAAAAATATGAGAAGAAAAAGAAAATGACGAAAAATTGCATTTGGCTTGGGAAGGAAATTAAAAAAAACTCCCCTAATAGAGTGAGAAAAACTGGTCAAACGAGAGAAGATTATTTGACTGCGTTATTTTTAATTGCAGAAACAGTGCCGTATTGGGATTGGCACACCATGTCCATGGTGTGCCGATCCCACGATATAATTGACGAGAAATAGAATAATATATATGGAAAAGAAATGAGAATAAAAGGATGGAATAATGAATAAAAAAGTGTCCATGGATTAAAATAAGGGGAAAAAATACAGAGAAAAAGTGACCATTGTATTTTTTTTAGCAGATTTTTGAAAGGCGAAATTATTTATGTAAGGTTTCCAAAAACAAATGCAAAAACCATGGTATAGTAGATCACCAACCGATCAGGGTTCAACGAAAGTAGATGAAGTGAAAGATCGGATTATTTTGAAATTAGCTAAATATGATATTATTATGAGAAAATCGATCGTAGGATTATTCTGATAAATTATGGAAACTTGCGTAAAAACATTTGGTCGCCATTTACAAGAAAAATTGACGATTCATAGTTCATAGTGAAAACTGTCAAATAGGTCCTCGAACTTTCATAAAAAAGTCAATTAAGTCCTTCTATAGGAGTCTCTTTCCGGTCGTCGCGATTTGGGGCGGTTCCCGGTGGAATTTTTTGATGAAATTTTTTAAGCATCTTATTCATCAAGTCTAGTTTACTCATACCAAATTTCACCTAAAGATTCAATCGGGAACACATTGAAATTAATTCTTGAAGATAACTGCGTATTTTTGCGTTCTCGAATTAATTTGAATGCGCTCCCGATTAAATTTTTAGCTGAAATTTGGTATGGGTAAACTCATTGTTCTAAAACTCGCTAGGCGTTAGTCGGACGGTTGGGGGGCGCCTAGCGCCTAGGCGGCCGACTAGGCCGATTTTTTGGCCGGCTAGGCCGATTTTTGACCGACTAGGCCTCTACAGTTAGGGCCGCCTAGGCCGCCTAGACCAATTAATCGGTCCGACTAGGCCGATTTTTAGAACAGGGGGTAAACTAGACTTGATGAATAAGATTCTCAAAAACATTCATCAAAAAATTCCACCGGGAACTGTCCCAAAATTGCGACGGCCGGAAAGAATCTCCTATAGAAGGACTTAATTGACTTTTTTATGAAAGTTCGAGAACCTATTTGACAGTTTTCCCTAGTTTATACAATTTGAGGTCTTCGTCCATATTTTGGTAATAAATTACGGAGTACTACCATATGCGTACAAAAAGGGAAAGTACATTATTGGGCTAGCTGCCTAGCTCTAGAGGTACCAGACAAACTAGACAAACTAGTGAGTCGTGCTAGACTCGAATATTCAACATTAAGTATTATTCGATGTATCGAAATAGAAAATCATTACCACTAAAATCATGAGAAAATTATCAAAATTTATTTAAAAAGTAATTTTTACGCTTACTTATGAAAAAATTCCATTTTTGGTCTCATGTGTATTATGTCACTTCCACATTTCATCTTTAACTTTCAATTTAATCACATTTAGTTCGTGATCTTTTCTTCTTCACCACCCGTTGTCCTTCCTACAACAACTCCGATACATTTTAACCGGAAAGCCATTTACAGAGAAATATATGTTAGGTCAAAATGTTAATGTTAAGTTATCAAAATGTACGCATTAAGTCAAGTTTATTTAGAAGGTGACCGTTTTAACAACATACATTTACTGAAATGCCCCTAATATTTCTCCGTAAATGGCTTTCCGGTTAAAATGTGCCGGAATTGTGGTCAGATGGATGATGGGTGGTGAAGGGAAAAAGGTTACGAACTAAATGTGATAAAATTGAAAGTCAAGGGGAAAATGTGGAAATGACATAATAGTCATAGGACCAAATAAAAGTGAAATTTTTTCCTTCTTTCATCCTTTATAACTTTGGTAAGTTTGACCATGGAAATTAATAAAGTAAAATCTTTGTGGTTGAGATTTGTGTAGAGTAGATTGAATTTACTGAAATCACAAATTCTTTAATTAAAAGAAAAAAAATTGACAAAGGTTTAAAGGACGGAGGAAGTAGATAATTAAAAAACATGTATAATGCTCTCTATTTAACTGTTTTCTGTGTGTCCCATAATATATTTTACATGTGCACGGTGTGAAAAGTGTTAAGATCTGAGGTTCTATCCTAAAAGGTCAATCTGATAAGAAGAGTAGCTCAAAGCCTTATATAGTGTTTTATTATTTTATAGCTTTCCGGTGTGGGACAAATACTTCAACACGCCCCCTCACCCCGAACCTGGCTGGACAATATTGGGATGTATAAATAGGCCAAACAGACCATTAACAAGCTACTTGTAATCATGGGTGCTAAACAAGCAGTCAAACCACAACCGGAATTGACTCTGATACCATGTTAAGATCTGGGATTCCATCCTAAAAGGTTAACCTGATAGGAGGAGTAGCCCAAAGCATTATATAGTGTTTTATTATTTTATATCTTTCCGGTGTAGGACAAATACTTTAACAAAAAGAAAAGGTAAACTATTATTACTGAACATATGAAGTTCTATTTTAAAACTTTTCATACTTTACTACTCTGTATTTATTACTACATCCATCCCGGAAGCAACTTCCCGGTTTGACTTGCACGCATATTAAGAAAATAAATTTACTAAGGGGTAAATTTTACTGTTTTGACACAGTTTGCACAGTTTCAACACTGTTTGGCACTATTTTGCACTGTTTTAATGTAGGCAATTTGCCAAATAAGGAAGTGGAAAGTTAATTTCGGGTCTGCTCGAAAAGGAAAGTGGGAAGTTAATTTCGGGACAGAGGGAGTATTTAAACAATCTCTAAGAGCCCATTTAGTGATTCTGTTTTTACGGCTTATCAGACAATTTTTTCATCAAACAAGTAACTTTTTATTTCTCACGATGAATTATGTAATAATAAGAAAATGTGAGATTAAAGTTACTTTTCTAGTTGTATTGGGTGAAATTACTGAATATGATCATTTTAGCTATTTTTCATATATATTTTTTTTTATTTTATTAACAAAAAATATTTTAATTTTTTTTATAAATCAACATAATCAGCCAATCGAGCGACTTCGGTCAAAACTTCATAAATTTCAATAGAATCGTCTCGTGCTGCCAATTTGGGTATTGCCAAACGGGCTCTAAGAATAGAAAGTAACATTTTTTATCGGTTATATTGAACATTAATTCTTACTTACTTGTACTTCCTCCGTATTTAAAAGTTAGTTACACTTTCTTATTTGAGATGTATTTAAAAGTTTGCTATACTTTCTATTTTTGGTAAATTTTTCTGTTAAAAATACCCATTTGCCCTTATTTTTTTTACTTTTTATCCTATGTCTCCTATTTTTTAACTTGACTATTCATTACCCCTACTTTTTTTTTCTTTTTCTTTTTTTTCTTTTTTTTGTTTTTTATTCATTACCTTCACTATTTATCTATTAGGTATCGTGTTAAAATCTAATATAGTGATCTTTTATACACGGAGGGAATATATTCTCTGTCCCGCAAAGAAGTTCCCGGTTTGACCTACACACATACTATATTAAGGAAATAAACTTATCAGGGGTAAATTTTACTGTTTTGATACTATTTCAACACTGTTTGACACTGTTTGACTCTGTTTTGCACTATTTTGATATAGATAACTTGCCATTTAAGATCAGGGAAATTTCTTTTTGGGACTGCTGAAAAGGAAAGTGGAAACTTGATGGAGCATATAATAAGAAACTAATTGATATAAAAATAAAATTTGATATTCAATCGAATGATAATTAAAGTGCCACGATAATTCAAAGAAAGAAATACTTCGTACGTACCATGAGGCCAAAGTCAAAGCCGAGAACGACGTTACTGGCGATGGACATGGCGGCGAGTTCCAGATCGCCGAGATGGCCGGCGAAGGCCTGGGTGATGACGAACATGGAATAAGAAGCGATGCGGCTGAAGATGGCGGGGCCCACAATCTGCCACAGCTTCTTCGATTCCACCAAAAATCTCCGTGACAACTTTTTCTCGCCGTCTTGTTCTTCGTCTCTAAAATCATTATTACTGCCTTTGTTTTGGACGGAGGAGGAGGAATGGTCTGTTAATAACGGCACGGTGACGGCGTTATCGCCAGGCATTTTATTCTTCTCACTGTGATTTCTGTAAGCTTTTAGATTCAGAAGAAATAAGATATATGGAAGTGATTGAAGCTGGGAAATAATTGATTAAATGAAAGAGGTCTATCTCAATTGGGTGGATGACCATTGGGTGCTGAAAATATATGCCTCATAGATTTCAAATCAGGATGACGGACAAGTGGTCAAATATATTAGGAAAACTTGTCCTAAACTCCAAATTCAAATCATACAGTCATCATATTTCACTTTCCCATGTTAGAAAAATTTAAGAGGTAAAGTATTAGAAATATACAAACATTAAAGGGAAAAGGTGTAAATAGGCTCATGTACTAACCAAAAAAGTTCAAATAAGCCTTTATTTAGGAAGTTCTGTCCGGCCGTCGTCATTTGGGTCGGTTCCCGGTGGATTTTTTTGATCAAATTTTTTGAGCATTTTATTCATCAAGTCTAGTTTGCTCATACCAAATTTCAGCTAAAACTTCAATCGGGAAGACATTCAAATGAATTCTTGAAAAATAATCGCGTTCCTCTAATCCTTGCCTTTATTTAGGAATTCTTCAATTGTGATATTGGTTTGGAACTTTGAGAATGAATTTTGATTTTTGGTGAGCACCCGGAGAAATCCGTGGTGTCGATTTGCCACATCCAGATAAATGTGGTATTGGTGAGTGGTAATGGCTATAAGTCTAAATCCACCAGGGGTGCTTCCCAAAAGCGGAGTATCCCATCTTAATTGTAGTGTAGTTGGTAGACAAATCACGACTACTTGGACTTCTTACTTCCCGGAGGGTTTGGAATCCTTTTTAAGGGGTGTGCACACTTAAGGTAGGAGTTCGGCTTCCACTGGACTTTGATTGGACTGGCTTTGATTGGTTTTGAGGTGAACTGGACTTTGATTGAATTGGTTTTGAGGATTTGTGTCACGCCCCAGACCGCGTCTGTGCCACGTGGACAACCGTCGTACAACCCAATAAGAATAACCACAGTCCATCCTTACCGAATTGCACAAGACGTCCGATAGATACATATGCCAAAACCGATTAGTAAACATACATAACAACATCAACATACAATTAAACACATAGCGGAATATAAGTGTTTAATAAGAACCCACACAAGGGTAAAACAAGAGCTCGCAGGCTCTATTAATTTATAAGTCAAAATAGTTCCATGAACATTATTTAATTATTTAAAAATAGCACGAGAGGAAGCACGAACCACGTCTTCTCTCCATTGATCTCCCGAGCAACGGGTGCTGGAAGTAAGCTCTAGCTTCAACCTGAAAGGGTGGTTCCCCCGAGGGATCAGTACTACAGAAAAGTACTTGTGAGGGCAAACTGTATGTAATGTAACTAACGTTTCTCACGTGAGACCCTCAAAATAGGGTGATAGTATAATTATGGGCATAACTCTTAGCTACCCCTTTTCAAAACAAAATGTATACATATATACATATGAGTAAAATATCTGGCCCGTGGGCCCTTTGTCTTTCAAATCATTTAGGCGTAACAGCCTCATTAAATTCATCCTTCCCATGCCTTACCCTCGAGTGGAGTCACCCGCAGGCTAACTCACTTGATACTAAAATATAATTACTGTGGGGCCCTTCGGACTCCCATATCACAGACATGGTTTAAATCAATCCCTAGACCAAGGAAAATATTATATCGGGAACTCGTTCCCGATCAAGCACGTTTAATCATTTAAAATCATTACTTCGAGGTTCACCTACCTCGAGGACTATCCGTCCTTGCTATCATAGTTTTCATTTCCGGGTTAACCCCGCCTCAAGGAGTACGCATACACCCTCATCCTATGTGTAATTTACTGGAGGTTAACACACCTCAAGGACTACACAGGCCCTTGTTACCTATATGCACTTTGATGGAGGTTAACACACCTCAAGGACTGCATTTGCCCTTGTTAACTATATGCAATTTGATGGAGGTTAAACACACCTCAAGGACTGCACTTGCCCTTGTTACCTATATGCAATTTGATGGAGGTTAAACACACCTCAAGGACTGCATTTGCCCTTGTTACCTATATGCAATTTGATGGAGGTTAAACACACCTCAAGGACTGCATTTGCCCTTGTTAACGTTTGAGTGTAGAGGACTCCTCCTGGTCCTACAGAGTATTATATAACCTTACTTGGTCCCGGGTATTCACCCGCCATTTATAATCTACCACGTGCCTCGCCCGGTCGTGGTCTATAATTTCTTTACTAACGACTAGTCCAAGTCTTAGCGTTTAAACCGTATTCCAAGCCTTATCATTTTAAACATCATATTTCATGCAATTCCATGCAAAATATTCATATATAGGATGACCAGAATTAATCCCACGTCGAACCGAGTCCGATTTGGGTTTTTAGCAAAAATCAGTCCTGAAAGCCGAGACATAACCGGCGCCGGTTTTACCCATAACCGGCGCCGGTTTACTGATTTTCTTGAGTAAACCGAACCATAACCGGCACCGGTTTTGCCTATAACCGGCGCCGGTTATCCCTTGGGCAACCGGTCAACATTTTGGTCAACGCCCGTTTGACCATCCAAACGGGGTCCGATTTCCACGAAATTTTATACGCTTATGCAACAAGTCATTCTTAGTCCAAAAATATCATTTTAGACGTCCAAATCATCACACATAATTTATAATCATTTTCTATCCAAATTAAAGCATATTAAGTATACTTATTAATACTATTAATAAGTAATCTTGTCACAATACATTCTTAGATGCATTTGATCATTCAATGTAATATCATTCTGCCTCTTTTGAGTGATCTCATGCCTAATCCCTTAGCATGACTCATGATCCTCTCTTAAAACCTTTTATTCATACCATTAATTAATTAATCATTAATTATGTCATATTTCCATAAACCATAATTAATATGGCTAATCACAATGTCACATATCTTTTTATATATTACATTTACTAGATTACTCTAGTTAGTCACATGCATAGTCCAAGTATATCCTCTTATACATTTAAGAAATATATACTCATGATTAATTAATTAATCAATCTAATTTTCATTAATCATATAATACTTCCATAATCCATATTTAATATGGATAATCACAAGTTCACATATATTTTCATGTATTCATTCACTAGATTACTCTAGTTAGTCTCATACATAGTCCAAGTATACCTTCTTATTCATTTAAGAAAAGTATACTCATGATTAATTAATAAATTAATCTATTTTTCATTAATCATGTTCACCATGACTAATCATGCATTTTAATACATTTAATCATTCCTCAAATCATGGTTATGATTTTATTTAGGTAATCTCACGTTTGAACCAAGAGTTACAAGACACGTAGTCGTCCACTCACCTCGAAATGACGCTAGCAAGCTTTTATCCTCTTTGTTTGAACTCCGGTGACTTTTGGAATTTTCCGGCGAAACTCCGGCGGCTCCGGCGACTTCCCGGCCACTCCTAGATTCCTCGAGAAGTCTAGAATACCTTGGTAAAATTCCTAACAAGTTTTCACAACCAAAAGTGGTATAAATGTCAAAACCTTCCGAGAAGGTGTTTCCCGGTGAACCGGTCTTACTCCGGCCATAACTCCGTTCATGGTTAAACTTAACCTTCCAAACCCTCATTCAACACCTCTAGAAGTGTATCATATGATTTATAAAATCATATGAGATTAAATGAAGGAAGAAAAATACTAATGAAGTCATTACCTTAATTTTTCTAAGTTTTTCTTTTCTTTCCCAAGCCTTTCTTCTTCCTTGAGTCTTCTTCAACCTTGAGCTCGGTTTTTTCTTGGCTATGGAGGTGTGTTTGCAGATGTTCTTCTCCTCTTGATGGTGCTGGCCGAGTGGGTGATTGGGGGGAAGAGAGATTGATGCATTTTGGCTCATACCACCAATAATAATAAAGGAAAAGGGTCCACATATGTCTCTCATTCATGCTTATCACTTCAAGTCAACTTCTCATCTCCTTCCTACCATTGTACAGCCATCCTTTTGTCTACTTTGCTGAATAATTTCGTAGGTGGCCCCCACCCATGTGGGAGGTCATCCCTTTATGTCCCAAAGTGTACATTCAGTCCCGAAAGTTGTATTTTCTGGACTGTTTTAATTATATTTTATTTAATCGGGTCAAATAAAATATATATCATTCTTCCAATTAATATTGGCTTCTAAAATGATTATATATTACCCAACTTTAATTTAGTGGTCCCCGGAATTTATTTCGGACTGTTATCTGATTAATTAACTATACCGATAATGGGACCTTGTTTGATTGAAAGGCCAACTTTATGGCTCAACATTAATTTACACCATCATATAAATATTATCTAAACCAAGATGAATATAATATGTGGTCCGTAAATATCGGATGGTCGCCGCCCACGTGTGGGCCCAACGTGTATTTTACTGTTCAAGTAACAGTAAAAATGAGAACGCGTTGCCTCGAAAATTCACTCGTCATTTCTCATTACTTAATATATGTGGTTTCATATTTGGTGACACTTTAATAAAATGTTACACTTATTTTTAAGTGGTCCGAACTGCATGAACAGATAAAATCTTATATGTTTATTCTTATATGAAAATATCTTCAAGGTAGGGTCCTCCAAAAGTACCCACCTCCAACATGTCAACTTACTCATTATTATCCATCATCCCATATTTTGAGTTCTTAAAATATTTATATTCCTTCTGTTATTAATTCGTAGCCTTCCGAATTATTATTAATCCGATAATTAATGATTCACAATTATCAGATAGAGACCCCGGCCCGCTTGGCCATCTAGTTGTCGTTCTTTATATCATTGGGGTCCACCACCCATACCTATTATCATAATAGTATCGTTTTGGAAAACAATAATATTTTATAAAGTTGAAATACCACGAGTGGTCCCACATCTAAATTAATAACCCTTTATTAATTTAGGACAAAATTTTTACTTTCTCATTTATCAAGACTACTCTTAGCCTTGATTTACTTTCTTTAACCCAGTACTTGATGAAAAAAATTTCTCACAGTAAAATTCGGATCTGGTGTTACAAGTTCACCCCACCTTACAGGAATTTCGTCCCCGAAATTAACGTCTGAACCTTGAGAAACATTTCTCCCTTCATTTTCTGAAGCTAAAATTTTGAACATAAAAATATTTATTGAAATTAAGGTTTAATTCAATAATACCTTATGCCATGGTCGGGCCTAACAAATGGCTTCCGCCATTCCCGGCCTTCACGAGCGAGTTCGCCATTGACTTGTAGAAGGTACCATGTTTGAGGCAACCCTAGTTGGGTTTTCAACCCCCGTGACCCCTCCTCTAGCTTCTGATGTTCCTTCACGCGTACGTTGAGGACAAAGAACCTTAATGTGGCCTGTTTCTCCACAAAAGTAACATCTAGATGGCTCTCGACATCTCCCGTAGTGCCTTCGCCTACAATTCTCACATTTGGGTGCCCCCGTGCCCCGAGTGCTTGAGCTTTGACTTACCAAGTTCTGACTCTCACTGAAAAACGGAACTAACTTGTTAGAGTCCCCCTTGCTCTGAGGTTCATACTTCCCCTCTCGTCGTGGAGGGTGAATCATCACCTGATCTCTTTCTTGTGCTTCCTTTGCATCCCTTGCTTGCCTTTCCTTCCAAAGCTCCTCCCCCTGGAGACCTTGGGCTACTACTTGACTAAAAGTCATGTCGAATTGGTAGGTCGCTCTTTCGCGTATTTCCAAATTGAGTGCATTCCAAAAATGGTTTGCCATTCGGTTCTCATTTGCGGCATACTCAGGCAAGAACCTTGCCAGATGTCGGAATCTTTGTTCCAGTTGCTTCACCGTAAACTCATTTCCCTGTTTGAGATCGATATATTCCCTCCTCTTTCGATTTACTTCGAAAGTGGTGTAAAACTGCTCATAAAATGTTTGCTCGAAGTTGTCCCACGTGACAACCCCGTCAAACTTACCCTTGGTGCCCTCCCACCAAGTAGAAGCTAAACCCTCCAATAATCTAGTGGCTACCCTTAACTTTCGTTCAGGGACCACCTGCATGTCATCAGCTGCATCATTTAACCTTTTTATCCACTCGGCTGCTTCCGATATGTCCTCCATCCCATCAAATGGTTTGCACCCCAAGGCTCTAGCCTCTTTGAGGTATTTTGAGATCTTAAAGAATGGTTCTTCGCCATCAGAACATCTGATTGTCCTAACCCGTGCTCTATGAGCACCCCAACCCCTCCTGAGAGAGGTCTCGCCTCTGACCAGTCCCTCCTGACATCCCTGTCGTTGTCTTCCCCTTTCACGTTGGTACCATCGGTACATCTCACTAACATGGTCAGGAGGAATACTATGTATATCCTCTCCACTGTTTTCCTGAAAAGAAGTTTCATCTGACTCGCTTTCAGGGTGATAAGTTGAGTCATCCTCCGAGTTCCACGACTCGAATTCAGTCACATTGTGATCAGCCATCGCAGCTCGTGTTCGTGGGCCTTGATTGCCCATACCTCGCCTTTTACGTGACCTTGATATCCCCCGATTGGCTTGCCCGGTTATCCCCGATGCGCGCCCTCTCGGATTTCCTCGAACCGCCCTATCACTACCACCCATTCCTGAAAGAATATGTTGGAATGAGTCTTTGGACTCGTTTGAAAGTCAATTGACAGAAACGTACTCAAGACACAACTTGGCTCAAGTCACTGCCATACCAATTGTTAAGGGGCCCATCTTAACAACCAGAGACCTTGCAACTCAATAACCAAATGCTCTTTGAAGTACAAAACTTATGCTCATGGTTTTCATTGAAAAATTATTTTGAGAGAAACTCTGTTGAGAGGTTGACTATATAGTTTAGAAATCGCCTGGCTCTGATACCACTTAATTGTCACGCCCCAGACCGCGTCTGTGCCACGTGGACAACCGTCGTACAACCCAATAAGAATAACCACAGTCCATCCTTACCGAATTGCACAAGACGTCCGATAGATACATATGCCAAAACCGATTAGTAAACATACATAACAACATCAACATACAATTAAACACATAGCGGAATATAAGTGTTTAATAAGAACCCACACAAGGGTAAAACAAGAGCTCGCAGGCTCTATTAATTTATAAGTCAAAATAGTTCCATGAGCATTATTTAATTATTTAAAAATAGCACGAGAGGAAGCACGAACCACGTCTTCTCTCCATTGATCTCCCGAGCAACGGGTGCTGGAAGTAAGCTCTAGCTTCAACCTGAAAGGGTGGTTCCCCCGAGGGATCAGTACTACAGAAAAGTACTGGTGAGGGCAAACTGTATGTAATGTAACTAACGTTTCTCACGTGAGACCCTCAAAATAGGGTGATAGTATAATTATGGGCATAACTCTTAGCTACCCCTTTTCAAAACAAAATGTATACATATATACATATGAGTAAAATATCTGGCCCGTGGGCCCTTTGTCTTTCAAATCATTTAGGCGTAACAGCCTCATTAAATTCATCCTTCCCATGCCTTACCCTCGAGTGGAGTCACCCGCAGGCTAACTCACTCGATACTAAAATATAATTACTGTGGGGCCCTTCGGACTCCCATATCACAGACATGGTTTAAATCAATCCCTAGACCAAGGAAAATATTATATCGGGAACTCGTTCCCGATCAAGCACGTTTAATCATTTAAAATCATTACTTCGAGGTTCACCTACCTCGAGGACTATCCGTCCTTGCTATCATAGTTTTCATTTCCGGGTTAACCCCGCCTCAAGGAGTACGCATACACCCTCATCCTATGTGTAATTTACTGGAGGTTAACACACCTCAAGGACTACACAGGCCCTTGTTACCTATATGCACTTTGATGGAGGTTAACACACCTCAAGGACTGCATTTGCCCTTGTTAACTATATGCAATTTGATGGAGGTTAAACACACCTCAAGGACTGCACTTGCCCTTGTTACCTATATGCAATTTGATGGAGGTTAAACACACCTCAAGGACTGCATTTGCCCTTGTTACCTATATGCAATTTGATGGAGGTTAAACACACCTCAAGGACTGCATTTGCCCTTGTTAACGTTTGAGTGTAGAGGACTCCTCCTGGTCCTACAGAGTATTATATAACCTTACTTGGTCCCGGGTATTCACCCGCCATTTATAATCTACCACGTGCCTCGCCCGGTCGTGGTCTATAATTTCTTTACTAACGACTAGTCCAAGTCTTAGCGTTTAAACCGTATTCCAAGCCTTATCATTTTAAACATCATATTTCATGCAATTCCATGCAAA
This sequence comes from Cuscuta epithymum, assembly GCA_945859915.1. Classification (NCBI taxonomy): domain Eukaryota; kingdom Viridiplantae; phylum Streptophyta; class Magnoliopsida; order Solanales; family Convolvulaceae; genus Cuscuta; species Cuscuta epithymum. The sequence continues at coordinate 2,967,033 of CAMAPF010000017.1, read as the reverse complement.
ATATTCATATATAGGATGACCAGAATTAATCCCACGTCGAACCGAGTCCGATTTGGGTTTTTAGCAAAAATCAGTCCTGAAAGCCGAGACATAACCGGCGCCGGTTTTACCCATAACCGGCGCCGGTTTACTGATTTTCTTGAGTAAACCGAACCATAACCGGCACCGGTTTTGCCTATAACCGGCGCCGGTTATCCCTTGGGCAACCGGTCAACATTTTGGTCAACGCCCGTTTGACCATCCAAACGGGGTCCGATTTCCACGAAATTTTATACGCTTATGCAACAAGTCATTCTTAGTCCAAAAATATCATTTTAGACGTCCAAATCATCACACATAATTTATAATCATTTTCTATCCAAATTAAAGCATATTAAGTATACTTATTAATACTATTAATAAGTAATCTTGTCACAATACATTCTTAGATGCATTTGATCATTCAATGTAATATCATTCTGCCTCTTTTGAGTGATCTCATGCCTAATCCCTTAGCATGACTCATGATCCTCTCTTAAAACCTTTTATTCATACCATTAATTAATTAATCATTAATTATGTCATATTTCCATAAACCATAATTAATATGGCTAATCACAATGTCACATATCTTTTTATATATTACATTTACTAGATTACTCTAGTTAGTCACATGCATAGTCCAAGTATATCCTCTTATACATTTAAGAAATATATACTCATGATTAATTAATTAATCAATCTAATTTTCATTAATCATATAATACTTCCATAATCCATATTTAATATGGATAATCACAAGTTCACATATATTTTCATGTATTCATTCACTAGATTACTCTAGTTAGTCTCATACATAGTCCAAGTATACCTTCTTATTCATTTAAGAAAAGTATACTCATGATTAATTAATAAATTAATCTATTTTTCATTAATCATGTTCACCATGACTAATCATGCATTTTAATACATTTAATCATTCCTCAAATCATGGTTATGATTTTATTTAGGTAATCTCACGTTTGAACCAAGAGTTACAAGACACGTAGTCGTCCACTCACCTCGAAATGACGCTAGCAAGCTTTTATCCTCTTTGTTTGAACTCCGGTGACTTTTGGAATTTTCCGGCGAAACTCCGGCGGCTCCGGCGACTTCCCGGCCACTCCTAGATTCCTCGAGAAGTCTAGAATACCTTGGTAAAATTCCTAACAAGTTTTCACAACCAAAAGTGGTATAAATGTCAAAACCTTCCGAGAAGGTGTTTCCCGGTGAACCGGTCTTACTCCGGCCATAACTCCGTTCATGGTTAAACTTAACCTTCCAAACCCTCATTCAACACCTCTAGAAGTGTATCATATGATTTATAAAATCATATGAGATTAAATGAAGGAAGAAAAATACTAATGAAGTCATTACCTTAATTTTTCTAAGTTTTTCTTTTCTTTCCCAAGCCTTTCTTCTTCCTTGAGTCTTCTTCAACCTTGAGCTCGGTTTTTTCTTGGCTATGGAGGTGTGTTTGCAGATGTTCTTCTCCTCTTGATGGTGCTGGCCGAGTGGGTGATTGGGGGGAAGAGAGATTGATGCATTTTGGCTCATACCACCAATAATAATAAAGGAAAAGGGTCCACATATGTCTCTCATTCATGCTTATCACTTCAAGTCAACTTCTCATCTCCTTCCTACCATTGTACAGCCATCCTTTTGTCTACTTTGCTGAATAATTTCGTAGGTGGCCCCCACCCATGTGGGAGGTCATCCCTTTATGTCCCAAAGTGTACATTCAGTCCCGAAAGTTGTATTTTCTGGACTGTTTTAATTATATTTTATTTAATCGGGTCAAATAAAATATATATCATTCTTCCAATTAATATTGGCTTCTAAAATGATTATATATTACCCAACTTTAATTTAGTGGTCCCCGGAATTTATTTCGGACTGTTATCTGATTAATTAACTATACCGATAATGGGACCTTGTTTGATTGAAAGGCCAACTTTATGGCTCAACATTAATTTACACCATCATATAAATATTATCTAAACCAAGATGAATATAATATGTGGTCCGTAAATATCGGATGGTCGCCGCCCACGTGTGGGCCCAACGTGTATTTTACTGTTCAAGTAACAGTAAAAATGAGAACGCGTTGCCTCGAAAATTCACTCGTCATTTCTCATTACTTAATATATGTGGTTTCATATTTGGTGACACTTTAATAAAATGTTACACTTATTTTTAAGTGGTCCGAACTGCATGAACAGATAAAATCTTATATGTTTATTCTTATATGAAAATATCTTCAAGGTAGGGTCCTCCAAAAGTACCCACCTCCAACATGTCAACTTACTCATTATTATCCATCATCCCATATTTTGAGTTCTTAAAATATTTATATTCCTTCTGTTATTAATTCGTAGCCTTCCGAATTATTATTAATCCGATAATTAATGATTCACAATTATCAGATAGAGACCCCGGCCCGCTTGGCCATCTAGTTGTCGTTCTTTATATCATTGGGGTCCACCACCCATACCTATTATCATAATAGTATCGTTTTGGAAAACAATAATATTTTATAAAGTTGAAATACCACGAGTGGTCCCACATCTAAATTAATAACCCTTTATTAATTTAGGACAAAATTTTTACTTTCTCATTTATCAAGACTACTCTTAGCCTTGATTTACTTTCTTTAACCCAGTACTTGATGAAAAAAATTTCTCACAGTAAAATTCGGATCTGGTGTTACAATTTGAGGTGAAATTGATATATTGGATTTGAGGTGAATATTACTTGATTGGATTGGACTTGAGGTGAATCTGAAATATTGGATTGATTGAGATTGGATTGGATTATGTTTGGATTGAATTTTGATTGGGTTTGAATTATTATTAAATTATTTATGAATTTTAAGAGTATAAATACTTTTGGATTTGATTTAAATTTGGTTTGATTATGTTGAATACCTTTTACGAGTATCTGTAAGTATTTTGAGATAAATATTTGGTGTTTGATTTATGCTTTGGAATTATTGTAATGATTTTTGGTGGTTTTATGTATATTTGGTATTTTTATAATTATTGTGGTTTGGAAATATTTACTTATATTTGAAGTACTATTATTTTACTAGTGAATTATGTTTTATCAATATTGTTTTACTCATGATTGATATAAATTGTTTTAAACAGATTTTTCCTCCTAAATGTTTTTCAAAAATATTAAATTATATTATTTTATGGGATTAGGTGGAACTTACTTAGCATTGTTGCTAATTTTTGTTTTCTTTTGTTTTTCTTTCTGTACTTGATTTTGTACAGGTGACGCTTTGATGATGATGTTGATTTTGAGAGAGCTTCCGCTAGAAAATATAATTAGTATATTATTGTAATTCCATTTTCAATATCTTTAGTTAGTGAATAATTATTTTGGAGTTTAAATTGTTTTAGCATGTGCACTCGGTTAAGGGAATCGAGTGTGGCGGTAACGCCCCTATTTCCCTTTGAAGTTTCCGCTGCACAATTATGATGTTTTCAAATAAAATTAATAATAAAGTATTATTTCAAAGTGTTTGGGTGGGAAATTTGGGGGTGTTACAAGTTGGTATCAGAGCAACCCTACGACAGTGTGATGATCCGTTGGATATCGGGTGGGCATTTAGCAGGGGAAAAGATTTTGGGGTGTGATTGTGAATTGGTTTATGGATGCAACGAGGACGTTGCGATCCTAAGTGGGGATGATTGTAACACTTGAGATTTAATATAAACGGATTAATAGTACTACTCATACCAACAGAGGTGCATCTCCTTTTAAGGGAGCTCATCACCTAAGAACTCCAAAGTTAAACGTGTTTGCACGGGAGTAGTCTTGGGATGGGTGACCCCCTGAGAAGTTTCTCAGGGTGCGCATGAGTGAGCACAAAGTACGCGGTAAAGGCTCATGGTGGTTTGTGAGGACAGTACTAGAGGTCCGGATGGTGTGGTGGAGTAACTACCTTGGACCCTGCGGGGCCGGGGTGTTACAAGCACTCTCCCCTGGGATAACCTTACAATCAGTATAACTAGTTCTCCAAGTTATTCTTACTAAAAAGTAATCAATTTGGATACTATTAGCTCCATTTCTATAGGTCACAAGGTGAGAGTCTCTTTTCTTGAACCAAGTGTTCATCACAACCAACTCATATGTCACGGCAAAATCCAGAATTTTCTTCTCTGCTTCATTTCTTGTGCCAAAACCATGTCCGCCATGGATACACTCATAATCATCACGACTTGGGCCCACATGCACGTTGAGGTCGCCTCCTATGACTAGCTTATCTCCATTTGGCACTCGTCGCACCACTTCTTCAAGATCCTCCCAAAATTGTTCAGTGATAGATGCATCCAATCTCACTTGTAGTGCATAGGCAATTACCACGGACACGATCTCATCTCCTATAATAAATTTAGTGCTCATGATGCGGTCTTTCTTCCTAAAGACTTCCAACACACCCTCAACATAATCATGTGTCACCATAATGCCTACTCCAATTATGTTCCTCTCTCTCCCCGAATTCCACAGCTTAAACCCTCCGGGATTAATCTCATGTGCCTTTTCTCCAATCCACTTAGTTTCTTGCATGCACATTATGCTGATATCCCTCTTCATAACTTCGACTATCTTAGATGATCTTCACATAAGAGAGACAACATTCCACGTCCCAAAGCGCAATCTAGCATCGTGCCTTCTTTCTTCACAACACATCGACCCCCACCATGCCCTTGCATATTTGAAACGGCTGGGGGGTTTCTATATGAAAATCACAATGATTTGTGACTTCATCAGTTACAGCTTGTACCGTTTTGAACTTTTTCCTGTATTCTTGGAAAAACAACTTGACACTCTTATCTTCTTCTTCTTCTCCAAACATAGAAGGGTCTTCAAAAGCATCATGAAGTGTATCATCCATCATATTCCCACCTTCGCAGTCCGACTCACTCACATGATCATCCCTATTGGTCTCCTCAGGTTGGGCTTCTGTGTCGCTAGGATGGGATCTCTCGGACTCCTCAGATAAAGTCTTTGCAATCTGCCCCAATTGATTCTCCATGTTTTGCATCCTTGAGTCTGGTTGGTGTTGAATTTGCATTTGTTGCTGTTGAAATTGCAATAATTTCTTGAGTGTTTCTTCCAAGCTAGAAAGTCTCTTTAAATCTGCCTCCTCCAGATCCTCTTGTTGATTATGAGGCTCATTACTCGGGAAGTATGTAGGAGTGGCTGAAACAATTGTGTCCGTAAATTGTGGGGAGGAAGAAGTTGGGTATGCAGTTGCCCAGTAAGGATGGTCATATGGAGGAATGGGGCAAAGACATGAATGGTGACCACCTCCACAGAAGGCACAAATGCTATTTTTAGGAAATCAATCAACCAAATCATCAGGACTTTTAGTTTGAATGAGAAATTCCATTATGGAGCCTGGTTTTGTCCAAGGATATTGTGGATAAGGATAATGATGAGGAGAATGAGATTGGGAGTATTGCATATTTGGAAGAGGGTAAGAATAGGAAGATGGAAAATTTTGTGGTGTAGAAGAGTAATTTTGATGAGGTGTGTAGAATTGAGGAGGAGGAGGAGGAGGAGGAGTGTACGGAGGAGGGCATGGTGCAAATGGTGAATATTCCATGGAGGTTTGAGTGTAAGGAATTCCTCAAGGAATTTGGTTGAATGGGTTCATCTCATGCCTCTTTGAAAATTACCTGAAAGGTTAGCATAGAAAAATTCTACAAAGAACAAAAAGAAAACTAACTAAAAAAATCTCGCTGAAATTAATTATCCCTTAAAACCGACACCGTCCCCGGTAACGGCGCCAAAAACTGATGTGAGTTTTCTCGCACTTAAAATAGATTGTAATCATTGTTCTAAAACTCGCTAGGCGCTAGTCGGGCGGTTGAGGGGCGCCTAGGCGGCCGACTAGGCCGATTTTTTGGCCGACTAGGCCGATTTTTTGGCCGACTAGGCCGATTCGGCCTCTACGGTTAGGGTCGACTAGGCCGCCTAGGCCGGTTAATCGGTCCGCCTAGGCCGATTTTTAGAACAATGATTGTAATATAGTGGTGTAAGTACGAGTATCGTCTCCACAGGGACGGACAAAAGGGAATCATAGATTGACTAAATTCAGCGATTAAAAATAAATAAATAAAAATGCGTCGTGCGAGATTGGTTGCTGGAAAAAAATAAAAATGCGAATAAAACGATTAAACTAGGGGGTTCTTTCTAATTAATGACGAAGGGAACATGGATTGATTCTGGGGTAACCAGATTTCTGGCAGATCAGGCCTAATCACGTGAAATTAATTCAATTGAGCCTAGCTAATCATTACTAAGTTCTTACCGCTCTCGCGGCATAGAGTATAATAATTTAGGGGACAGGCTGATCTCTCATGCGACAGGATCCTAAATTATTGTCAAGACGAGTGTTGGTCCCGTTTAAGTATTAAGCAGTCTAGAGGGGGGGGGGGGGTGAATAGACTGCTCTGATTTTTCAGATTTTTCTTCTAAGTCAATACTGACTTATGAGAGGTGGTCCAAATCTGATGACAGAGATGGTCGAGTTCTGATGGCAGAACTGGACCAGGCAGCGGATTAAAGTCTGTCTGGGTAGCCTCAAGAAAGCACTAAGGCAGTTGCCTTTCTGATGACTCTTAGAACAAGATCTGCTGAACACAGATTTCAAGTTCTTTAGAGTTATACAGTTAAAGTCTTAAGTGCAGGGATTAAAAGCAGTAAAGTAAATGACACCGGAGATTTTTATAGTGGTTCAAGGAACAACGCGTTCCTCTAATCCACTGTTCCACTAAGCTTTGAGGTAAACGGTTACAAAGCTTTAGTCCCTAGCACTTGAGAAGCTCTCCACGTCTTCTTCAAGCCTAGTTGCCACCCGAGATGCAGTCCTGCTTCCTGATGGCTGGTCCTTTCACTGAGCTTCCCGGAAGTATACCCACTTCACTACTCCAGTAAATTGGACGTCCTTCTTTGCAGAAGATGTTTGAAAAACAGAGTTTTTCTCCAACTTGCTTCGTCACAATAGATATGTTGATGAAGTGCTTGAAGTTGTTGAAGAACTGGAGGAACTTTGCTCTTTGTTGGGGTTGAAGGATTTGAATAATCTGATCTTCCCAACGTAAGCCTTTTCTTGGAGTTGATTATGAAGTTTGAATCTCAAGAGTGCTTTTTAAACTGTGTAGAGAGCAAAAGTTATCCCATTGTTCTTCATCGAGTATCTTTTATACTGGGGTTGTCTTCCCATTGGAGGAGGAGACAACTGCATTAAATGCGTGTACTCTGGAGTTGACCGCTTGGACCCGCAAAGTTGGCAGGTTTCTATTTTTGTAATATATCTTCCAGGAATCTCGGTCAATCATCTGCAATTACTCCACAGCGTATCAGACTCATTAAATGAGCATTAAATGCCTTCCTTTCGTGAAATATCTCCTAGCCGTTAGGGAATTTCCCGTTAGTTACACGGCCGTTGAAAGATGGCATCAAATTCTTCTAAGAGTTTGACGTCTGATGAGGCTCTCTGATTAGCAGTTCTCAAGCCGGGCTCTGATGGTTCTCTGATAGCTATATGAGGGCAGCTCTTGTAGCAGCTTTGATGGTTTCTCTGAACGGCAACTCTGCAGGCAACTCTCATAGCTAGTTAAAGGAGCAACTCTGCTAGCACTTCTCATAGTGCAGTTCTCCTAGCAGCTCTGATGCCTCTCTGAAGAACAACTTTCATAGGTCATCAGATGTGCAGCTTTGCTAGCATCTCTCATAGAGCAGTTCTCCAAGCAGCTCTGATGCTTCCTTGAAGAACAACTCTCATGGAGTAGTTCTCCTGGCAACTCTGATCAGAAGTACCAAGAGGATCTTTGGCCCGTCGACTATGCTAATACTTACAAGGAAAAATTTTAATACAAAATTTCTATAAGGGGGACTATAAGATTCTAATCTATCCTAGCATCATCGAAATCTAAGTACAATCATTCCTTACAACGAGCGAGCTTACGGCCCCTTAATCGCTACTAATCTCTTAGTGAACGATTAAGTGTGTGTGAATGCATGTGTCCTAGAATAAACTAGATATCTCTTAATTTATTCTACAAGCAGTTGTAATTCTAGCGGCCGTTCCAGGTTACAAGAGATATCGGTTAAATTATTCAAACACAAATTAAACAACATTCATGCAATTAACCCATCAAGAATCTAGCCATCAATCATGATCAACCCCTTCATCAATCCCAAATCCCTAAATAAAACTACTCACAATTCATAATTGAAGAATCAATAGAATTGGAATAAAAAGAATTAATTGTCATTAATTAAAAAGGTGGAACATACAAAGAATCCCAAAAGATTGATGAACAAGGCTAAAAAGCCCTCTGAAATTCGTACTAGGCACTCTCTCTAAGCTCCCCCCTTGAAAACGGGGGTTTACAGGCTGTTTAAATAGAAAAATCGGGTGAAATTTGAGCTGAATTGGGATCTCTAGAGGCAGGCACGGTGCCAGGCACGATCGTGCCTCCGGAGCAAAAACGCGCATTTTGGGCAGGCACGATCGTGCCTCCCTCGAGGCACGATCGTGCCTGACTGGCAGTAGCTCCGTGATGATTTCTCTTAACGCACGATCGTGCCTGACTTTGAGGGCACGATCGTGCCTCCTTAACTTCCGAATGTGGCAATGCTTCCTTCATAAAAGTTGTAGATAATGAAGTTCTCTATCCACCCCAATTTGCCGAATGGGATTTGAATCATCCAATCAAAACGGTGGAAGGTGTCTTTCTGAAATCGCAGCAGAGAGCATCTGACTTCATCGTCTGTTTTCACCTTCTTCCTCTCAGATTCTCGCAAAAGTGTCTTAATATCATTTGTATCCCTTGAAGTTAGCTTTCATATGGAACTTGAATCGTGTCCATAGGTTGTTCCTACAAAGAGTTAGTCTTGAACGATTGACAGAAGGTCATCCTGATCGTCGTTTTCAAGCTTGATTCATCTTCTTTTGATCTCATAACCAATCCTAGAGCTCTTTTGCCATCAAATCTTCACCGTAAACCTTCCGATGACCTCCAAATCTCTCAATCCACTCTCGAATGCATCTCGAATCATCCCGATTGCTCCTCAAGCGCCAGTGCCAAACTCTAAATTCCTGATTTTGACTCCAAATGACACAAAACTCGAACCAACGCCCGGTAAACATAACTTGAGCTAAAATTGAGACTTGCAACACCTTAAAGCTAGGAAAACCATCAAAATCCAATCCCAACACGCATCAAATGGGTGTCTAAATATGGACTTATTAGTAAACATACTCGAAAATATAAAGGAAATACTTGTCTAAACAGAGCTTAGAGGTATATGTGAATTGGTGATCAAATGGGGACGAAAAGGGGTGTATTTATAGGTTTTTTGAGGTGGCTAGGTCTGATAACTTGTCGGGTACATAGAATACTCGTCTGGATATCCTTAAAGTGCTCGGAAAGAGCTGAAGTCACATCCAACCCGACGGGGTTGGGTCACAACCCGTCCGGGTTGCGTATCAAATTGGATATTTCCACGTTCTCTTGATCTTCGACACCTTCTTTTGTTCTTGTCAACTCAACCTTATCGGGTTTCGGCGTGTAGCTTCAACTTGGCTTCGTATGTCACTTCTAACCCGATCGGGTTTCGGCGTGTAGCTTCCACTTGGTTTCGTATGTCACTTCCAACCCGACTGGGTTGTTCCAACCCGACTGGGTTGTGTTCCAACCCGACTGGGTTTGATACCAGAATTTATTTTTCATGTATCATCCTGCGTTCGTTTGGTACCTATAATACTTCCTTGCATTCCATATGGTACTTACAACAAAATACACACAAAAAATACAAATTACAACCTACAAAATATACCGAAAGAGTACATCACAAACTAAGTTAAACAATTAAAAACAACAATCGAACAATACTAAAATAACAAACTTATACACTAGGAAATACCGCATATAAGAAACAGTGAGTGAAAGCCGAATACTCATGGACAGATTTGAGAGTGTCGTGTGCTCAATAGAGGACATAAAATATCTTAATAATTTCACATTAGGCGAGCTCTCGGGATCATTAGAAGCACATGACAAAAGGAAGGTGAAACGGTAGGAATCGCTTGAGGAAGCCTTGCAAGCCAAAGCCACCATAAAGGAAGAGGAGGATATAGACCAAATGAGAAAGTCAACCATAACAGGCCGATCAGGAGAGACTAAGGTCATGAAAGAGGAAGATATGGTCGTGGAGGTGGACCTGATGGTGAGTGTTATAACTGTGAAAAGTATGGACACATCGCAAGAGACTGTTGGTCAAATAAGAAGATGACAGAGAATGTGAACATAGTTGAGCAAGAAAGCCATGAAGGAGAAGAGGGAGTGTTGTTGATGACACACAACGATGAAGAAAACACAAGTGATACAACATGGTATCTCGACAGGGGCGGAACCAAGGGTGTGATCCGGTGCGTGCACCCCCCTCCCCTCCTCGCCGGAGATGTTAGGGTAGATATATATATATATATCAAAACGACACTGTTTGGTTAAGTATTAAAAGAAAAGAAACGATGTCGCTGGTCTGTGGGCAGAAGTTAAGTTTATTTTGATTTTTCTTGATTTTAGTAAGTTATCAAACCAAAAGCCCAATTGCCTAAATGCTGAAATCAGAATTCCAAAACGGCAAGCGTAACGGAGAGAGCAGGAGAGCAGCATCAGCCAATTCAGTGATTTGGCCATTTGAATATGTGGTCAGCCGATTGAGAAAAGGGAAACGTCTGGACCGTCTGGTCTTATGACCTCTATGTTTCAAGCCTACAGGTTTATTATTATTATTTTTTAACCAGAAATATTTTCCTTATTTATTAAAAAAAGGAACTATCAAAGAGTACAACAGCGGAGAGAGAGTTCCTCCAAAATTTAAGACGACAAATTAAAGAAATAGTGCAAAATTGAAAACAAAATTTAAAATTTTGTGGGAATCCTCGAATGAATGGCAATTGCCCGGTTGAAATTGAGACGAAACATTATTGCTCGTTGAAGATATGGAGGAAAGTTCCTTGCTTCCGGATGTGATTTTCTGTATCGTATGATTGCGAAGACAATACTTTTGAGGAGATTCAAAGTTAGAATTTAGCGGGTAGAGGTAGTAGTCTTCTTCATCCTGAGTTGACTTGGCCTGGCTCTTTGTGATCATTGGATGTGATTGCCATCCATCTTCATAAAAAAGTTCTTTCTCAAGATTTTGAGCCTTTTTATTCTTTTTGGAGACGAACGGAATGAATCCTTCTTGACTTTCTTTTATCGTACAGTTTGATCCTAAAAAAAAGTTATCTAGATTTTGGGGATTGTGGGGAGCGATATCCTCAGAAATTGCATCATCATTGGACACGGTTGAGACATTCTTGAGGTTTTGTATATTTTTACTCCAAACTGTGTCAATAAGAACTATTTCAGGTGGTTTAGCTTGCGCCTGCACAGTGGCTTCATAGTAGTGCATAAATCTATGCTTTTGAGTCTGATTTACGTTGATTTTTTTACTTTATTGTGAGTTTGCAAACACTTGTGTGATTTTAGTTAGTTGTAAGTTGTTAAGTAGTGATAGAATTATTGGTGTTAGAAAAGATTAGAGGAAAAATATGAGGATATTCTACCCAGGAGCACATACTCGGCTGGTTAAAGACCTTCACCCGGTCGGGTAAGACTTGAAATAGGAAGCTGATGGGAATAGGGCTGAGCAAAAACCAACCCGACCCGACAAACCCGATTTTTTTCTTCAATTACACTTGACTGCTTGAGAGTTGAGACTTAATTCTTCCTTGAGTATTAATTAATTCCTATTCATATTTCATATTAATATTTTGAACATTACTTAAAGGATCAACTAGTTTTGTTTCATGTATTAATTATTACTAGAAACGATCAACGAACCGATGGTTAATCGTTGATAGTTTCATAAGTAAGTAACTTCGGTTTCTTAATGCACGGTCGTGGTTAATAAACTTAAGAGGGATTAATTTTGTTGGTTAAACCAAAACCGTTGTGTTGAGGTTATCAATCTCAATTGATTTCATCAAGGAGTTAAGAGATTAAATGCTACTATCAAGTCGGTATATGGCGTTGTTCTATACTTGACTAATAGTAAGGGTTATTAATGAACGGTCGTTGTTAATAGCTATCCTCGATGAATTGGATATACTCCTCGATTGAGTATTCGAGAGGAGATAAGTTATAGATATAACAATGATCGACTAAAATATATCAACAAGTGGAAAGTAGCAATGTCAAGTCCTTTTTATCTTTGAATTAAAACCCATATAACTCGTTCATCTTCGTGTTTAATTTAATTAAATCACTCATCAATCAAAACCCCCCTTTTAATTACTAGTTACATAAAAAGAGAGTTATTCCTTTCCCTGTGGATACGAACTCTACTACGCTATACTACGTATAGTTGTTAGTATTGAATTTATTTTGAGTGCACACACGACAAAGTGCACGTCAGCGGTGATGGCTGATGAGTTTCTTAATTATTATAAAAATAATTAACAACAACACCAGATCTCTTTATCGTCAAGACAGCTGCAGACATCAACAATAATGTTGACAACAGCTCCATGCTTTCATGGATGGTTGCAGCAGATGTTGGATGCTTCTGCATTGAAGCATTGGCATCACAGTAAAGTACATTTTTTGGCACAAGCAATTCTGTTTTATTTCCATTATCTTCAGGATTGACAACTCCGAGGTAAGTTTCTTGACCTAAATACCATATCCCGTCTATTATATGATCCCCTATTGTTCTCTGTCCATTCTCCATATCCCCTCCCAACAATGAAAAACAAGTAACCATTCATGTGAAAACTCTGAACAACACTGTCACTTTTATGTAGTACAATTTCTAGTTTTCTACAAGGCCATTGTATGTATCATTGACGATAGATATGTCCATCTTAGGTGGCCGATCAGTTCATTGACTTATAAAAAGATCACCGCTTCCCATCGATCATCACTGGAGGTAAACTCTTTAAGATGTAAACATCTATAACATTAATGGAGCCATAAAGAAAGGATCCTTGTGGGTTTGGGTGGGCTCTACTAGCAGATACTTTATGCGTGATGGACATGGCCTGATTTAAGGCATATGCAAATCCGCAACACAAGTAATTAACCTTCTGTCAAATTGATTGTTTTACAAATATCGATCTTGCAACAATATAGTAGTCACTTCTTCCATTCTTGTCTGTTGTAACAATATAGTAGTCACTACTTGCATTCTTGTCTGCTGAGAGAGGTATAAGTTCCTTTTGTCTCATAAAAGCAAAGTATGTCTTTGAATCTTAAAGTCAATATTTCATAATTTCATCCTCTCAGTTTTTTAACTAATAGTACTATTTTTATTGTTTTCTATCTGATATGCTTATTTTTGTTTAGAAGGATTAATGTATATCTTTATTTTCATTTAGGAAAAATATGTTTACAAGGTTAAACCAATTGAGTTTTCTTCATATGAATGATAGGCATTCAGGTATAATTTATAATTATATTTGTCATTCATGCTTCCTCCCTCTCTTTCTATGGGCACTTGATTCATTTATATGTTTTTGCGACATTTACTTTCTAGTTTAGGATATAGTCATTTACTCTATACATCAATTGTATATCTCATTGTTTTTCTGTACTCACTTATGACTATAAAACAATACTTTTACGAACTGTTTTAGAACAAAATACTTTGTTTCGAGTTTTTGCCACTTTTAGTCCTCTAACTATTATGTCACTGACATTTTTGGTACTCGACTTTGAGTTTTTCCACTTTAGTCATTTGACTATTGTGCGACAAACACTTTTGATACCCGTCTTTGAAAATTTCCACATTTAGACCTTCGACTTTAACAAAAGTAACACATTTGGTCCTTCAACTATTATAATAGTGACAATTTTAGTCCTCCACATATTGTGTAAAATTCATAGTGGAAGGACTAAAAGTGTCAATCTTATAATATTCAGGAGACTAAATGTGGAAAGCGTTGAGGACTAAGACTAAAAGTGTCTCTCTCACAATAGTTGAGGACTAAAAATTGAAAAATTGAAAATGGTTGAGTACCAAAATGGAAAAAACTCACTTTTTCCTGTAAAAATCATTGCTTGCCGCACTGGACCCTTATAAACTGTTTTAAAACAAATTATTTTTCCGTATAAAAATTACTGTTGGGCGCACGGGACCCTCTGATAGGGACGGATCGGGGGGGGGGGGGGGGGGGGGGGCGACCGCCCCCCTTGGACTTCCAAATTTTTCTACTATATATGTAATATTTTAATAAAATTTTCATACTTTAATTAGATATATATATATATATATATATATATATATATATATATATATATATATATATATAGAAAAGATTAGGTCCCTCCGGAGGGACGGGAGGGACCGTCCGGCCAAGGCCATCAGAGGCCCTTCCCGGTGGAATTTGTTGATGAAATTTTTTGAGCATGTTACTCATCAAGTCTAGTTTAATCATACCAAATTTCAGCTAAAAATTCAACCGGGAAGGCACTGAAATGATTTTTGGACGATAACTGCGTTTTATATGTATATAAACTGCGCAGTTAACTTCCAAATATCATTTGACTGCCTTCCCGGTTGAAGTTTTAGCTGAAATTTGGTATGCATAAACTAGACTTCATGAAGAACATGCTCAAAAAATTTCATCGAAAAATTCCACCGGGAAGGGCCCCAAATGGCGACGGCCGGACGGCGGGTCCTGTCCCTCCGGCTGGACAGGATCAGGCCTCTATATATATATAGAATAGAGATCAAATACAAACCATGCTTAATTTACAAAGTACAAACTTATCTTGGCCATCGGATGAGTTGATCTAAAGGATATAAAGGCAAGGTGGCATTTGTGTAATAAAACCTAAAACTTTTCTAGGGTGCAACTCGTTGAACGTTAATGTGCAACTGCTATTTTATGAGTATATAATATGCAACACTTTGAACCTCAATATGCAATGCAAATAACGTCAAGGTGCATCGTACAAACATTTGCATAATAAGCACACTTTGTACTTGATCTTTCCCCTATATATATATATATATATATATATATATATATATATATATAGAGGACTGCTCAGGTCCCTCCGGATGGACGGGAGGGACCGTCCGAACTTTACTATTTGGGGCGGTTCCCGGTGGAATTTTTTGATGAAAGTTTTTGAACATGTTCCTCATCAAGTCTAGTTTGTCCATACCAAATTTCAGCTCAAAATTCGACCGGGAAGGCAGTCCAATAAATTCTTGGGAAAAGTACATAAAACGTGTCTGTGGTTTGGGTCATTTTCAGATAGGGGCATGTGTTTCATTTTCTAACAAAGTGGGACATGTGTTTCAATTCCGTTATCATAGCAGGGGCATGGCATCTAACGCCGTTAGAAAACTTAACCCCGATTTTAAAAAGTCTCCGAAAAATTAAAAGAAAAATACTGGGAGGTGCATCTCGTCAAGGAGATCAACAAACTATCTTTATTTTTTGTTTCCAACCACCATATCTCCAGAAAGTCCACCGGAAAATTGATATTGGTGAATTTGTTTTTAAAAAATAATCCAAATAGAGTCGAAAAATCCAAAGAGAAAGATAGTTTGTTGATCTCCTTGACGAGGTGCACCTCCTAGTATTTTCCTTTTAATTTTTCGGAGACTTTTTAAAATCGGAGTTAATTTTTCTAACGGCGTTAGATGTCATGCCCCTGCTATGGTAACGGAATTTAAACACATGCCCCACTTTGTTAGAAAATGAAACACATGCCCCTATCTGAAAATGGCCCAAACCACATGTACGTTTTCTGTACTTTTCCTTAAATTCTTGAAACTTACTGCACTTTATATATGCGCAGAATGTGCAGTAAGCTTCAAGAATTTATTTGACTGCCTTCCCGGTCTAATTTTGAGCTGAAATTTGGTATGGACAAACTAGACTTGATGAGGAACATGCTCAAAAAATTTCATCAAAAAATTCCACCGGGAACCGCCCCAAACAGTAAAGTTCGGACGGTCCCTCCCGTCCCTCCGGAGGGACCTGATCTTTTTTTTTTTTTTTAATCCCGGAAGGCAAACCACCAAAATCAGTGGGGCAAATGCCTGGAGTCAGATGCCGTTATTTTATTTAAAAAAGAAGAGGTTACAAAGAAAGGGGGACTGGACCAAAACCTTTCAGGGGAGGCATACCTCCCGAAATTTGAGAAATAAACTCAACAACTAAAAAGACAACGAGCTGAACAAAAGAGGAAAGGGCAAACCCGAATTAGGAAACCCTAATATTCGAGCATCCAACATAGTCCAGATGTAGAGCGCCCCTGATACGAACCGGGAGCTGGGAAGTGTGAGAGGCGATGAATTGGGAACGAACAGGTATTTGGGCCAGAAGATGAGCGACTTCGTTTGCTTGACGAAAACAGTGAGTGAAGGAGAAGTTGTGCTCAGCGGCGAGACGTCGGATGGGGAGGGAGAGGAATTCAAAAGGAGCTGGGGTGAGATCTTTTCGGAGGACAGTAATCGCTGCTAGAGAGTCTGATTCTACTTCTACATCAGAGAATCCCATATTAAGAAGCCAATACATCAGAGGGACCTGATCTTTTCTGTATATATATATATATATATATATATATATATATATATATATATATATATATATATATATATATATATATATATATATATATATATATATATATATATATATGTTTTCGCCGCCATTAACATTTAGTTTCCAAAATTAGAGATTTAAAAGAAGTAGAATCTAAAATAATTTACATAACTTAAACAAATGTGTTGAGGAAAAATATTATGTGATCAAGCTTGTCTGATGTCTTGTTTATTTATCTAGAATAGATTAACGTTTTAATGTATTTATGATGTAATAAATCCAACTAAGGGTTTAAGGCCCAAAAAGGCCTAGGCCCAGAGTTCTAGGTTACCATTCTCGGTACCTGTACCTGCGCCTATATATACGCGTACTTGTGGTACATGACCAAGAATAATCAGCAATACAGTACTATTTTATTCTCTAAAAGGTTTTCATACTTCTCGATAGTATAGCGTAAGGCTCTATTGCTCTTAGATTGATCATATCATTATCTAGACCTTACCTATATTGTCATAGATCGTATTTTGCTGTTCAATACATCCTTATTTTGGGACCAACAATTGGTATCAGAGCCGATCGAGTACTGATCTGCATCGAAGAAAAACTGCGAAGAATGCTCTGTTTTATGTTTTCGATATTTTATTGAATCTGTCTTTGTAAATCTGTTTTTGGACAATTCTGTGTAAAAGTTATACTGTTGGATTCGTCTTTCAAAAACGAACCAGCAGTATATCTTCATTTTCGATATCTGTAAAGTTTGAGATTTGAAGTTTTCGATATAGGCATATCGAAAAACAGGTTCTCGGTACTTCTGCAGGTTTTTCGAAGATTGATTCATCCAGGAAGCTTCTCGACATCGAAAACAATTCAGCAGCAATCTTCGTTTTCAAAATTTTGAAAATTTTTAAGTACAGGATTTCGACAGAATGATCTCGATACTGAGTTCTCGAACTTAGTTTTCGATACTAGCTTCTCGCACTAGTACTTTTCGATATTTATACTTTGAATATCTGATTTTGATATTACAGGTTCTCGACTTCAGTTCTCGATAATCAGTATATCGAAAAGTTTAGTTCTCGAAATTGAACTTCTCGATATCTGACTTCTCGATATCTCAGTTTTCGAACCTAGAATATCGAAAACCAAGTTTTCGAAGTCCTAATATCGAAAACTTACTTCTCGATAAACTTTCTCGAATTCCCTGTTCTCGAATATCTTTCTCGAGGTTAAACTTCTCGATATTCCATACTTAGAAATAATTATTTTCTAAAAACAGATCAATCACTCGAACGGTCACTTTCTCAAGAACAGCAGATATGGACGCTCTTTCAATGGGTAACGATAGCAGACCCCCTATCCTCAGGAGAGATGAGTACGTTATGTGGAAGAACAGATTTCTCAACTTCCTTGAGAGCAAAGACAATTCCTCAGCTATGCTGGAATCACTGACAGAGGGTCCGGCTCAATTATGGATGGTTCTAGGAGGAGACGATGAAAATGAGCCCCCTGTCGACCAAGTGAAAGTTCCAAAACCAGTAGAGCTGTATACTGAAGAGGACAGATTGAGAGTCAAAGCTGATTTAATGGCAAAAACGTACCTACTCCAAGCAATTCCGAATGATATTTATATACTGATTGACAGTATGGATTCTGCTAAGGAGATGTGGGATGAAATCAGAAAGCTGATGAAAGGAACCAACCTAGGTTTGAAAACCAAGAAGGCAAGCACTCTCACTGCCTATGATTCCTTCAAGGCTAGACCCGGTGAACCTCTGCATGAGACTTACAACAGATTTGTTAAGCTGGTGAATGATCTGAGAAAGATCAATGTGAACAAAGCTAACATGGAGCTGAACATACGGTTTCTATCAAGTCTGAACCCTGAATGGAAGAGGACAGTGAAGAATGTGAGACAGAATCTGGATCTTGATGAAGTTGATCTCTACACAATTCATGACCATCTACAGCAATTTGTGAATGACACTGCAGAGCCTGAAGAAAACAGAATTAATGATCCACTTGCTCTTGTGCTGGAAACTCAAACGAGAAGTACAGCTAAGATGCAAAGGAAGAAGAAAGCTGCAGTCGTGTCTGAAGATGAAGAAAGCGATGAAGAAGTAGACGTGGAGTCGGAGCTGGTAGAGCTGCAGAAGAAAATGGCGCTCTTAACCAAGCAATTCAATAAGAAGTTTGTGAAGAAGAGTACTTCATCCAACAAGCTGAGAACTTCCTCATCCAACTACAAGCCGAAACAGCTTGAGCAAAATTCCTCAGAAAGAGCTGTTGCAGCAGAAGAAGCTCCCAAATGCTTTAATTGCGGAAAGGCTGGACATCTGATCAAAGATTGTCGCCTACCAAGAAGAAGGGACTTCAATTATTACAAGCAGAAGATGTTCATGGCAAAGCAAGAAGATGAAAATGCTGCAATGCTCGCTGAGAAGGACCGTTGGATGGAGGATGAATCTTCAGATGAGGAAGAAGAAAACTTAGCTTTGATGGAAATCGTGGAGAAGGATGAAAGAAAGGGTGATGCTGCGATCCCCAGAGATGATGAAGGTGAAAGCTCAAATAGCAATGTAAGTCCTTCTAAAAACTCATGTTCTTGCAAATGCAAAAATCATTCTTTAATAGAAAAGGACAAGATTATTAAGGAGCTTGAGATGAGACTTGATAACAATCACAAAGTTTTACTTAAGAACTTGCATAAAAATGCCTGTCTTACTTTGAAACTTGATGAGTCAACGAAAAAGGTAGAAAAATTGACCTTAGAAAAGGATAAGTTGGCACTTAGGACAACTGAATTGACTAGTGAACTGCGTAACACCAAGACAGAGCTTAATCAAACAATTGAACTAAAAAGAGTCTTACATGAGCAAAGAAGTGCGCTTTATAGGAAAATCAAAGAGCTTGAGGATTTGTTAGCTAAGCGTGATCAAACTGAACAAACAATTTTCTTGAATCAACCCAAGGATACCCGTTTCTATAATTCCAAAGAAGGTCTTGGTCTATCGAATCCCTGTAACCTGAAAAAGGTCAAATGTAAACAACTATATGATGTTAATTACATGGGATTCGGTCTAACCAAACTTATGCACTTTACGGCTGCAAAAGAAACGGAGGAACTTGAGGCCGAGAAAAGAACAAACACAACAAAAGCTCAAATCTCTTTTGATTATTCTGCTTTGAACAAAAGTTATGCTACAGCTGAACCTGTCTTTTCTTCTGATGAATGTGTGAGTCTTTATCCTTCTGAAAAGGAAGTTGTGTCTGATTTGGAACCTCCCTCAAACTCACATTCCGAGGTTGATGAACCATACATTCCTCCTCTCATTAAGAAATTTGAAAATCTACACATTTCTCTTGAAAATCAAAGAAAGAGTTTTGAAGAAGAAAGGAAGAGTTTTGAGAGTGAGCGGGAAAAATTATTGAGTGAACTTACTCTTTTAAAAGAACAGTCTCAATCAAACACAGCCTCCCAATCTACAAGCAGTACAGACTCAACCATTGATCATAACCACAAAATTCCCAACATTTTTGAAAATCCATCTGCTCACTCCAAGTCTCCTTCGGTTACAGGAACCAAAGTGAGTCGGAGATGGGAGAAGAAAGAGGAGTGGAGGAAGAAACGAAGAGAAGTTGCTGAAGGAAAGAAGAAAATATTTTTGGGAAATAAGAAGTCCTGTTCTAGCGCAATGTTTTATTCTAAAAATAATTGTAACTCTTGCTCTGTTAAGCATGTTTGTACTCATAATTCAGTCTTGAGTCCCAAGCTGAATGTTTTTAAGATTAATGACAAACCTTGTTCATCATCTGATTATGTCAATGATTGTACTGGCAGTTTTACAAGTTCTGATTTTGATAGTGATGTGAATAATGTGAAATGGAGAAGGAAGAGTGAACATAAGACTGAAAGGAAATCTGAGAATGAATTTGTTGAGGGCTATTATGACTTTTTGCATTTAAAATACCCCCTCCGAATTCATTCAAAGAAACATCTGAAAAGACTCTCCAAAGAAGAAATTTTTAAGCCATATCTTAACCAACATCCATTCACTCACTATGATCATGTCTCATCTCCTCCTTCAATTAAGCAGAAATGGTTACCCAAATCTGAATCTGAACATGAAAAGGTTCAAACTTTGACTGAAAAAGCTGTTGACCTTGGATCACAGCTCAAAGAAAAATTTAAAAAGATGTTTTTGATTAATAAGGAAGGACCCATCCTACGGTGGGTACCTAAGAAAACTTAATTGTTTTGCAGAACGGTCATGTGTGGCACTTGGATTCTGGCTGCTCAACCCACATGACCGGAATAAAACACCTGCTGAGCAACTACACTTCATGCTACGGAGGAAATGTGAGATTCGGCAACAACGCATCGTCTCCTATTCTTGGATACGGAGATGTCATCTGTCCGAGTGTCACCATAATGGCTGTCTCCTATGTGAAAGGACTGAAGCACAATTTGTTAAGCATTGGACAGTTTTGTGATAGCGGGATGGAAGTGAAGTTCAAATCTAGACAATGCTGTGTGATAGACAGCTATGGAAACACATTATTAACGTGCAACAGGACATCAAACCTGTACACTATTGATCTGAAAAGTGTTCAATCAACTTCTTCCATCTGCCTGTTGTCCAAAGCTTCCTCTGAGCAAAACAGCCTGTGGCACAGACGCCTATCTCATCTGAACTTCAAACAACTGATCTTTCTGTCCAAAAAGAAACTTGTGAAAGGGCTGCCTACTCTGAAGACTTCCGCTGACAACCACTGTGGTGCCTGCAAATTAGGCAAAATGGCAAGGAGCTCTCACAAGTCAAAACAAATCCCATCCTCCTCTCAAGCATTACAACTGATACACATGGATCTGTGTGGACCAATGAGAGTACAAAGTATCAATGGACGGAAATACACTTTAGTCATTGTGGATGATTACTCTCGATACACATGGACCAAATTCTTGAGGACAAAAGATGAAGCAACAAAAACCATCATAACCTTCATCAGGACAATTCAAAATTTCCTTCAGAAGAGTGTTCAAGTGGTAAGAACAGATAATGGAACCGAGTTCAAAAATAAGTGCCTTACTGATTTCTTTGAATCTCAAGGTATTACTCAACAGTTCTCTGCGGCAAAAACTCCTCAACAGAACGGAGTAGTTGAAAGAAAGAACAGAACTCTTGTTGAAGCAGCACGCACTATGCTCATACAATCCAAACTTCCTCACTTCATGTGGGCAGAAGCCATCAACACTGCGTGCTTCACTCAAAATCGAACCACTATTCACAGGCGCTTCAACAAGACCCCCTATGAAATTCTTTTCAACAGAACTCCTGACATATCATTTTTCAGAGTTTTTGGCTGCAAGTGTTTTGTTCTGAATGATAAAAGTGAAAGAAGCAAGCTCGATCCAAAGGCCAAAGAAGGTGTGTTTATTGGCTACTCAACGCAATCCAAAGCTTATAGAATCTACTTGAGGGATCGACGAACTGTCATAGAGAGTGTACATGTTGCATTTTATGAAATGGCAGATTTTGCATCTGAACACTTCTTGACAGAACCCACTCTTTCTGAACATCAAAATTCTGATGGAGCTGAAGCAACTGAGCAAACATCTACTGAACGTGCGATTCTTGATTCTCTCTTTGAACACTTCTATGAGAATCCACGTAACACAAATCCACAGCAAAGGACTGCACCAACAACAGAACCTACAGCAAAGATGCCACTTTTGCTTGATCTTACTGAAAATGAAGAAGATGCTTTCTCTCAATCCGATCATGAAGATCCAGAAGATCATCACACAGAAGCAACAAAAGCAACGACATCAACACAAATCTCACCAGAAACACAAACAACAACTCCTGCTGAATCAGTGCACTCTACACCTCAACAAACATCATCTAATATCTTTGAGGACCCGGATCACCCCATCATAACTCCAATCCCTCTAACACATGAGCGGAAGTGGACGAAGGCACATCCTGTTGAACAAATAATTGGAGATCCGAGTCGTGGAGTATGCACCAGAACTGCAACAGCCAATGAATGTCTCTTCTCCTGCTTTATCAGTCAGTCTGAACCAACGAAAGTTGCTGACGCATTAACTGATCCTGATTGGGTGATTGCTATGCAAGATGAGCTCAATCAATTCAGCAGAATGAACGTATGGACACTTGTGCCTAAACCACAGAAGAAAACCATTATTGGCACAAAGTGGGTCTTCAAAAACAAGCGAGATGAAGATGGAATCATTGTGAGGAACAAGGCAAGGTTGGTTGCCAAGGGATACAATCAACAAGAGGGCATAGACTACGATGAGACTTTTGCACCCGTAGCAAGAATTGAAGCTATCCGCCTCTTTCTTGCTTACGCAGCACACAAGAACTTCACAGTCTATCAAATGGATGTGAAGAGGGCTTTTCTGAATGGTATTCTTGCTGAAGAAGTCTATGTCGCTTAGCCTGAAGGATTTACAGATCCAAGATTTCCTGATCATGTGTATAAACTGAATAAAGCACTGTACGGATTGAAGCAAGCACCGAGAGCCTGGTATGATGCACTGACAGACTTCTTAACAGAATCAGGCTTCTCAAAAGGAAAGATTGATACAACTTTGTTCATCAAGCGTCAAGACAATGATATTCTTCTAATTCAAATCTACGTTGATGACATCATCTTTGCTTCCTCCAATCCTGATCTATGCAAGCAATTTGAAGAATTGATGAGAACAAAGTTTGAAATGAGCATGATGGGAGAGTTAAATTTCTTTCTCGGTCTGCAAGTGAGACAGCTGCTGGATGGAATCTTCATCAATCAATCTAAATACATCCTGGACATGCTGAAGAGATTCAATGTTGAAAGTACTACATCCATGAGAATGCCTATGACCCCCAACAATAAGCTTGACTCGGACCCCACAGGGAAACCAGTTGACGCTACTCATTATCGGGCTATCATTGGATCGCTGTTATATCTTACCTCAAGCAGACCTGACATTATGTTCTCCACATGCTTGTGCGCGCGTTTTCAAGCTAATCCCAAAGCATCCCACCTCTCTACTGTGAAAAGAATCTTGAGATACCTAAAAGGCACAGTCAATCTGGGTCTGTGGTATCACAAGAACTCAGGTTTTGACCTAATTGGATATACTGATGCTGACTTTGCTGGTTGTCGGATGGATCGGAAGAGTACGTCGGGAAGTGCTCAATTCTTAGGAGAGAAGCTAGTCTGCTGGTCCTCCAAGAAGCAGAACTGCGTGTCAACTTCTACAGCCGAGGCAGAATACGTTGCGGCTGCTAGTTGTTGTTCACAAATTCTATGGATGAGGACACAACTCAGAGACTATGGCTTCCTATTCAACCATATTCCCATCTACAGTGACTCCCAAAGTGCAATCGCCATAACCAGCAACCCCGTTCATCACTCGCGCACCAAGCACATCGACCTGCGGTATCACTTCATCAAGGACCATGTGGAGAAGGGAGATGTTGATTTATACTTTGTTAGCACCGAGCTTCAACTGGCTGACATATTTACTAAGGCATTGGATGAAAAGAGATTCCAGTTCTTAGTATCTAAGTTAGGCATGTTGAATCTCGATCCTATGTAATTGTGTTATCTCCATGGTCTGAATAAAATGTGTGCGTGTGTGGTGTGCGTTGCATGTGTTGAGGGGGAGAAAAGGGAGAAAATAAGTCAGAAAAAGAGTGTGTGTGTGTGTGTAAAAATCAGAAAATAAGAAAAAGTGTGCGTGTGTGGTGTGTGTCAAAATCAGAAAATAAGAAAAAGAGTGTGTGTGTGTGTGTAAAAATCAGAAAATAAGAAAAAGAGTGTGTGTGTGTAAAAAATCAGAAAAAGGAGAAAAAATGTGAGTATGTGTGTACATTTTTTCTCTCTCATGCACAATTTGAGGGGGAGTTTTTTTTTTCTGTACATAAATAAACGTTTGGGGCTCAAAATAATTTTAAACACGGAACCGGGCCCAACTCAAACTTTTGGGTCCAGATTACTTTCTCGCAAGGCCCAGGATTTTCTCGCATATAAGAAGACTTCGAGAACTAGACAACCCATTCTTCTCGCATATTTTTTTCTAAAAAGTTCTCGAAGTCCAAAGCTCTCAACCGTCTTCCTCAAAAACTTTCTCAAATCTTCACACATTTCGCACTAAAGGTAGTGATTCTGATGAAAATCTTGAATAAAATGGTTCTCGCACAAAATACACCGGTTCTCGAACTCAAAAGGAATTTCTCGAAGTGATATATCGAGAACTGAGTCTTAATAAACATCGAAATTTGTTATTGATATTTTTATGAATGTGTAATTGCAGGTGGTTCTCGACATTTATTCTGAGTACAAACTCGAGAATACATCTTTCTCGATATTTGAATTCGAGGAATTATTTCTCGATATTTCAAACCTCGAAAGTCAGTTCTCGATATTTGAACCTCGAAAAGGTCTTTTCGATGTTTAAATACCGAGAACCTACTTCTCGAAGTTTGAAATACCGAGAAGCAGTTCTCGATATTTAAACATCGAAAAAGGAAGTTCTCGAAGTTTAGATCTCGAGAAGGACTTTTCGATATTCTCACATCGAGAACCAAGATCTCGATGTTTGAGTATCGAGAAGAGCTTCTCGGTATTTAAACCTCGAGAACCTACTTCTCGATATTCAAATCTCGAGAAGTTGGTTCTCGTGGTTTACACTCAGAAATTTTCTCGAGGCCCCACCAGAACACACCTGATCTGAACAATTGCAAAATAGAACAAAAATAAAATTTTCAAATGAACAATGTGCTGACCCAATTCTTTCAGTTAACAATGTCAGGAACAGATAGAACTGCACAACCAAGCAACGCAGTGTACCCAAAGGAGAAATGGGTCCCACTGTACGACAACAACTTCCAACTGGACCTAAAGCTGTTCAAATGCCAGGATCCAGTGATATTATCAATCCTACAGAAGCATTACCTTTGGACTGCATTCAACGAAGCTAAACCAGTACCAATGGTATACCTGCAGCAATTCTGGGGCTGTATCCGAACTGAAAGCAAGAAGGATCGGTCTAAGATCATGACCAAGCTGAATAATGTAAGAGCGGTGCTGACACCCTCTACAATAAGGGAGACTCTGAATCTCCCGATGCTCCAGAACTATGCACCGCTTCCCTCCAATGAAGATCTGATCACATACATGAAGAAGCTGGGGTATGAAGGTCCGTTACCCCTGATCTCAAACTTCACCATCTCAAACCTGCCCCACCCGTGGAAGAGTCTGTTCGGCCTGGTGAACAAGTGTCTATCTCCTAAGCACGCCGGACATGACAAGTGCAACAAGCAGATCCTACAAATCTTCCATGGGATCGCATATGACAAACAGTACGACATGGCCAGCTCTTCTGGACAGAGCTGATGGACCAGGTCAAGATAAAGGAGAACAACAAGGGAAGCACAATTCCCTACGCTCGGTGGCTGGCGCTAATGATCCACAACATGTTGGAAGCCACCCCTACAATTCCTAAGCATAAGGAGGACAAAGCTGAAGCACTGCCTATTCCGGACTCCCTGCTTGATCTAGCAAACCCGAGGGATAAGGCAGTCATCGACTACAAAGAGTCATTGAAGAGAACGGTTCCTATGGTTCAGCAAAACCCAGCTGGACCTTCCCAAGGGACCAAGCCAAGTGAGGGTAGTAAGAAGAAGAGAGCCCCGCCACAGAAACCAGTGGCAACCCGGCCTAATGATGATCAGTCTGCTAACTCTTCCGAGAGGACCCAGACTGCTGAGGGCCACCCTAATGCTGAGGACACTGCCGATGAACCATCAAGCCAGGCCCCTTCTAATAAGGCTGGTGGTGAGGCCTCTGATAGCATGGCCAAGGGAAAGGAGAGGAATGATGATGAAGATGATGATGCAGATGATGATGATGACATGGAGGGAGTTTTGCTCAGTAATAGAAGAAGAGCTGGCAAATAGGCCATTCCAATCAACTCCGACTCCTCATCCGAAGAAATGGAGGCTGCACTCACACCCCGACCAATCAAGGGGATCATTATTAGTGAGCAGCGCTCCAAGAAATGCAATGAAAAGCCTGCATCATCACAGCCTATGAAGAGGCTCAGAAAGAAGAGTGCAGTGGAGGAGGAGCTGGCACTGTACGATGACTGTGACACCTTCGTCACTATAGACCGAACCACGCCCCTAGGTTCAGGAGCTGACCTTGTCAGTTCCCGGGTAGAAGTCGCAACATCCGGTTCAACTGCGCATGCACAACCATCTCCCATCCACTCTCCAGTCTCCCAACAGACTGGAGTTTCAATAACTCAAGGGGAGGTTTTACCGAACTCACTGGTTCCCTCCGAATCAGTTGAGCATCTTAGTGGTCATCAACCCCGGACCACTAACCCCATTCGTTCAATCACATCGAGTCTAGGTGTCGCCATTCCTACATTTTTGAATTTTTCTAGGACACCTACACTATTCACTGCACATACAGGTGCACTCACCCTGAATGCAACGACCGGAGTGCAAACTATGATGGTCGGAAGCCCTGCTACGCCAACAATGCCTCGATCATTGAACGCAGGCCACACATCAGCTATCTTCACTGATGTTGTGACAACAGTTACAACCCCTGTAACTGGTACCATTATCCCCGAAGACATTCTCGTATATCTGAATAGCTTTCTAGAGTCTACCATTAAGCCATGGGTGCATGAAGCAATAACCGCTAATGCACAAGACTCTGGAAGTACCCCAGTTGTTCAGGATATACCACCCAAACCTCAAACAACACAGCCCCACCCATTTCCATTCCTATTTCCAAACCTTTAGCCATAGAAAACCAACAACCATCCACATCAAGGGGAACCCAGGATACAGAACTAGTATTCTCCCCTACAACGACCAAACTCAACCTAACAATTGTACCCTTCGAGGATCTTGTAGCCGAGATCTACGACCGTATACTAGACGTGGAAGAAGGCAACCTCACCCCTCTTCAAAAAGCCCTTCTCCATGCTCTAGATACACAGAACACATGCCGTGACAGTCTCCGTGGCGCTAAACGTTCACATGAGGATCCCGATGATTCGGATTCTCATGAGGGGGAGAACAAGCGCCAACGGATACTTGAGCATGTTGCTTCTACTAGCCAACCCTCAAAGCCAAACCAACCCTCCACCTCTACCAATGATCAACCCACTACTTCGGCCAGTCATAAATCCCTAGCCACTCTTTCTAGCATGGTCGAGCTAGACATAACATCCCGAGGTGCATCTCCTATAGATGTTAACCAAGGACGGAATGGAAGTCCTGATGATGCTACCACGAGTACATCTTCCTACTCAGGCCATCAGCTAGAACCTAGTTCGAAACTGATGACAACGGGCAATCCTGAGGATCCCGGTGTTTCACTTTCTCAGCCAAGGGAGGATTGGCCGCATGTAACGAAGTATAGAGGTCTGGTCTCTGCGCAAGAGCATCGTGTTGAGATAATTGAGGATCTCTACAAGTCTCACCAGGATCCCGATGCTACGCCAGACATGTCACCGCAGCAGCAGCAGGCTCCCTCCAACTACTACAATGAGCAAAAGCACGATGAACTTGAGGAAATGCTGGTGCACAACAAATGGTCTGAACTCTGGACAGATGTAGATGAATCACAGCGAAGAGCATATCTCAGAGATCTCTTAGTCAACTGTGCTACTGATGTGATTCTACTTGATCAAGATGAACTCAAGGAGGGAGAAAACTATGAGATACCACCCAAGGAGCTTGAGTCAATCATTAGACAAACAGCGGCTCAAATGCCCAGAAATGAAAAGCCCTGGGAAAAGATCGACATCAACGCCCCCTTCCAAGAGGAAATCAGAGAAAACATCTGGCGAAAAGAGGATAAGGTCAGAGAACTGGATGAACTGAAGATTTGTGGCCTTAACCATCTACGAGGACAAAACAAGGGCGGACAGTTGTTTCTACTTAGTCATCACTATATAGGAAAACAGAGAGAAGTCTGGCAACACGAACTTCAAACAGCCAAGGACCCTGTCTGGGCTGTTCTCAATGTGGCTGAAACCAACTTTCAAGATATCAAACTCTCTATCTACCATCTTCAGCGCTCTGACGGAACGGTATTCACGTGCAAGGAAAATGATCTCTACATGCTAAAGATGGACGACATCTATCAGATGTATCTTGCATTCCAGGAAATTCCAGGCATTCGTGACAAAACTACACAAGATGGGCTGGATGCACTCAAGCGGTTTATGATCAGACAAATCAAATTCTTTGCCTCTCATGATCTTCAGATGGCTCTTGAAACAAACATGCCAAAGACGAATCTCACAAGACCAAAGTTGTATGGACAAGAATTGGAAGACTTTCCTGAGTATTACATCTTTGATAGTCCAATCACGCTTATCTATCTGAACCACAATGGTGAGAAACGTATGCTATTCATTGATGAAATTAACAAATACTGTGACGGAACCCTGAAAATTGTGAAAGAGAAGCTGCAACCGATCAGAGAAGCATTTAAAGAAAGACAGCAGAAGTATGCAGATGCCACAGATGCTGAATTAAAAGAGGCACACAGAATTGACAACATCCTACAGGCCATCGAAAAGCAACTTGATAGAAGAAATTCACTCAGAAACTATGAGCACGCACTTAATCTCAGAAAGAATTATTATAAAACTCAAAAGTGAAGAGAAGAAGAAGCAAGACGGCACTTGATCACAAAGGGGGAGAATGTTGAGGAAAAATATTAATTGTGATCAAGCTTGTCTGATGTCTTGTTTATTTATCTAGAATAGATTAACGTTTTAATGTATTTATGATGTAATAAATCCAACTAAGGGTTTAAGGCCCAAAAAGGCCTAGGCCCAGAGTTCTAGGTTACCATTCTCGGTACCTGTACCTGCGCCTATATATACGCGTACTTGTGGTACAGGACCAAGAATAATCAGCAATACAGTACTATTTTATTCTCTAAAAGGTTTTCATACTTCTCGATAGTATAGCGTAAGGCTCTATTGCTCTTAGATTGATCATATCATTATCTAGACCTTACCTATATTGTCATAGATCGTATTTTGCTGTTCAATACATCCTTATTTTGGGACCAACAAAATGAACAATAGAACTCATTGTTTAAGACTTAGGATACCTAAAAATTCTTAGTTTTGTAATGTTTAATTATCTTTATTAGATAATTAGTACTAAGTTTTGTACAATATCAAACGATATTGAATATCAGATACAGTACTTAAATAGTATAAATGTTTGTTGGCATTAAATTACACACTTCATTTACCTCTTACTTTCTAAAAACAATTTGTTGAATAGATATATAATACTTTAACTTATTTTAGCATTAATACAAATATAATATGCACCATATACATGAATTAACATTACTATGTATCATATTATTTTAAGTATAATAATCTCATACATACTATTGTAATATTAAGAAAACTCATCATGACCCACAAATACCCTCCTTGGTAGACAAAAATCTCAATTCAAAAACCAATTACTTATTCTGTTAAGATTCATGTTGTTAAACAAGACATGAGTTATTTAAAAAGCATTGGTTGATGTGTACCTTTAATTTTAACCTCTTTACCTTAAAATAATATCATAAAATGTTATATATCCTTTCTTATTTTCAAATAATTTTCCTCTGACTTGTCATTTCTTAAGCTTTAATGTATCAATACTTTTTTCTAAAGCACTTATGTAGTACTCTGTATGTACTAAAGGAACTTTTTGAATGAAAATTAGCCGCAGAACCCTACACTGGCGAAAAAAAATCACTCCGCTACACTAGCGATATTTTTTCCATCCCGCTTACCAGCAATTTTTTTTCACTCCCTACACTAATGAAAAAAAATTCGCCCCCCTTGATTAGTTTGGGATTGTTCCCGAAATGGGACTAAAAAAGTTTGAAAATTCCAAAATAGGACTGTCATGTTTTTATTCCCAAAATAGGACTAATTACTGCCAAAGTTGGAAAATACTGCCATGTTTGAAGTCTGGTACTGCCAAAACATGACAGTAATTAGTCCTATTTTGGGAATAAAAACATGGAAGTCCTATTTTGGAATTTCAAAACTTTTTTAGTCTCATTTTGGGTAATATCTCGATTCAAAATCCTGGATCCGTCCCTGCCCTCCGACCAGCACCACCGTGCATATTTTCATCTTCTTCATATGCCTCTTGTTGCGTACTGTTGCCACTTGAACTCATCAAGTTTAACAACTTCACCAGATTGTGACTTAATGAGGAGTTGCCTATTATCTATGTGGGTCAGGATAAACTGGAAACCATAAAGTGCCTCAGTTAGGACAATGTCTGCTCTAACAGCTTTAAAAATTGTTGTTTTATTTATCATTGCACATAATATATGTGCATGGTTGTATTCTCCCGAAAAGAAGTCTCACGCTCGTAGTGTTTTTGTTTGGTTCCAGGCTATTGTTTGTGATTGTATTCTTGATTGTTTGGTTATGGTCTGTTTTTTTGCAGGAAAAAGTGAAGTTCCTGAGATAATGTAAAAAAATCCTTCACTTTCTAATGTTGAGGCATTCAAAATTCATGTTTTTTATGATGCATTCAAAATTCATGTTGTGCCTTATATACTCAAATGATTGTTGGATAACTACATGAGAAAAGGAGTTTGTATCTTTATAATGTACAAACATGAGCTTTCAGGTGACGGATAATTGAAGGGCTTATTTGACCTTTTTTCATTTTAAATTTAATGAGATTATTACTTCATTTGGTTTTCATGAAAACATCATGGATCAATGTACATATCTAAAGACTAGTAGGAGCAAAATCTGTTTTATTGTGTTATATGTGGATGATATTTTTCTTGCAACTAATGGTTATTGTTATGCTACATGAGGTGAAACATTTTCTTTCGAAAAATTTTGATATGAATGATATGAGAGAAACATCTATGTAATTAGCATAAAAATCCATAAATAAAGATCTAAAGACATATTAGGCTGGTCTCAAGAGACCTATATCACAAATAAAGTTTTAGAGAGATTTAATTTAAGGCTTAAATATTTTTTGAGTCCCTCTAAATATTTCAAAATTTGTCTTAGGTCTTTGCAAAATATTTTTTCCTTTGTTTTTCATCCCTGTTATATGCACTTTTTAGTCCATCACTAACTCTACAACCACTCTGCTTAGACAAAGAGTTATTGTCAGTTGCATAAATCTACTAGAAATATTTAAATTTCTCATTTTATAAATTTTTTGAGGTCAATATGAGAGTTAAAACAATGCAAAACTAATTATTCACATTTTAAAAATATGTATTAAAAACCTTCTAAAAAATGAAATAAAATACTTTTTGAAAAGCATAATAGAGATTAGAGAGAACCTATTGGTCGGGGTTATTTCGAGATCAAACAGCGATTATTATCATCAGTGATTAACTAAAAAGAAATTCAACATCAATTTCAGAGATTGAAAACAAAAAAGTAATTATACATGGATGTAAAATAAGATATACTATATTTACGAGGACTATAAACATATTTAAACCTTTATTCTATTAGCACATACACGATTTCCCAAAAAAGCAAAAGACTTCATTATTATCAACATTGTTTGTTTATTCTATTACATAGTATCTTATACACGTTTTCCTATAAAAAGTAAATAAAAATTGATCTGAATAGGAGTAAAAACGCTTGACATTCCAAAATAGGATCTTCATGTTTTTATTCCTTAAATCGGAGTAATATTTGCCAAGTTTGAAAAAAAACTTGACCGAAACAGCCATGTTAAGGCCTGATGATGCCAAACTTGGTAGAAATTACTCCTACTTAGGAATAAAAAACATGACATTTATGTTTTAGAATTTAAAAACTTTTTTACCCCTATTTAGGGAATTCCCGAGAAGTAAAAGACTTAATTATTACTCAACAATTGTAAACAATGTTGAATGATAGAGAAAAATTTGGGTAATAGTTGTGGTTTTCTTTGGTCCGAATTGAATATTTTATGTTTAGGCTAGTAAATTATCTGGACCATAAGAAAATCGGACCAATAATGATTTTTTGAGTTGGTTGGGTTGGGTTTCTCCACCCCACTTCTACAATTTGTTATGATCCACTCCTTCCCACTTCTGAATGTGTTGATTTGCTTTCTTAGCCTACATTTCAACAAGTAGTATACATTAATAATACAAATTAATAAAGGAATATATCAAAACCCGCAATAACAACAAAAATACAATACTCCGTAATATTAATGACAGTACTATTGCTACTATCGCTAATAGTAATAGTAATGTTAATATTTAGGAGTGCTTGCATTCAAGTAAAAATAGATCAACAATAAGTTCATTTTATTTGGGTTCATAATGTTTTAAAGATATTTGGGAAGCTAAATTTGTACAATTTGGAGCATTTTGGGATTCGAGTTGCTAGGATTTCTCTAAATAATGCAATGGGCGAGATAGGAGCTTGGGTGCACTTTGCTCAAGCTATATGAGCATAAGAGTTTTTTTTTCTTTCTGTCCTTAGTATTTTTATATTTTACTAGCTTAGTTGCATGTCAAATTTTATTTCTTCATCGGCTATACTATTTCATTACTTCTAACAAAAGAAATAATAACAAATATATATGTGACCAGAATAAGCTTGTGGACAAAAATATGCTTTAGTGACTATCATAGTAACTTTAGTAATCATAATTGTGTTTAACTTTATCACTACAGTGTCTATGCATTGTAACTATAGTAATATTTTTATCAATAAGTTATACTATTTTCGTTCCAAATTGTTTTGCGAAGTCAACATTTTTTTGTCAAACAATGTTAAAGTTAAATCCTCCGTATCGATAATAATTAATTCAATTTTAATAATTCAAATTTACATATTCTAAAACTACATAAAAATATACAAAGTTGCAAAATCCAAATTAAAATTTAATTAAGAATTGATATCCTAATTAAGTGAATAAAATAGCTATGTTTGACTCAAAAAATTCAATTTTGCAACTCGATTTGGGACGGAAGAAGTACTTCAGTAATATTTAAAGGTAATTCTCTTAATAAATTCAAACCTTTAAAAAACATGGTAATAATAAAAGTAGTAATAATAATAATAATATTTTTTGATCATATAATATTATAATAATAATATTAATATTCACAAAAGTAGTTGGAATATTAATGGCAATGGTGGAGATTTTGATGATGAGTGAAACCATGCATTTGTAAAGGGTTCTTTACCTCTTTTTCCCAATCACATCGAAGTGTGATCAAACACAATATTAGAGTTTGCAGTGCAGTTCCACCAAAGATCATTCCAGCCCATATGCCCTGCAGTGTTCATTAAGCTCTACTTTAACTTATTCAGAAAAATTACACACGCTCAATTACACGCGAAGTACATACATAGTACAGACTTTAAAGTTATATTAACTCTTGAAATTTGAACAATAAAAATTATACTAATAAAAGAAGAATTCAAAAATTAACTCTTAATAATTAAAATTTACACTTTCAAAACTACATTAAAATGTCTTCAAAATTGCAAAATTCAAATTAAAATTTTATTAAGAATTGATATCTTAATTAAGTAAAAAAATGATTATGTTTGATCCTGAAAGTCAATTTTGCTACTCAATTTGAGACGGAGGGAGTACTATCGTATATTTGAGGATTGATGCTTACCATGACGCCTTGGTGAAACACCCATCCCATTATAATGCCAAGAGGGAGTCCGAGTAAATAGTAGCATCCAAGGTTTATGTAAGCTACATATGCTTGCCATCCAGATCCAATAGCAACCCCTACAAGGTTTTTAAGTATCTATTCATAAGAAATCATAAGCGTAGCTAGGGTGCAATAATCCAAATTTAGTAAAATCCTTCAATTATAAAATGTTATATAAAAAAATCTGTATACAGGTCCAACTCAAATTTAATAAAATCTGTATTATATATTTGAATATTATGTACTGTAAAAAGTTAAATAAAAATCTCTCTACTCAGCATCCTAATAATTTTTTGCTACCCTCAGCAAAACAACACGTTAAGCCATAAATATTTACAAGGAAAACATACTTCATACTCGGTGATTGATTTAGGGGGTGTTTGAATCCTCTTTTTAAAACTGTTTCTGCACCTTTAGGGAGCAGAATCAAATATTAGAGTGTTTGAGTAAAAGTGCAGAAGTACTTCTGGATGCTCCAAATTACTCATATAAGCAGTTCCTCAGAAGATGAGGGAGATCAGCTTCTGGAAAACTGATTATGATTCTACTGCGTTTTAAAAAGAAGCAGAAGCAGAATGGGTTTCAAACACCCCTTAAGCGGTTTGGTAATTATTATTTTCGGATTATCACCCAACTTTTTGTCAAATGTGTGTCCTTTGATTTTGCTTGGAAATTGGATGATAATCAAAACGATTGAGGTTGAAGTATCTTTGCTAGCTGATGGGTTAAAATTGATGAAAAATGATTAATTTAGCTATTTTTCATAAAATTATATTCTTATTTTATTAATAAAAAATATTACGTTATATCATATATTTAAAATATTTTTTTCATAATTAAGCATATTTAGTCAATTCAGGCGCTTCAGTCATAATTTCACCAGTTTTAACCGACTTGACTGATTCAGTGTACGTCACTAAATAGACTCTTATATTTTATTAACAACCTGATAGAATTGGTTGAATGCTATTGAGCAGAATAGTGAAAGCTAAGAGAATTGAGAGGTGGCTGACAGCTTCTAGGACAGGTTCGCTCGATGTAAAAATTAGGGCCAACTTGTCGTCAAAGATCAGGATTAGCACCCAAAAGATCAACCCAATGATAGTTGAATGTACCACTGATACCATTGCCGCAAATTTAGCTCCTTTTCCACTCCCAGCTCCCAACTCATTTGCCACCCTCACTCTGTACAATACTAAGCATCAGTGTACATATACGGCACTAAAAACAAATATGGAGTATTATTTTGAATGAGTAGCGTTCTCATCACGCCAGCCTGACGGCGCTTATCGGTGAACTTTTTTGGGGAATTTTTTTAAACATGTGTTTCATCAAGTTTAGATTATTTCCAAAAAATTTCAGCTTAAAATTCAACCGGGAAGTCAGTTAAATAAAATATTGAAACATAGTGTGCTTTATGTATATAAATAATGGGCAGTATGTTTCAACAATTTATTTAACTGACTTTCTGAATGAATTTTAAGCTTACATTTTGTGGAGTTACTCTACACTTGATGAAGAGCATGCTAAAAAAGATTCATAAATTTTTTTTTACCTGAAAGAGCCCCAAATAACCTCGGTCTGACCGTTGTTCCCGTCAGACCGGCCTGATATGGATTGTCCTCTATTATCAATTTCGTCTAACACTAGCAATAGTTGTGATATAATCGAGGAAATGCTAATTAAATATTTTGGCGTCTGAGGTGATACAAGTTTGAATGTAATAAAAATACGGAACTTTATTTAAATACTTTCCAGATAAATCTTATGGGTAAAACAAACTAAAGTTACTATGAACAGGGACGGTCCTGATACCGGGGCAGGTTGGGCGGTTGCCCAGGACCCACCAAGAAGAGGGTTTCATAAATTATTTAGGGAGTGTTTGCAACTGCTTCTACTTAAAAAAACACTTTTGGAGTGATTGGGAAAAGTGATAAGTAGTAAAAGTTTATAGTGTTTGAAAAAAAGTGATTTTGAAAAGTAAAAGTTGGTAGTGTTTGGTAAAATAAGTGTTTTTTTGTGTAACAGAAAAGGGAAAAACACTTTTCACACGCAAGCCGAGAAAGTAAAAATTGGTAGTGTTTGGTAAACAAGTGTTTTTTTAAACCAAAAACTGAGAAGTGCTTTTTAAGCTATTGCAAACACTCCTTTAGTAGTGGTAGTAGTATATATATATATGCGCACACACACATAGTGTTGTTCACTTAGGCCTGCTTGATCGGGAGTTTTGTACAACCAAGCCCATTTGAGGTTCTTCTGGATGAAATTGTTTGGTGAAAGTTTGTTAGCATGTTTTTCATTTAGTGTAGATCGATAAGGCTTACAAAATTTAGGCTTAAAATTCAATTTGGAAGTGTGCTAAATAAATTATTGAAAAAAAGTGTGCTTTGTAATTTTTTTTTACTCCAGGGGGCGTCTGGGGGAGGGGGGCTGGGGGGTCTGGAGTAATTGGGGCTGAAACTCACTTTATTGAGTTTCGAACCCGAGGCCTCCCGTAAGGGAGAGTGAGTCAGTGACCAGTTAGGCTTGACCGCTTCCTCAAAAGTGTGTTTTATATATGCTTTAATTACGTCCTATCTTTCTGTTGATCGGGCAAATTGGGAGGCCCCGCTTTTACCTTGGATCACACACCACCTGAAGGCAACGAGCAATAGTCTTCTTTTCGGGGTGACCTGCTAGTCTCTATGGAAGGCTAGAAATGAAGCTATACTTTCGGATACCCGCACCACCCCCAGTCCCTTGCCCAACGTATCAAACATTGGGCGGAGTCTATTGAGGAGGCTTTGATACGTGACCAATCCACACATACCAGTCTACCAACTAAAATGATGGTGGATGTCTCTTGGCCGTTGCCGCCGCCCACATGGGTTGCTCTAAATTCTGACGAGTCGGTTATTCCTGAGACCGGACGAGCAGCTGCAGGAGGGTTGTTTCGTGATTATGATGGTCGATGCTTAGCAGCGTACTCGATGAACTTGGGATTTTGCTCGATAACCAGAGCCGAATTGAGAATTGCTATGCAAGGATTATAATTTGCTTGGGAATTTGGATACCGCCAGGTACGAGTGCAGCTAGAGTCGCAAGCAGTTATTCAACTTTTGTTGGCAGAAGGTGAGCATGCACACCAATATTCTTATGAGGTCGCACAGTTTGGCGAGCTTTTGAATCAAGATTGGATTATCAGAGTTAAGCATATTTACCGAGAAGGTAACCGGGCAGCAGACTTTTTAGCTAGCCTAGGCCATAGATTACCTATTGGTGTTCATTCTATTTCTAATGCTGATTCTAGATTATCATTGCACATTTTGTATGATGTACTTGGGATATCCGAGTCTCGTTTGATCATTAATGACAGATAGGAGCTATTGCTCCTATGTTTCTACAAAAAAAAGCACAGTGTTTTTCAATAACATACTACCTCCGTCCCGTTGGAATGTTCCCGTTCGGTTTACGATGCTTGACTCACGATAAAGCAACTCGATCCCTGTTCACACTCCGCTTATTTTTAGTAAATAAAATTTACATATTCAGAAATTCAGAAACTACATTAAAACCGCTACAAAACCTGATCAAGAAAAGTTCAATTTGATAAAAATTTGATATATAAAGTAAAAGATTAGGAGTGACCTAAATTGACCAATGAATAGTGAACGGGAACATTCCAACGGGACGGAGGGAGTATTTAACTAACTTTCCAATTGAATTCGAAACTGAAAATTTTGTGCAAATAATCTAATCTTTATGAAGAACATCCTTGCAAAATTTAATCAAAAAATTCGACTGGGAAGCTTCTCAAATGCACTTGTCTGTATGGGACATCTTATCAGGCATGTCTGACCAGATCATTTCCCTATACTCTAATACTCCGTAAAAGTTATCCCACAATCCTCATGTCCGTAGACTTAGCCACAACTTCAGAGCCACACACAAAACACGACCAGATGAGTTTCTACCTTCCTAGCTCACAGAAGTCAAGAATTAAAAATTAATAGTATTATTGACAATTTTGCTTCTAAGAATGTCTAAAAAATTGTTTTGTATGGCTTATGATACCGAGTAATTCTATGGACAAAAATGTTTACTTGTATAACGAATTTTATTTTTGATAATGAAACTTTTGCAATACATTCTTACATTATACTTCAGTACTAGTATATAATTAGGGGTCTATTTTTTGTCTTTTGTCCCGGGCTTATAAATTGTCAAGACCGGCCTTGACTAAAACGCCTCGATTGCTACAACGTAAAACTACTTTTATTTGTTTTACCCAATGCGACCCTCAGATCACGACGTTCCCTCCCCGTAGAGCAAATAACCTCCATGGCCCTCGGTCCTCTACCCGGTCGAGTATAAAAAACTTAGAAATTTTATGTTTTTGTGGTATGTTATTTTAACGATTAACTTTATTAGAATCTGGTTCAGTGGTCGTGCAAAAAAAGAGAATCTGGTTCAGTGGACAAACTGGACACGTAATTAACTAATGTGAAGGATATATGTAGAATTTGAATTTCTTAGCTAGACTATCATGTAAACACACACAAGGAGTATTATGTGTGAAAGAGAAGAAAAGCCATAAACTGATAAACGTTCATTGATGAGCTTTGAAGCATTTTTCAGAGTAATGTGGATATTCAGTATATTTTGTTGTACGCAAGAAGTACATTTATATGTGATCACATATGTGTAACAGAATCAACTAATCTAACAACTAGTCAAACTAACTAGATGCTTCTAGAATCTTTCTTGGATCCACATGCTTCAGTACCAGCTGATGCATACATGTGCATGTCATGTTTATGTATGCATGAATCACTTTTTGAATGCCAAGACCCCCATCAAGAGGAGAGTACAAATTCTATAAACTCATCTTGGATAATGATAAATGAAAAGAAGCTTTGTCCAAGGGTTTGGTAAGTAAGTCTGCGAGTTGGTGTTGATTGGGAACATAAAGTGTATGAATAATTCCAGCTTGAAACCATTCTTGATAAGTTTGCTTGAGGAACATAAAGTAATTCAGTTTGCTTGAGAACAAACAAAAGCTTAAGTGTGGGGGAATCTGATAAGTTCGTATTACAACACGCATTTGATGCGTGTTGGGATCGGCTTTTGATGGTTTTCCTAGCTTTTAGGTGTCACAAGTCTCAATTTTAGCTCAAGTTATATTTATCCGGCGTTGGTTCGAGTTTTATGTTGTTTGGAGTCAAAATCAGGAAATTAGAGTCCAGCATCGGCGCTTGAGAAGCAATCGGGATGAGTTGATGAGCATTCGAGAGTGATTCGAGAGTTTTGGAGGCAACCGGGAGGTTCACGACGATGAAGAAAAGACCTTTGGATCGACCTTTGAAACAATGGAGAAAAGGCCACGCACGGCCGTGCCCAGCAGCTAGGCACGCCGTGCATGCCTAGAGAAAACCCCAACGAAGAAACAACGAAGGCACGGTCATGCCTGACCAATATATAGGCACGCCATGCATGTGGAAGACACGGTCGTGCCTACCAGGGAGGCACGCCGTGCCTGGAAGCGAAACACGCGAAGTGCTCCGGAGGCACGGTCGTCAGGCACGCCGTGCCTGGTGTCGTACCTGCCTCTAGAAATCCCAGTTCAGCCCGAATTTGTCTATTTTACATAAATAAGGCCTCCATAACCCTATTTTGAGCTGACGGTGCTTAGAGAGAGGCCTAGGGGCGAGTTTCTACGTGTTTTTCCGCTATTTTGTTCAAGACCCTGAGATTATTTGTAAGTTCCTACTTTTTAATTAATGACGACTATTTCTATTCATCCTAATTCTGTTGATTTATCAATTATGAATTGTGAGTAGTTTAATTAGGGATTTGGGATTGATAAAGGGGTTAGTTATGATATATGGATATAGTTTCTTGATGGATTAATGGCATGAATGTCGTGTAATTGGTGTTTTAATAATTTAATTGATATCTTTTGTAACCTAGAATCGTGGCTAGAATTAGAATTGCTTGTAGAATAAATAAACTGAGATGTAGTTTATTTTAAGACACCTTCACACACACTTAGTCGCTTGCTAAGAGATTAGTAGCGGTCAAGGGGCCGTAACCTTGCTCGTCTTGGCAATAATTTGGGATCCTGTCGCATGAGATCGAGATCAACCCGGTCCCCTTAATTATTGTACTCTATGCCTCGAGAGTGGTAAGAACTTAGTAATGATTAGCTAAGCTCAATTAAGTTAATTTCATGTAATTAAGCCTGATCTGTCACAAATCTGGTTACCCCGGAACAAATCCTTGTTCCCTTCGTCATTAATTAGAGAGAAACAAAGCTATTTATTCGTTTAATCGTATTTTAATTTTCCAATCAGTCAAATTTTAATTCGTTGAATTTAGTTAATTCTTAATTCCCTTTTGCCCGTCCCTATGGAGACGATACTCGTACTTCAACCCTTTACTACAATCATTTTAAGTGCGAGAAAACTCACATCAACAGCAAAGCTAATATCTGGTCGTGTGTTGGTTAAGTATAGTAGCCTTCCTACTAATGATCTGTAAACAGAAGAATCATCTAAGTATTAAGCATCATGAGCACTTAAACGAAGCTTGTTGTCCATAGGGAAAGAAACTGGCTTGCAGTCTTGATAGCCATAATGTGTTACAAGATCTATTGTATACTTCTTTTGGCAGAGGTAGAGACCCTTAGAAGATCTAGCTACTTCTAAGCCCAAAAATGGACAAGACCCAGATCCTTGATCTTAAAATGGTCATTCAAAAACTGCTTGATTAAAGTGATTTGTTGCATATCAGAACTTGCAACAAGGATATCATCAACATATACCAAGAGGATTATGGTGAGATTATCTTTGTGTAAAGTGAATAGTGAGTAGTCCACTCGTGATTGAATGAAACTATAATCCTTTAGAGCACTTAACAGCTTGGAAAACCATTGCCTATTGGCTTGTTCAAGGCCATATAGACTCTTCAATAAGCGACAAACTTTGTTCTTCTGTTTTTGCTCAAAACCTAAAGGAATGGTCATGTAAAGTTCTTCATGGAGATCTCCATGAAGGGATGAAGGTAGTAACACACACATATATATATTTATATAATTTCTATATTAGACCCTAAACTTCCCAAAACATAGATCGAGAATACATGGAAAGAAAATTTCGTTAGTATAAAGGAAAAGTGTACGCTTTTTTGTAAATTCATTTTTCTAAATGAGTTGTGCACAAAATATCCAGTAAAATAGTGGTACTAACCCAGTTCCAGCAAAGAATCCAAGAGGAATCATCACTTCCCAGCCATTAATGCTCATGCTGCAAAAAGTGAACCGGACAACGCATCGACAAAACTTTTTTTTCCCTCCCTCCCAAAAATTAACACCGAACACACCCTAAATGTTTTTGTATGTGACAATTTTCTTACCATACAGACAACGCATCGACAGCAACTTTAGCATTTTTCAAGTTGCCTGTCATCACTATCAGGATTCTGTAGTACCAATTCTCCAGGCTGTACATTAAGATATGCACACCGTATAAAGTTAGCCAATAGCCACAAATAATAGAAATTAATTAACTTCATATTTTGAGTTGTTGACCAATACTCAATTGAAAAAAGAATGTTTATCCAATACGTAGTATATACTACCTCCGTAACATTGGGATGTTCCCATTTGAAAAGTAGGTAGATTAAGAATAGTGAAAGGAGATATGTATTATTAGGGGTATGATGGGAAGATAGTGAAATAATGTGATGGAATGAAGGATAAATCTAAAAAAGTAGGTGTAATAGTGTATTATTTTTAAAATTATTGAGGGTATGATGGGAAGATTTAGAAATGGGAAGATATAAGTGTTATGTCCAAAAATGAAGTGGGAAGATATTTCTGTTATGGAGGTAGTATGATACATCAGTGGCGTATTCAGGGTTGGCAGAGAAGCAGCTGCCCCCACCCAACTCCATATATATACATATATTTAAAAAATTAATTAGACATAAATTTGCGTGCTGAAGATACACAACTTATACTATAATTACTCAAATTGTTACTTAAAGAACAATCTTCTACAGCGGGTAAGGACGTGCATTCACCCATTTTGTTCTAAACTTTAATTTTGCATTCATTATCTTTCTTGTATCCTTAAAGTTTTAATCAAATTTAAAGTGACTTAATATATATTTATACATATTTAGAGTTAAATTATACTTGATTCATTTAGAGTTAATTCATATTGCATTACATTTTACACACTTAATATAAATTCATTCAAAAAAATAAGTAAGAAGAATTTATGAGACAGAGAAAGTAATATGAATTCGCCCCCACTCACTTCAATTCCTAGATACGCCACTGCATATGATTAACTAAGTGTGACTACTTTGCACAAAATAGTGCGACAAACTTAAAAAGAAAAAATAAGTTACACATTTAATCATTGTTAAGTATTTTTATTGTCTGAATATATAGAAAAGTTGTTTAGATATTAGTAAGTTTCTTTTAATTTATTAAGTAAAACATGATGAATGCAATATGATTTGTTTGGATAAGAGTTAATTTAGAGCATACATTGAATTCACTCCTAAAGAATTAACCCCCTAAAGAGGTAATGCATGTTTCCAAACGTTTTTGAAGATAAACTTGGGTTCTCCTCAAACATAATTCATATAGTGAAGCAAATTTAAAATATTTAATTAACGTTGATCGCAAATACAGAATTTTCACGATACAACTAAATTGAGAAATGGTCCCAGATAAGAGCAAAACATGGCCCGTATGCCCAAATAGAAGCTCTTCCTTTTAATTGATAAAATAGGAGTATTTTTAATGTGTCAGGACATATTTGCCCCTCTATCATTTAATGTATCGATCTGTTTTCTTGAATAGAAGATCCATCCTTATCTCCTCGATCTGCTCCCTCAGCTCTCTCTTGTTCAAATCACAGAATTTGATATGTCCATCTCTCTCCTATTCAAATCACGCATGGAAAATAGCTTCCGTAGCAGCTACGGGTGAACAAAAAAACCGAAAAACCGAAACCGACCGAAACCGAACCGACCAAAACCGAAACTGACTCAAACCGATTAAACATTGGCGGTTCGGTTTACGGTTTCACCTTTGGGGTTAAAAAACTGACCGAACCGAAACCGACCGGCAAAAACCGACAAAAACATGCTAAAACTAACCGAAACCGACACGAACCGACTGATATTAACCGAACCGAAACCGAACCGAAACTGACTCAAGTAGTGCGGTTCGGTTTACGGTTTCACATTTTCAAAAAAAAAAACCGACCAAACCGAAAACCGACCAAACCGAACCGACAAACACCCCTAATAGCAGCAACTCCGGGAGCATTCACAAGATCAGATCTGCTCCCTCTCTCTCCTATTCAACTCATAAGAGAAAGCATGGGAGCAAGGTTTTGGTAGCAGCAATTCAGGAGCATGGTGCGGCACAAATGTAAGAGCTGAATGAGGTGAGGTGACGGATGCACGCAGCGATTGTCGGCGATTGTGCGGCGGCTGTCGGCGATTGTGAGGCCATTGAGCCTTCTTCTTTCTTTTCTTCTTCTCCTCATTTTCCTTTTTCTTCTGCTCCTTCCTCTCCCATCTCCTCTGTTTTTCTTTTTTTCTTGAATTTT
Source organism: Cuscuta epithymum (assembly GCA_945859915.1). NCBI lineage: Eukaryota > Viridiplantae > Streptophyta > Magnoliopsida > Solanales > Convolvulaceae > Cuscuta > Cuscuta epithymum. Next base: position 2,923,023 of record CAMAPF010000017.1, on the reverse strand, counting down.
AGTTATTTTCCATTATTATCTTTGGGACAATTACCTTAAGCAAAAAAAAACTCTTAGGATTGAATAATTGTGATTGAAATTTTTAGATCTGTCTTTAGTATTTAATTTTGATTCACATATTTTTTCACACTACAATGATTTTTCTTCATCATTTACAAATTGGTTTTTTCACTTAAAAAATTAATGCCATTTTAATTATGAAGATGGCAATGTTAATAGCTCTTTTGGAATGTTGTAATTTTAATGTCATGTTTTCAATACCAAAATGCCATATTTATGGGACTAATTTTATGAAGATGGAAATATCATTTCTAATGACATGTTTGGGAATGCCATATTTTTGTATTGTGAATGCCATGTTTTTACATGAAAATGTCATTACTATTTTAAGATGGCATGACTATTTTAACATGACATTAATCATTAAGTTATTTTTAATATCTAGCACAAAATTGTTCCAGGAGGTGGCAGAAGATGGCAGCAGTGGATGTCACGGTGTACCAAATGAAACACAAGCAGAGGTCGACGGTGGCAACCTCATCGGAGCATGGCGGTGGCTGCTTTGACGGACTCACTCCACAACCACATGCTCCCCGGACGGCTGCAGCAGACTCGCCGGACGGTAGTGGCAGATTGGTTGTGCGGCTGCTGCACATAGGAATGGAGGGAGGAAGGGGTTTTGTTTGATTTTGAGTTGCTTTTCTATTTTTTTAACTGTAATAAATGTTGAACTTCATTAAGGGTATTATAGTCAAGTCATTACACTTTTACTCATATTAAACATTGAACTCCTATTGATGCACACATTCAATGTTTTAACCCAATTAAATTTACAAAAAACTAGAATCATTTCTAATAGTTTTAAAATTAATATGTCAAGTTTATTTTTTACTTAATTATGAGAGAATTCTCTAAATAGGAGTAAAAACGTTTTGAAATTCACAAATAGAACTATCATGTTTTTTATTCCCTGAATAGGAGTAAATTTCTTTCAAGTTTGGCAGATTATTCCTATTCAGGGAATAGATAACACGATAGTCTTATTTTGGAATTTTAAAACATTTTTACTCCGGAATAGTTAGGGCAATTTCTGCTTAATTTATCAAGCGTAGTAGTTCGATATAATCCTTACAAGAATGAGATACTCTGACCTTTCTGTCACATTGAAGATTGTAAATTCTTTAGTAAATATTTTGTTGGTGAGGTTTAATTTGTGTAGAGAGAAAAGAATAGTAAAACTAGAAATTAATTAAAGAAAATCATACTGGAAAATGATAAAGTTTTAGTACAATAAAAAAGAACTTGTATAAGTTCAATCAAGCAAAAATCCGGCCACTTCAACCATAATTCCATTAGAGATGGCAATTCTGACCGATCTGATGGATACCTGCACCGAACCGCCCCGGTCAAAACGGAGAAAACCGCATTGACCAGGTAACGGGTACGGGGCGGGGAATACCCGTTTTGTTTTTACAGGTAATGGGGCGGTTATGGTTTTATACATGCCCGCCCCATTACCTGTCCCGTTTATTTTTAATTATATTTTTATTACATTCTTATGTATTATTTGTCTCACAACTATTAAAAGATGATATTTTTCTATTTTCATTGTGTATATATGAATTATAGATTTACTAACTATAGCGTATGAATGAATGTTTATAATAGATCTTAATAGTCTTGTGTTTGATTATTTTCAGATTTTTCGTGATTAATTATTTTTCAGATTAAATATTTTTTAAGTGGTGTACGTCTGGGTCTAGAGTCGTCTAAGAGATGTCATTTTCTCCTTTGAAAATATTATTTTTATATTAAAATATAAAGGACTCATTTAATAAAGCGATTACCCGCGGTTACCCGCGGTTATGGTTTGGATAAAAATTACCTGTTGGGTAATGAGGCGGTTATGGGGTGGGGGAATTACTAAACGGGGCGGGTACGGTTATATGTAAAATCGTCCCCGATCCGCCCCGTTGCCATCCCTAAATTCCATCAATTTCATGAAATTCAAGTGATTCTAATTTTATCAGAGGCTCTTAGTCACTTTTTAATAGCTACGATTAAATTCAAATCTAAGATGATTAATAAAGTAACCCACACTAACTTTAGTCATATTTTGTTTTATATTTTATTCTGATAATATTTTTCTCTAATTATTTTGATTTAATATTTGTCTTATTGTCTTAATAATAAAAATATTGATTTCGAAAAAGAGAGCAAATCAGCATACCAGAGCATAACTCCAGAAGAAACAGAGAGTTTAAAGAAATCCCAAAGGCCAAAGAAAGCTTGGACGGAGAAACCGGACCATGTGAGGGGGCATCCGCCGCAGACGGTGTAGCCAAACAAACCACATAAGATAATGAACCAAGAGAAGTTCAAGGTCATGATGATGGCTACGATTCCAAGCCTAAACCGGTACACAATCAACCAGCTCACCAGACAATGCACAATCAACGCCACCAAATTCACCCAAGCAATCACCGAATTCTTCAGTTGGCTCTGCAAGAACCTCTGCACCGGGAAATGTAACCCGAAGCAGAAGTGCAGCGGAATGAAAGCCATCACCACCACGCCCGAAAGCTCCGACACGTCGTCAGGCTGCCCCAAAAGCTTCAGCAACGGCGTCGCGTATATGAACAGCGGCATCATCACAACGCAACATATTATCATAACCACCCATGCCCGTTGCATATATACTCCCAACATGCTGTACTTCTTCGCCCCGAATGCTTGCCCGCATAGCGTTTCCAGAGCGCTAGCCAATCCCAACTAATTTCAAAATAAACGAGGAAAGTTATATAGCACTTTATTACTTCATATTTCGAAATAAAGCAACCACTTATTACCATCAGGCCGTAGTCAAAGCCCACGATGACATTACTGCCGATGGACATGGCCGCAAATTCCAAATCGCCGAGATGGCCGGCGAATGCCAGGGTGATGACGAACATGGAATATGAAGCGACTTGGGTGAAGATGGCGGGGCCCACAATGTGCCATAGCTTCTTTGATTCGATCCAAAACCTCTGTGTCAGTTGTTGTTCGTATATATGAGGATCGCTATTTTGGCTTTGGATGTCGGAGGATAATAACGGCACCTGATCTCCGTTATCGCAAGACATTTTATTTTTCCTACTTGAGTACTAAACTATATTAATCTATAGCTCTTAGATTCAGAAGCAAACGACATTGAGGCGTAGGAGGGGATGGGTGGAAGACCTATACTTTATTTAAAGTTGGTAGACAACGATTTTCATGAGAAGGATTTTGTGGAATAATGATTGATTCAAATTTCAAACAACAAACAAAAGAGATATCTACCTCGATGGTGTGAAATAATTGATTCAAAACAAAAAATGTGTTATCAGTCGCCAATGTGTGGTTGATCTTATGGTGAGCTATAAAATGTCTCAAACTTCTACTCAAGCCTTTGTTAATATAATTTGGTGTTTAGTGCACCAAACTCCCTCGTAAAATACTTCCTCCGTTCCTTTTTAATTGCAACAGTCAACATTTCACGTTTGTCAACGCACAAGTTTGACCATTAATATCTTTCATTCCTTATTTGTAAAAAATTTAAAAAAATCATATTTTGAAAATTTAGAATGAGAAGAATTTAACAATATTTTTTAAAAATTTAATTTATAATACATTAATTAATAAAATATAGTCAAAATAGAATATGTGAATAGTGCAAAAAGTCCAACGTTGCAATTAAAAGAGAACGGAGGTAGTATAAATTAAAGTCAGGGCGTGCGATTTATGTGATTTAAAAAAAAGCGTCAAACAATTGTCGTTAATAATTCGCAAAACCTCTTTTATGAACAAATTTAATTGTCAAACAAATGAAAGATGACTAGAGTTTTTGATAATTTAGAAATCTTGAATAAGTTACTTACATATTCAATCATATTATTAAGAAAAGTGACTTCAAAATTATAAAATTTGTTTTTAGAAGGAATTTTGCGCATGAACAACTAATAACACAAGAGAGTTTGACGCACTTTTTAAATCATAGGAGGTTAATGTGCTGGATTTACATATATCATAGGGGTTTGATGCGTTAAACGCATTTCTCTTGGTTTCTTTCATTCACTCTTTCTTTTTTATTCTAATTCTCTCCACAAAATATCAACCACCGCCCATCAAGTCTTCCTCATCCGCCATTGGCGGTCAGCCGTCATCCACAAAACCGCAACTTTTGTAATTCCTGGTTAGCTGGTAATCTGAACTCTGCCTAACACCTAAAGTGTGTCGCTCTTCACCCGTGATTTCTTCAATCTGAGCGCCACTCATCGCCCACAGCCAAAGTTTCCCTAGCCGCCGTACGTCCATGTCTTCCTTAACCGCCGCCCGCCCTAAGAAAATAATCGGGAAGAATGGAAGAAAGAAAGGAAGAAAAGCGGAAAAGAAAGAAATTGGGGAATGGGAAAGAAAGTGCACGGAAAGAAGAAGAAAGAAATAAAGAAACACCGGTTGCTGCAACTCCAAGGATCGGAAGAAGTTAGGGGAAAGAAAGGAGGGAAAGAAAAAAGAAAGAGAAAAAAAGGCATAGAAAAAGGCAAAAATTAAAATTATTGTCACATGGGCATTCAGGTGAGCTCTGAGACGGAACTAAGGGGGGCGCGATATTTCGCCCCCATTAATATTTAGTTTTCAAAATTAATACATAGGCTCACATAATATAATACTTAATTTGAGATTTAAGAGAAGTAGAATCTAAAATAATTTACATAATTTAAACAAATAAACAATAGAACTCATTGTTTAAGACTTAGGATGCCTAAAAATTCTTAGTTTTGTAATGTTTAATTATCTTTATTAGATAATTAGTACTCGGTTTTGTAAGATATCAAACGATATTGAATATCAGATGCGGTAGTTATTAAAAAATAGTATAAATGTTGGTTGACATTAAATTACACACTTCATTTACCTCTTACTTTCTAAAAACAATTTGTTGAATAGATAATACTTTAACTTATTTTAGCATTAATACAAATATAATATGCACCATATACAATGAATTAACATTACTACGTATCATATTATTCTAAATATCATAATTTCATATTTACTACTGTAATAATAAGAAAACTCATCGTGACCCACAAATACCCTCCTTGGTAGACAAAAATATCAATTCAAAAACCAATTCTTTATTCTGTTAAGATTCATGTTGTTAAACAAGACATGAGTTGTTTAAAAAGCATTGGTTGATGTGTACCTTTAATTTAAACCTCTTTACCTTCAAATAATATCATAAAATGTTATACTACGTATATCTTTTCTTATTTTCAAATAATTTTCCTTTGACTTGTCATTTCTTAAGGTTTAATGTATTAATACTTTTTTCTAGAGCACTTATGTAGTACTCCATATGTACTAAAGGAACTTTTTGAATAAAAATTAGCCGCAGAACCTTACACTAGCAGAAAAAAATCGCCCCGCTACACTAGCGAATTTTTTTCCGTCCCGCTTACTAGCGATTTTTTTCACTCCCTACACCAATGAAAAAATATTTGTCCCCGTTGATTCGAAATCCTATATCCATCCCTGGGTCAGCTATTACCAGCAACATCTGTTAAAATTGAGTGTTTTAAAACTTTGTGGTCTTAATTGATTCACCTATAACTACAAGACTTATTTCACAGTTTTCACAACAACAAAAAATCAGAAAAATGAACTTCACAGTCAGAAAAATAGAATGATAGGAGGAAGAAGAAGAATAAAAAGAAACCTCACCAAATGGCCGCGTGCGTGCGGTGGAGTCAGCGGCGGCGGTGGCTGAGGATAAAGTCGATATGGCATATCACATATGAACTATGCGATGAAGTTGATCGATGTGCGGGGAAGAAGAAATCGAGAAGGGGAGAGAGACGATAATGCGTTACAGAGAGAGATCCAAGTCTCATTTCTTAATTTCCTATACAAAGTTCATTATTGTGGTAATAATCTCACCTTACGATTTAATTCTTTATCTACAAATTTCTTTTGAATGCAAATATTTATCGAACTACATACGTAGTATATGTGTATATGATTTGTTTCAAATAGAAAATATTCTTTTAAGTGAAAAACAAAAAGTAATAAAACATGCTTTTTATAACTCGCCGATCCTAATTTGGGCATAATTAAGCCAACGACGATTACCGCAGACCTCTCATCACTCATTCCTAATGCAAAAGTCTTACAACATAAAATAAAATAAAAACAATACACAACTGTCTTAGCATGGAAATTAAAATGCAAAAAAGCAAAAAAATAGACACCATAACTAGTCCACTTGAGAAGAATCTGGAGGAGGTCGTGTTATTGGTGCCACTCTAATTGATCCTCCGTTGTAAAAATCACTGATGGGCGCACTAGACCCTTATGACTGTTTTAAAACAAAATACTTTTCCCTATATAAGTTACTGTTGGGAACACGGGACCCTCTTGCGTTGCCACTGTTGTCATTTGAACTCATCGTGTTTAACAACTTACCATGAGGAGTTGCCTATTATCTAGGTGGGTCAAGATAAACTCGAAACCATAAAGTGCCTCAGTTAGGGACAATGTGTGCTCTAACAGCTTTAAACATTGTTGTTTTATTTAAATGTCCCCCGGCATTTACCCCACTGATTTTGGTGGTTGGCCTTCCGGGACAAAAAAAAATATCATTGCAGATAATATATGTGCATTGTTCTATTCACCCGAAAAGAAGTCTCACGCTCGTAGTGTTTTTGTTTGGTTTGAGGCTAAAGTATTCTTGATTGTTTGGATATGGTCTGTACTTTTGCAGGAAATAGTGAAATTCATGAGATCATGAAAAAAAATCCCTTCACTTTCTAATGTCGAGGTAACTATTGTTTTTTATGGTGCACAAAAAGTTTCAACTTTTAACTTTTTAAGTCCAAGTCCTAGGATGGGGTTGTGGGTTTTGGAGGAGGAATAAAGCGAAAAGATAAATTGAGCCACAACCTAAAGTGATGAAACAACTTAACGTTTCCACCCCTCTTCTTAAAGTGGATCACAAGGTATGAATTCTCAACTTACAATGTTATTTTCTCTCTCTCATAGTATTTAGAATTTAGATTTGTTATTCCTGACATTCTGGCTTTAGGAAAGGTTTTTTAAGAATCATATTATTTCTTTGATAACTATTTATTATGTTATTAGAAGATTTGTTTTTTTGTATGTATTTAAAGATGAGAAGTTAGAGCAGTGTCGTCAAATGATTACTTTGTGACCACTTTTTTGTATAGATGAGACATATGTTTGACAATTAAGTATGGAGATTTTATTTATGTACGAGGATGATTATTATATAGTGTCAATTAACTTACTCTAGTTGTTATATGTAAAAGATTATTAATGTTGATCGTGGAATTTATTCGAAGATTGGAAGTTTGGTATATGGTGTTGACTGTACAAGTATTGAATTTATTTCATACAAAAATAATCAATTACAAAATATGATATTGATTGATATTATAAAATTTTGAAAAACTCGTATATATGTATGTCACTATTCAACACATAATGATGCTGATAAATTACATTAAAATTAACGACAGTTAAATATCTTGTCGCTTTGATATGACAATGAAGAATTATGTTGTCGTTAAAATGTAATGGCGAATGAATATCTTGTTGTTAATAAGTAACGATGAGTCGATGACATCTAGTGTCGTCGTTAATTATTAACGATGAACTTTGTCATTAAAACCAATAGCGGCAGAACTTATAGCGACCACTCGATGACGTAAAAAAGATCATTAAAAGCTTTAATGACAAATTTTCGGGCCTAAACGATCATATTTTTCATGGAATGATAGTGAGAGAAGATCATAATATTTATTATGGGTAATAGTTGTGGTTTTCTTTGATCCGAATTGAATATTTTATTTTTAGGCCCGTAACTTATCTGGACCGTAAGAAAATCGGACCAATAATGATTTTTTGAGTTGGTTGGGTTGGGTTGCCCCACCCCAAATTTAGGCAGACTTTCATTGTAATATCATGTGACAACGGTAATTCCATGCACCGAACTTTTACAATTTGTTGTGACCCACTTCTTCCCACTTTTGAATGTGTTGATTTGCTTTCTTAGCCTACATTTCAACAAGTAGTATCGATTAATAATACAAAATAATAAAGGAATATATCAAACCCACAATAACAACAACAATACAATACTCCATAGTATTAATGACAACACTATTGCTACTATCACTAATAGTAATAGTAATCTTAATAGTAGTAATAATGATAGTAATACTTAGGAGTGCTTGCAGTGGCGGACCCAGAAAAACAGAGTCACGGGGTCCCTATCTAAATGTAATTCTAATTAATACTCCCTCCGTCCCTATTATATCTTCCAAATGGGTTTGGCACGGAGTTTAAGATAGTGGGTATTGTGTGGTGGAGAGTTGTGCAGAGGAGAGAGAAATGTGTAAGAATTGTTGTGAACCACAAATTCCGGCCAAAAAAGGAAAGTGGAAGTTTTAATTGGGACGGACGAAAAAGGAAAGTTGGAAGTTTATTTAGGGACGGAGGGAGTATATAATTAAACAAATAAGATGGTAAAAAAATGCAGCATCGATCTTAAAAGGGACACGACATGGTAAACAAAATGTAGCATGTGAAAGCCATATTCCCAAAACACATCACCAACAACTTCCCACTCATTCTTAAACAAATAACATGATAAACAAAATGCAACATTATATTTTTGGCAGTAGTGTATTTAAAACATTAATGTTCATCAAACCAGCTTGAAACAAATCTACGTCTTTTGCCGCCAATTACCTTAAAAGGGAAATCATGATCCCGAAGGTGAAATGCCCCTTTTTGAATCTAACTGCTGGGTACCACGTCTTGAACATTAGGATGACAATCAAGATTTTTTTTATCAATCTAGGATCAACTTCTAAAGATTCAAAATCAACATGTTGTTTATGTAAATTATAAGCCAAATTAGTTTCACTTTCATCAATCACTTGATCTAATTCTTTTTTTATTAATGACAAATCATTTGAATTAACATCTTAACTACTCCCGATACTCCAAATTTTTTTAAATGTGGGTACACTATTAAAATAATTTTTCACCCTAAATCATAAAATATTGAAAAAAGAATCATACATACACAAATTTAATAATGAGAACATACTCTAAATAGCACTAAAACATGGATAAAATTCATAAATATCAAAATCAATGTTTTATTCCCAAAATAGGACTCATTCACTCCTAATTTTGGAAAATATAGTCAAGTTTTTATTTTAATAGGACTAAATAAATCTCATTTGAAAATAAAACATATTTCGTCCTGTTTTTGAACTTTGTATATGTTTTAGTTGTATTCTATTTAATAATTTAATCTTAACATTCAAATAAATTTTAATAATTAATCCCAAAATGAATTATGCAAAGGTTAAAATTCAATAAAAGTAAAAAATGAACAAAGAACTAAGCAGGGGATTATTTTCAAAAAAAAAACTAAGCAGGGGATTCATTAGGAATTCAAATTCAATACGGATGGTTTAATTTAAAGTATAAGTTCAAAGAAATTAATATGCAAAAAGATTAAATTTAAATGAATTATGCAAAAAGACAAAAAGGGAGTTTTAAAGTATAAATTTAAATAAATTAATGTGCAAAAAGATTAAATTTAAATGAATTATGCAAATTAAAAAGACTAAAAGGGAGAGGAGCCTTGCAGGGAATCGAACCCTACACCCCCGCATCAGGAGAAAGATTTTTCCCCTAGCATTCACCCGTTCCGCTGCATAAGTCAATGTGTTCTAACGGCGCTATTCGTATAAATATACAGATACTAATTAATTTATATAAAATACTAATAATATATAGGTATTGTTTTGGAAGTCCACGGGGTCCCGGGACCCCGTGGGACCCTTAGTGGGTCCGCCATTGAGTGCTTGCATTCAAGCAAAAACAATAGATCAACAATAAGTTCATTTTATTCCGGTTCATAATATTTTCAAGAAATTTGAGAAATTAAATTTGTACACTTTGGAGCATTTTGGGATTCAAGTTGCTAGGATTTCTCTAAATAATGCAATGGGCGAGAAAGGAGGTTGGGTGCACTTTGCTTAAGCTATACTCCCTCCGTAACTTTAAAATCTTCCCATTTGAAAAGTAGGTCGATTAAGAATAGTGAAAGAGGATATAAATTATTGAGGGTATGATGGGAAGATAGTGGAATAGTGTGATGAAAGTTAGGATAAATCCAAAAAAAGTAGTTGTAATAGAGTATTATTTTCAAAATTATTGAGGGTATGATGGGAAGATATAGAAATAGGAAGATTTTTTAGTTACGGACAAAAAAGGAAAGTGAGAAGATTTTTAAGTTACGGAGGGAGTATGAGCATAAGAGTTTTTTTTCCTGTCAGTGTTTTTATATTTTACTAGCTTAGTTGCATATCTAATTTTCTTTCTTCATCAGCGTTTATACTATTTCATTACTTTTAACAAACGAAATAATAACAAATATGTGCTCAGAATAAAGCTAGTGGGCAAAAATATGCTTTAGTGATTATCAGAGTAACTTTAGTAAGCATGATTATGTTTAACTTTACCACTATAGTGTCTATGAATTGCAACTATACTATTATTTTATCCATATATAAGTTATACTACCTCCGTCCCAATTTGTTTTGCAAAGTCAACATTTTTTTTGTCAACCAATGTTAAAGTTAAATCCTCCTTATTGATAATTAATTCAATTTTAATAATTAAAATATACACATTCGGAAACTACATTAAAATCTCTACAAAGTTGCAAAATCCAAATTAAAATCTAATTAAGAATTGATATCCTAATTAAGTGAATTAAATGGCTCTGTTGACTCAAAAAAGTCAATTTTGCAACTCGATTTGGGACGCAGGGAGTACTTCAGTAATATTTAAAGAAAATTCTCTTAATAGATTCCAATCTTTAAAAACATGGCAATAATAAATGTAGTAATAATAATCATATTAATAATCACAATAGTAGTAGTAATATTAATGGCATTTGTGAAGGGTTCTTTACCTCGTTTTCCCAATCACATCGAAGTGTGATTATACACAATATTAGAGTTTGCACTGCAGTTCCACCAAAGATCATTCCAGCCCATATGCCCTGTAGTGTTCATTAAGCTCTAGTTTATCACTTTAACTTATTAAAAAAAATAGACACGCTCAATTACACACGAAGTACATACAGAGTACAGACTTTAAAGTTAAATTAACTCTTGAAATTTAACAATAAAAAGTATACTAATGAAAGAAGAATTCAAAAATCAGCCCTTAAGAATTAAAATTTACATATTCAGAAACTAGATTAAAAACTCTTCAAAGTTGCAAAATTCAAATTAAATTTTATTAAGAATTGATATTCTAATTTAGTGAATAAAATGACTCGATTTGACCCAAAAAAATCAATTTTGCAACTTAATTTGGAACGGATGGAATATTATTGTATATTTGAGGGTTGATGCTTACCATGACGCCTTGGTGAAACACCCATCCCATTATAATGCCAAGAGGTAGTCCGAGTAAATAGTAGCACCCAAGGTTTATGTAAGCTACATATGCCTGCCATCCAGATCCAACCGCAACCCCTACAAAGTTTTGAAGTTTCTACTCATAACAAATCATAAGCGTAGCTAGGATCTAATCCAAATTTAGTAAAATCCTTCAATTATATCTACAGTTTTGTGTAAAATGTTATTAAAAATCTGTATACAGGTCCAACCCAAATTTAATAAAATTTGTATTATATATTTGAATATTATGTACTATTAAAAGTTACATAAAAATTTCTCTACTGAGCACCCTAATAATATTTGGCTACCCTCGGCAAAACAAAACACGTTAAGTCATTAATATTTACTAGGAAAAACTACAGCATACTTGGTGATTGGTTTAGAACCAGTTTGGTAATCATTATTTTTGGCCGCTTATCCCTCAACTTTTTTCGAACGCATCTTTTGATTTCGCTTGCAAATGGGATAATAATCAAAATCATTAAGGTTAGAGTATCTTTGCTGGCTGATTGGTTAAAATTGATGAAAAATAATTAATTTAGCTATTTTTCATTAAATTATATTCTTATTTTATTAATAAAAAATACTATCATATTTTAATTTTTTTCATAATTAAACATATTTACTCAATTCAGACGTTTCAACCAGAATTTTACCAGTTTTAACCGACCTGACTGATTGAGTGTTCCCAAATAGGCTATTAGATTTATTAACAACCTGATAGAATTGGTTGAATGCTATTGAGCAGAATAGTGAAAGCTAAGAGAATTGAGAGGTGGCTGACAGCTTCTAGGACAGGTTTGCTCGATGAAAAAATTAGGGCCAACTTGTCGTCAAAGATTAGGATTAGCCCCCAAAAGATCAATCCAATGATAGTCGAATGTACCACTGATACGATTGCAGCGAATTTAGCTCCTCTTCCGCTCCCAGCGCCCAACTCATTTGCCACCCTCACTCTGTACAATACTAAGTATTAGTGTATGGCATCACGTTGTATAAGAGGTGTTTAAAATTGATTCAGTTTCTGTTTGTTTTAAGCAGAAGTAGAATTAGAATCACTTTTTCAAAAAAAATCCCCTAATTTTTAAAAAACTGCTTGTAGGAGCAATTTGAAGCATTAAAGAGTACTTCTTCACTTTCACCCAAATATTACAATATTTGATTCTATTTTCTGAAAGAACAGAATCGATTTTAAGAATTATATCCAAACATCTCCTAAATTACTTATACATATATGTTACTAAAAACAAATACGGAGTAGGTGTGATATAATCAACGAGTAAATGCGAATTAAATATTTTGGCTAGATCGTCTGAGGTTATACAAAAGTTGAAATAATTACATATTTACAACTAAAATAAATATTGTTTACAAAAATGTGACTAGTGACGACTAGAGTAGTAATGAAATCATAGTAACTTATGTTTAAGTTTTAAACTTACATTGCCATGACTATAGATTGTAGTAACTATTAGTCATATTTGTGTAAATATGTTTTATTATAGTAATATTTATGGAAAAATCCCATACAAGTTTGCAAAAAACAATCAGCTTGCACAAATGAAAAATAAGTGAAATGAAACGCGAAGGAAAAGCAATTAACAAAATGGGTTGTGTGCATATTATAGTACATACTTTTTATACACCTTTCATACATCGTTTGTGAATACACTTTTTATTCACGAATCGCTTGTTCACAGACAAACATATTTTTTCCGTGAACACATTATTCACAAGACAAACAATAGTTTGCTCATTGATTTGTACAAATAAGTGTGTGCATACAGATTTTTATCAATTTTGAATAGAGTGATGAATGTTCTAACTTCTAAAATGTACTACCTCCGTCCCGTTGGAATGTTCCCACTTTCCTTTTTTGGATGTCCCAATGGAAAGTTCTCATTTCCCTAAATGGAAAGTTATTCTACATCAAAACAGTGTCAAACAGTGCAAAACAGTGTCAAACAGTGTCCAAACAGTAAAATTTACCCCCTGGTAAGTTTATTTCCTTAATATGTGTGTAGGTCAAACCGGGAACATTCCAACAGGACGGAGGTAATATTTTTTTAAATCGATTAGAGTGATTAGTGACAGAAAAGCCAGGGTGAGTGAGAGTGGATGAAAGAAGATAGAAAATGTCCAAAAGGTGGTGGGTGGGGTGGGTGAGAGTGGATAAAAAGGGAGAAAATGTTTAAAATGTGGACACGTGGGTGTCCTGTTTAGCGCGTTTTACATGTATTAAACACATTCTAAAATATAATCACGTACATTTTTGTGGAATACAAAACATACAAAAGTAGTATGACTTGTCTGTTTGAAACGGGAAAAAACTTGCAGCCCTCATATTTAACTTCTTTGACTTTATAAAAGTATGACTAATCACGTATCATGTATAATTATATCATCGATCAATATTTCACTTCTTTGACTTGAAAAGTCAAGTTTGGATAAATAAAAGGGGACGGAGGGAGCATTCACTATTTACATAAAAATAATTGGGCGATTGAACTTTATTTTTTCAATGTTTACATTGAAATAAATGTTTTAGTTTAATTTTTATACTCCATATACGACAACTTACATTTCAAATTGCGTCAAGTTACATTTTCTGACTTGCTGTCAATGTGAGTTAATTTCTTTAAATGTGAGCTACATCACCCCGCTACTGTAACAAAAAAAAAAGTCATTGGTCACGCTTTGTTACTATTCACGCTTGTTATGACTCTACAGTGATAGATAGTTATGTTAATACTAGCTTTCTATACGCGCAAAGCGCGAAATCTAATGCCCAAAATGAAAATTGTAGTCCTCACATCCATTTTATTAGTCCATTAAAATATTAGTCCTCACCTAATGAAGCACATATGTTTTGTTGGGTATTATTTCTGATTGTGCATTCATTACCTAATTGTCGTGTATATCATACTACTTCCATCTAAAATTGTTTTGTAAAATCAACATTTTTTTCTGAATCAATGTTAAGTTAAATCTCCTTATAGATAATTAATTCAACTTTAATAATTAAAATTTAAATATCGAGAAACTATATTAAAATCTATGTAAAGTTGCAAAATCAAAATTAAAATTTAATTAAGAATTAATGATATCCTAATGAAGTGAATAAAATGAACCTGTTTGACTAAAAAAAAATCAATTTTGAGATACAATTTGGGATGGAGGGACTAACTCATAGGTTAACTCAGTAAAGCTAATTCAAAATTCATAGGTCGACTTCGTGAAGGTTAGTCCCTCCATCCCAAATTGAGTAATAAAAGGGTAATTTGGGATGAACTTGGAAGGAGTTATAAATCAGTAAAGCTAATTCAAAATCGGCCATAATGGACCATATGTTACACTCAACATACCTTTGTACACATAGACCAATCAAAATGATGCAGTTGAATTATTTAAATCTAAATTAAAAATGATTTAATGAGTTGGACCAATCATGTAAATGGCAGGTACAGTACCCCATTTTTTAAATGGGTACCGAAGTTGTCACCAAAATATTATCAATTACAGAGTATAAAAGCACTATAATCCTAAGGGAAAATTATCGAAATAGGACTAAAAAACTTTGAAAATTTCAAAATAAGACTGTCATGTTTTTTATTCCCAAACTAGGAGCAATTACTGTCATGTTTGGGGTTTAATGCACCAAACCTCCCTGTGATTTGGAAATTCGGCGCATTAGCCCCTTGTGATTTAAAAAATGCGTCAAACCCCCTTGTGTTTTAATTAATCTTGCGCCAAATCCCTTATGTGAACAAATTCAATTGTCAAATAAAAGAAAAATGATTAACATTTTTGTATGATTCAGAGATTTTGACATATTTATTTGCATATTCAATCAAAATATTAGGAAAAGTGATTTTCAAATCGTTAAATTTATTCATAAAGGGGGTTCTGTGCATGATTAATTAAAACACAGGGGGGTTTGACGCATTTTTTAAATCACATGGGGCTAATGCGCCGAATTTCCAAATCACAGAGGGGGTTTGGTGCATTAAACCCGTCATGTTTGGGAAATACTGCCATGTTTGAAGTCTGGTACTGCCAAAACATGACAGTAATTAATCCTATTTTGGGAATAAAAACATGGTAGTCCTATTTTGGAATTTTCAAACATTTTTAGTCCTATTTCGGGTAATATCCCTAATCCTAAACAAAAGTACTACGTATATGAATGACGTGCGTGTATAAAACTGTAATAACGGAGTAAGGGTATTTATGTTACCAATAAATGAAGTACAATATTTTATTAAAACTGTACAAGATCTAATGCACATAAAAGATGGACACAATATAAGGGTACTAACCCATATTCATATTTATAGGTGTTTTAGATTTAGATAATACGGAGTATATTTTACATTGATAGATGTTAATTAGTTAAATTTATTACGGTTAAAGTTGTAAATCGTAAAATGCGAGGACTAAACCTTTGCAAATTAGTACGGAGTATAAACAAATAACTATCTCATTTCCTATAAAAATATTAATAAAATCTTATGGTCTTTTTACCATGCTCAAAATAGTTTTTTGATTGTCTTAATTTTCAAATTTCTATTACTATCTCCTTCTCGAAATAATTGTTTTGTTTTTGTTTTTTGACAATAATATTTTGCTTGTATTTATTCATTTTTTATACTAAAATATGAATCACAAATTTTATATTTTCATTCACTTTCTTAAAAGTTCCACTAAAACGAATAATAGAATTTATTAAGATGGAGCGAAAACTACTTCTAGAGTTTTTGTTCTTTAATAAATCCCAGAATGAATAAAAGTTTGAAACGATATTAATTTGGTCCGAAGTTACTCAGATGAACGTCGCACACTATAATTAACAATTCAGCATCATTTTACGAAATGACGTGGGTAGTCATGCTTTCAACCCAAACTGCTGAACTTCCCAAAACATAGATCGACAATATATGGAAAGAAAATAAAAGTTAGGGAACCTCTTCGGTGGATCTCCATTGTGGAATGTTTTGGTACATCCTACATGTGGCAGAATCCCATTGGAAGTATATTCCAGGTCATTAAAAAAATTAAAAAATTGCATATCGAACCTTACGCATTAAAAAATCCCTGTAGTCAGCCATTCATATCGGCGACATCTAATTTTCTACTCGCAGGTTCTTTGAAAAAATTCTAGGGAGAATTTCGAATTACTGTCAATGGAACCAAAAAACTTCTAGAGACATTCGAGATTCCATGTTACAGAGTTGGTGAGGAGGTTTGCTAAGATGACTGTCGGGTTCGGGAAGAGGTTATGTCGTTATGAAGAGGGTGGTATGAACGACCATTTACCGGACGATCGTGATCCAATATAATTCATTCATGGAGTGTGGTTTTCTTCGTCGCAATAAATGCTTTTGCAGGTACTCTGAAATTCCAAGTTTACTGGAACAGTCCGGCCACTCATGTTTCAGTTTCAGGCGACCCACCTCCATCGCTAAACTGTTGCTAAAGATCTGATGTTGCTGTGATTCTACAATATGGAAGCTTCAATTTCTATCTCTAACTCCATTTCTTAACCAATGCGTACTCTATTAATCTATCGATGGAGATCGTACACTTCGGGTATTTTTTTACCAGTAAGATTTGGTTCTATCCTCTTCTTCATTCTTCAACCTTCACACCATATAAGATACGTAGCAAGTAATTAAGATCAACTAAGCTATTTAGTGTGACGTGTTAATTTATTTGAATTGACCTGGAAAAACATTTCTTGCGATCTGTTCTGTCTGCAGGTGTGGTTGTTACTGATTAGTTCTTTTAAATGTGTATATTTGGGTTGAAGCAAGAGGGTTTGAGAAGCAGTTCAAATAGCTAATCGAGAGTGACACATGGGATCAACATTAATTGTTTATGATAGACTCAATCTTTATCATAACAAGAGTAGAGTTGAGATGGAATCACAACTGGGTTTGAATGAGAGAACCTTTATTGTTAGGTACTCAAGATCTTATATATTGATTTTCCAAGTACACTTTAATGTCTCTGGATGTGTTTGGCCAAGAGCTCAAAAAGAAAAACAACGGATTTCTTACAAATAAAGCTTTTTGCAGCTTGCATGAGGTCATTGGCTCCTGCAAGCTTACCCAACTACGAATACTTGATAGACCTTCTATGATCTTTGCTCCAGCACGTCTAGGCTTCTAGATTGTATACTACATTGTATACTCTTAAAAATAATGACAAATCTACATACAAGAGCATGTAAAATGAAGGGATTTCAGAACACCAAAATAGTTAAACATTCTATCAGCTTAAGTCATGTATGATTTACACAACTTAAGTCATTTCATTATTTGCCGGTTTACCTGCTCGGTTCTTTGGACTAACCATGCTTTCATCTACCTTATTTTTATGTTTCTAAGTTTATTATAATTATTTGTAGATACCGCCGAGCCATAGTAATTCACTTCCTTTTTTCACTTACAGACCCACTTGGCTAGTTGGCTATATATAGAGTACATGATGAGACTGAGACATCAAGCATATGTGTGCTAATATTTCCAGACATGATCACATACATATAAGATACTAAGTGTGTGGTATATGATTAGGGCTAAAGATAAATGTATGTGTATATGCATATGTAAAAAGTGAATAGTTTAGGTGGGTCAAAGGGTGGTAGTTTTTCTCTTAATGGTCAATATGTTTGCGATCCGAATATCGAAGATGCTAAGCAATGTGGTGCACCAGGGTACTGCCAGTTTAGTTAGGCACACAAGAGACAAGCTATTCAGGTGGGTTATAATATTAAATATTTCTTAACCTCGTTTGGTAGCCAGTTCTGGCTTACCAATATGATACACATAATAAGTAGCTTTTGAGTGGTTTGATTGGCTGAAAGGGATATTATAAACACTCTTCTTATTCTTACAAGATGAGGACTACATTCTACCATTTCAGCCAAATAATTGTTGTCAAATGGGCCTTCAAGTTTCTTGTTGTTTTTCTTTTTGAACTTTCATGTTGAAAGTGAAACTAACATGATTCTCTCTTTCTTTTGCTACAGCTAGTTGATGAAGAAGCCTACAGAATGTTTTTCAACTCCATGCTTCTATCCCAGATCATTTTTGCTCTAGGATGTTTTTCTTTCTTCATCATAATTTGCAATTTATCACTCGAATTATTATATCCCAGATGTAACTCCTTATGGACTCATCTTCATATAAGGCCTATAGGTTGATCACAAAAGTAGAGTAATGTAATGAAGAATAATGTTTGTATAAATGAATTATATAACATTGGGAGAAGAGAAATGGCTACATATGGGAGAAACGTATGTATTGAGAGTAGTCCTGGACTCGGTTCGGGCCACCTGGCCCGGGAACCGGCCCGGTGCTGCGGGCCCCAAACCGGTCTAAGGCCCGGTTAGCTAGGAAAAGCGGGGCGGGCTCGGGTCAGTGAAAGGGAGGCCCGGCCCAGGCCCGGTTCAAGCCAAATTGATTTGTTTTTTGTTTTTTCATTTTTTTTGGGTTCCACCCGGGTTGGGCTTGATGTTTAGGAGGGGTTTGGGGGGTGGGGGGGTCATGGATACTTAGGAAAGCAAAAAAAAAAAAAAAAAAAAAAAAACCCGAGGCCGATCGCGGGACCAAGTATTCAGAACCGGCGGCCCGCCCGGGCCTAGGCCTGGCCTGGACCCGACCCGGCTCGAATTTAGCCTAATTGGGAGTTACTCCATAAATGACATTAATGATTAACTAAGAGTATATTTATCCATTCATTCCAAACATAGCATTCTTTCGGAGTGAGGATTGTCACTATGATCATCTCCATGGGCGGAGCTAGGGGTGGGCCAACCTAGGCCATGGCCCACCCCAAATTTTAAAAATGGCTTAATTTTTAAAGTAAAAAAATTCGTGTAAATTTTTTTCTAAAAATATTCTTTGTACCGGCCCAGTGCGGCCCAGTGCCCTGGCTCCGCCCCTGATCATCTCATCTTTTACTCTTTGTATTCAACCTTCATTTTCCACTTCCATTTTGCTTCTTCCTGCAATCCTACAGGTTATATTCATGGGTCATTGTATGTTGCTTATCAGCCTTCTCCATATTATCGGGTTACAGAAGCAAGATACAACTTGTCATTTTCCAAAACATACATATATCATCTAAAACTTCAAATAAAATCTAATGTTGAATCAAAAGTGTCTGGTAGCCTGATTAAGCAATAATGGGAGCCAAAAACTGAAACTAGGCTTTGGGAAGAATCGAAGTCATCTAGTGAATCTCACCTTGATGAAATTGCTATGGTTAAGCTCCAAGATCCTTAAATGGATGAAAATTACAGAGTGAAAAGTAACCACAAATCCACATTTTGAAAAGCTTCACAATTCAACCAATAACTCCAAAATAAACGAATGAAATCACAATCATCACATATTTAATGTTGAAAAAGTGATTTAATTACATTATATCTAAATATCCAAAGAGAGACTCAAGTAAAAGATACGGAGCTAGTACATCGAAATTGCTCAAACAAGCAAGAAACTAAGTTACTGTGAACTCTTCCAAGCCAATCATGTCCTCGAGTATCAGCAACTCTACATTTAGCATACTCTCATTCTTGCTAACCTGCAAGGATAATTATCCAAAAGCAACAAAGTCCAAAAGCAGGGGTCCAAGACATAAACAAAAACCAAGTGACATCGAACGAAAGGCATCCATGCTCTCAGTGAGGACCTGATTCCAACTTTGAAGTCCTAAAGGTATAAAGAACTGTCAAATTTCCAACCTATAAACAACAAACAACACAAAAGAAAATTTTAGAATCAGAGATTTTCCTTTTTTAAATTGCTATTAGCAGATAAAGCATCCATTCATAAATTTGTTGCCTTGCAGCTTAGGGCAGCAGCAGAATCATTGAATATAAATAGGGAAGATAATAACTATATAGATATGCAGAGAATAGAGTATATAGAGAAATTCGCAAGTCAAAATATAAATATATATTTACAGAGCCAGATGGTTTACCTGAAAAGTACTGTTCCTATAAAAATGATAATGAATCTCGTCCCATGCATACTCTTCCCATAAAAATTGATAAATAAGCTTATTCATTTAAAGAAAGAAACAATATCCAAAAGAAGATGACTCAAACTTGAAAACAAAGGGAAGATAAAAACTATATACAAGTAAATGATATTATAGTCATATACGGACTTCTTATTTAAAATCTAAAGTTAACTAATAAAACATAGACAAATCTGTAAATTAATATCAACCCTCTCCTCCTCTGCTGCAAAACCTAACACTCTTGAACTGAAGAAGTTAGAACTCGGCAACTCCCCTAAACTTTATCTAGTCATCAAAGGTTCCTACGTGGAGGGACAGCATCTCCTCTTTGTTATGACAATCTAAAAATTTTTAAGTGTAAAGGAAGTAGGGACGAACTGGCCATGATTTATGACTTATGAGTTCAGAAATTTTTGAGGTTTTCTGCATAAAATAGCCTATCCACGCAACACACGAGGCTAGAAAGAAAGAAGAGCGACAGGTGCATATTACGGATGTAATCTAAGCGAAACTTAAGCAAACTGAACGCCAGCATATAGAATGGAATTTGCTTAGATTCGAAGGAGGATATTCATCAGGGATAGTAAATTTAAGTAAAATATGATCAAAATTAGTGAAAAGTGAATAAATTAGAGACGATGAAACTCACCTGGAGCAAAGTGATTGAGTCATAATGTGGTTGTGCATTCTTGTGAACGGGGATAGCAGGGATAAAGGAGACGGGAAACCTTGGATTGAATATTCGTTCATTCCTTCAACCTCTAGCTTTTGACTTTCGCACCAAATAAAAAAATCAGCCGTGGGATGGAGCTCCTTTCGTCTCTAGCAGTTCACCCCTACCTTCTGACGTAAAAACAAAAACCAAATGCGGGATGGAGCTCTGTTTGTCAAAAGAAATTGGTTGGAGATTGGTAAGGGCTTGGTTTGCAATTATCGTGTTTTTAGTAAAATATATGAGCTGGTTTCAATAGCCAATAAGGTGATGCCAACTGTAGAATGCACCGGAACATCCCATAATGCATATGCACCGTAAAATTTTCCTAAAAGTTATTCTCTTTGTACACTCGTTATTAGGGCTGGGTCCGAAAACCGAAAATCGAAAACCGAATCAAATTAAACCGAACCGCAGCCAAATAAAACCAAACCGCTAAGAAACCAAAACCGAATGTAAAAAACTGAACTGAACCGAAGTTGTTTGGTTCGGTTTTGGTTTTTACCCTTCAAAACCGAACCGAACCGAACAAACCGAAACTATTTCAAATATGAAATTTATATGTTAATTGTTAAGCATTAATTCTAATTAATCTTAATTCATTTACACATTCATTGTCTGTAATAATGTAGTTATATTGAATGATGATATTATGTGTTTACTAGTTATTAGTAGTAATTGACTTTTATTTTTAGAACGTATATATTCATGAACTTTTTTGAAACTACTCACAAACAAATTAAATCAATAATATATACAGTTTTATTTATCTCACATATTCATATAATTCAAGACATATTTCTCTCGATCTTCTCATTTTTATTTTATTTGTTGTTGTATTGTGCTTGCATTCTTTATGTAATATGTTTGATCCCTCTAAGTATTATATCAATTTTAAATCAAGTGAGATTTTTTTGGTAAAACACCGAAAAAACCAAAACCGAACCGAAACAAACCGAACCAATCAAACTGTGGTTCCAAGTTTTGGAGTGAAACCGAACCGAAACCGAACCGAACTTTTTACTTTGATTCTATATTTGGTTTTAGGTCAAAACCGAACCGCAAGAACCGAACCCACCCCTACTCGTTATTATAACGAAAAGTGTACGCTTTTTGTAAGGGCCGGCTCAATAAATTAGGAGACCCGGTGCAAGTTACGAAAAAATAGGCCTTATATTAAATCAATACAATACCAAAAATCAACCTTAAGAAAATCCAAAAAACAACTACAAACAAATGTGAGATTGAGAAATGATCACTTTTTCCAACTTGAACAAATAAATTAGTAAAGAATCTAAAATAAAAAATGAACGAATGAAAATAGGATAAGAAAAAGTGAAATTTTTACCTTTGGTTGGATAATCTGAATAGTTGGATCATTCGAGCAAATAAAGTAATCAACGATTTTAAAAAAAAATTATCCTATATATATACACTATGTAGATTTTACAATTAAAAAATGGGTCTTATATTTTTGAAGGCCCTGCACACTTTACACGCCCTCATCTACGGTCCTGCTTTTTGTTTACATAAGATGATGTACACAAAATATCCAATAAAATAGAGTTACTAACCCAGTTCCAGCAAAGAATCCAAGTGGAATCATCATTTCCCAGCCATTAATGCTCATGCTGCAACAGGTGAACCCAAGGCCACAAATGTTTGGTTAATATCATCAAAGCATGTCGATTTATGTAAAAAGATATGACATCTTTGAGGGCTACGGAGCACTAGTTGGACTGTTCATCAGAATGGTGTAAATTAAAATTTAAATAACAAGTGAAACTCTGTCATTTATGTAAATTCCAATTTTTTGGCACTAAATGAGAGTAAATGAGTTTGGAATCACAAAATAAGACTGCTATATTTTTCTTTCGAAATAAGAGTCATTACTGTCATGATTGAAAAATATTTTCAATGATGATAGTAAATCCAATCATGTTCATGCTGAGTATTGTACCTATTTTGGTAGTCATGACTCTAAAATGGAAGCAAATAATGTCATAGTACACGTATTTCGAGAAGAGAACCTATGAGTACTATTTTGGAATTTCAAAACCTATTTAATTCCTTTTCGGGAACATTTCCTAAGGGTATAAATGTTTGAGAGTTTGAGGGAAAATGGGAGAAGACTTTGAAGGTAAGTTGTTGGAGGGAAACTGAATGTGAAGGTGAGGAAATCCTTCTTCTTATTTGAGAGTAGTATATTTGGAAAAAGAGTCTTAGAAGTAATTTT
Source organism: Cuscuta epithymum (assembly GCA_945859915.1). Classification (NCBI taxonomy): domain Eukaryota; kingdom Viridiplantae; phylum Streptophyta; class Magnoliopsida; order Solanales; family Convolvulaceae; genus Cuscuta; species Cuscuta epithymum. The sequence goes on along the minus strand of CAMAPF010000017.1, from coordinate 2,899,502 downwards.
AAAAAAAACACCTCTGAGGTATGATGAATTCAAATAATTAAACTGATATTCACTTTAAATTGAGCTTATATTATCATTTAGTTAGTTATCCTTCAAAACTTAAAATTGAGCTCTTGAGTGGTTTTGAAACGCCACAAAAACTTTCAAAGTCATTCCTTCACATTTTTAGGAGGGCCATCAACCCTTGCATATCCCCTCCCTCCCAAAAATCAACACCCAAACACACCCTAAATTTTTTTGTATGTGACAGTTTTCTTACCATACGGACAACGCATCGACAGCAACTTCAGCATTTTTCAAGTTGCCTGTCATCACTATCAGAATTCTGTAGTACCAATTCTCCAAGCTGTACATGAAGATATGCACTCCGTATAAAGTTAGCCACAAATAATAGAAATTAACTTCATATATGGACCAATACTCAATTGAAGAAAGAATCGTTGGTAGCCTCCCAAGTGTACAAAATAGTGCTTCAAACTTAAAAAGAAAAAAAAAAGTTACACAGTTAATCATTGTACTGTTAAGTATTTTTATTGTCTGAATATATAGAAAAGTTGTCTAGATAATTATAAAGTTTCTTTTAATTTATTAAGTAAATCAAGATGAATGCAATATGATTTGTGTTGGGTTCCCTGGCTTCCATCCTTAATTGAGAAGTTCATGAGAATTCTAAAATATTGAGAAGATGTCAAGAATTCTCTAGATGTGTGTAGAAATAATGTATTGAATATTCTGGAATATTCTTGAGCTTTCCACGGAGACTTGGAATTTTCTAGAAGTGTATGAAAGAGTGTAGAATATCCTAGAACATTGTGAAGTTTTCTAGTGAAGTGTGAAATTATATGTAATTGTGTGGAAATATGTAGATTTCTAAAGAAAATCATAGTGGAAAATGATAAAGTTTTTAATACAGTAAAAAGAATGTGGATAAGCTTAACCAGGCAAACATTTGGCCGCTTCAGTCATAATTCCATCAATTTTATGAGATTAAGTGATTCTAATTTTATGAAATAGGCTCTTAGTCACTTTTAATAGCTACGATTACATTCAAATCTTACATTCAAATTTTACATGATTATTAAAGTAACCCACTTTAGTCATATTTTTGTTTTAAGTTTTATTCTGATAATATTTTTTCTCTAATCTTTTGGATTTGATGTTTATCTTATGGTCTTATACTAAAAATATTGATTTTGAAAAAGAGAGCATATCAGCATACCAGAGCATAACTCCGGAAGAAACAGAGAGTTTAAAGAAATCCCAAAGACCAGAGAAAGCTTGGACGGAGAAACCGGGCCAGGTGAGGGGGCATCCGCCGCAGACGGTGTAGCCAAACATCCCACATAAGATGAGGAACCAAGAGAAGTTCAAGGTCATGGCGATGGCTACGACTCCGAGCCGGAACCGAGACACGATCAACCAGCTCACCAGACAATGCACAACGAACGCCACCAAATTCACCCAAGCAATCACCGAATTCTTCAGCTGGCTCTGCAAGAACCTCTGCAGCGGGAAATGTAACCCGAAGCAGAAGTGCAGCGGAATGAAAGCCATCACCACCACGCCCGAAAGCTCCGACACGTCGTCGGGCTGCCCCAAAAGCTTCAGCAACGGCGTGGCGTATATGAACAGCGGCATCATCACAACGCAACATATTAACAGAACCACCCATGACCGTTGCAGATATACTCCCAGCATGTTGTACTTCTTTGCCCCGAATGCTTGCCCGCATAACGTCTCGAGAGCGCTAGCCATTCCCAACTAATTTCAAAAGAAATTAGTTATATAGGACTTTATTAGTTCAAATTTTGTTAAATTATTTGTCTCAAACCGAAAAGTTAAAAAACAATAAAACACTATACAGGACATATGTCAGAAATAAAGCATCCACCTACCATGAGGCCAAAATCAAAGCCTACGACGACATTACTGCCAATTGACATGGCCGCAAATTCCAAATCGCCGAGATGGCCGGCGAATGCCAGGGTGATGACGAACATGGAATAAGAAGCGATGCGGCTGAAGATGGCCGGGCCCACAATCTGCCATAGCTTCTTTGATTCAATCCAAAACCTCTGTGACAAGTTTTGTTGTTGTTGGTGTATATGAGGATCGCCATTTCTACTTTGGATGTCGGAGGATGAATGGTCTGATAATAATGGCACCTTATCTCCGTTGAAGATGTTATCGCAAGACATGTTACTCTTCTAACTTGAGTACTAATAGCTCTTACATTCAGAAGCAAACAACTTGAGGTGTAGGAGGGGGACACCAATACTCTATTTGAAGTGGGTAGAAAATGATTCAAATAAAAAGGAGATAGATCTCGATTGTGTGAAATGATTGATTCAAACCAAAAAACGTGGTTTCAGTCGCCATTGTGTGGTTGACCATTTGGTGAGCTGTGTAGTGTCTCAAACAGTCAAACTTTGAGTCAAACCTCGGATAATATAATGGTGACAACTCCGGTACCTTTCTAAAATATGGGGTACCGTACCTATCATTCATTTGATTGGACCAAATCACTTTATCATTTTTAATTTAGATTTAAATAATTCAACTGCTACATTCTCATTGGTTCATGTATACAAAGGTATAGTACCTTATGGGTACCATAGAATCTACCTAATATAATTTGAGGCCTTTTGTTAATAACTCTTTTGGCCTTATCAAACTTGTTGGCTACGGAGTATTTATTTTTGAAATTATTCAAATATAGAGAAATCATCATGTCAGGCCGGCTTGACCGGGAGAGCCGTTCGGCCGAGCCCTTTTGGCGACCTTCCCGGTGGAATTGTTTGATGAAATTTTTTGAGCATGTTCCTCATCAAGTCTAATTTGTCCATACCAAATTTCAGCTCAAAATACGATCGGGAAGGCATTCAAATCTTTTTTTGAAGTTGACTGCGTTTTTATATGTATATTTTGACGCAGTCAACTTCAAAAAAAGATTTGAATGCCTTCCCGATCGAATTTTGAGCTGAAATTTCGTATGGACAAATTAGACTTGATGAGGAACATGCTCAAAAAATTAAAAATTTCATCAAAAAATTCCATCGGGAATGTGCCCAAACGGGCTCGGCCGGACAGAGGTTCCCGTCAGGCCGGCGTGACAAGAAGAGTTCTCTTCAAATATATATCCAAAGTAAAAGTAGTGAAAAAATGTGACTCAAGTAACTTTAGTGAGTATAATTGTATTCAAATATTACCATAATGATTATAAAATTTGCTCATAATATCTTATAGCCACATTTTGTCCAAAGATTTTTTAATTAGTAATACTTTAGGAAAACCTCCATTTTTATCAAATAGTGAATTTTTTATTGTACATGCTCAATTCTTTTTATAATAAAACTAAGTACGGTTATGATTGTTTTTCTGGATGTAAATGACCAATTTAGTTTTTTTCATGTACTTTTTTTCTTTATTTCATTAAGAAAGCTTATAAAATGTACTTTTTCACAATTCAGTTGCTTGAACAAGAATTTCATCAATTTAAGGTGGTTCAACCTATTTAACAAATTTCGATATTATCAAACAGACTCTTAATAATGCATATATTATACTAGTATGAGATGTTGAAGTAGATACTAACTTGGTCTCTTATAATTTTGTCAACTTTCCTTTTTTGGTTGTCTCAAAAACTTTGTCACTTTCCTTTTTAATCAATCAATTTGTGACTTCTGTTAGTTCTCTCTCATCCGCACAAATATCTACCACACAGTTTTTACTTTATTATTCTACGTGCCGGTCAAACATGACAAACCTTTTAAGGGACGGAGGGAGTATATACTACCTCCGCCCATTTTATGTGTCTTCTGTTAGATTGACACAATTACTAATAAAGCACAGAGTATTTGAGAAGTAAAAGTTATGGTTGAAATTAAGTATAATAATTGAAGTGATGTGGGCCACATATTTCTTTCGAAAAAAGAAATATGAAACTTTTTTTATAAGCTAATAAGAAAAGTAAGACATGTAAATCATGTGAAATGTAGAAATAGATATAGATTATGTAGAATCATTCACATGTGAAAGTATTGATTACGCGGTGAAAAGTTGTACTTTACCCAATGCATTCATATCAAATACCGAGTAGGAAAGTAGCTAAAGAATGTACGAAAAATATTCATTACATGTGTACATATTTATGAAGATATTTAAAGTTATACAAAACTAGTTAATGAAGAGTAATTTGATTGTCGTTACTACTTCCACCTCCACCAAACTTGCATTTCATATACTCAGTCTTGTTTTGGCTCAGTCTAAAACTCTTGGTCTCCAATGTTTGTTGTCATACTTCCAACTTTGCTTTAACACCCGATTGTGTCTCATCAATCAATACAATATTGTCGACAAACATCATGCACCACGGTATTTCTTCTTGAATTTACTTCGTAAGTTCATCCATGACTACATCAAAGGACTCAGAGCTGATCCTTAGTGCACTCCGATAGTAATAGGGAACTCCAGACGCGGATCTATTAAAATCCTACTAATCCATATAATTTATTAATAAATATTTAAAATCTAAATTTTTGCCCCCAATTAGAGAAACTGATTGCCCCCAACAACCCATTAATGAATTATGTATTGCGGGTAGTCACTTAAACTTGTGTGTCTCTCTGTGTTGGTTAAGTTGTTTAAACTCTAAAGTGATACGGAGTATATATAAAGTATAAATATGAATAGTGGACAATTGGACATTGTTGGTTTGGGTGTACACCAATTGGATTAAATCCATTCGATTAAATCTGATACGTCTATAAGATTTAATTTATTGGTGTACATCTATACAATTTAATTTAATTGATGAGTTACCTCAAAATTATATACGGAGTACTATGTATCTATTAGAGTCTAATTTCTATCTTACATTTATTAGAAAATGTCATTTAATAAGTAAAAATCATAAATTGTAAATTACGAAGTACTCCGTATATGTTAAATAAAATGTACTCCGTATCAATGTAATAAAAAAAAATTGGATCTTTTCCAGAAGATGAAAACTTGGTGCGAATAATTGTGATGTATTTTGTTTGAAATTTTAGCATTGCTATAATACAATTATACTTTATTACTACGTTTTTTATTCTTTTGTTGTACTGTAGTTAATGCGGTCATGCGGTTATAAAGAAAAATGAGTTTATGTGGTTAATATTGAATTGATATATTAAGAATAAAGTAATAATGACATCTACCAGATCAGGTTAAACACAAAGTTCCGCGGTTATAAAATACACACAGACTAAACATCTACCAGATCAGACTAGACCAATTTAGACTAGACCAATTTAGACAAGATCATACAAGACTTAAACAAACTAGACTTAAACATACCAAAAAAATTCAGTACAAGTAAAAATATCTTTATTAGAATCGCACAAACCTTTCTAAATTTAGTAAGGGACAAATTTAGTGAGACTGCTTAAAAATAGGACAATTTTAGCAGGGTGGGGGTTATCTTTTAATTACTCTGTCCCCAATAAGCCTTTTTTCTGGATTCTTCACGTACTGGGGAACTATGCAGTTCTCCCTATACTAGTAGGGGCGGATGTACATTCATGGTCAAGGAGGCCATGCCCCCCAGATTTTTTATTTTTCTGTAGTAGTAGTGTTTAGGTTTTTAAAAAAATACTCCCTCCGGTTTTTAATAAACTTCACACTTTCCTTTTTGGAACGGTCTAAAATAAACTTCACACTTTCTTATTTCCTTTTTTGTCAAAGAAATCTACATCAAAACAGTGTCAAACAGTGTCAAACAGTGTCTCAACAGTGCTAAACAGTGTCTCTACAGTGCCAAACAGTGTCAAACAGTGTCTCAACAATGTACTCTACAGTAAAGTCAAATTTCTTTTCTTATTTTGTGTGAAGTCAAAGTGTGAAGTTTAATAAAAACCGGAGGGAGTAGTTGTTTAGTTTTTTGTTAGGCCGCTTGTCGGTATGTCACAATGGATTCTTAGCAAATACTCCGTATTATGTACCTTAAGTATAGCATATTTTGTGGGGTTCTTTAAAAAAAATTATTTTGTCGTTTATATCAACTTAAATTAAATTAAAGTTTAATTTAAATTGAGTTGCAAATAGTTTTTATTCATGTAATCTAGAATTTCCCCCCAAAAAGATAGGGGAAATTTCGAGTTTGACTATAAAAGATGTATTTTCTTAAGAAGCTAAGATACTTTCAACTTCTAAATTCAAAGTTAGTATGAGCTTTTACAAATAGATGTCTATACTTAAATTAAACGTTTTAGAGTTAATAGTTGAAAACGTACAAACTATTTTTACCTTTTCTATTACACAAAATACACTTTTTAATCAAAACTATTATGGAGTACTATTCAAAATCATTATTCTTATGTACATAGTAATAATCGAGAATTTAGTTTTGTATCAAATCGTAACAAGTTGATTATTTTATTGGCAATACTTTAAGACTCTTTATATACAAAATTCAATTAATTATCGATGATTTCCATGACATGCAAGAGAGAAGTTCTAAATCTTAATTGATGTGCTATTAGATAATGTTATTCAATTTTTTACGCGAAATTGACAAAAATAATCCATACTTCCATCAATTAAACAAAAATAATCTCTACTTCAAACTTTTGCACTAATAATCCAAACTTCTAATCCCTGTCACAAAAATATACTACCTCTGTCTCTTTTATATTGGGACGGAAGAGGCTGGCACGAGTTATAAGAAAAGTGGGTTTGTGTGGTTGATATTAATTAATAAAGTAAGAATAAAGTAAAAATGATTTTGAGTCACACAAACTTTACCAAATAAGCAGTGGCGGAACCAGAACTTTATTTTAGAAGGCGCTGAGAAAAGACAAAAAAATATAATGCCCCCGTTTGGATAGTAGCGGCTTGAGCAAACCGCTGATAAATTTTAATTGCAAAATACAGCAGTTAGGTAGCAATCCGCTAAAAAACAAACAGGACCAATAAGATTTTTTTTTTGTACAGGACGGTTTGCACGTTTTCACGTCCTCTAAATATCTGTGTAACAAGCAATTGATTAAAAAATCAGAATTTTTGAAAATAAACACATATGATTATCTAAATTCAAACTATTAGAAAACTTTCCTTTAATTTCCCATGTATAAAAAAGAGTGATGGAAAACATAATGTTGACATCTGAATAGCAAACTAACTACTGAGGGAAATAAATTCAACTCGAGATTGTTTTGCCCTTTTAGTCTCTTCAGTAGAATTGTTTGAAGACTCTCCAATTGGTACTAGGAATTTTAACATGTTTCACCTAACAAATTATACAACAATAAATTTGCATTGTTTAATTCACATAATATTTACATAGATGAATCTGCACTCAATAATTGACTTTATAACCTGAATTTTTATTTAAGCAGTAGTACATAAATATATATATAACACAATTGACAAATTGTTGCATATATCCTAACTCAAAAAACAGTAGAGCACTAAAAATGTAAGAGAATAAAACTAGAATTCTTCAAAATTAATATGTAGTACTACGTAAAACTAATACGGAGTAAAAGAAACCTTACCCTCAGTGTGGCTCACAGAAACCTCACTCCCTCAGCTTGTCAGCCTAACTCAGCCTCTCACGAGACACAGTCACAGTCACACCACTCACACAAGTTTCCTAATTCGCCCCTTCAGCCTTCATCCTTCTATTTTAGGTTTCCCACTTTCGCCTCTTCAATTTTGAGCCGAGCAATTAAGCAAATCCAAAGAATAATGCTAAGTTTCCTAACGGCGTCGTTTACTTTAGCCAATAGACGGGTGTGGTTTACTTATATTGGCTGTCCTTTTACTTAAACAACCGTCAAACGGTGTCGTATATTTTAATGAAAGTTTTAAAATAAAAAAAGGAAAATTATCATTGACCTCCCTCGAGGTTTCATGTAGTATCACTTAGACCCCCACACTTTTGAAAATATGCGTTTACCCCCCTCCCTATCCTTTAATGAAAATTTAATAACTCATAATTACGTTTAGCAAAAGTATAAATTTAGTTTTATAAATTTTCTCACTTGCAGATTTAATCTGATACTTAATAAATTCACCTGTATTAAGAATCTTTCTACCAGAAAGTACTTTTTTTGCAGGAACACATACTTTCCGATGAAATAGTCCTTACTATTGACAAATTTATTAGGTACTTAACTACATCTACATGTGACTAAAATTATAGAACTAGTAGCAGACACAATCGAAAGGTACAAACTTAAAACAATACATACCTATTACTTTTAAAAGTTCGAAAATATATCTGAGATTGTACAAATCTTGGTGAAACTTTTCTAACGAGGGAAAGATGCCCGATAACGAGGAATATTATTTTATACCTAATGTTGAGGTTAATCCAACACGATATAGTAAATATATGTATGAACACTCAGTTTTTACGTGGAAACCCGAAAGGGAGAAAACCACGGGACTTTTTAGGCTAATGTCCAAGCCCTCTCATTCTCATTAGGACTCTCATCACCATTACACAGTACAATTTGAGCTCCCATTAATGGAGTAGTGAACTAGCTAGAGAGAAAATAAGAGTTGGGGAAGAAGGAAAAGAATCAAAAGGGATCCCTAAACATGTGGGAAAGCCCCATATTTATAGGGGTAAGGGAAAGGGGAAACCTAACCTAATGGGCCAAGTAAGCCCAAAATGGGCCCAAAGGGCCGAAACATGTCTAATAGGCTGAAATGGACCTTGTCATTCGGGCTCCAAGCTGGGGCGATGCCTTGGGCTCCTGAACAGTAACGGACCGGGATAATATACCTCAACACCTAAAATAGATGTTGGTGAAGAACTTTTAGGAGACTATTGTTACCCATTGTTGATTCGTATGGAAAGTGGTCAAAATACCTACTTTTGTGATTCATATTCGGGGAGGACAAGGCCCGATCTCGAGAATGGCCGAATTTTAAATTAAGAATTCAGATCGGGACCGATACCAGACCGGTGAAAAAGAGGCCCCGTGCCTCACTTTTTGGGATCGGGATTGGAGCCCTTGTTTTTACCTCATTCATTTTTTTTCATTAAAACCATTGAGAATATTTTAAGATGGGTTATAGCCCATTTACAAGTTGAAAAACAGGTAGTTAAAATATTTGAATTACTGGGAGCAAATCTAGACCAATTAGGAGATTGGAACCGAATATAAGGTCATGGGTCGCCCTACTTATTTAGCACTAACCAGTTTGGGTGTGCAACCCGTCCTAAACAATAATTGCTTTACCAGTATTTTTACATGTAAACATGTTCATATTTTGTCAAATATTAATTTACAAGCTGCTATTATACCTATAATGATCTCATTTCCAGTGATAACAAAGAGTGTCTAGAGTGCAAATTGGAAATTTTCTTGCATTTAATTTTTAATGGTAAAATCGAGTAGTAAACTTCATTTTTGAGTGGGTTTGGTTCATTTAAGTTGATTTGTTTCCATTTTTGACAAATTCAGCGTATTTTGATCATTTTCAATTGAGTAAATTTACTAACTTTACAAATTCAAAGGCATAAAATGAACTACCCAAAGTGAGGTCAGTTTTGGTTTTTTTTATTTTGTTCGACTTTTGATAAAAATGTACTACCTCCGGTTTTTTTTAATCTTCACAGTTTGACTTCACACAAAATAAGGAAAGAAATTTGACTTTACTGTAGAGTACACTGTTGAGACACTGTTTGGCACTGTAGAGACACTGTTTGACACTGTTGAGACACTGTTCGGCACTGTTTGACACTGTTTTGATGTAGACTTCTTTGCCAAAAAAGGAAATAAGGAAGTGTGAAGTTTATTTTAGACCGTCCCAAAAAGGAAAGTGTGAAGTTTATTAAAAACCGGATGGAGTATTTAGTATGGACAAATTTATTAATTACCCGACCAAATTTGTGATTGAATAAAATTGCAGTATTAAAAGCGACATATATAATGAAAGGTTATGAAATTATATCTATAATTTGCTCTAAATATAGATTAAGAGTTATTTAACCATCTTTAATGGATAGGGAGGGGGTAAGATTATATTTTTGATAGTATAGGGGTGTGATTGATAATACATCAAACCTCAAGGCTTGGGCACCGTCTAGCCTACGGGAGAGTTCGCGAAGAAGATGAAAGAAGGCTTGGGCAGTTCACCAAACAGGGGCGCCGGCGGATATATGATATATATGTACCTTATTCTTCCGGGAAAACGGGGAGCGCCGGCACCGGCTCGCCCCCCTCTGGTTCCACCACTGCAAATAAGGTATGAGACAATTAATTAAATAGGGACAACCAAATATGGTAAAACGAGACATTGAAAAGGGGACGGAAAGAGTAATAAACAGACAAAGATGTCTTTTAAATTTTGGAGGGGAGGGAAGGGGAGAGTTCTTATTTAAATTTAAAATAATTTTTACATTTAGACAAATTGAAATAAAATGAGGATACAATAGTATATAAAAATACATGGTTTAACTAATTGTATACTATGTATTTATTTGTAGTAAAAACCTAACAAATTGAGACAAATGAATAAAGTAAAAAATTAAGCCTTCCCTTCCCTCCCCTCCAAAATCCCCCAACCATACAGGGGTTAAACAAACTGTCAAACTCCGTTAAACTCAACGTCTCTTCGCTTTCTTTTCTCTATATCTGCGTTCTATTTCTTTCAAACCCAGGGTTTCCCGCGATAACAAGAGAAGAAGCTCCAGATTACTCCGTCGTCAAATGGCATAACAGAGGACATAGAGCACCTGAGAGGAAGAAGACTGACAAAACGATTTTAGCAAGAATCTCTTTGTAAGCTATTTATCTCATACGGAGTATTATTTTTGAAAACTTGATGCTTTGATAGTGCTAGCTCCTCAAACAGTTTGTTTCCAAACTCACCTAAACACGAACCTTATCTTTCATGGATAATGTTTACTTATTCTTGTAACTCCCAACACTACAATTAAATCCTGATTAGTCACGATTTACATAGCAACTTGTTTAGTTATCCTCATCACCTCTAAGATCAAAACTTGCTCATACTTGAAAGGAAAAGGTTTCCAAATGATTCATATTATACATTTAAACATTTGTGTTTTTTCCAATCTTGTTCATCAATAAGATTTTCTGGATATTCTTTGGCAGTGTAAAATCCAGCATTGTGTAAAGTGTCCACAAAGGATACTTTTTACGTCTTGAGTTGGGGGATTTCATATTGGCATCATTTATTTTGAGTCATATTACCTCACTGCACTTTGAATGCTATGTTTAGCCATTTATTTTTGAAAAGTGATATAATACCTTTTGTTTGTAATATTACTGAGTGAGAATAAATGGTTACAGGTGACGGAAATGGCTTTTATCAAACTCAATTATCATCATGGAGGGGTGTTACTAAAAACACCACAACCACATTATGTTGGAGGGGAGGAAGAACTTGTAGAGACTATAGACCCAGATACATTAGACTTTTGGTGGCTATTTGATTTGCTTAAAGAGAGGGGTATCAATGCTGAAATTGAGGAGTTGCATTACATTGTCCCTGGAGAGTCATTAGATACAGGTTTGTATCAAATAATCAGTGACGCTGAGGTTGCTGAAATAGGTAGATTAGGCATGGAAGCAAACATGATTGACTTATATGTTGTCCATAAGGATATGCCAAACTCATACACTAGTCAAGTCTTTTGTCGTGGAGGAGAAGATGATAGCTTGAAAGGAGAAAAACAAATTTGTAGGATGGATGAAGAGCATGAAGAAAATCTGGAGCCTTAGCTTTCATTGAATCACTTGACAGAGAAGAACTTGACACTAGTGATGAAGAATGGATAGAAGCAAGGGAACGAATACAAAACTGGAACTTGAAAAAATGTGAAGAAGTAAAGCAGGTGAATGATTCGTTGGATAGGGGTGCCGATTTGATAGAAACTGAAACTGTGAAAGAACTAGGTGTGTATTTTTCACAATACGAGGATAGTGACGATGGTGAAGTTGACTGCCTGGGAGAGAGTGAAGAAGATGATATTTTAGGGAAGAAAAAGAAATGTAGGGCACCAATTGTTGATGAGTCAACTGATTTTATGAATCTAGAGTGGTGTGTTGGTATAATATTTGGTACTGTAGACAAATTAAGAGAGGCTATGACTCAGTACGCTGTGGCGCAAGGTAGTAATTTGTCGTATTATCTTAGTGACAAAAATAGAGGTCAAAGGCTTGGCGTTAAATGTGTAGATGGCTGCAATTGTTCTCTTTATGATATGGTTCGTGGGATTACAACAAAGATTGTTTTGTTTTAAAATCTGTAAACAACAAACACACTTGTTGTAGGGAAATGAGCAGGAATAAACAGTTGAAATCAAAGTGGATGGCTCGTCAATTGTTGCCATTTTTCAAAGCCAGACCTCATTGGCCTGTGAAGGATATTGTGGATGCGGTGAAGAAGAAATGGAAAGTATACCAAAAAATTAATAAAAATATTTTAAATAATAATAAATTTAAAAAAAATTGAAAAAAATTGAAAAAATAATAAAAATTCAAAAAAAAAAAATTGTCACTGCTGCCTCTGCTGCCCCAGCACCACCAACTCCAGTCATTTGGGGAAAAATGCCAAATTTATTATGAATTCCATATTTTTGGCATAAGTCAAAATGATTTAAGATGACAGAATAAAAATGTTGGCATTCTCAAAGAGAAATATGCCAAGTTTTTGGCATTTTCAGAAGAAGAAAAAAATGGCAGTTTTTAGGAAATATAGAATTTTTTTAACGGTCGGATTGGGTGCAGGGAAGCGGCACCACCACCTCCTGTCACCGGGGGAAACAATTGCCAAAAAAATTACGAATGCCATATTTTTGGCAAAAGTCAAAAGGATTCAAGTTGGCAGAATGAAAATTTTGGCATTCTCATAGAGAAACATGCCATTTTTTAGAATTTAAAAAAAATATGGCATTTTTTACACAGATCTGAGCTGGTGGTGCAGGGAGGTAGTACAGGCGGTGGGAGAGGTGCATTCATATTCTTTTTTATGGAGTTTTACTATTTTTATTAATTTTCAAAAAAAAATAAAAAAAAATTTGATTTTTTATTTTATTTATTATTTTTCTACGAACTTTTAAAATTTTTTCGAATTTATTATGAATTAAACATTTTATTATGACTTTTGATTATGTTTTACTCACATTTAAAGGATGGGTAAGAATGAAATGAAGAAATATGCATGTTTCCAATTGGATCAATATGATTCTATTTTGAAATAAAAAACATACAAGTCCTATTTTGAGTTTTTCTCATTATTTTAGTCCTATTTGAAGTAATTTCATATTAATATATGGTTGATTGATTGTGCGTTGCCTTAATTGCACTTACGCGAGAAACCGAGAAGCATAGCTCTTATTAGATAGAACTCATATTTCCTCTAATCATTTTTAGGGCTGGGGAAAAATGCCGAAATGCCGAAATACCGTATTTATCGTACCGAAAATTACCGAAATTACCGAAAATTTCGGTATACCGAAAATTTCGGTACGGTATGGTATCATACCGAACTGTTACCGTATATATAAAAGAATTTGCTCCATATTTTTTACTCCTAGTATTTACTTCTTGTTTCTCTTGGGCTCTAAGCAGCCCATCTAACCAGCCCATCTATCATTTGTTCGTATAAGCAGAGAGGCGGTAAAGTCCACTGAAGAGTCTCATATTCTCACCAACCCTAGTTAATGGCAACCTACTGCGACAAGAGGGAATCCGCCTTGCGATGGCGGAGCTTCAACACTGGCAAACCTCTGGGATGGCAAAATTTAAGGAACGGCGCGGCCATCAGCGACCAGACGAAGAGACTTCAGGGAGGGTGTTCCCATCTGCGACCAAACGGAGTCAGACTACCTGGAGATTTGATTACGGTGGAACTGGACGGCAAACTGCAACTACACACTCAACAACTAGGATATGATTATGGCAAGTTCTTGTTTTCTCTTTTGTTGTGTTTCACTAATCATTTATTGTCTTAATTTATCGTTTATTCCAATTTCTAATTTAACCTTTGTTTTGCTCCAATTTGTAGTTTAAAATGAGCATTAAGGAGTAAAGCCAACAACAGCGGTAATGAAGCACCCATTGCACTGCATCCTCTCATCAAAACAGTTTGTTTTTATCTTATTTCTTTTTAGTGATTAAACAATTTAACCTTTCAATCTATTAACTGTTTTGGAATTATCTTCTAATTGTTTAATGTGAAGGAGTTTAAGAAACTGAAGAAATTGAAACGAGTGAAGTTTTTTTATTTGATTATGTTTGCATTTAAATGGTCAATTTTAGTATTAATAAAATGGTATACAAAACAGGGACGGATCCAGGATTTTGAGTCAAGGGGGGCGAAATTTTTCGTTAGTGTAGGGGGTGAAATTTTTTTTCGTTAGTGTAGTGGGACGAAATTTTTTCCCTTAGCGGGGCAAATTTTTTTCACTACTGTAGGGCTATGCGGCTATTTTTATTAAAAAAATGACATTAATACATATATATCCCCCAACGACATATAAATCTATTACATTCTAAATTTAGACAATGACAAAGACATCAACCAATACATTTTTAATAACTTCTATATTGTTTAATCTTATGAATCGGTTATTGAATTGTAATTTTTGTCCATCAAGGAGGGTGTTCGTGAGTCATGACTCATGAGAAGTTTTCTTAATATTACAATAGTAGTATGTATGAGATTATTATTTTTAGAATAATATGCACCACATACACACACTATATGGTGCATATTATATTTTAATATTTGTATTAATGCTATAATAATTTAAATTTTATTATCTATGCAATAGATTTTTTTTAGAAAGCAAGAAGTAAATGAATTATGTAATTTAATGTCAATAAATATTTATATTTTGGATTCATTTCACGTGATCTAAAAACTGTGTAATTAATGTGTCTGGTATTTAATATTGTTTGATATATATTTTACAAAATTGAGTACTTGTTATCTAATAAAGATAATTACACATTACAAAACTAGGAATTCTTATATAATAAATATCCTAAATCTTAAACGAGTTATGTAAATTATATTAGATGTTCTTTCTTTTAAATATCCAATTAAGTATTACATTATGTAAGACTATATATTAATTTTGAAAAATAAAAGCTAAGGGGGGCGAATCTAATTAAATTATGAAAGTTTTATGAAAATATTATATATATGGTAGAAATTTTTCAAAGTCCAAGGGGGGCGGTCGCCCCCCCCGCGCCCCCCCCCTAAATCCATCCCTGATACAAAACACATTTCTGCATTTCATAGTAGATATTTACATTCCTCTTGGTTTTGATAATAATTACTTAGTACTCATTAATTCATCATCAAAAGCTGGGCATGTTAGCAATCTTAATGACTTATTTGGTGCTTTTTTCTTATTGAAATATTTGTTTTGGCCACTACCTAGTTGATGAGTACTCAAATGGCTTAGAGTGAAACCCCATATTTGGCCGCACAATATTGCTATTTCTGACTAAGGTTACTGATGTGTTTATTAGACTAGTCTTGACAACTTACACTTCGTATTATACTTTGTTTCAAGAGCCATTAGATGTAACTTGATTCGTAATTGAGTTTCTATACGTTCTCCACTAATTCTTTTTCTACCTCTTTCTTTCTTTTCAGGGCTCAAGGAACTATCCACCCACAATCACTAATTCATTGATCATATGGATTTCAAATTATATATGAATGAATTTTATGCTTGAACTGTTCTTTTAAATGTGTTTGAATTCACTTGTTGGAATTAATGTGTTTATACCCTGATGTTTTAAGTATGCATAGCAGCATAGCCTTGAACATGATTATAAATTAATTGTATGTCTTGTTTAAGAATTGAGTATTCCACCAAGCAGTTATACATCCAAGCAGATATACTTGAGTTGTTATTACTATGTAGCATTTATTATAAATTTTTATTAATAATTTTAGTGAGATTTAGATGTGATATATATACTATTAAATTTTGGATTTTCGGTCCGATACCGTGGCTAAGTTTCGGTATACCGAATATTCGGTATGGCATCGGTATGAAGATTTTGATACCGAAATTTCGGTATACCGACATATCGGTATACCGATTTTTTCGGTACGGTAACGGTATGGAATTCTCATATACCGGTATTTCGGTACGGTATACGGTATGGCATTAATTTTTCGGTATGCCATACCAACCACCCCTAATCATTATATTAAACCCTGTTTGGTTCTATATTAATCCGTATTAATTAATATATCTTTCTATTGCTTAGATTCTTTTTACTCCAACACCAATGCTATATTCAATATGAAGAATTGAAAAAGAAAGACATTGACTTAAAACTAGGAACTGCCATTTTTAAAATAAAATCAAAACTTTAAACATTTCATAAGAAAATAACTGATGATCAATTCATATATTGCTCTGTTTATGAAATACTTTATCTGACTTAGAAGATAAAAACATTTCAAAGAGTGATAAATGGTTAAAAACATTTATAATTTTTAATTGAATATAACCTCTGCTAATGATCTACTTCGAACCCAAAATGCTTATTTTTTATGAAATGTTTTCAACACTGTTTATGAAATTCTTTTTCGAATTTAGATTAGATGGAAACTTAAGCCAAACCCCGGTTTTTATATTGGATAGAATAACCATTTATTTCGAATATAACCTCTGCTTATGATCTACTATTCTACTTCGAACCCAAAATGCTGATTAAGGTCATGTCCGTGGAGAGGAGATCTTTTGGAGAACATCACTTACAGGGTTTGATCTTGCGATTTGATCTACTATTGGTACGTTGCATCGAAAGTCTTCCTGATATTGAGGTGATCAGGCGGCGTGTCCCGTTAATAGATAATGGCTGTACAAGACAGTTTGGTGGATCATTTCTTGTTGCGGAGGAGATCATGACCATTCCTTGATGGCTGCTCGTATGGTGTGATACAAGCTTTGTTTGAGGGGTAGCAACTCACATCCAAGGTGGAGACTGCTGAGTCTAAATGTGAGGCTCGTATTGGTGGTTGAGTGTTACTTCTCAATTAAGTCCGTATGGGGAGATTTGTTGGGCTCCCTCCTTAATTGAGAAGCTAATGAGAATTCTAGAATACTGCGGAGATGTCTAGAATTCTCTATATGTGTGTAGAGTAGTATTGAATGTTCTAGAATATTCCGGAGCTTTCTAGAGAGACGTGGAATTATCTAGAAGCGTGTGCAGGGGCGGACCTATTATAGGTCAAAGGTGTTCATGTGAACACCCAAATTTTATAACTAGTAGTGTAAAAATACATGTATATGGGTGCTATTGTAAAATTTTCTATAAGTATATGAACACCCAAATTTTATAAAATAAATTTGAACCTTCAAAACTAACATCCAAGATCCGCCACTGAGCGTGTGGGAGAGTGTAGAATATTCTAGAACATTATGGAGTTTTCTAGAGAAGTGTAGAATTCTCTAGAATCGTGCGGAAGTGTGTGAAAGCCTCTAGAACATTCTCAAGCGATGTGGAGTTCTCTAGATTCTTCTAGAAGATTAGAGAAGCTTGTGGATAGTTGTTGGAAGAATCTAGAGGTGTAGAGATGTATAGAAAATTCTAGAGAAGCTTTAAGGAGAGTAGTATAAATAAGAGTGAGACTCCTGATTCCTATGAGAGAGCCTCATGTGAGTGAGCCTAGAGAGAGAGCCTCCTCAAGTGATGAAAGAGAGAGAGAGAGAGAGTCTTGAGGAGAGCTCTTGAGTGAGTGAGTGCCTCCTTGAGAAAGGGTTGTGAGAATGATGTAATCCCATATACAAAGAGTGATGTGAGCTACCCGTTTACTTGTAAAATATCTCTTGTACATTTCAATTGTGCAATGCAATGTGTTATTGTTAGATTGAGCCTTTGTATTAAGAGTGAGTGGGTGGGTGTACAAGAGTCCTTTGAGCTTGTGATCCTGTAAGAGATCGAGGGTCGTGTTTTTCCCCAACAGTAGGGACGAAGGAGTAGTTGTAAATGGGATTGGAATAGGTCTCTGTTTAGGCGTCAAATTATAGTTGAGGTCACAAGCCGAATCATAATTGAGCGGGAGAATTATTCTCTTGCAGGGACGAAAGCATATTGATTAGAGAAAAGAACGATGAAAGGAGATGGAAAGAAGAGAAAAGATCATTACAGAAGTCGAGGCCTGAGGGGGATCGGTGATGAAATAAATGGAAAGAGCAAAGAAAAGCAAGAAATCGGAAAAAAGTACTTTTCGTATCCCACTTTTATCCCCACCATGTTTGTGCAGAGTTTTTTTTCTTGTCTGTGAATCCCAGTCATAGAAAAATATGTTTGTGCAAATTATTTTGTCTGTGAATTGTATTCACAAACATGATGGGTATAAGGTGGGTATAAAAGTGGGTAGAACAAGAAGTTAACTTCTTTTCTAAGTCATTATCCTGTCTTTCCTGGTTGCAATTAGTAAAATTAATAAAAAACCAATCCACATTACGCTTATTATTGTTGGATTGAATGAATTGATTGGACATGCATAATGACGACACTAAACACAAATGCTTGTCCGATAACAATGGAACACTAATTTTCAAATATTGGGACTTAAATTTGACTAACACACTTTAGGGAGGTCTCTAACAAAAAAAAGATGACACGTCATCCCTGAAGGCCCCTTCCCACCGACCGGACGACACGATATAATCACAATCTGACAGATCGAGAGCCCTATGTTGAGTAACCTCTCATAGCAGTTGTCGAGATTCGAACCCAAGACCCAACTTTTATGGCACTCCCTCGCTATCAGTTGAGCTACGCCCACCGGTACAGGCAGGTCTCTAACGGATAATTAATAGGTGGAGTTTAGAGTTCTCCATTAACAAATCCCAAGCTCACAAAATATTCTCCATGAGACTAAAATGTGAGACCTTTCCCTCGAAGGCCGGCTCATTAGTTTAGAATGTTTTTAATTGCATGAGTTTCACTTTCAAATTTGATCAGATCAAATGAGAACTAATCAGACTTTGACAGATCAAATCATATGAAATCAGAGTAGACAAGATTTCAACGGGTATAAAACACATAAAACAAATATTTATCAGGTCAAACTAGATCATAATAGTTCAAATGACCAAGTTTAAACAGATCAAATAAATCAAACTAGACAAAAAAGTTCAGGTTAGCTCAAATTTAAATAGATCAGATTAGAAAATTATTTTCCAATTAAAAACATGCATCATTAAGCATATGTTACCAACCGTAATTTGTTTATAGCGCTGATGAACTTCGTTCAAGTTAAAGTAGACCAGATTTCAACGGTTGTAAAAACACATAGAACAAACATTTACCTGACTAGACTAGAGGATATAACCAAGTTTAAATAGATGAGACAAATGAGAAAAGTTCACGTTAGATCAAACTTAAATGATGAGAATGAAAAATTATTTTCTAATTCAAATCACCGTAGTTCCTCAAATAGAGAGATTACAAGTGTTAGTTTGGGTAAAATTGGATTGGGAAAGTAGAGTAGGGCAGAGTTTACGTACTGGGCAAAACATTTGATGCGAAGTTTCGTCAGTTTTCCCACCTAACGTCTTACCTTTAAGCAATTCATTCAACCTACTATCATTATTTAATTTGTCTTCCACTGATAATGTGATTTTGGCCAACTCATCATAACCCGGCCCGATTCAGTTTTCTTATTTTTACACCGTTTGTCTAACAAACACGCCTTTGGGCATCATGTGCGCTGGTCTTTTTGCTTTGCACACTAATAATTCACCACCTGGACCCACCATTCAACGCTTCCAATTTTCTTTTTATAAAAATCCTTTCATTACACCACATTTATCCAAATTTCATTTACATTTTGTATAATTCAGTAAAAATAGCATGACTAAAATGAGAAGCGAAAAATAACATGACTAAAAAGAGAAATGAATACTCCGCTTTTGTTAATTGCATTGAATTAAATGGAAGGAATTGGATACAATTTTCGTGTATACAATAAAATATTCTAAACTTTTCTTGATCATGCTTAACTTCGGAATTCTTTTGGAATTCTGAAAGGATTTGATGCATTAAATCTCATATGATCGTATCTCAATATAAATTCCGTATATAATATATTTTAAATTTTGGAGTAATCAAATAAGATAATGCCTCGAGAACGTGTTTGGTGATTATCAATTTGACTAAAAGGACCAATTTGTCGAACTTAGCCACTTAGGACTTAATTGTTTCATGAAAGAAATTTGAAATTTCAGTTACCACGACATATATTCGAGAGAAAACGTAGAAAATGTTCACTACTATTCTTGTATAATCTGATATGATGTTTAGCATCATTCAATGTTTTATTTAAATGTTGTCTGGACCGAATTATTACTGTAATTAAATCAAATCGACATACATTTCAAATTTAAATATAAAACATTTTTTCTATTTTTTTTTATCCGTCGTACTCCCCGTAACAAAAAATCTTCCCACTTTCCTTTTTCGTCCGTAACAAAAAAATCTTTACCCTTATAAATTTTCTCATCATACCCTCAATAATTCTAAAAATAATACACTATTACAACTACTTTTTAAGTTACGGAGGTAGTAAGCTCCAAACGAAAAGTGATTGAGAAAATGGCGACTCACAAGATCTCCGAGCATTGACCACGGGATGACGGGAAGGTGCCTTGTTCTAAAGCAAGTCAGAGACTCCGGATGCATGAAAAACCGAGATAATAACTAAAAAGTCAATTAACAGATGCTATCTCAATAAATCTATTTTAGATTAAATTCTTCTTATTTATTTCATCCTACGGAGAATTAAATGTTTCTCTTTTTGTGAGAGAATTATACTTCGTATTGTTTTGATGTTTTCCCTATCCCTATCCCTAGCCCGATAAACAACTATTCTTATTCCCTATCCCTAGCATGTTCTGTGATCCAAACGTGCCCTTAAACCATAGTGGGTTGTTGGCTTGATGCACCTGGAAAGCATAGACTGCATTTAAAAAAGAATACAAAATATTATTATTGAAATGATATTATTTCCTATACAAAGGTGAAAACCGTTATAGAATCAAATGGACAATGGAAAATAAACCCATAAAAGTGATGATAATGGAAACTAAAATACATTAAAGATATCAATAAAGCAAAAAAAAAGATGAGGAAGTTAATTTAATCCACTACACAACCGAACATAGTACCAAATAAATCTCATCCGTCCAATCCTTAAAAGTACAAATCTACAGTCCAAATCCCAACACGTGTGGTAACTAGCACACACGTGGCACTACATCAGAGCTGCCACGAGGAGAATTCCGGCAACGGCGGCGCCGCTCATTCCGATCCTGGATGAACCATTTGGCGCCGGAGTACCATCCGCTGAGGGCTGCTCCGCAGGTGAACTTCCGGCAGGGACTGGCGCCGGCGCCGGTGCGGAAGAGGTGGACGCAGAGGTGGCGGAGGGTCCGGGAGAAGCAGCTGCCGGTGATGTGGTTGGTGAGGCGGTCGGCGACGGAGTAGGCGGTTTTAGCGGCGCAGTTTTAGTGGGCGGCGGCGCTGGCACGGAGGCGGGAGAAATTTTGGGCGCGGAAGCAGGGGCCTGAGCTAAGCATGAGGCGGTGAAGAGGCCAAGGAGTAGAAAGAGCTTGAAACTCATATTGAAAAGCTAGCACTTTCGATCTTCCACAAAGAGAGTTTTCTTTTTTTATGGAGAAAAGGATGGAGCAAATGAATATTGGAGAGAACTGTAAGAGGAAATATATATAGAGATTTCTTAGCTGTCAAAGGAATATAATGAATATATATACCCCTTCCTACCGTAATGTATAATTAATGATACGTATCAATTTCATACTGCGTAAACGCAATCGACTTCCCGCGGAGCAGTGGTCTGTTTTTGGCTAAGGTAGAGCGATCACGAGTTTTTCTCTCTAGGGCTTTGACTATGTCGGCCGCTGGAGCCTTTTTCCGATTTCGACTTTATCGAAGATCGGCTTTGTTATCCCTTGGTCGCTGGTGCTCGACTGGAGTCCAGGTCAGACGCGGAGGGTGGAGATCGGTGGAGAAGGGCAGATTTGTTGTCATGGCTCGAGGAGATCGGCGCTGTGGTCAAGGTTCGAGGATGCAGCGTTGCTGTCGTCGTTGGAAAAGATCGGCGCCGCCTGTCCGCTTACTCTGGTCGCACGGAGCAGGGATGAGTTTGGTTATGCAGGGACGGAGGATTGATGCATGGTCTTTGGCAGCCAAAGGTCATGGAGGATCCATTAGCATGGTACCAGTGGTACGACCTCCTCCTGAACCACCACCATGGGATGCACGAGGTGCTAGAGTTCGTGAACGTTTTTCTTATAGTTTTTATCTGTTTGTTATTTGTTTTCTTGCGTCCATTTTTGTTGTTGGGTTTGACAGTTTTTTTGAGTTTTTTGCCTCTCTTTTTATGTCATTGGGTATGGTTGGATCTATGAGAATAGTTTTGGCTGTGTCAAGCCCACTACGTGGTTAGCGATTCGTGTTGCTCTCTCAGGGGTGACCGTCTCAAAGTCTCACCATAGGGTTACAGTCGTAGTTGTTGGAGTTTCAGTTGGTGTCTGTTTTATTTTCCCTTTGCTTGATGTAATGATCGCGATGAATCTTTTGATATGAATAGAGGCATCTTTTGATGATCAAAAAAAAAAATTCATACTACGTAGTATTATTAAAAAATACTAGTAAACGGTACCCGTAATATGAGCATTTTATCATTCTAAGGCTCTGTTTGCAAGTGATTGTGCTTAAATAAAAGCACTTTTTGGAAAAAAGTGGTTAGTAGTAAAAGTTGGTAGTGTTTGGTAAAATAAGTGCTTTTTGTGTAATAGAAAAAGTAAAAAGCAGATTCTACACGAAAACCGAGAAAGTAAAAGTTGGTATTGTTTGGTAAAATAAGTGCTTTTTTTCTTAAAAAAAAGCGAAAAGCACTTAAATTAATTGTTTGCAAACAAAGCCTAAGCAGGGCCTAGGCCCAACCTCATAAATAAATAAAATTACTAGTATATACGTAGTATATTGTTGTTAAGTAATGGTATAATAGTATTATTGTTGTTGGTAAAAAATTCCATCATGTTAGCAGGATGGAAGCAGACCAGTGCATATATCCTTGACGTCTTGAGTTCGAAGCTCATGTTGAGCATAGTTTTTTAACTTTTCAATGGTGGAGCCTAGAGTGTAAAAAATATGGTTTTTTTCCCACACCTGAAGCTCATGTTTGAAGAATTCTTCATTCAAACATATACTACGTTTTTGTGCTAGATAGTAATATTGTGAATGAGTTAGGTACTAATATTGATATGCACTAATTAGTAGTGCATAAATGTATATTTTTATGTTTAATATGTGTGTATTGTTTACCATTTTTATTAGTTTGTAAAAATTTGTTTTATTTGATTTGAAATTATTTTTAGCTTCCATTTATAAGTTGTAAAGTAGTGGTAGAGTTTTTGGCAAGGAAAAGGAGGAAAAACAAGAGGAATGCTGCCCAGGGAAACTTACCCGGTCGGGTAGGAATACTCACCCGGTTGGGTACGATTGAACAAGCGAAAGTGCCTGGAAAATCACTGGACCTGGTTGGGTCCCCTACTTGACCCGGTCGGGTCAGATGTGACCCGGGACAAAACGACGTGCTGAAACACAAGAACGTGGAAGATTATGTGATTTTGACATGCACCCGGTCGGGTGGCCACTTGACCCGGTCAGGTACCCGGCCCAAGGTGTTGAAAAACACCTATAAATAGCACACTTTTCCTTTACAAATAATCATTCCTTCTTCCATACTCTTAAGTTCAGTTTAGAATAGTATTTCTTTTATATTTTTATAGCATGTTTAGTCTTCAAATGAGGAGCTAAACTTCCATTTCTTGGTGTTGCTCTTGAAGCTTGTTGATTATTAAAGTTGTGAGTTATTTTATTAACTTCTTCCCTTGAATATTAATTCTTCCCTTAATCTATCTATATATTAATGTTGGGGAGTGTTGCTAAGAAGACAATTAGTTAACATCTCGACATTAGTTATAGTAGTATTCATTTACTTCCTATATATTAATGTTGGGGAGTGTTGCTAAGATGACAATTAGTTAACATCTCGACACTAGTTATAGTAGTATTTATTTTCTTCCTCTATATATTAAAGTTGGGGAGTGTTGCTAAGATGACAATTAGTTAATATCTTGACATTAGTTATAGTAGGATTTATCATCTTTAATATTCTTCCTTGAATATTAATTAATTCTTATTCATATTTCATATTAATAATTTGAACATTACTTAAAGGATCAACTAGTTTTGTTTCATATATTAATTATTACTACAATCGATCGACGAATACGCTTGTTAATCGTTGATGGTTTCACAAGTAAGTAACTTCGGTTTATTAATGCACGGTCATGGTTAATAAACTTAAGAGGGATTAATTTTTTTTGTTAAACCGAAACCGTTGTGTTGAGGTTATCAATCTCAATTGATTTCATCAAGGAGTTAAGAGATTAAATATAGGTAGATTCTATGGTACCCTTTAGGTACCATACCTTTGTCAACATGGACCAATAGGAATGATGCAGTTGAATTAATTAAATCCAAATTAAAATGAATAAAATGATTTGAACCAATTAAATGCATGTTAGGTACGGTACCTCAATCTTTAAAAGGGTACCGGAGTTGCCACCTTAAATATAATGCTATTATCAAGTCTGTATATGACAGTGTTCTATACTTGACTAATAGTTAGAGTTATTAATGAACGGTCGTTGTTAATAACTACCCTCGATGAATTGGATATACTCCTCGATTGAGTATTCGCACTACAAAAAAGTGCACATAGACTGCACATGGACCACATTTTTTTGCGATGGCAGCATAACTGTCGTTAAAAACACCACTAATCACACATTTTTTAATTTACTACACACAAAAATGTACTGTGGTAAAAGTTTAGAGACGACAGTTTTTAACTGTGGCCAATGTTTTTACCACCGCTATTGTGCCGACGCACCTAAAACTGTCGCAAAACTGTCGTAAAAACATAAAAAGGAACATTTACGACAGTTTTGCGTCAGTTTTACGTGTGTTGCCACAACAGCCGTGGTAAAAACATTGTCCACGGTTAAAAACTGTCGTCTCTTCCATTTTACCATAGTTTTGTATGTGGTAAATAAAAAAATGTGTGGTTAATAGTGTTTTTAACGACATTATGCGGCCATCGCAAAAAAAATATTGGTCTATGTGCACTTATCTTGTAGTGTCGAGAGGGGATAAGTTATAGATATAACAATAATCGACTAAAATATATCAACAAGTGGAAAGTAGCAATGTCAAGTCCTTTTTATCTTTGAATTAAATCTCATATAAGTCGTTCATCTTCGTATTTAATTAAATTAAATCACTCAATCCCAAAAACCCCCTTATTCACTAGTTTTACTAAAAAGAGAATTATTCCTAGCTTTCACTGTGGATACGAACTCTACTTCACCTATACTACATATAAGTGCTAGTATCGAATATTATTTTGACGCACCGTGACAAAGTGCTCGTCAAATTTGGCGCCGTTGCCGGGGAAAGGCATTTTTTTTCTTTTTATTTTTGCTCATAAAAATAAAAAACAAAAAAATATAAAAAAAAATATTAAAAAAAAATATTACTCTTCTATTTTCTGAGCTTACATGAGTTATGAGTATATGGATACCAACACTTCATCCTTAGAGAGTCAAATTTCCTTCTTGACTTCTCTAATAAAAGAATTTATCTTAAGCTCAAAAGCTCAAGATGCCAAGACATGCAACATTTGCATGTCTCACAGGCATCTTACGAATTTCTGCCCAAAGCTTCAAGATGAATACCTTGAACAAATTGATGATGTTGGTTACGAAAGGGATGTACCTCACATGAGCTATGATCCGTTCTCCAACTCTAACATGTCTACGGAGGATATGATCCGGGCTATTGCTACCAACATGACCGCCATGCAAAACAACATGGTGCAATTCCAAAATGAAACCAAGTATAGCATTTCAAACTTGGAAACTCAAGTGACTCAAATAGCCGGAGCCGTAGATAGGCTTGAATCAAGGGATTCGGAAAAACTTCTCTCTCAAATAGAATGTGATCCTAAACGACAAATTTTTGTAATCACATTGGCAAATGAGAAGGAAATGCAAAAGGAGATCCAAAATCCAGAAAAAGTAGAAGAAGAAGAAGAAAGAGACGCAGAGCTCCAGCTAGTTAAAGAAGAGGATGAACCAAGTTTCAAGGTCAAATATCTATCCTTTTCATCCTTTGAGGTACCCCCAACAATTCTAAAAATTTTCAGGGAAACTCATAAAATTGACAAGGAAACTCCCCTGATATAACTATTAGGCAGGCGTTTGTTAATAATAGCTTGATTCCTAATATTGCTAATCAGATTCCTAGATACTACTCGGATGTCATTAATTCCTATGCCCCTTGCTTTTCGAATACTAACGACTCCTTTATCTGGCAACCTGAGGCTAATGGCTGTTTCACGTTTAAGAGTGCCTATGATGTTACCCGTAATGATATGAATAATTGGGAGGAAGCTAAGTTTGTTTGGAACTCTAGAACCCCCCTTAAAATTTCTTTCTTTCTCTGGAAGTTGCACAATAATTTTTTGCCTTTTGAGACCAAACTCCACTCTTTGGGTATTCTTGGCCCTTTCAAATGTCCCTTCTGTAATAACCATGATACTTTGGAACACTGTTTCCTTCATTGTGCTGTCACGGATAAAGTTTGGAGGCACTTTGAGGATCTGTTTGATTTTCGGAAAAGTAGGAATCGGAGTATCCATGATTACCTTAAGAGTTGGTATTTGGATCTCAAAGGACCTGCCACAGGCCTTAACTATATTGTCCCAAATTACATTGTTTGGCAGCTTTGGAAGGTCCGAAATACCTTTCTTCATGATAACAAGAACATCAATAGCACTGAGGCCATTAATCTTATTCAAAGGGAACTTTGTTTAGCCTCGGTTGCTAGGCCCATTAAAACCAAAGCCCCCCTTCATTATAATATTCACCTTCACATTTCTCCTTCTCTGAGAGATAGACATCCTACCTTTCACACTTGGATTAAGCCTCAGTTGGGTTTTATTAAAGTTAATATTGCTACTAGACTTCTCCAGACTAATATTGTGAGATCGGGTTTTATTGCTAGAGATTCCAATGGTTACTACAAAGGGCATGCTGGTCATCTTAGTGACACAAAGGATCTGAATGCCGCCCTTTATGATGCCATTATTTATTTTAGGCCTTCTTTCGATCAACTTCCAGCAACTAACTTTATCATTGAACTTGATAACTCGCAGGTAGGTGCTGCTATTCGAGGAGAAATATTGCACCATTGGACCCACTGGAAGAGTTGCACGTGCATAAGAAGACAATACAACTCCAATCGTTTTGCTTTCACTTCTATTAATGCTGGTGCTAATCGGGCAGCTGAATATGTTGCTTTTAATAAAGTTCGAATTAGTCAATCCCAAATGCATTGTAATCAATTTTTCGGCATCCTCAAATATGATGCCATTAGCTACCCTTATCCCTAACTTTTAATTAGGCTCAGCCTAATCACTCTGTTTTTGTAATCTTTGTCATAATAAATTGGTAAGGTGTTACCCGGCCCTTACCCCATCCTCGGATGGTTTGCCACCAGTGATTAAAAAAAAGAGACAAGGATAATGACATTTTTGAAATCTTTAGCAAAATTAAGGGATCAACATTTTCCGTTAACCATGTTTAACGATAATTTCTTTCCCTCACTCCCACCACACGAATCAATGAAAATCTGGATATTTGATCATGGAAAGATTTTCAAAGTTAAGAGTCGAGAAATTGAGCATTCCTATGGAAGTCCTGGGAGTGAAAGTGTGAAGAAGATAAACTATCACGATCCATGTTTGAATGACTGAACACAATGATAGCGTCGCGCCACGACATTAAATAAAGTGCTTCTTGGGAGGCAACCCATGCAAAGGTACATTTACTTATTTATTTTATTTTTGCACTTTAAAAAAAATCACCCCATTCGTCTTTTCCAAATTCGAACCCAATACCCCAAACCCTCCATAGTTACAATTTCACACCTCCATCCATCCACCATATCCACAAACTAAACTCATACTCTTTTTATTCTGTCCACTTTTTTTTCATTTCTTTATCAACAAAACCCACCAAATAACCCAAAACCCGAATTCCCTAACTCCAACTACACCAAGTCAGAATTTTTGCTCAACCAACAAAGAAACAAATGGCACCACAAAAAGGGTTCATCTTCTATGACGATGAGCACTAGGGACATTGCTTTGGTTAGCTTGGGGGGAGAGTTTTATGGAATACTCACATTCATACTCTTTATTCTTGTTAAAAAAATTATAAAAGCTTGTTAAGTTGGAAACCTGAAAGGGCAACTTAAGCAAAAATAAAGCAAAAATAAGAGTGAGTTGTGAGGATTAAAACAGAAAAATGCGGGAAGCTGGGATGAAAACCCGAAATGGCACCTAGGCAAAATGAGAAAAATGAGAGAAAGAATATCTTTGAAGGATCCTAAGGGTAACAATGAAAAAAGAAAATTTGATAGGAGATTTGGAGTTGAAGACCCCTTCTTACTCTTTTAGTTTTTGGGATATTTTGTGTTATTTTCTATAAACACTCGTGGATGTTGGTGTTGATAATCCTAAAAAATTCAGATAAAATGATACGGAGTATGTGATATCTTCACACTTTTAATATATATAGTTAGGAAAGATACTAACTTCAAAGTTTATTATCTTCCGTTCTATATACTCTTTAAATATCTATAAACTACATAACTACTACTTCCGTTCTATTAAGATTATCTTATTTTTTCATTTCGATTGTTCTATATCAAGTTTAATAAAGTGTATGTGATTCTAATTCTTATTTACTTAATTCTTATATTAATGTTTGTGAGGCGAAAGTAGTATATTATGGAGTATATTGCAAGTTGATGAGAGAATTGGAGAGTTTGTTAATTATACGGAGTAATTGTTTTCAATGCTTATTTTGTACTTCGCATTACCTTAGTTAGATTTTAACAGATTAGTTATAGTTAAAATTTTGGGAATTTCATAAGTATAATCCGTACTTTGATCAAATCTACAATTAAAATCCTTATTGAAAGTGTTTATTAAAATAATCAAACTAGCAATAGTGTTCTTAAAAATAAATTGAGATGAATTTAAACTAATGTTTGTTTAATAGATTCAAGCCGTACTCCCACTTTTCTCTTCCTCTCTCTTCTTTTCGTTGTGAATACAAATAAAAGTCGTTTAATCTCAATGTCGTTCTCTGCATATGTGGTTATCTTTAGGCTGGAAGATAGAGGTTTTATTCGAGGCGAAAAGTCATGAAGGGAAAAGTTGAGGTAGGAGTTCAGAGTATTAAACGAGCATTATTTTGAATAACCCCAACTTATTTTTGGGAAAAATATTGCTAGTTCGGATTATTTTTTATGGACACTTATAGTAGTATAAATTATTATTCTAGAATTCCTTCAAATATGGATTATTCTTGTAAATTTCACATTTAAACTTTTTATCGTTGACGACTGGAAGTAAACCAATAGACTATCCAGGTTTCAAAAATGTATTTGAACAAACGACGCGGGTCAAACTAAAACCGTCTAGATTACACCACATTGAGACGATACTAAAATAAACATACATGACGTGTTTACCGGATTAATTTGACTAAACTTTATTAACTAAATCAGATTCGATCATACTCGATCATAAAGTTTCAGTGCAATTAAAATACTCTAAATGTTTCAATTTTAACTAGCTTAGGAATTGAAGTAGCCGCTGGTATCAAGGAGAAGCTTGTTCGGTCGAAGGCGGCAAGTCCGTGAGAATCGTCCGGCGAAGGCCAGACATAGTGTAACACCCCGGCTCCGCAGAACCCAAGGTAGTTACTCAAGACCTCTCCGGACCTCTAGTTCTATCCTCACAAACCACCACGAGCCTTTACCGCACACTTTGTCCTCACTCATGCGCGTCCTGAGAAACTTCCCAGGGGTCACCCATCCCAAGACTATTCCCGTACAAGCACGCTCAACTTTGAAGTTCTTGGGTGATGAGCTCCCTTAAAAGGAGATGCACCTATGTTGGTATGAATAGTACTATTAATATATTTATATTAAATCTCAAGTGTTACACATAGGGCGGTGATCCTTGGACGATGCTACCAGGTCTCTTCTTTTTTTGCTTTTGATCGGGCTGAACTTGCAAGTGTACAAGTGCCGATATAGTAATAAATTCCGGTAAAATACCGGGTCGCATCCACAGGGAAACGTTGTTTAATTTAGTCCGAGAGTAGATGACTTTTAAATAAATAAATGAGTAAAGTGCAGGGATTTTGATTTGTGTTTTGTATTTTTGGTTTTTCACTTTTAATTCAAGGAAATAACCTTGATTAATTCGGATTTAAGATGAATGATAACAACGGCTAAGGCTTCGGGAATCACTTAAATGCTTTAATAGGGTTGAATATTAGTTCTTTACCAATAATTATGAATACGATGTCGCTAATATATTCTCAACTCCGGTTAAGGCAGCGAGAGCGTGGTTTTCGTTACGTGTAAGTCCCGTTACGGCTTACATTCATCTACCGAAAACCCCGTTGAATATCAAGACATCACACCCGTATCATATAATACCAGATATATTTCTATTCTCGGTAATATATATGTTTATCCTTTAATGTTCATAGTTTAGACTTCAACGTTAATTGCAAGTATAAACTAAATTTAACATACTTCTATGTTGTACACCATAGTCATAAACAATCAAAATGTAAAGGATGAATCACAATTTATTGGTTTAGAACTTTTATCAAACACCTAGTGGGCATAGAAGTTCATCCCTAGCCTTAGCTAAGAACTTAGCCCCTAATGCTCATATTAATTACAAAAGTGTAACTAAGATAAAGGAAATACAATAACATACAAGAAATAATACCTAGAACCAATTGTAGAGGAGAGAAATGGCTTCTTCTCCAACACTTCAAGAAAATGCAAAAAGGAAATATAAAAACTGAAATTTAATTTTCAAGAATGGAATGATGATCTTGTTTGATGAATTGGGGGCTTTATATAGGCTAAAGATTGGCATCTTTTAGTCCATTCGAGCCCAACAATCAAGCATGGAAGAAATATTTGATCAGATCATGAGGAAGGTGAGTTTTTCCCATCAAGATATGGCTGCACGTCTCTTTGTATTCTGCAGATTCGGGATTAACCGGCGCCGGTTTTAGGCTTGACCGGCGCCGGTTTTACATCGGGGCTGAAATAATACTGAAGAACACCATAACCGGCGCCGGTTATAGGGTAAAACCGGCGCCGGTTGACCTTCGGCTCACCGTAGTAAAGCTTTTTAAAATAAAACCGGCGCCGGTTTTAAAGCATGACCGGTGCCGGTTTTCCCCTGCACTGCAATTCTTCATTTTTCGCTCCATTTTACGCCCGTGGCTGACCCCGAAGTGTCGGTTCTCGGCCCCTTTTGATTGTTGACTCCCGTTTCTTCATCTTTGACGTATTTGTGCGGTTTTTACTCAAAATGGGATTTATACCTGCTTTGTCTTTGAATATTTGTACAGATAATGATAATTACCTATATAAAATATAGGTAACTATTGTGCTTATCGGCTTTCTTGTTCGATTCTTCCTTTGAAGTTTGGATTTGCGGGCTTGTGTCCCGTGTGTTTTGATCCGGCTCGTTGTGGTCGAGAATTTTGCTGATGTGCTGTTTTCGTTTGGAGGCAGAGATTATACGGCCGTCGTCTTTGCGTACATAGTGTGCTGTTTGGCTTTGTCTTGTTTTTCAATTGACGGTTCGCGTGTGGATAGTGGGGTTTGTGTCCATGTGTGCTACAACCGGGAGTTAATCCCATGAAGATGATTGCAAATTCAGGCGGTATGATATCCATTGCTGAAGTGGATTTGGAGGTAGATGGTATCATATAAAAAAACAGCGCTGCAGCGGTGCTACTGAATTAGCACCGCTTAGGTTTCTATTAGTTGCTGCATGTGGGAATATTCCTTTGGAGGTGGCCGGACAAACCTCTTCTCCCTTCCCGATGGCTGGTCAAATCAGTTTGGTATCTTTGGAGGTGGTAGATTAAACCTCTTCTCCCTTGCTGGTGGCTGGTAAAATCATGATCTTTCAGATCTCTGTTTTGAGTTTTCATTCCCCTTTTAGTAGCAGATACAACATTGCTGTGTATGGAACCTACCACATTGCGGGGTTAGCGAGATGGTGCGCTTGTAAGCGCGAATCCAGCTCTGAGTCTAACCCATTGGAGCCTTTGTTATGGCGAATTTGTATCTGATCCTCAGTTTGATTAATAATTAAGTTACTTGTTCTAAAAAAAACTAGTTGGGGAAGTTTTAGAAATTATTTCATTTTAGGTTTAGTTTGGTATTTTGTACATTAAAATTTTATACTACGTATTAAATGACAAGTAAGGTTTAGGATAGCAATCACTTTGAATGTATAGTAAAAATGCATTTGTTAGTTAATTTATTTTTAAAGCATTTTAAGTTTTTGCCATCCTCCTAACTTAAAGTGAATACCAAAAACGCTAAATCAAAGAATGTAAACAGTTTAAATTCGTACCTTTCGTTTATAATAAAACATTTTATTCACATTTTATGAAACGCTCTCCCAAGTTAACAAAATTTGCATTTAGTTATATATTGTACGGAGTATGATAACAAAAAATTGTAGGAGAAGACACTATATTGCTTCACGACATTGCATCTTTTGATGTAAAAGATCGGCAGCATTCTGAAAATAGAAACTTGCAAAAGTAACAATATTCGCGGCCTACTCAGCAGCATAACCTTCAAACAGAAAAAGGTAAACAACTTTTTCAGTTTCTTTGTGGAGTGATGGGTTAAATGGAGTTTTTGACACAAATATTAGTAAAATTTAGGAATTTGACAAAAAAGGACCTTTTTTTAAGTTTCCAAATATGTGACTAATGAAGACCTACTTTACTAAATTACCCTTTCTAGTGTTCGGCCCTGCATTAGCTCGCATAAGAGTACTCCGTAACATTGCATAGCATAGCATTGCTCCTTAACATTGCATCGGATAAGAGTGACTAGTCCATGACTAGTCCGTAACAAATTAGTCACGGGCCGAATCCGTGACTAAAATCCGTGACCACGGGCGTGTTTTTTTGTAGTGCTTTTGCTACCAATGATCCAAGATTCCAAGTAATGCTCCTGAGGAAGAATTAGACGTTTCCTTGACTCAAATTCTTAACGTTGCATTTGACACGTATGATCCAAAGGTATACACTTTTCCTATTGGAACTTCAACACATACTTTGTTTAATGAATATGACGCTATCGTCATCGTCAAAGTACGAAATCAAAGCATTTTTGAAGTCTTTATTACTACACAACAAAAACTTAAACAAAACATGAGGAGGGAAATAAAATTAAAAACAAAATAAGAAGAGATCACATTTGTTATGGGAAGAAATAAAAGCATCATCAGACTTATTCATCATGCATTACAATCTCATCCTGTCTCGATCTCAAGTTCATGGGTACCATTCAGGAATGAAGTTATTCACTCTCGGACCTCCTAATGTTATATGACTATAAGTCTATAAGGGTGATACCCAATCTGTAAAGTTGGTTCACAACAAAAACGAAAAACATTTCTACTCCACACCCAAAAAAGAAACACAACAAAAATATGGTATTTTGAAGAATAAGTAAGAACATCCAGATTGGCAGTTCTTTTAAAAAAAATAAAACAACCAGATTGGCAGCAAAATTGTTAACACCTCCGTCCCAAAATGATGGTCCTGTATTTCTTATTTGGGGTGTCCCAAAATGATAGTCATCTTTCTTTTTTTGGTAAAGAAATTAAAGTAGACTACCATTTATACCCCTCTTTTTTAATAAACAGTAAAAGTAAATGAGTGAACAATACAATAAAGTAAGTTTATATAGGTCCTTCTATAACTTTTCCTTAATATTTAAACCCCAAAAAGTATAGGACCATCATTTTGGGACGGAGGGAGTAGATGTTATTGTACAGTTAGAACAGGTGAATGTGATAAAATTGGAACCTAGTTTTCACAATTTTACTTTTCAAAGTCAAAACAGATTAAAGAGAATGTGATATGATAACTAGAAATGTGTAAAACGTAGTTCCATACAAGAATTAACCGATTCTGCTGATTTATAAAAACTATATTTAAATTAGCAATACTATCAATAACAATCAACAAACATTTAATTATTAAGCAAGGATTTATGCTAGTTATTAAGTAAATAATTCAAAAATAAAAAAAACGAATCGACAAAGTCTAACTAGACGTCTAGACTTTATCATCATAATGAATATCATAGGTCAGTTAGCAGAACCTGAATCAGTGGCTTAGCTAGGGCTCCAATTTTTTTTGTTCGGAGGGCAAGACGGAACATCAACCATTTTCACTGAACTTTATGGTGGCTCTGTATTTGAAATGGAAATCTACATAACATTTTTACGCTTATGCGCATAATATATACCCTCCTCCCAAAATTCTTCTCACATACGTAGTACCATTTTGGGATGCTCAAAAAATTATTCTTACTCTCCTTTTTGAAATTTTTTGTATGAATAACATTCATCTATCTTTTTCTTACTTAATCAAAATCATACATTTCTAGTTTATTCACACTTTCTGATAAGCGTGTCAAGTCAAATCGAGAAATATTTTTTGGACGGAGGGAGTAGTGTTTAATTTCATTATGCCCCCAATAAACATAACTCTTTACTTTTGAATCCATCACTGCATACAACTAAAATTACATTCTAAAGATTTTTTAATTAGAAAGGTACAAAAGATAGAAAACAAAGGCTTATGTCTATCAAACATGCATTTACTCACATAGTCACCTTGACAAGAGAATATTACAATTTTTTTTCCTGAAGGAAATAGCTTATATAAGAAACAACCGGAACAACAATCGTACCCCAAGACCTAAATCCCCTTCTATGAGTTCTATCCAACCAATACCAAAAGTCTATTTGCCCCCTCACGTCATGATCAGTCGACATAGAATAGTTCACCCCAGTCAGAGCGAGGCTAATTGATATGCACTAATTAGTAGTGCATAAATGTATATTTTTATGTCTGATTTGTGTGGATTGTTTACTGTTTTATTTAGTTTGTGAAATTTGTGTGATTTTAGTTGTAATTGTATTTTAATCTTCATTTGTAAGTTGTAAAATAGAGTTAGGAATTATGGTGTTGGAAAGGAGAACTTTGAAGTGAAGAAAAAGGAGATTTGACTGCCCAGGAGCTAAAACCCGACCGGGTATAAATCTTCACCTGGTCGGGTAAGACGTGAAAACCGAACTAGCAAGGAAACTACATGGCCCGGTCGGGCCCACTACCTCACCCAGTCGGGTAAGACTTGACCGGGGACAATCCGACATGCTGAAAACACGACATCGTGGGCAAATATCTGATTTTGACAGTTACCCGGTCGGGTATGCCCATTTACCCGGTCGGGTATCTACCCCACGGTGTTGAAAACACATATAAATAGCACACT
This sequence comes from Cuscuta epithymum, assembly GCA_945859915.1. NCBI lineage: Eukaryota > Viridiplantae > Streptophyta > Magnoliopsida > Solanales > Convolvulaceae > Cuscuta > Cuscuta epithymum. The sequence continues at coordinate 2,863,908 of CAMAPF010000017.1, read as the reverse complement.
TTTCCTTCACTTTTATTCATCCCTTCTTCCATACTCTTAAGTTCAGTTTAGAATAGTATTTCTTTTATATTTTTATAGCATGTTTAGTCTCCAAATGAGGAGCTAAACTTCCATTTCTTGGCGTTGCTCTTGAAGCTTGTTGATTATTAAAGTTGTGAGTTATTTTCTTAATTTCTTCCCTTGAATATTAATCATTCCCTTAATCTATCTGTACATTAATGTTGGGGAGTGTTACTAAGATGACAATTAGTTAACATCTCGACATTAGTTATAGTAGTATTTATTTACTTCCTCTATATTAATGTTGGGGAGTGTTGCTAAGATAACAATTAGTTAACATCTTGACATTAGTTATAGTAGGATTATTCATCTTTAATCTTCTTCCTTGAATATTAATCATTCCCTTAATCTATCTATACATTAATGTTGGGGAGTGTTACTAAGATGACAATTAGTTAACATCTCGACATTAGTTATAGTAGTATTTATTTACTTCCTCTATATTAATGTTGGGGAGTGTTGCTAAGATGACAATTAGTTAACATCTTGACATTAGTTATAGTAGGATTATTCATCTTTAATCTTCTTCCTTGAATATTAATTCTTCTCTTAATCTATCTCTATATTAATGTTGGGGAGTGTTGCTAAGATGACAATTAGTTAACATCTCGACATTAATTACTACTAGAAATGATCAACGAACCGATAGTTAATCGTAGATGGTTTCACAAGTAAGTAACTTCAGGTTATTAATGCACGGTCGTGGTTAATAAACTTAAGAGGGATTAATTTTGGTGGTTAAACCGAAACCGTTGTGTTGAGGTTATCAATCTCAATTGATTTCATGAAGGAGTTAAGAGATTAAATGCCACTATTAAGTCGGTATATGGCGGTGTTCTATACTTGACTAATAGTAAGGGTTATTAATGAACGGTCGTTGTTAATAACTACTCTCGATGAATTTGATATACTCCTCGATTGAGTATTCGAGAGGGGATAAGTTATAGATATAACAATGATCGACTAAAATATATCAACAAGTGGAAAGTAGCAAAACCAAGTCCTTTTTGTCTTTGAATTAAATCACATATAAGTTGTACATCTTTGTGTTTAATTAAATTAAATCATTCAATCCTAATCCCCCCTTTTATTTACTAGTTTTATAAAAAGAGAATTATTCCTTTCCCTGTAGATACGAACTCTACTACGCTATACTACGTATAAGTGTTAGTATTGAATTTATTTTGAAGCACCGTGACAAAGTGCTTGTCACTAATCGCTGAAACAGTGAGAGCATCGAGGCTATTAGCGGCTGAATAAGCCTGATTGCCTACAACAAGGTTTGTACCTACTAAATAAAAACAACACTCATACCCTCCCCCTTATTGTACGACAAATCAACAACGCGAACAACACACAAATTCAGTCTGAAATAAAAGATAATGCAAAAGAAATAAAGCTTCGGTTGATGGAACTGTCTTGCTCCAACTTCATGTCCCTGTGCACTATATTTAGCTTTTTGCTTTTCGGAATTGATACTCATCTTCAAAACATTCTTTGGAGCCATTTGCTGCAAATTCAACACTGCCAATTCCGATATATCATCCTCCCCCCTCGTATCTGTTGCACCAGTGGACCAACAATCCATATTCCAACCACAACACCAATTATAGCTTGAAATCTTGTTTAATTGCCAAGAGGAAAACCAGTAATACAAATAAATCTTAATCGAACCCTCCCCCCCATCACAACCAGTAGCACAAGCTAGAAGATAATAAAGCAAGAAAGTCAATTGCCTCACATTGTAAATCCAACGTCTCATCCGATGTAACCAACAAAAATCCCTGCGTCGGCACACCACTTGATACAGCCGGCTACCCATTGCGTCCCACTCTTGAGAGCTTGAATGTTGTCTCCAATGAACCTCCTCGATCACCGCCCATGCTATGCAGAACCCATCAAAGCAGAGAGCGATTCCGACCAACCATCCCCCTGTTTCACGCAGTCCAGATATCATAAAAACCACCCTATGAAGAACGGATCGCACATGAAAGGCCGGCCAATTGCGCTTCCACTGATCCAAATCATCGACTGCCATATTCTCTCCATGGCGCTACCTGTTTAAAACCCTAATCAAATACACCGAGCAACTAACGGCATAAGCCGTCGGCCGGAGAACAAAACTCCACGCAAAACCTAGAGCGCTCTAGGTGCGGCACCAAAACTCCGCAGACGATGGCCGAAACCCTAGCTGCGAAAAATGAACATTATAATAATCTACCATGAATAGGCATGACAATGGGTCGGGGCGGGGCGGGTACTGCAAGACCCCGACCCGCCACGTGACTTGGCGGGGCGGGTCTGCCCCACCCCGTAACCTGCACGGGTCCAAACTTGTTGACCCATGACCCGCCCTATGCGGGGAAGGTCCGCCCCGCCCCGTCGTAACCTAATTTGCTAGTAAGTATTTTTATTTGTGGGAAGTTGTTACCCATTGAATCTACTTAAAGTTTATCTTTAAATAATAATTAAAAATTAATATATTAAATCAAATTCATGATACGCTAAAAATTTCAAAAATTAAGGAAAAATGACTCAGACTTGAATAGTTAGTTAATCTATTTAATTATATTAATAATTGAGTATATGTATTAAAATGCTATATATAAAGAAGACATTGATAATCTGTCGTTCATATCATTCTATAATATATATTAATATATTATAAGATAAAAACAATTATGATTTATTGTATACACACATATGTATATTGAAGTATATTTGTAGTATAATTTAAGAAAAAGTAGGTATACTTATATATTGAGCGGGTCGGGTCGGGGCGACACGGGTCAATACTAATGCCCGGACCCGCCCCATTGTATAGGCGGGGCGGACCCGCCCCAGTTGCAAGACGGGGCGGGACGGACCCGCCGCAAATATCTCGGGCCAAGGCGGGTCATTGCGGTTCGGGTTTCTTTTACACCCCTAACCATGAACAATCTAATAATTGAGAGGCCAAATTGAAATTCTTGATTTACTTTTTGAGAAACCAATTTGTGTTGCCAATTTTACAAAAAAGAAGTTAAATTATACGAGAACTTTTCCCAGCAAATATTTTCCAATTTTAAGTTCATTTTTAATACTCCGACCCAATTTGTGTAATGTTTACATGCACTGGCGATTGCTCAATTTATGTATTTGTAATGTAAGTACATAAACCTCGACCCAAGTATATATAGAAGCCAAAGGTTGTTTATATAGCCGATTTTGATGCAGGTTATGTTTAGGAATACAAGCTGAAGTTGGAGTCTAATGTCTGAATTAAGGGCTATTGTTTTGAACTGAACTTCGAAATGCCGAATCTAAACCACTAGCTGAAAGAAGTAGATCCATTTAGTAAAAACAGCTAGAAGATTGTCCGGAAAACACAAAGTTACGATAGAGGACATATAACTAATTAAGTGGAATAAATTATTATTCCGTATAATGATTTTTATATTTTAATAAATATTGGTGCCGTAGACTCCTGTAGTTTGCCGAGGTAAGGAAGACAATAGTATTTTTTCTTTTTGGCAACAGTGAATGTAATAGAAAATTGGTAAACATGATTTTGTTAGCTAAATAATCATATAAACGCAGCGGAAATAATAGGATCGCTAACCTCCAGCCATATTGTTGATGAACGGTCGAAGAACGTGGAAGAACACCGGAAAGCTTTTCGTCTCCCACTTCCCTCCTCACTCTAGATGTGGTATAATATTCTAAGCCAATTGAGCTATAGAGCTAAGCATGCATGTGCTTGTATGTTGTGATAGAGAAGTGGGAGGACCATGGAGTACTTATATAGCCACCTACCATCAAGGTGGCTCTTGTAACGGAAACCGTCACAAATATCCGCCATCATTGCACCACACTTATGATACATTATTATTTGATGAATTCAAAATAATTCAAATAATGTTACATTCTCCCACTTGGTGCAATGGTTAACCTTAAAAAACAAAGGACATGAACCATAGTGTTACGTCCTCTTATCTTGAGTAGTACCACTAATGATCACAATGCATCTTGCCCTTTAAGTTATGACAAAACTTAATGAATAAACCTTATGTTTATTACTGGTCCCAAAATAATAGTACATTTTCTCAACATAATGAAGTGTGCACATCTTAATGAGAAAAATGTCTTAATGCATAAGAATTTCGTAAATAATTGAATGTATTAATACAAATTGGAACAAAGTCCCATATTCGACACATGATCCTTGAATTTAAATGGTGACATGCCTTTAGTCAAAGGATCAGCAATCATCAACTCTGTGCTAATGTGCTCAATGACCACTATCTTATTTTTTACGCGCTCCCTTATAGACAAATATTTTGTGTCGATATGCTTAATTCGACTCCCACTTTTGTCATTCTTTGATAGGAATACCGCAACAGAGTTGTCACAATAAACCTTTAATGGCCTAGATATTGAGTCCATAACTCTAAGCCCAGAAATGAAATTCTTAAGCCATACACCTTGCGATGTAGCCTCAAAACAAGAAATGAGCTCGGCCTCCATAGTAGAAGTAGCGACCGAAGTTTGTTTGGCGCTCTTCCATGAAATAGCTCCACCGGCCATGATAAAAATATATCCCGAAGTTGATTTCCTTGAATCAACACAATCGGTGTAGTCCGAGTCAGATTAACCCACAACTTCCAAGTTGTCAGTTCTTCTATACACAAGCTTGTAATCAATTGTTCCCTTAAGATATCTCATGACCTTCTTAGCAGCTCTCCAGTGGTCCTAACCCGGATTACTCTGGTAGAGGCCCAACATCCCGACAACAAAGGAAATATCCGGTCTAGTAAAAACCTGGATATATCCCAAGCAACCAACTGCTGATGCATATGGAATATTATGCATGGATTTTCGTTCAAAATCATTCTTTGGACATTGGTCCAAAATGAATTTATCTCCTCTCACTATGGGAGCAACACTCGGTGAACAATCCTTCATCCGAAACCTCTCTAAAACTTTGTTGATATAGGTTTCTTGTGATAGACCTAGAACACCAAGAGATCTATCCCTGTGGATCTTTATGCCAATGACAATAGATGCCTCACTCATATCCTTCATATTAAAGTTTTTGAAGAGAAATTGTTTCACTTCATGTAGCATCCCCTTATCATTTGTTGCGAGCAAAATGTCATCCACATATAAAACAAGAAAACAAATGTTACTCCCACTGACCTTCTGGTATATACAATGATCCATGGGACTTTCAACAAAACCAAATGAAGAAATTATCCCATCGAACTTAAGATACCATTGTCGGGAAGCTTGTTTTAAACCGTAAATGGATTTATTAAGCTTGCAAACTAAATTCTCACCATGACTAGAAGAAAAACCTTCAGGTTGTTTCATGTAAACATCTTCTTCTAGATCACCATTAAGAAAGGCCGATTTCACATCCATTTGTTGCAATTCAAGATTGAAATGTGCAACTAAGGCTAAAATCACACGAAGATAATCTTTATTAGAAACAGGAGAGAATGTCTCCTTGTAGTCAATTCCTTCGATTTGAGTAAAACCTTTAGCAACAAGTCTTGCTTTATATCTATCAATGTTGCCTAATGAATCCCTTTTGGTCTTATAGACCCATTTGCAGCCAACAGCCTTGGCCCCATTAGGCAACTCCACTAGATCCCAGACTTTGTTACTCTTCAAGGAGTCCATTTCTTCCTTCATGGATTTGTGCCATAAATCAGACTCCTGGCTACTCATGGCCTGTGAAAACATTTCAGGATCATTTTCGGCTCCAATGTCAGTTTCTTGCAAATACACTTCATAATCGCTAGGAATTGCTGACCTTTTAACTAGAGTAGATCTTCTTAATGCTGAACCGTCATCTCCATGAGGATCTTTGGGTTCAACTACCACATCAAGAATTTGATTTTCTTGAATAGGTTGATCTACTGGAATATTTCCATCATTTTGTGGAATTTTTGTATTAGGTTGATCAGTACCAATTTGATCTTGAGGGGTACTGTGTACGATAATCAACCTCTGTGATGACGTGGAAGGTTGGGATTCCATATGATCATGAACAGGAATTAAGTCCCTGAACCGATCTCTCCCACTAACCACGTCATTCTCAAGAAATTTTGCATTTCCTGATTCCACAATTCTAGTCGTATGAGTTGGACAATAAAACTTGTAACCCTTAGAGGACCAATAAAGAAACCATTAATAGTCCTTGGGTCCAATTTCTTCTCTTGTGGGTTATAAATTCTCACTTCGGACAGACATCCCCAAATACGCATATGTTTCAAACTCGGTTTCCAACCTTTGAATAACTTAAAAGGTGTCTTAGGGACCCCCTTAGTTGGAACTCGGTTCAATATATACGTTGCCGTATTAAGCGCTTCAGCCCACAAAAACTTCGGGAGATTGGAGTTGCTAAGCATACTCCGCACCATGTCCATAAGCGTTCGGTTTCTCCTTTCGGCAACACCATTTTGGTCCGGAGACCCAGGCATAGTGTATTGGGCAACAATCCCATGTTCTTGAAGAAACTTAGCAAATGCACTAGGTGCTTGTCCATTTTCAGTGTATCTACCATAATATTCACCACCTCTATCGGATCTAACTATTTGTATTCGCTTCCCACATTGGTTCTCAATTTCAGCCTTAAAGGACTTAAAGGCATCCAATGCTTCATACTTATTTTGAAGCAAATACACATAGGTATACCCAGAATAATCGTCAATAAAGGTGATAAAATATTTCTGACCCGGCATGTCCATTTCTGGACAACATATATCAATATGTATGATTTCCAATATACTTGAACTCCTATTGGCACCCTTTTTAAACTTGTTTGTCTGCTTACCCTTATTGCAGTCTACACAAGTTTCAAAATTAGAAAAATCAAGAGTACTAAGTACCCCATCATTAACTAATCGCTTAATTCTTTCAATGGAGATGTGACCCAATCTCCGGTGCCATAACATATAGGAATTCTCGTCAACACTAGATCTTTTGGAGCCAGCATGCACATGAAATGAATTAAGTGTGGCATCATTTTGCAAATCAATACGGTAAATACCATCAGACAAAGTACCTTTTCCAACAAAAGTAGATTTTTTGAATAATTCAATAACTTTATTCTTAAAATTGAAGAAAAAACCGAATGGTACTAGTCTTGAAATTGAAATCAAGTTTCATAAGAAACTTGGTACATAAAAAGTCTTTTCCAAAGTTAAAACAAAGCCACTACTTAAAATTAAAGTGCATGTTCCAATGGCTTCCACATGTGAACCCATCTTGTTTCCGGATAAGATGCTTTGCTCACTTCCCACTGGCTTCCTTAGATTCTGCATACCCTGTAAAGAGTTTGCAATGTGGATTGTAGAACCAGAATCAATCCACCATGAATTAGTGTTAACATCACACATATTGGATTCATGAAAAACAAAGGAGGATAAATTACCTTTATTCTCCAACCATTTCTAGAACTTGGCACAATCTTTCTTCATGTGTCCTTTCTTTTTACAGAAATAACACTTATGTGCCTTCTTAATGTCAGCTTTGGGTGGTATTTTACCTTTAATTACCCTTAGCTTTAGAGGTGGTTGTACGAGATTTGTCAAATTTGTTCTTGGCTAAGGTTGTAGCTAGCATGGCACTTTCACCCAACTGCATTATGAGCCTTTCTTCCTCTTGCACACACATGGTCATTAGTTCATTAATTGACCACTTATCTTTATGTGTGTTATAAGAGATTTTAAATGGCCCATAGTGGTGAGGAAGGGTATTCAGAATGAAGTGCACCAAGAACGCCTCCGACATTGTTACCTCCAAATTTTGCAATTGAACTGCTATGTCCCGCATCTTCATGATGGAGTGAGGAGAATTTCATGATTGATCACCCCCTTAACGGTTGTGAGACGGAGTGAGGAGAATTTCATGATTAAGGTAACTTGTCAAGGCCTTTTCTGAAGTGACAAATTGATCATCAATAGCCTTAAGCAGGTCATTGACATTCTTATGCTAATCAACCGAGCCACGAATTCCAGCTGAAATTTTAGTTTTGATAAACATTACGCTGAGCCGATTGGATCTCTCCCATCGCTCATATAGCGCAATTTCAGCCGGAGTAATTTGTGCATTAATGGCGGGCGGTTCATCCTTCCTAATAACATAATCAATGTCCATGCAACCTAAATGTAGGATAACTCTTTCTCTATAAATCTTAGTTCAAGAATTTCAAGGCCTAACGAAAATTAGGAATGAGTAATGGGTTGAGAAGCTAAAAAAGGTCCATATATAGTTTGTGTTAGTTTTGAGGTACATATAAAACTTAATTGCATGCATTATTAATGTAAATTATGCACCATGATGACTCAACCGCCATAAAAATTGCCTGTGAGCTAAATTCTTATGCATGAGTCTTAAATTAATTTATGTGCCCATACTGATAAACATATCAAACTATATTCCAAATCATAATTTCCTGTGGGATAAATTGTGACCATAGTCCGATATTTTATCCTAATTAATCATACATATATAACAAAATTTCCTGTGGGATAAATTATGTCATATTACGTATAATTAATTACAAATGTTATGCCCAACTTTAATTTGATTTTCGCCAAGGGCTTCTTAATATATAATTTTAATTAATTAAGGATGCTGTGGCTACTCCAAAATTAATAAAATTATATTATCACAAAGGCAATCCTTTAAAGTTTAAAACAACAATCGTGATGGACAATCCCCTAATATGCTCCCAGGATAGTCGGTCGGGGTTAAAGCAGTTCTTTAGATAATTAACAGTTCAAGGGAAACTAATATAAAAAATATTGAAGCGTAACTAGTTTGTACTTCCCAAGAATTTCCCCCGATTAAACCTCTCACGTTAATTGTTGTTTGGGTACCATCACAAATATTTTATTTATGGGAAAAACTTTAAAGGTAATGGAATGAGAATTTTATTTACTTAATGTGCATAAATTCTAGGCACTATCTCAATTACAATTATGCATAAGTTCAACTTTAATGGGAATAATATGTGCATTAATTCCCGACGTTATGCATTCAAGGCACTAATAACGTTACGCATTAACATTGGGCATTAAAGACATCAATAACGCTACATATTAAAGACATTAATATCAAACATTATGCATTACAGACCACATTAATATAGTGCACGATTTCAATGCACAATTTGAATGCAATGCATAAAAATTAAAATCAATGCATCACGTAATAATTAAAATAAATGTGCTGGAAAAAGAATTAAATTATTCCAAAACACAAAATTATTGATCCAGATTAAAATAGCACAATTTTATTTACTCAAAGTGGATCCCGAATATAGTAATAAGTCCAAAACTTATTCTATAATTTTACGGAGAAATTCAGAAAAACATAATGGAGTCACGTCGTTCCTTATGATGCCGTACCAAACTCCTCATGGCACTACCACCGCAACACTCGATGATGCTTCATCCACCGGCGACCACCATTTCCGATAGCATCTCCACCACAAATATAAATGTAACAAACATAGGTACAAAACATGCATGGTATACAAAATATTACATGTTCAATTTCATATATACATGTAGGAACACCATATGTATGCATGTAGAGTACATCAAAATGATTAACTAGCCATCCGTTTTTATATTTTCCAAATTATAAACGGATAGAAGAATCACAAAAATTGCAAAGCACATGTATATACACATGACTCACTTACATATATAAAATTCATTTAGAATACATATATTCAAGACTTAAATGTAACCATTGTCATTCCATCAAACATAATGATAGGAATTTGAAAGGTTAACATATAAACTCATATACACATATGTGATTTCCGAACAATTAATATATATATATATATATATATATATATAATTTTCGGACAATATATGTTTGATTATATGACATACGATTATATATAAAATTATATGACACAAAATATATATACATATGTCATATGAACACATAGGCAAAACTTTTTAATTAGCTTTAGAGAGAGGCTCTAACATACGTCTAACCCTAAGCAACGTTTTTCCCTAGCGGCTTTGCCATCGCGTAGGGTTTTGTCTCCCTAGCGGCTTGCCGTCGCGTAGGGTTTCTTTCCGCCAATTGTTTGTGCGGCTCTTCTTCTGTAAGCTTCTAGAGTGCTGTTTAAGGATGCGTGTGTGCGGCTGCATCCTTTGAAACGAATCCAAGGTTCAAGAAACGATAATCATGTCTTCTATGAATGATCTAGAGTAGTGTTCTCTCATTCCTGCAATTGAGGAGGAGGTCGAAGGGTTAGTTTCTGGCGAATCAACATGGGTAGAGGGCGGCTGTGGTAGTGGAGGCGGAACGAGCGACAAGAAGACGAGCATAGGTGAAGGGCTGAGCAAGTGAAAAGATAGATCGACGGTCCGCCCCCCTCCTGAACCGCCGCCTTGGAGCGATCTGGTTGGCGGACCTGTGAAGGTGTTCGTGAGAATGGAGAGGAACGTTTATTTAACTGCATTTTTTATTGTTGTTTGATTTAAGCAAACTGTTTATTGCTTTGTTGCTGTTATTTTTTATAGTAAGACTCTTGCATTAAGATGAGATGAGTTTAGATCTAAAAAAAATATGTCATATGAACACATACAAAAAAATCACGCTTCCATATGAACACATATGAATATACATGAGCACACACGTATGGTTCAATTCATGCCTATGACATGGAAATCATGTTAAACATACACACATATATATTTATAATATACAAATCATATATATGTGATGCGATGAACACATATATGAACCTGTATATACCGAATGTTCATATAAATTTCATGATGTTTTTTTTAACAAAAAAAATAATCATGATGTTCATACAACAAATAGGCAGAGATTAAACATCTGATGCCAAATGTTAGCTTAATAATCATATAAACGCAGCGGAAATAATAGGATCGCTAACCTCCAGCCATATTGTTGATGAACGATCGAAGAATGTGGAAGAACACCGGAAAGCTTTTCGTCTCCCACTTTACTCCTCACTCTAGATGGTGTATAATATTCTAAGCCAATTGAGCTATAGAGCTAAGCATGTGTGTGCTTGTATGTTGTGATAGAGGAGTGGGAGGACCATATAGCACTTATATAGCCACCTACCATCAAAGTAGCTCTTGTAACGGAAACCGTTTTAAGGCTATGTTTGGCGGACATAAGTCTCTAACTTCTGGCTTTTGTACTATTTAAAAAGTCTCTAAAAGCTGCTAGTTGTTTGTTTGGCATGCCGAATTTTAAGAGCTTTTCAAAAAATAAAAGATCTTTTTTGAGATGCTACAGGTAGTAGCATCTGAGAAAAGCCTGTGACTTTTAGCTTTAATTAATCCTAATAGCTTGTATACCAAACAGAACTAAATCAAACAGTCAGCTTTTTACCAAACAGCTACCACCTTTTTCTTTTAAGATCTTTTCAGTCACTAAAAACTATCAGTTACTAAAAAGTTCACTAAAAGATCTTTTCAGCTAATTGTGCCAAACATAGTCTAAATATCCGCCATCATTGCACCACACTTATGAGATATTATTATTATTTGATTAATTCAAAATAATTCAAATAATGTTAGAGATTTTGCATGTACACCGTATTATTACGCATAATGTTTATTATTTAAAGTTATACATTTTTTAAACAAAAACGTATTATAAATGTTTTAAAACAATGCTAAAAAATGTAAAAATCCCATATTGCTAAAGTTTATACCCTTGCATCAATATCGGGAGTCGCGGCTGGAGAAATGAAGATAAGATTTTTCAAGGATTTTTGTAAAGCAGCGGGGATAATTTAGGCATCATACCTTTCTTACCAAACAACTGAATTTAAACGTTGCATCCTCAAGCGTTCTCATTCAGCCCGTATATTTTTAATTCTGCCCAGTTTAGCATGTTGTCCAAACTGAGCTACTATTGTGAGCTACTTTTGTCACTATTGAGTATTGACTGATTTTCAAAAATTTCAGCCTATTATGGGCTGAACCGCTGAATGAAGCATACCAAACATAGCTAAGTAGAGTGTCACTTTCTATATACCTGGCAGTATTAACAATAGTTTGACTTTCACGTTTGCCAATGCACAACTTTGACTATACTTATATTTAATTATGTTTTAGTAAACATTATAAAAAGCTGATATTTTGGAAATTCACATTGATAAGAATTCAATAACATTTTATACGTAATAATTTGATTATGCATATTAGTATAAAATCGTGATCAAAGTAAGTTCTGTGAATAGTGCAAAAGTTAAATGTTGCAAGAATTGAAAAACGGAGGAAGTACTACGTATATTTTCATCTTTCTGAAAGAAACCTATTTGATTATTATTAATCAAATCAATGGATAAAATGATTTTGGGGGAGAACCGAGAAGATCACCAAACACGGCCATCACACATAAAACCAGCCACTTTTACTAATGCATGTGCCGATCTTGATTGAGAGCTTTTTTATGTAAAATATTTGTTTTGATATTGATTTCATGAACATTGAGCCATCTTCTCATAGCTTCACGTGTAATTCATCGATGCTAAATGTGGAATGAATGGGGCATCCTCATCCACAAATTCTATTCATCTTCCAGGCTTCCAGCTCGGGATTAATTGCCAATCAAGTACAAGTTTTTGTGCTGAAGATTAATTTTGAGTGAAAACGTTCCTCCATTTACTAAAGTAATCTTAACCAATGAAGCTCTTATTAAAGTTTTATCTTTTTGTTTGAATCATGTAAAGTGGAACGTCCACTGTAAATTTATACGCGAAGATTATTTGTCGGGGAGCTTGGAGGATTTGAAAATGAGAGTTGTTTGGGGTACCCTAATTTGTACCCCAAAGTGTACACCGTCTGTATACACAGACATTTGGGCAGAAAATTCTGCCCCCTTTGAAACGAGTGGGTACAAATTGGGGTACAATTTGGAATACCTATAGAATTTTTGTTTGAAAATAGGGAGAAAAATGAAAAGTGAGAAATAGTTGTGAAGCGCGCATATACCATTTTGTGGGATGCTCTAATACCCTTGCCATATCTATCTTAATACAATAATACGATAGTATAAGATTTCTTTGGGAACAAGTTCCCGCCAAAACCGTTTGTATAGCTTGCCGGTGGAATATCCTGGAAAAAATACACCTCATACCACACATTTATGATAGTGTGGTCCACTAATTAAAGCTCTTTCTCTCTCAATGCAAAAATATTGGATAAAGTAATAAAATGTTTCTCATACACTATAATTTTGTAGCCCACCAATTGAAATCTTATTTTTACAAAGCATTTCTAAATAAGCTTTGTGAGTTTTTTTCAGTTTTTAAATAAGCATTTCTCTTCGAAATCCAGTTTGTTGAGTTTTTTTCTGTTGGAAAAATGTGTGAAAAATTGCATTAAATGGCTATTTTGGGGCATTTTTTTGAGTGGGGTCCACTTCCGATTTGGGTCGGATCAAAGTGGTTTCGGATTGTCCTTACTTAGGGCTACAATTCGATATATGGTACGCTCAAAACGGATAACGGGTGAATGAGAAATTGATTCTCGAAGTTTACCCGTTAGAATGGAAAAACTGGGAAAAAGGATGGGTTTCTAGTGTTAATTTCCCACACCGGAAAACCCAAGGGATTTGCTACCCTTTATAAAGGGACTCCCCCCTTAAGGAGTTAAGATTCCTAAGGCTAAAGGCTCTCTCACGCGCGCAGGGGGGGTGCAAATCAAATCCCGAATTCGGAGAAGAAAAACCGCGACTTGCGTGCGCGGGCGACCTGCGGACACGAATGTCGTCCAAAAATCTATCTCTCAGCGGCAGAAGTGCTCGGACAGAAGCCTACGCAACAGAACACCTCGTTTGTGTTCTGGTGGCCTCGTGACAGAACCCCTCAGGGGTCTTCTGATGGCAGAACCCCCCTAGGGGTCTTCTGATGACAGAACCCCTCTAGGGGTCTTCTGATTGGCCTCCAATGAGAACCCCTCCCGGGGTGTTCTGGTGGAGGTCTTCTGTCGCGCTTCTGAAACGTTACAACAATTAATGCCCAACGTTCTTATCTTTTAATGCAGCGTTAAATGGACGATTCAATGCCCAACGGACTGGTCATTGATGTCCAACGTTCTGGTACATTAATTCACCATTTACACACAACAAATCCTCCTATATAATGGTTGGCAGGTGGTTTGCAACAACACACGTTTTTTACACGAATTTATACACTTCATACACGTTTTTCACCTAAAAAACACACTGCTAGCAATCTGAAAATTCCCTCTGTGTTCATACTGTGTTCTCGTTCGCTGGAACTTTTGTTTGTGTGCTCAAACATTAGTTCGTAGTCATCGTATCCTGGGAAACGATTGTTGCAACGCTCCTAGCACCGTGGGAGGCAACAAATACGTTTTAAGGAAATCGTGCGTAGCACGAGCTTTGACTAATTCTGCTTCATCTCATTTTTCTCTTGTCATTTTATTTAATTAATTTATTTTAATTAATTTTCTTTATTTTCCGAAACACACCCAACATTTTCATTTTTAAATCAACTTTCTGCCGTTGCAATTTTTATGTTTTTCAAAGTAAAGTTCACACCTGAAATTACACTAAGTTGTTGTAAGTTGTAACCTACGAATTAAAAATCGCTTCTAAAGTAATAGTTTAAAGTTTTATATCTCAGATTAGATTCTTATCATAAAGTTGTAACCTACCATGTTACATAAAAATATTTAAAAAAAAGTATTTTTTTAAGAAAAGTAACTTCGATTAAATTTTGGTTCCTCCACATTTTGGTTGGTCACATAATTTTTAAGTGTGTTTTCTAAATAGGATTAATTATGTCTTATCTTGGGGAAAAACATTCTTAGTTTTATTTTGAAACATTGTTTATTTCTACTTCCATTTAGGCATTATGGATACCTCTTTCTGTTGTGTTGGAGTGTTAGATTTGATCATCAAATGGGATAAAGAAATAAATTATTTAAAAAAGTTTTTTTGTGTGTGTAGAGAATTCTCACCACAGTAGCTAATCATTTAACTAATGTTCACGGGTCATGTAAATTTGGATTCTTAACTACAATTTGTTTCTTTCTTTAATTAATAGTTTAAAATTTGTGAAAGTTTTTTTTTTTTTAGTTTTTTAAGGATGTTATTGACTGGCGTGATTTCAGTCCAAGATCAGATCAAATTTAGAAAATGGTAAAATACCAATAAAAAAAATATTTTTGGAGTAACCCATTTTAGTCCTGACTTACAAAAATCTAGATCGAATTAGAAAATTTTAATTCAATTCAAAATTTTAATTCAATTCAATTCGTCCTGAAATGAGTATTTTTTACCTACACTTGGTCTGGATCGTAAATTGGTCAAACTTGGTAAACAAATGACCCTTTTTAGCAGAGCATTAAAAAATCGAAAACCATTTGATCATAAATATTGTTCCAATGCATCAATTAATTGAAAAGGTATTTTATGATAAAACATTTCAACACTTTAGATAGAATCAAGAATTTATAATTGATCAATTATAAATGATATACGGAGTATATTCCAACAACCTTACTTTAGAAATCTATATAAAACGTACGTATGATGGCTAATATGTATAAAGTATGATTTCATTCGAAATACATCGACAGAAGTTGCATTCAAAGAGAAAATCACTTGGCGAGTGTTCACATGTTCATTACTATTGCTAGAACCAATTTCGGATTTTAATATTTGGTGATTATTGTAAAATTAATTCAAATTAAAATCTTAAATTACAACGATCCCAAGAGAAACCAAGTGAAAAATTCGTTTTTTCGTTGTAACATTTCAATTTTATGTGAGTTACGAACCTCAAAGGGTTGAATTTTAATTTTTGATGACAACGATCAAAGCTCGAATGAGACAACAAATGTTGTTTATAAAGAAGTACTATACAAAATATTTAAATTTTTTCATGTTATGTTGAATAACATGGATTTGTTTGTGGTCGCTTAAGTGGTCATTGTAAAAGTTTTGATGTATCATTTTGACTTTCAATTTTTTGTTTTAATTAATACAAGGTTCTCTATTTCGGCCGTGCATCGCACGAGTGAGAATATTAGTTCATGCAATTTAACCGAGACACGGACCGAGGTACTAAACGATCCTAGGATTAATGCTATAATAATTGAGTTGGATTAAACTTTTATAGTGTTGGTCCAAATTGGGTGGATATGTATTTGAAAGGACATTGTACAAGAGCGTAAGTGATTTCCAGGCTCGGCCCGGCCCAGGTGCAATGGGTAAGGGCCCCCAATCCTAAGAGGGCCTCCATTTGTAATAATTAACATAGTAATATTGTTAGGACCCAACTATGATGATTTTGATGATGCCACTATACTTTGCACTAGTATTTTGTGTCTAAGTTAATTCGTGCATTATTGCTTAAAAGTGACAAGAATTCCAATGTACAAACTATGTATCAAATTAAACATACTGGAACGATAAAATGCAATAAGGTGAAAATTATTTACCTTACATGGATATTTAGATCCAACCAGTATAGCTTTAATTTGGTACATAAGTTTAATTATGTCACTCAAAGAAAGAAAGTGATTAGTAAAATAAGTGACAAATTTTACTGTGAAATTTGTACCAAATAAATTGTACTGGAAAGAACAAAATGCAATAAGGTAATCTTATTACCTTAATAGGATATTTCAAAGATCCTACCAGTACAAAATTTATTTGATACAAAATATTCTAAGTCACACATTTTACTACTTCACTACTTAAGCAGGTTCACGCACTCAACACAAGTATAGTTGCAAGACAAAAACACGCAGAATGCAAGAGCAGAGAAGACATCAGAATAGGTGAAAAGAGAAAGAGTTTCAGAATAGGCATGCAGCGATAAGAAGGCCTAAGGTATGGGTGTTATCTTCGTACAAAGCAAGTGGTCTTCAAAAGACAAATCCTTATCCTGCTCCAACACAAGAAGACGCAAGTACAACACTTTGGACGTCTAGGATTAAATCCTCTTAACCAACGGAGGAGATTAATCTACTGGAGATGCCTATAAAAATAGGCAGAAGCATGAGATCAAAGGCAAGTCATTGAGTTCAAAGCAAGCGGTTCAGTCATTACACTACGCATATCCAGCAAAAGAGAAAGTGCTTGAACACTCTGCTTTGACTCATGCTTCACTAAGCTCTTAGATTAGATCATAAATTGTCATATTTTTAGAGCTTAGATTTTAGTTGGTAGGCCAGAAATTCCTTGTATTTTACAAGTGATTGTAAACACTTAGGAGAACAGTTGTTCGGATCCTATAGTGTGGTTAGATAGATAGAGTACCTTTTGATCCCCACTGGATCAATTGAGAAAAGTCTAAGGACTGAGTAACTTTGAGTGGTGTTATACTCATCGTGAAAAACCTTCAATCTAGGCCAGAGTTGTCAAGGCTAGATTGGCACTAATTGTATTGGGCTGAATACTTTAGTGGAAATCCATCTGAAATAGGGTGGGACTGGATGTAGGAGGATTACACCACCTCTGAACCAGGATATATCGTGTGTTGATTTACTTTCATACATGCAGAGCACACACCAAACACATCTCACTAAAGGATTGTAGTTTGCCAGCAGCATCCTAAGCAGTAGTCTTCATCGACTGTACTGCTTAACCTACTGCTTAATAACTCACTCTTCTTGAGAGTGTTTTCCACTAGAAGTTATCTTACACTCAGAAGGTGCCTCAGCAGTACCCTGGTCTTCACCCTCCTGCTGAGCCCACTGCCCATCCATATGTGTCTTTCCGAACGCCATAACAAGCCAGAACAAAAAGCCATCCAAGAGTCATCCTGTTCTTAACAGTTGCCTCAGCAGTAACCTGCCCACCAGCCGACTGCCAACTCAGCAGTTGCCTGCCAGTCAGCAAACTGCCTGTGCAGCAGTAGACTAAGCAGTTACCTGCTCACCAGTCTACTGCCAAGCCTACTTCCTCTTGTCACCAGTCTAAACATCATCTAAACTAGAAAGTTATCTCACACTAAGTATAAAGAGGTTAAAGACTTCCGCTGTGCATCTATTAATCTCTTAAAAGATTATAGATCAACTCATCTAGAGGGAAAACTTCATAAAGTTGAAAAAGATTTAAAAGTCTATTCACCCCCCCTCTAGACTTTTACCTCTATCCGGGACCATCAAGTGGTATCAGAGCGGGTTGTTCCTAGAGTCAGTTTCTGACTATTTTTGAACTAAAGATCCAAATCCACTTTTATCCCAAAACTTTCTAAATGATGGATGAACAACAAGCAAAGAATCTGTTGATCAACAGTAACAAATCCAATGACTGGAAAACAAAGGATGTATGGGATGAACTCACGGAGAGTCAATCAGAAGATGATCAAAGCAACTCAAATGAAGAAAGCTGCTCATCAGAAAGGCAGGAGGAGGCTATTACTAGCTTCTTTGGAATGATTCCAGAAAATAGTTCCTCTCACAACTATGATATGGCCAGATCCTATGAAGGTGACCATGATGAGGTATTATCCTGTTCCTCGAGCAATTCATATTATTCCAACTTATCCAGTGTTGATATGGAGACACTGCTCCATCAATTTGAAAACTTCCAAAAAGAGCATCTTAGCTTAATGAATGAAAACTACAGACTTCAAGAAAATCTTTTAGTAGCTCATGCACAATTGGGTGAAGCAATCAAAAAGATAGATTTTCTTGAATATGAAAACATCAGTTTGAAAGAAAAGCTAAGCTCCCTCACTCCCCCACTCACTAAGGAAGTTCAACACACTGAAAAAGACACAGGATACACATCATGTTCCCACTCATTGAAAAACTCTCCCAAATACTCTTCTACCACAAAACATACTTTCAAGGAAGACACAAAGTCTCTTAGCCACCAACACTCCCACATCCATATAGTTCCCACAAGAAGGAACATGTCTGCTCCCAAACCAAAATCAAAATCCCTGTACAAACAGAAACTTCCTTTCAAACAAGAAAACCAAAGAACCAGTTGGCAAAACACCAATAAGACCAACTACCCACCTAAGAAGCAGCTAAATCAACCTAGAAAAAATCACTCTTATCCTACACACAGGAGAGAGATGATAAACACATACACAGCCACCCCATCTGAATGCAACACTTCAAAAGGCTGTAGATCACACTGCTTAGGGGGAAATAGTTCTAAATGGGAATGGATGCCCAAATCTGTTCAAAGGAAGTTGCCCACTTCAATGTGGGCTACCACCACTCAACAATGATAAATACAGGAGGGTGCTGGAGCAACTAACTCAACTGAATAGTACATACATTCTAGTTGCTCTAAGCACATGACAAGGAGCAGAAGGCCACTGACAAACTGTTCAAAGGAAGAACCCAAAGAAACACCTGCAGAAGAGGAAAAGTGTTGGTCCCGTTTAATATGGTAACCAGTCTAGAGGGGGGGGTGAATAGACTGGTTGGTTTTTCAATCTTTCTCTAAGTCCAAATTGACTTATCAGAGAAGGTCTGATTCTGATGACAGAGAACGGCTGGTTCTGATATCAGAACCGGCCTTGGCAGCGGATTCTGATCTGTCCGGGTAGCCTCAGAAACACTAAGGCAAATGCCTTTCTGATAACTCTGAAAACAAGATCTGCTGAACACAGATTCCAAGTTTTAGAGTTAATCAGTTAATATCCTAAGTGCAGAAATGTAAATGACAGTAAAGTAAATGACACCGGATATTTTATAGTGGTTCAAGGAACAACTCGTTCCTCTAGTCCACTGTTCCACTAGCTTTGAAGTAGATCAGTTACAAAGCTAATTCCTAGCACTTAAGAAGCACTCCTCGTCTTCTTCAAGCCTAGATGCCACCCAGGATGCAATTCCACGTCCTGATGGCTGGTCCTTTCACTCAGCTTCCCGGAAGTATCACCACTTCACTACTGCAGTTACTTGGACGCCCTTCTTTTCAGAAGATCCTTTGAAAAACAGAGTTTTTCCTCCAACTTGCTTCGTCACAAAAGGTGTTTGATGAAGTTCTTGAAGAATTGAAGAACAGGATGAACTTTGCTCGTTGTTGGGGATGAGAGATTGTGAGATTGAATCTTCCCAACGTAAGCTTTTTCTTGTTTTTGTGTTGTGGAGTTTGAATCTCAAGAGAGCTTGAAAGTTTGATGAGCAAAAGTTGTAGCAAAGTTGTATCCCTGTTCTTCGGTGAGTAGCTTATATACTGGGGTTGTCTGCCCGTTGGAGGAGGAGACAACTGCATTAAATGCGCGTACAGTTGACTTGACCACCGTTTTGGAAGGTTTCTATTTTTATAATATATCTTCCCGGATTCTTTGGTCAATCATTTGCAATCAATCCTTCAGCGTATCAGGCTCATTTAATGTGCATTAAATGCTTTCCTTTCATGCACAGTCTCCTAGCCGTTGGTTGTTTTACCCGTTGGATTCATAGCTGTTGGATGTTGCTTGAAATCTTCTAAGTGTTAGTCAGGCTCTGATCAGGCTCTTCTGATTCTGATTGCTTTCTGATGAGTTGAGTTCTGATGGCTTTCTGATGAGTTGAGTTCTGATGGCTTTCTGATCTCGGATAGAACTCTAACTCTGACTCTGATATGTCCGCTGATGAGTACCTTTGATTTGTAGTTCTCATCGGTTATCAGATGTCCAAGTTTATCAGCAACTCTCATGGTGCAACTCTGATGGACTTCTGCTAAGAGAACTCTGATGGAGCAGTTCTCATAGAGCAAGTCTGGTCGAGCAGTTCTGATGCACTTCTGATCTGGTCCAAAATAGAGCAACTCTGATCGTCGACTACACTAATACTTACAATTGAAAAGTCTAATACATAAAATCTAATTTGGGGGTAATCTAACTTTCTAATCCTATAGCATCATCAAAATCTAATTACATTTATTCCTTACAATTTCCCCCTTTTTGATGATGCCAAAACCCTTAAACTATTTCCAGAGAAGTGCTTTCCACCATGAAGGAAAATAAATTAAAAAAAACTTTCATTTAGAGTCTTGGTGGGCACTTGGCATAGGAAAATAGTAAGAGTAAGATACAGTCAATCACGCAATAATCAAATAAGGATAGAAAGCAGTAGATAACACAAAATATGATATAGCCATGCAAATTAGAGGCAGAGAGGTTATCTTTATTAATCAGAGTTTTTCAAACAAGAAATGCAAAAGAGATAAAGTTTAGAAATCTTCCTCTGCAACCTCTGCAAGAACAGCCTCTTCTTTTGCCTTGGTTTCTTGGAGCTCCGCATTTACTCTTGCTCTGATGGAGGCAAGGTTCCTGGGAGTCATGTATCTCTTCCAGAGTGGAGTAAGCTGGCAATCAAGATAGTACCTTATTGCATCCTTTTCATCCTCTCCAGGTAGGATCCTCAACCTCCACCATTCCTCAGCTTCTTCTATGGATCCTCCATGAGCAATGGTGATGATGCCATTCTCATCTTGGATCAGATTCTCACACTGCAGGGGAGTCATATGCTTTTTCATCTCAGCAAATTGGACTTTGTCTGGTTTAGACAACCCACTGTTCAGCCATTGGTTCAGTGTGAAAGATGGAGATTTCTTCTTCGTTGAACGAGGAGGAGGAGGTCTCTGAATGCCAGCAGCTAGCCTCTTTTGCCTTGCTCTTTCATAGTATCTGGCAGGGTTAATAGCTCTTGAGCTTGGGCCTTCTGCTTCTCTGAGAGGTGGGACAGGTTCTCTGCTATCTTCCCCCTTTTTGGCATCAACAAGATCACCAAGTAGGAGTCCAATTTTCGAGAATTCTGTAGCATGGTTTTCTTTGATAGCTTCAAGGGTACCAGGTAGAGTTTGGGTCACAGAGGCCAGCCCTTCTATCAGCTCCTTTTGCTTGCCCACAGCCGATTGAATATCCTTGGTAGTAGCTTCAAGGAGAGTCAACTTGTGATCTCTGTCCTTTCCACTGTTTATGAGTTTGATGTCAAATTCTTTCAAGGTCTTGCAGATGTCCTCTACGTCTGTGAGTTGCTCAGCATGCTTATCAGAGGACCATTGAAGATCATCCACTGCATCAGACAGCTCCTTAATGGCCTTGTCTTGAGCAGAGAGGGTCAGAGATTGAGAGTAGAGGACAGTGTGTACACTGGCTACCTCAGATGCAATGTTGTCTACCTTTTCATTGGATGTCTTCATGTAGCTAAAGAATGTAGTCGACAATTGTGAGAGGGCGTTGGAGATTTTCTCAAGTCCTGACTCAATGTTGTACTGTACCAAATCAAGATGAGCATCATGCTTCTGATTTAGTACAAGTAACTTGTTCAGTCCAGCCACCATCTGATCGCCAAAGTCCTCAGCTGATTCCACAAATTCCTGGAAGGGAATGAGGACAGCTTTGGGTGGTTCTGGCTGAGGTACTTCATTGATTTGAGGTTGAGGTTGATGTTGATCAGGAGATAGAGGAGGAGTAGGGGTCTTCCTTTTGTTAGATTGGAGGTCGCAAGCCAGAGAGGATGTAAGGAACCCATTATTGTCTTCAGTTGAGGAAGGAATCCTTACAACTGGTTCTCTCTTTTGAGTGGAGGCTGCAGAATGCTGAGGGGAAGGACATTTAGATGTAGGCTTCTGCTGAGGAGAGGGAGATTTGGATTTCTGATGGTGGGAGCTCTGATGAGGTGAATTTTGAGGGGTAGGGGTTCTCTGTTGTTGTGAAGGAGGAGGAGGTGAGGGTGAGCGGCTTCTGATGGGTGTAATCTGATGACAAGGTGAGGAAGGTTTGGGTGTGGGGGATTTCTTGGGTGAGGTAGTAGGTGAAGATGGTTTCTTAGGGGATGGAGAGAGTGATTTCTGAGCTTGTAGAGGAGAAGGAGTTGTGGTTGGTTTTGGTGAGGGAGATTTTGGTGGAGATGGAGTGAGTTGAATATTGGTAGGAGGAATAGGGGATTCAGGTATTACCTCAAATACTGTTTCTTCAACTGGAGATTCTCTCCATTCTCTGATAAGGTTCTGCATTGCCAGAGATATATCATTGGCAGTGGATGGCTCTCCCTCTGCACCTGGAATGGGTTTCATCTTGATCAATGATTCCCTTCTCTTCTTTTCCATCAGCCATTCTTCAAAGACTGGAATCTCACTCTCTGATAGAGGCTTGACATGCTCTTCTGATGATGGAGCAGTCATCTTCTCTTTCCCCTTGAGGCTTTCCTTTTTCTTTTCTAACACAGAGTGCAAGAATTGAAGATCAAAGCAGAGTGAAACATCGTCTATACCTGCCCATTTGAGGACTTCTTCTTCCTCAGATTCAAAGGCTGCAGCTTGGGCAAGTATTTGCTGCAGAGGTCCCATTCTCCACTTCCTCCATGTTAGCACCCTTTGAAATTGCTTCTCAAGGGCAGAGATGGGATCTACCTCAGGAACTCCAGTTGAGATTGGGTGCTCTTGTGGAGAGATGGTGACTTGCAGATCTGGTGCAGATAAAGGTTGGACCTCTGATTCAGGTTCCCCCTGAGCATCAGAGATCACCAGAGCAGTGTTCAACTCTGGTGCTGGTTCCCCCTGAACCTCTGATTCCCTTGGGGAAGAGTTGGTCTTCTTCTTCTTCTTCTGGATTCTGATAGGAGACTTGGAGCCATCAGAATCACTCTGAATGATTGCTTTTCTTCTCCTTTTCTGTCTCAGCTTCTTGACAAGAGCCTCTGCTGGTGCATCCTTTTCTGATGTGTCAACCTCTGATGCAGGTTTCTCTGGGTTGGTGTCAGGCTTCTTCTGAACCTTCTTCTTCTTCTCTTTGGGTTGTTCATCATCAACCGCAGCTGTAGTGACTGGTTTCTCCCTTAATTGTTCAAGCTTGCTGGTTTTCTTCAATTCTGCTGCAACAGCCACATGTAGTTTGGGGGATGCAGTAAGAAAGATGGTTTTGTTGTGGTTGACTTCAATAGCTTCTCTGAGCGCTATGTTGACATTGGATATGAGCCTAGATATCAGAAGTCCATGACCCATCTTGGTGAAGAACATCCCTGTCTTTTTGTCCTTCTTAGCAATGGACTCAGAGATGGACTGGAAAAGCACCTTTCCCCAGTTGATGTTCATTCCCCGATGAACAGCAAAGATGGCCTTGGAATTGGCATTGTTCATCTGGTCAGTTGACCCAGTCTTGCACCATAAGCATCTGTGCATGATGCTCATCAGCCTTTCGAAATCCTTCTTCAGGACATTTTTCTTCATGTACAGTTTGTCTACTCCGGTGGCATCATCCCGGCAGTAGGTGTCCACAAATGTCTCCACAGAGACTTCGACTGACTCCAAGTCGATGAGAGTGGGGGTGTCAATGTCCTGAGAATCGAGTTCGATGCCGAAGAACTCATTAAGAGAGTCAGCATCGATTTTCAGGTTCTTTCCCTGAACCTGGGAATGGATGGCATTGTCAGAGATGTAGGCGTTGAGGTAGAACTCGGCCACATCCAAATTGCTGAAGTGCTCATAGGGATGAGCTACTATCTTGGTCAGTTGCGAGTCATTCATCCCAGCAATGACCGCTCTCATCACCTTGGAATTTTCTGCCAGTAGCGGCAATGAGGACATATCCACTTTCATTCCGGTGGCTATGTTAGCCACAAGCGACTTAGCTTCAGCCTCTGAGAGATCTGTGATGTTGATGAACTTCATTTTGAGTAGGGATTGAGAATTTCTGAGAGATTGAGTGTTTGAGAGTTCTGAAAATCTGAATACGAAGAGAGATAAGATGCAAATGGCGGTTTAGGTTTTCAGACAGGGTATATATGAGTTTGGATTTATGGACGTTTGATATAATGTTGGGTTTCGAGGTCGCATTTAATGGAATGCGGGCGGAAAGCCGTTTTCCAAAAATGGTAATAACTACCGGGGGTAAAATAGTAACTTCTGGTTTAATGAGGAGTCTCGCCCGAATTTTAGAAAGTTTTGCTAAGTCCACAGCCACTCTGATAAGTATTAGTTCTTGTATCAGAGATAGAGATGTTCTGATATGAGGACCTCTGATGAATACCAAGTCTGATCCTTCAAGCAACTCTGACTTTTGCAAGTCTGATCCTTCTCAATTCTGATTCAAGCTTCTGATGGATAAGAGCTTAGGTATCAGAGATGGGATGTTCTGATGAATCCACATCTGATACTTCTGCAACTCTGATTCATGTGTCTCTGGGAAGATCATCCATCATTCCCAATTCTTCTCTTAGCTTGTTAAACCTTGCCTCAGAGAGAGGTTTGGTTAAGATATCTGCAAGCTGGTCTTCAGTTGGAACATGCTCAATTGAGATGTGCTTCTTCTCCACATGATCTCTGATGAAGTGATGTCTGATCTCAATATGCTTTGTCCTTGAATGCAGCACAGGATTCTGAGTGATGGCAATGGCACTAGTGTTATCACACAACAGTTTGATCTCCTTTGCTTGCACTCCATAATCCTTGAGTTGTTGCTTCATCCAGAGCAATTGAGCACAGCAGCTTCCAGCAGCAATGTATTCAGCTTCAGCAGTGCTAGTTGAGATTGAATTCTGCTTCTTGCTAAACCAGGAGACAAGTCTCCCACCTAGCAATTGACAGTGTCCAGAAGTGCTCTTCCTGTCCAATCTACAACCTGCAAAATCTGAATCAGAATAACCAATTAGTTCAAAATTACCTCCCTTAGGATACCATAGGCCTGCATTTGGATTTCCTTTGATATATCTGATAATCTTCTTAGCAGCAACTAGATGGCTCTCCTTGGGCTTTGATTGATATCTGGCACAGATTCCTACTGCAAAAGCTATGTCTGGTCTGCTTGCAGTCAGATAGAGGAGAGACCCAATAATTCCTCTATATGTTGTAGCATCAACATCCTTTCCTTCATCATCTGGTCCAATTCCTTGAGAGGCATTCATTGGAATTTTGACTGAAGATTTTCCATCAATTCCAAACTTCTTAATGAGATCTCTGGTGTACTTCCCTTGGTTGATAAAGATGCCTTCTGGTACTTGCTTGACTTGTAATCCAAGAAAGTAACTGAGTTCTCCCATCATGCTCATTTCAAACTTCTTCTGCATAACTTGAGAGAATTTCTCGCATAATTCTGGATTAGTGCTTCCAAATATAATATCATCAACATAAATTTGCACTAACAGAATATGATTAGCAACAGAGATCTGAAATAGAGTTTTGTCAACCTTTCCTTTAGTAAACCCATGGTTCACTAAGAATAGGGACAGTGTGTCATACCAAGCTCTGGGAGCTTGCTTAAGACCATAGAGGGCCTTTCTGAGCTTGTAGACACAAGAAGATTGAGTAGGAATGACAAAACCTGGAGGTTGTTCAACATAAACTTCCTCTTCAAGTTCTCCATTCAGAAATGCACTCTTGACATCCATCTGGTAGACTTTGATGTCCTTGTAGGCAGCATAGGCTAGAAATATCCTGATTGCTTCCAGTCTTGCTACAGGTGCAAAGGTCTCATCAAAATCTATGCCTTCTTCTTGACAGTATCCCTTTGCTACAAGCCTTGCTTTATTCCTTACAATGTTGCCTTCTTCATCTGCTTTGTTCTTGAATACCCATTTGGTTCCAATGACATTCTGATGCTTTGGTCTGGGAACAAGTTTCCACACTTCATTCCTTTCAAACTGTGTCAGCTCTTCTTGCATTGCATTGATCCAATCTGAATCTTCTAGAGCTTCTTCCACACACATTGGTTCCATTTGAGATATGCAGCAGGTGAGCATGGCTTCTCTTCTTGATGCAGATCTGGTCCTAACACCACTGGTGACTTGACCTATCACTTGATTAGGAGGATGATCTCTTAACCAAGTTAGATCAGGTTCTGTCAGTTGCTGTCTAGGCAACTCTGATGATTCATCTTCTGATATATCATCTTCATCTTCATCTTTGTCTATCAGAATTGGATTGGCAGGAGGAGTTGAGAATATAGGATTGTTGATGGCCTCTTCTGATGGTTCTGAAGTCCTATCTTCAAGATTGATCTTCTGCAGGGTCTCTGATAGTTCTTCTGCAGAGGTACCATCATCAAATTTGACATGAATGGATTCTTCAACTTGAATAGTTCTCCTGTTGAGTACTCTATAGGCTTTGCTTGAGCTTGAATAGCCTAAGAATACACCTTCATCAGCTTTTTCTTGAAATACCTTCAGATTATCCTTTCCATTGTTTAGAATGTAGCACTTGCATCCAAACACATGGAAGTAGCTGATGTTTGGCTTTCTTCCTTTCCACAGCTCGTAGGGGGTTTTCTGATGATTCTTGTGGATCATGCTTCTGTTTTGAGTGTAGCATGCAGTGTTGATTGCTTCAGCCCAGTATCTGATGGGCAAACCTGATTCTGCAATCATAGTTCTTGCAGCTTCTTTCAGTGTTCTGTTCCTTCTTTCTGCAACACCATTTTGTTGGGGTGTTCTGGCAGCAGAAAGTTGATGGAAGGTGCCATTCTGATCACAGAAGTCCTTGATCACTTTGTTGACAAATTCAGTTCCTCTGTCAGATCTGATCGTCCTGACCTTCATGTTCTTCTCAGTTTGAAGTTGCTTTAACAGAGATGGCAACTTCTGAAGAGTTTCATTTTTCTTGGTTAGGAACACAGTCCATGTGAATCTTGAGTAGTCATCAACCATAACAAGAGTATATCTTTTTCCACCAACACTGGGAGTTTCAACTGGTCCAAACAAATCCATGTGGATCAGATTTAGAGGACAAGTAGAAAGATCTCCAGCTATGGGTTTGAATGAGGTCTTCACTTGTTTGCCTTTCTGACAAGCACTGCAGAGAATTTCCTTCTTGTAGACAATGTCAGGCAGACCATCTACAATGTGTTTCCTTGCCAGTTTGTTGATGGTTTTGAAATTCAGGTGGCTAAGCTTCTTGTGCCAGTCCCAACTTAGCTTTGAATTGTCATTTGCTATCAGACAGGTTCCATCTTTTGCTGTTTGCCAGTCAACAACATAGATGTTCTTCCTTCTTTTGGCAGTAAGAACCACTTCTTTGGTTGTCTCATGCTTGACATAGCATAGGGTCTTGGTGAATTCAACTGTGTAGCCTTTGTCACAGAACTGGCTAGCACTAAGGAGGTTGAACTTCAGACCTTTGACATATGAGACATCTTCAATGATTATCTGGTTCTTGATCAGCTTCCCTCTTCCTTTTGTTTGCCCTTCCTTGTCATTTCCACCGAAAGTGACTCTGGGTCCATTGATTTTCTGGAACTCTGATAGGCAACTCTTGTCACCTGTCATGTGCCTGGAGCATCCACTGTCAATATACCATTCTTGTTCTGAAATGGCTCCAGCACACAGTTCCTGCAAGATTAAAAGGAAGATTTAGGTACCCAAGCAATGTTGGGTCCTGGGGGGTAATGCAGTCTTGGTAGTTGGTACCATTTTGGTCTCATCAACTGAAACCTTGGTGGATGATACCCATTGTCCACCTGGTAGTTGTAGTAAACAGATGTATGATTCACTTTGGGCAGATGCTTGTGAGGATCATGCTTTCTGTTTGCATACTTTTGCATAGCCTTCTTTGTTGGAAAGAAGTCCCATATGCTATCAAGATTAGAGGAGCGCTTAACTTTAGGCTTCTGAGGTTGACCAGACAACCTCTTCTGCCTATAGTTAATCTTCTCTTGATATCTGCCTTTCTGATAGCAGTTTCTGATACCATTGTCATGAGATTGTCTGATTGGATTAGGCCTTTGATTATTATTTTTCTGAAAACTCTTCCTTTTGTTTGAGTTTCTGCCAGGTTCATTAGTTTTCAAACTGTGTTTTGGTTTGGCCTTTAGAGTTTGTTTCTCTGGTGTGACCTTCTCATGAACAACTTTAGTACCAGAAGTACTAGCATGGCAAATGGGGCTCAGAGTCTGTGGCACTATGACCTTTTTAGCCTTAGCAACTTTGGTGTTAGGCCTTACAGAAGGCTCACCAGACTCTGGTTCAACATATCCAAGACCAGAGATGAAGTTATGAGAGTCACCAATATTCTTCATGGAAGATTGCATCTTCAGAAGACTATTATATTTACTCTCAAGTTCTTCAATGTCTCTTATTCTTTTAAGAAGAGACTCATTTTCAGCCTTCAGTCTATCTCTTTCCTCAGTTAAGAGATTAAGTTTGCACTCAGTCTCTTTCCTTAGAACAGAGATATCAACTTTCAGCCTACTGTTCTCATCTTTAACAGAAGAATAAGTGGCTTGGATAGTTTGGAACTCTTCCCAAAATGATGACATTGGATCATCATTTAAGGCTGTGCCTACCGAAGAAGAAATAGAGTCAGAAGTAGAGCATACCTCATCATCTGATTGTGCCATGAGGCAGAGGTCTTCAGTTTCTGCATCTAAGCAGCAGAATGCTTCATCAGAGTCGGAGTCTGAGCTGGACTCTGATTCAGAGAGTGGATCTCTCTCAGCTTGTTCTGAGACGAATGCTCTTCTTCTTCTGTGTTGATCTTCTGGTTTCTTTTCTTCTTCATGTCCTTGCTTCTTGGACACTCTTGGATAGGGGCAGTTTGCTTTGAAGTGCCCAGGTTGTCTGCAGTTGTAGCAGAGGTACTCTCCATTGCTTTCAGAAGGTTTGGTCTTCTGATGAGGTCTTCTGATGGAAGATGGACTCCTTTCATCTTTCTTCATAAATTTCTTAAACTTCCTGGCAAAAGCAGCCATATATTCATCAGATAAAAGTGTAGAAGGGTCAAAGTCACTTACCTTTGAGGTGCTGGCAGTGAGAGCAGTGGTGGTCCTTTCATCAGGAGCTTCCTCCTTCTCTTCATGCATCTCAAACTCATAAGCCTTGAGATCAGAGATGAGTTTCTCAGTGGCATAGGTCTTGATGTTCTTGCTTTCTTGGACAGCAATCACCTTCATCTTCCAAGCTGAAGGCAGTCCCCTTAGGATCTTCATGTTGACTTCTTTGATAGTGAGCTCCTTTCCAAGCTCAGAAATCTCACTAATGAGAATCAGCAGTCTCTCATGCATCTTAGCAATGCATTCATCTGGCAGAAGTTTGAAGTCATCAAACTTCTTCATTGCTATGGTCAACTTGTTATCTCTTTCTTGCTCATCTCCTGCTCCAATCTCATCTAGCTTGTCCCAGATTTCTTTGGCAGTTTTGCACTTCTTGATTCTGTTGAAGTATCTTTCATCAATAGCCTTGTAAAGGATGTCCTTGGCTATATTATCTAGATTGTACTGCCTCTTCTCTTCCTTGGTCCATTCTGACCGGGCTTTCTCAATCATCTGGGGCTGAGAGTTATCAATGGAGTGAGCAGGATTGATCTTCATGAACTGGATAAAGGGTCCATTCTCCAAGACTTCCCACATTTCATCATGAAGAGCACACAGATGTGCCTTCATTCTGATCTTCCAGTCATCATATTTCTGATCTGTGAACATTAGATGCTTTGCAAGAGAGTTATCCATTATAATAAATAAAGAGGCTAAAACAAGTGGATCTTTGTTCAGAGAGTAACCTAAAAGATTACAAGAACAAGGAGGCTCTGATACCACTTGTTGGTCCCGTTTAATATGGTAACCAGTCTAGAGGGGGGGGTGAATAGACTGGTTGGTTTTTCAATCTTTCTCTAAGTCCAAATTGACTTATCAGAGAAGGTCTGATTCTGATGACAGAGAACGGCTGGTTCTGATATCAGAACCGGCCTTGGCAGCGGATTCTGATCTGTCCGGGTAGCCTCAGAAACACTAAGGCAAATGCCTTTCTGATAACTCTGAAAACAAGATCTGCTGAACACAGATTCCAAGTTTTAGAGTTAATCAGTTAATATCCTAAGTGCAGAAATGTAAATGACAGTAAAGTAAATGACACCGGATATTTTATAGTGGTTCAAGGAACAACTCGTTCCTCTAGTCCACTGTTCCACTAGCTTTGAAGTAGATCAGTTACAAAGCTAATTCCTAGCACTTAAGAAGCACTCCTCGTCTTCTTCAAGCCTAGATGCCACCCAGGATGCAATTCCACGTCCTGATGGCTGGTCCTTTCACTCAGCTTCCCGGAAGTATCACCACTTCACTACTGCAGTTACTTGGACGCCCTTCTTTTCAGAAGATCCTTTGAAAAACAGAGTTTTTCCTCCAACTTGCTTCGTCACAAAAGGTGTTTGATGAAGTTCTTGAAGAATTGAAGAACAGGATGAACTTTGCTCGTTGTTGGGGATGAGAGATTGTGAGATTGAATCTTCCCAACGTAAGCTTTTTCTTGTTTTTGTGTTGTGGAGTTTGAATCTCAAGAGAGCTTGAAAGTTTGATGAGCAAAAGTTGTAGCAAAGTTGTATCCCTGTTCTTCGGTGAGTAGCTTATATACTGGGGTTGTCTGCCCGTTGGAGGAGGAGACAACTGCATTAAATGCGCGTACAGTTGACTTGACCACCGTTTTGGAAGGTTTCTATTTTTATAATATATCTTCCCGGATTCTTTGGTCAATCATTTGCAATCAATCCTTCAGCGTATCAGGCTCATTTAATGTGCATTAAATGCTTTCCTTTCATGCACAGTCTCCTAGCCGTTGGTTGTTTTACCCGTTGGATTCATAGCTGTTGGATGTTGCTTGAAATCTTCTAAGTGTTAGTCAGGCTCTGATCAGGCTCTTCTGATTCTGATTGCTTTCTGATGAGTTGAGTTCTGATGGCTTTCTGATGAGTTGAGTTCTGATGGCTTTCTGATCTCGGATAGAACTCTAACTCTGACTCTGATATGTCCGCTGATGAGTACCTTTGATTTGTAGTTCTCATCGGTTATCAGATGTCCAAGTTTATCAGCAACTCTCATGGTGCAACTCTGATGGACTTCTGCTAAGAGAACTCTGATGGAGCAGTTCTCATAGAGCAAGTCTGGTCGAGCAGTTCTGATGCACTTCTGATCTGGTCCAAAATAGAGCAACTCTGATCGTCGACTACACTAATACTTACAATTGAAAAGTCTAATACATAAAATCTAATTTGGGGGTAATCTAACTTTCTAATCCTATAGCATCATCAAAATCTAATTACATTTATTCCTTACAAAAAGAGAAGAAGATATCAAAGGAGTTGGAGATTCAATCAAATGAAGAACTTACAAACCAATACACTCCTTGTGTTAAGGTTTTAAAATTCAATCAAATGCACAAGCCAACTCCAGATCAACTGTTACATCTTCCTCAAGAAATGTAACTGTGCTTAAAGAAGGATGAAGGAAGGACCACCTAGGTGATGGAAGAAGAACAGCTGAGACCACTTCAAAAAGGTGACTCAGTCTCAGACAACTGCAAACAGTAGGCTTCGATCACACAGGATCATCACCAGAATTGAAGCTCCCAATCTTCCAATTCTATCTAAGGAGAGTAATGAGAAAGAGGAAGAAAAGCAACTGCTCAAATACTCTGGAAGAAACAACAATTGACGAAACTTAGAATGCTTGATGATCTCAATCATCTTAAAGATTAATGATGCATCAACTCAGGGGGAACTTAACTCAAAATATTTCAAAATATTTTGATCATAAGGAGCATCATCTAAAGGGAAATGATACTCAGGAACAAGGGAATGAAGCAACAAAGTCCGAACAAAAAGAAAAAGAAGAATGCTCAGCAGAGGTCTCGGCAGAGGTCTCTGCCAAAGACACCTCTAGCAGCAGGAGGCTGGGAAACTACAGCAGGCTCACACTTAATATCTCTAAATTGAATATACTCAAAAGAAGCAGTCTGATTCGCCAGATACAACCAAACGTTACTCATTCAACGGCTATAAACGGCTAGTTTCCGATAGAAGCTATATATACCTCCTCCGTACATTCCTTCTTCACTTTTTGCAAGTATTCCCTCCCTATTCTTACTCTAAGCATTCTAAAAGCTCTCAACCCGAACTTCCTTCTACTTTACCATCCTCACATTCAAATGGCAACCATGAAAAGCATCAAAGATATGATCTTCACTGGATCAATCCTTGACACAGCCATCATCATAAGGAAAGCCAAAAACAAAGATCTAATGAGGAACCTTCTAAGAAAATTGGATTCCACAGGGCTACTCAAAATGGCCACACATGTCTATCCAAACTATTATCCAGAGATCGCAGCAGAGTTCTATCTCAACTCCACCAAAGATAGCCTTAAATCAAACGTCAAAGGCAGATCGGTGGAAATTAAAGAAAACGACATCAGAGATCTACTGACTCTTCCTAGCCATGATTTCCCATCAGTTGCAGAATACGAGCTTGATGAGCAGTCATTCAAAGAAATTGCCCTGATTCCATCTGCACAAAATGCTCAATCACTCAAACTGAAGACCAACAAAATGGTTTATGAGTATGCTCTTCTACTCAGCATACTCTACAAATGCATCGATTCAAAAAACACTGCACTCGATGAGCTCAACAGAACAAGAGCCATTCCTCTAGCTGCAATCATTTCAGGATCACCGCATAACTGGAGCAGATATGTATTTGAAAACCTGGTGGCCTATGTCAATAAATTTCATGACAGGAAGATTGCTACAGCAATCCCTCATCTGGGATATGGATTTCTCATTGGAGAAATCTTAAGGAAGAAGGGAGTCAACTGCTCAATTAAAGTGGCAACTGATTGGAGAAAGTTCCTTTCCCAAAAATCAAGTCAAGGAACCCCACAAATACCACAAGAAGGAGACTCCATAGTCTCAAATGATCTTCTCAAAAACACTCTCACCAGAATCAAATCTAGATCTCTGAAGAGAGCTCAACCAGACAATGAAGAAGTCCAGTCAAGAAAATCCTCAAAGAAGATGGCTGCCAATCGAAATCTTCAAGCAGAGATGGAGGCAGTAGCCTCCCCACTAAATACATTCGCCTCAGCAGAATCCTCACTTCCAACTATCCATGAAGAAAGTGAGGGATCTCAACATCCAGAGGAGCAGCAGACATCTTCTTCTACATGCAAGACTACCTCTGGAGCAAGTATTGCCATCCCGGCCACTCCTCTCTCAATTAACATCCCTCAATCACCAGCACAAATCACTCAGCAGGCACCTTCCACACCAGCAGTCAACTCACCAACTCCTCTTGAAAGATTAGAAACTGAATGGGCTCGAGTCAAAGCTTGGAGGGATTGGAAACTCTCCTAGATTCTCCACCAAGCCAGTACCCTAACAAAATTCATCAGTGAAGAGTACTTTGCTCTCACTTGGCTTGGCACTGATGACATAGCTAAAGCAACAAACCTCCATCAAATGAATCTGATCTATCTCTCCAAGAAACGTAAAATCACAGCCAAGGATATTCATGAAGACAACAATGATGATGATGACAATGATGATGATGATCTTGATGATAGTGATATTGGAGATCAACCTCAACCCTCACCTCAATACAAAGGTAAGAAAATCATCTCCTCTTCTACATCCTCTAGTGACAAAGCACTACAAGAGGTTCTTGAAAAATCCAAGTATGAAACAAGAGGAGGTGGAGAATCATCCAAAGCAACAAGCAAGCAGCCAACTGCCATCTTGATCACACATCCAACCTTGGCTCAGAACACTGTCCAGACTACTGACCAATCCACTGCAAGTCTCGAAGAAGCTGATAAAGAAGAAGATCCTATATCCCTAGCCAATCTCTTCGTACAAGAAAGGGGAGCTTCTATCAAATTCATTAGCAGAGCAGAGGTCAGACTACATAAAAGGCTCATCAAAATGCAGAAGCAAATGAAAGAAAGACTTGATATCAGGTTTGAGGAAGTCCACAGGCATATCAGAAATGACCTCATGATCCAGCAGGTCTTCAATACAGAGCAGAGGGCTCTCCTCAAAATCAAAACCTCACAACACGAAGTTGTGGCTGCAGAAATCAAACAAGAACTTGAGGCACTCAAAACAAGAAATGATGAGCTGGCCAGTCAACTGCTCACATCACAAGCCACAAGCTCCTCTGCTCAGGTAACTTCTTTTACTACTTTACCCACTAATCTTGATCAGGCGCTTCAAACAATTCAAAAACATGAAGAGTTCATACAATATCTCAAGACCAAGGAACTACCTGCCATCCTTCAACTCTCCCAGAAAATAGTTACAAAACAGGTAGAGCACTCAGAAGCAATTGGTCAAACAAAAGCAGATGTTGAAAAACATCTCACCAATCTTCACAAAGCTACTCAAGAGGCTTTCATCAAACAAGGAAATGAACTCAAGAAACTTGATCAAAATCTTGAAAAATTAGACCGAGTAGTCAAAGAAGATGTCAAAATAGATGTCATGGATCTACGAAACGTTATAAATGCAGTGGCAGTTGAAGTCAGTGATCTACGCCCAAAAAGACGACAAGTGGAAGTTGACTCTGATCCAGAGATAGAAGCTCTATTCCAAGAAAGCCAGTCCACTGATCATGCTGCCAAAAAGGGGGAAAGATCAACACAAGCAGGCCCCTCCTCTACAAGGTCATTAGCAGCAAAGAAGGCGGCAGAAACCAGGAGAAAGAACAAGCTCCTCCAAGAAGAAGCAGAGATCAGACAAAGAAAAGCAAAAGAAGCAGAAGCCAAGAAAAAGTTGGAGGAAGCCAACAAAAATAGACTTCTAGACAAGTCCGAAAGTGACTAAAAACTATTGTACTTTAGACTATAGACCAATGTACAACATTCTCATAAAGTACAAATATTCTTTCTCTTGTGTTGTATAGTTTTGGCATCATCAAAAAGGGGGAAATTGTTAGGACCCAACTATGATGATTTTGATGATGCCACTATACTTTGCACTAGTATTTTGTGTCTAAGTTAATTCGTGCATTATTGCTTAAAAGTGACAAGAATTCCAATGTACAAACTATGTATCAGATTAAACATACTGGAACGATAAAATGCAATAAGGTGAAAATTATTTACCTTACATGGATATTTAGATCCAACTAGTATAGCTTTAATTTGGTACATAAGTTTAATTATGTCACTCAAAGAAAGAAAGTGATTAGTAAAATAAGTGACAAATTTTACTGTGAAATTTGTACCAAATAAATTGTACTGGAAAGAACAAAATGCAATAAGGTAATCTTATTACCTTAATAGGATATTTCAAAGATCCTACCAGTACAAAATTTATTTGATACAAAATATTCTAAGTCACACATTTTACTACTTCACTACTTAAGCAGGTTCACGCACTCAACACAAGTATAGTTGCAAGACAAAAACACGCAGAATGCAAGAGCAGAGAAGACATCAGAATAGGTGAAAAGAGAAAGAGTTTCAGAATAGGCATGCAGCGATAAGAAGGCCTAAGGTATGGGTGTTATCTTCGTACAAAGCAAGTGGTCTTCAAAAGACAAATCCTTATCCTGCTCCAACACAAGAAGACGCAAGTACAACACTTTGGACGTCTAGGATTAAATCCTCTTAACCAACGGAGGAGATTAATCTACTGGAGATGCCTATAAAAATAGGCAGAAGCATGAGATCAAAGGCAAGTCATTGAGTTCAAAGCAAGCGGTTCAGTCATTACACTACGCATATCCAGCAAAAGAGAAAGTGCTTGAACACTCTGCTTTGACTCATGCTTCACTAAGCTCTTAGATTAGATCATAAATTGTCATATTTTTAGAGCTTAGATTTTAGTTGGTAGGCCAGAAATTCCTTGTATTTTACAAGTGATTGTAAACACTTAGGAGAACAGTTGTTCGGATCCTATAGTGTGGTTAGATAGATAGAGTACCTTTTGATCCCCACTGGATCAATTGAGAAAAGTCTAAGGACTGAGTAACTTTGAGTGGTGTTATACTCATCGTGAAAAACCTTCAATCTAGGCCAGAGTTGTCAAGGCTAGATTGGCACTAATTGTATTGGGCTGAATACTTTAGTGGAAATCCATCTGAAATAGGGTGGGACTGGATGTAGGAGGATTACACCACCTCTGAACCAGGATATATCGTGTGTTGATTTACTTTCATACATGCAGAGCACACACCAAACACATCTCACTAAAGGATTGTAGTTTGCCAGCAGCATCCTAAGCAGTAGTCTTCATCGACTGTACTGCTTAACCTACTGCTTAATAACTCACTCTTCTTGAGAGTGTTTTCCACTAGAAGTTATCTTACACTCAGAAGGTGCCTCAGCAGTACCCTGGTCTTCACCCTCCTGCTGAGCCCACTGCCCATCCATATGTGTCTTTCCGAACGCCATAACAAGCCAGAACAAAAAGCCATCCAAGAGTCATCCTGTTCTTAACAGTTGCCTCAGCAGTAACCTGCCCACCAGCCGACTGCCAACTCAGCAGTTGCCTGCCAGTCAGCAAACTGCCTGTGCAGCAGTAGACTAAGCAGTTACCTGCTCACCAGTCTACTGCCAAGCCTACTTCCTCTTGTCACCAGTCTAAACATCATCTAAACTAGAAAGTTATCTCACACTAAGTATAAAGAGGTTAAAGACTTCCGCTGTGCATCTATTAATCTCTTAAAAGATTATAGATCAACTCATCTAGAGGGAAAACTTCATAAAGTTGAAAAAGATTTAAAAGTCTATTCACCCCCCCTCTAGACTTTTACCTCTATCCGGGACCATCAAATATACCTAGACCTGCTAAGATTTTTTTTTTCAAATAACCTTAGCTAGCGGCCCAACACGGTCCTATTTGTGAAGAGCGTCTGCTTGGCCCAATCCGGGTTAGGTCCGGAAAAGAGTAAAAACCCGATTATAAATTGAAAAATAGTTGCTCCTAGCCACCTAGGAATCTATCTGATCCTTAGTTCTCTATAGAGAAAA
Organism: Cuscuta epithymum; assembly: GCA_945859915.1. Lineage (NCBI taxonomy): Eukaryota > Viridiplantae > Streptophyta > Magnoliopsida > Solanales > Convolvulaceae > Cuscuta > Cuscuta epithymum. The sequence goes on along the minus strand of CAMAPF010000017.1, from coordinate 2,826,185 downwards.
GAGAGATAGCGGCATCTCTACCGTCAGATCCTTACATGCAATCTACAATGTCATAAGAAACACTCAATGGATTATTAGCTTTAGTGGCAATTGAGAGTGATCTACTTGAGAAAATTGCATATCAAAATATTATTGAAGATTTTATTTTAATTTGTTTAGAAGGATAACATTGTTTAAATAAGTTTCATTTAATTTCAAAATTCTAAATGAAATTTCGATACTCACATCATCAAGTAGAATTGTATTTTAGAAAATTTGAATTTTTTATTGTAACGTTAACATTATTTTTTTGTATTAATATTAGGACGTCTAATTTTATTTTCAACAGGGCCTTCAATTTTCCGGCGCCAGGTATCTGGTGATTTCTCTCATTTTAATTGGGTGTGATCATATTAAAAATTAAATAACTTTTAGATACTATTATTAATTGATTAAAACTTCTTTTTCTTATAAATATAACATTTTACGATATACTCCACTACCTAATACGGAGTATGTAGATACTAGTGCTTCTTTACCCCATGGCAGGGGATTTCCCTGTTCCTTTTAGCCTCTCACAGCCTTCACAGGCCAGCTGGTCTTCGTAAAACTTCTTTAATAAACGACGAATATGGCTCACAAAACTTGATGAGTCATACTACTCCCTCCTATTTAAAGATTCCTATGCGGTTTAATTGACCATAAAATTAACCCATCTCTGCATAGAATTGTTTTTAGTTCTATTTACATATTCGGAAACTACATTAAAAGTTCTATAATACCCGATCAAAAAAATTAAATTTGATAAAAGTTGGATATATAAAGTAAAAGATTAAGAACAATGCACGTTGACCGGAGAATAGTGGACGAGAACCTTTAAATACACACAAAAGCTCATGTATATGAAGAAATTGAATTGGATCAATTCACTAAGGCTTCTTTTTACAAGACTTTGTATTATAAAAGGTTAGCTTAATAAATGATAGAGATAAATCCAAAATTATCACATATATATCCGAAATTGAGATTTAACTCCTTTATACTCCCTCCGTCCCAAAATTAACTTCCCGTTCGGTTTACGATGCTTGACTGACGATAAAGCAACTCGATCCCTGCTCACACTCGGATTATTTTTAGTAAATAAAATTTACATATTCAAAAACTACATTAAAACCGTTACAAAGCCTGATCAATAAAATTTTAATTTGATAAAAATTTGATATAAAAAGTAAAAGATTACGAGTGATTCAAGTTGACCAATGAATAGTGAATGGGAAGTTGTTTTTGGGGCGGAGGGAGTACTACGTATGTCCTTGGGATTTTTTTTCAATGAAAACCGATCCCGTTACATCATCTACCATTATAATGACGCTTTTTCTGAAATCACCGTTCCGAACTCCCATAAACACAACAAACCTCTAAGATCCATTAATCTTACTATCTTAGTCAATAGTCATGTTACAATCTTACAAACACCAACTTTATCTCTTGGAAACTTAAAGTTCTAGCCATTTTTACTAGCTAGAAAACAACTTAAATCTCAAACCCAAAAATCTACCAAAGGCTTTAGATCATGAGTGAGTACATGCATTTTCTTAAACAGTGTTAAGGGAAAAGGTGCAAATAGGTCCATGTACTAACAAAAAAAGGTCAAATAAGCCCTTATTTAGGAGGCTCTGTCCGGTCATCTCCATTTGGGGTGGTTCCCGGTTGAATTTTTTGATGAATTTTTTTGAACATCTTATTCATCAAGTCTAGTTTACTCATACCGAATTTCAGCTAAAACTTCAATCGGTAAGGCATTCAAATGAATTCTTGAAAATAACAGCGCAGTTAGAAGCGCAGTTATCTTCAAGAATTCATTTGAATGCCTTCCCGATTGAAGTTTTAGCTGAAATTTGGTATGAATAAACTAGACTTGATGAATAAGACGCTCAAAAAAGTTCATCAAAAAATTGCACCGGGAACCACCCCAAATGACGCCGGTCGGACAGATCCTCCTAAATAAGGGCTTATTTGACTTTTTTGGTTAGTACATGGGCCTATTTACACCTTTTCCCAACAGTTAAACCTGATATTGAAGAATTGACTCTAATCGGAAAATATTTGGTTCATTTGGCCCTCATTGAAATTATACTTGATGGACTTGATGCTGTTAATTAATTCAATACATAAGAACCAAGATCTACACATCACACAACATATTATATATTATTATCATATACAAGTTCATCATATAGATAAACTTACATGATGGGAAGCCAATTTTTGCTAGACCATGATTAGTTGATGAAGAAGCCATTGTTGCCCTTGATAGTAAATGGATGTGTAATCCCTCTTGCACTACTACAGAATGAACCTACCACGTCATAGCTTTTACGTCGGTTTCTCAAAAACCGTCGTTGTATAATCTATTACGGCAGATTTTATCGAAACCGTCGTCACAGGTTACCGAGATCGCACTTTGAAAAAAAATGCTTTACCCCTGTCACGACGGGTATGAGCCTAACAGACGTAATATAATTACATACACAGCATTTTTAATGTGTCTTTTTACAGTAATTCGTATAATAACCCTAGCTCCCCTGGGCATCTCCTTCGCAAGTCCTTTCTCTAAACACGGCCAAATTCTGCTACAGCGGAGATGACATCTACACACTTGGAAACAAACATGGTGAAGCTGATGCACGCAGATCTTTCCTTCTCCTCCTCCAGAGATCAAACTCCAGACCTTTAGGGCTCCAGATTCTCTGCCGCGACTTCGGACCTCCACTACCATGCCATCGCCAATCGGTCAGATTCTTACACAGCCACGCTCAAGACAGCCAGACCAGCAGGCCCCTGTGACCCACGCGTCCATGCCATCACCGCTCCACGGCACCCGCACTTCTCACTCGGTCACGCTCTCGCCAATTGCCACTCCCGACCGGCTAGGCGGCTACCGCTACGCAGGTTTATTTATTATCCAAATCTAATTATTTTTTTCTAAATTGTATTTGTGTTTGTATCAATTGTGTAATTCAAATGTGTCTTACCTTTTGAGGGAATATTGTGATGATTCAAGGAGTGTTGATTATTGATTTGCGTATGCTCCTTACCACTTTAAGCTGCTCATCCTCTGTAAATTCCGGGACTATAAGAAATTTGAAGTCACTCAAGCTCCAAAAAATTCTTCATATCTGGTATGCATTCCTTTTTAATGTAATTAAACTTCATTTTTTTGCTTATGGTATACCTAAATATATATTTATATAATTTTAGGGCTTATGTTTATTTTTGCTTGCCTTGCCTTCGAATTTGACAATATTGCTCTAGTAGTTTATGAAATTTGGATAAAGTTTTATTTTGCTGGTGAGAATTTGATTTTATAGGAATTCAATCTCCACAGACCAATATATATCATTTTTTCCTTGATATACCTGCTTTTTCTTGCAACTTTCCAAATTAAAGGATAGTTACTGGACAGGTGGATAAGCCTCATCAGTTACAATATTTTAGTTTTTATTATTAATTCACAGAAAAAAAAAAGTTTGATTGGAATGTAAAATTCATACTAAATCTGACTTCTTTTCTGTCATATGTTATTATCTCTTACATCTTATTTATGTTTTGGTACGTGCCTCACTTTTCACTTCTAGTTTATTTGTTGAGATTGATTCCGCGTTGGTGTTACTGTGTTAGCAGCAGTTAATCATATAAATATGTTGGGCATGTTCAAACTTATAAGTATGCCCAACTTTAGGCATACTTATTTAATAACTTTGGACATGCCCAACTTCATTATATGCCCAACTTATTTGTATGAATTGAAAGTTATTATAACTAAGATGGGCATATAAATAAGTTGGTCATTTTCAAAGTAAACTAGTATTCTTTAGCTAACTTATTCAAGGTTATTAACTTATTATGAAGCGAACTCAACTTAGCCGGAGTTAGCCGGTGTTTCTTATCTGTTAGAGGGAGTTATCTGTCACAGGTTTGTTTTCTCAATTCATAGTTTGTATATAAACATATTTCTTGTATGTTTGTTCTCGTATTTGTAGTTTCCAGTAAATTAACATTTGCCTTCTGTTATGAATTGAAATCTGGTGTCAGTTCATTACTATGATGAGCTTAGGAAACTGTTCTGTGTGTGGACAAGTTTAAATTGGTATCTAGTTTCAAACTTTCATGGGCTGATGTACATATAGCTAGGTTTAAATAATAGCTTTTGTTAGTTTGGTAGGGCTGATTATGTCCAAATATAATATGATGGGATCGTTTAAGTTCAGTTCATTTAAGATTAGAAATGTGATTAGCCATGACATATTTGTCTTTGAATTGCAGTTTGCTCTGTATTTCTTGTATCTTGGACTGATCATTGTGTGTCATATTCAATGTATTTTTTGTTCTATCTTACACACTGAACTCGAAGTATATCTTTTTTAGTATTATACAATTTGATATATTATACTATAAATATTAACTAGTTCGGTGATCAGTTTAACTCTAACTCATTTTACTTAAGTAGTTTTATACACAATTTGATGTACTAGATAATCATTAACAATTTAGCTAGTTTGATAATCAGTTTCACATACTTAACTGATTATAGTGATTAATATAGTTTTATACGTCTAAATATGGATGAAAGGGGATGAAAGTTTAGTCGGTTTGGGGGGCTTGGCGAAAGCTTTGCTTAATCGTGTGGAGAAAGCTTGTTAAATGGATTTTTAGGGAGTTTGATTGGGTAATTGGTTTGGGGGCTTGGAGTAGACAATGGTTTTATGACTTGGCAATGGACAAATTAAGCTCTAAAGAGTGCAAACTGCAGAGTAGATTGGTTGTGAACTTGTGATCATGGGGTTTTGTAATTTTGAAGGGGGCTGTTCTTGTCTAGCACTTGGAATTGCAATTGGGAGGTTCAGGTGATGTCTTGGGGCTGCTTTTTTTCTAAGGATCAATTGCAGGTGTGATAATGCAGGTTGTTGTTGGAGTTAGGTTAGCATTAAGTGATTTCTGAAGGGTTACTTGATATTTGCTGTTGCGCATCCTTCGGGTTTCCGCACTCTGCGGTGTATTTTTTGTTTGCAGGTGTGTTTTTTGTTTAATTGCAGGTGTGTTTTTTTTTCTCATTTTAACAAAAGTTTTTATTTTAAAAAATGGATGTATAGTTATATGTACATTTGAGTTTAATTTCTTCAGAATGAATGATTTTTATCAGTTCATTACTCAGATTGAATGATTTTTAACAGTTCAGTTTGAATGATTTCAAACAGTTCATTATTTCTTCTTTAAAAAAAGTTCATTATTTCTTCAGATTGAATGATTTGCTTAATTGAATTTTTCAGTTAACTAATACGGAGTATGTGGAGGAACAAGAAAGTTCAGAGTTCAAGTTTGCAGAAGATGGTCTCCGATTATCTGTGAGACTGGTGGTTGGTCCCTTGTGTTAGAAGTATGATATAGATTTTTTTACTTTTGTAATCGTAAGTAGTCTGATGCGGTGTATGTATTTCTTGCAGTTTTTGTATATTTGAGCTGTTGCACTTTGTTTAATCTGTAAATTTTGGATGGATGGAAGTCATGGAACTAACAATTGTCTATTTGTTATTAATGATATTATAAATGTTGGCAATTGGCAAATATATTGTAATATTGATATGACATCGATGATTGGTAGTCTGCAGCAAAAACAGTAAGACGTCGGTGGCCTTGCCAACTGACGTCGAATTTATTATTTTTTTTAAAACAAAAATCATACTAAGGCGGTTCTCGAAAAGAACTGACGTCGTAGGCTCTGTCCAGCTTCATTTTTTTATGTCGGTTGTGACAAATAACCGACGTTATAGATTTATTTATTTTTAATTCAAAGAGTTTTTACGTCGGTTTTCGAACCGACGTAAAAAGTATATACCTATTACGTCTCTCACCTAGACGTCGGTTGCAAAACCGACGTGAAAGGGTCAAAATAACCGACGTCAAAAGTCAATTCTCTAGTAGTGTTGGGACAAATAATAGATGGAGTGTATAATTAAGAGTTGTGATACTCCCTTGATGATGGTGTTGGTTTGTACGTATGTTTCAAAGAAGGGAGAAAGGGTATTTATAATGAGAATACTTCAATAGTCACAACTCTTCATTCTTGTCCTAAAGGGTGTTACCACAATGGTACCCCTTATGTATTATTTCCATCAAATAATACATAAATATATATAAAATACATAATTATATATACAATACATAAATATAAAACACATATTAATATTGGTCCTAAGGCCACATTAATTGGAAATATTCCAACAGATGCTAGTTACAAGCAACTTATTGATTCATGAGAAACTTATGAGTCGTGAACTCAAAACTCAACAACAAGCCTGCGAAGTCACTGCGAAGTCACTGCATGTGGCACTTCAGTCTTGATCCCACTGGCCCCTCGACTAGGTACTAGCATTGTATATTTCCCAGAAAAGTCGATCATATTCACTTTCAATACAAAAACGTTATGGAATTAGCACGGATTGACTAATGATTTTTTGTGTCAAATAGCTCGTGCCAAAATGTTTTTACCACGAATTTGGTATATCTCTATTCCGATCCCTACCAAAATCTCTGCCAATTTTGGGAAATTACCGACAAAAATTCCCGCTTATCTCGTTTTTTTTTTGTAGTATTTTTTCTTTTTATAGGTGGACAATCACTAATTCCTTAACATGTGCCACATAATTCCAATTTCTCAATGTTTCAAAAGGTTGAATCCCCAACCCGAGGCCTCCCCACGCACCGACCCGTCAACAGTTGGGAGATTGTAAGTCACGGTGACACAATCAGTTCAATAGTGGTAGAACTTGTACTCGTGCGCACCAGAAGTCTAGTCCATCACACAGAAATTGTAACCTCCACACGGCCGCTAAAGGTTTCGATACTTAATCAATGTTCCAACTTTCTCACCACTACAACTGAGCTACCGGTGTTGATAAATTCCAATTTCTAAAAATAATGATATTCTACAAAACATATACTTCGTAAGTTCGTATATATTTTCTAAAAATTGTGACTATTACTATCAATTTTTCCTAAATTTTATCAAAGTTTAACAAACTTTAACATTTGATTTATATTTCGCCCGTTCAAGTATATAATCCAGAAGGGACTTCGTCTTCAATATTATATAGTGGGTAGACCGTAGTACTATACGTAGTATTAAAGTTGTATTGTAAAAAAAAGTGAATACTTTTATAATTTATATATTACTCCGTATATATAGAACAAATGTGACTAAAGCGTTAATAGAATCGGAAATTAAAGTCATGAATGTGCTACTAGTTCTTTATGTCTCTACCAATTGTCAGGGTCATTGTTACCCCTACCTGTGTCATTGGTGTCATGACTAGGGATGAACATAGATCGGGTATTTCAGATACCATACCAAAGAGTAACTATGATCCATACCAGAACCAAATGAACTACGATAACGTAGTAGAATACTGTACAAGACCTAATTTTTTTATATGATATGGTATAGTATCACTTCTTTACTTAGGATCATCCCAAAACCGTCCGATATTATATTGATGGAACTGAATTGTTCAAAGCTATCCCAAAGATTAAACCGGTTCTATTAAACAATATTCCCTTGTTTCTTAAAAGTTGACCAAGTTTCCCTGACACGTTGAATAATAAAGTAAAAACTATTTGATTGAAGTTTGTGCAAAGTAGATAGAATTATCAGGAACCACTATATCTTTAATTAAAAGGGAATATGGCGAAGTTGGTGGAACAACAAAAAAAGTTGGTAAAATTTTAAGGGGCAGAGAGACCTCTCTCTATCTTTCAAAACTTTGTCAAATTTTACTAACCCAAGAAAGAAATAATAAAAAGCACACTAACTGTGTGGTTGAGATTGTGCAAATACGAAAGAAATAATAAGAAGCACAAATTTATTGATTAAAAGAGAAAGTGAGTATAACAACTAAAAAATGAAATATGAAAAAGTTATAAGGGACATAGTATATCATATCATATCATAGTATATACAACACTCGGTATACAACTAAATTAACATTGGTTACTTGAGTAACGTTGGTTTTAGCCACATCACCTAGGCCAAACAAAGGAAAAAGGTGCAAATAGGCCCATGTACTAACCAAAAAAGGTCAAATAAGCCCTTATTTAGGAGGCTCTGTCTGGACGTCGTCATTTGGGGTGGTTTCCAGTGGAATTTTTTGATGAAATTTTTTGAGCATCTTATTCATGAAGTCTAGTTTACTGATACCAAATTTCAGCTAAAAATTCAATCGGGAAGGCATTCAAATGAATTCTTGAAAATAACTGCGCAGTTAGAAGTGCAATTATCTTCAAGAATTCTTTTGAATGCCTTTCCGATTGAAGTTTTAGCTGAAATTTGGTATGAGTAAACTAGACTTGATGAATAAGATGCTCAAAAAATTTCATCAAAAAATTCCACCGGGAACCACCCCAAATGTCGACGGCCAGACAGAGCCTCCTAAATAAGGGTTTATTTGACCCTTTTTGGTTAGTATATGGGCCTATTTGCACCTTTTCCCGCCAAACAAATTAACAACTACGTAGTATATCAAATCTTATCAATTTATCAGGGGGTAAATTTTACTGTTTTGACACTATTTCGATACTGTTTGGCACTGTTTGACACTGTTTTGATGTAGATAACTCTCTATTTAAGGAGGGGAACTTTTTTTGAGACCGCTAAAAAAAGAAACCGGGAACTTCTTAGCGGGACGGAGAGAGTATAATTGAAGTATATCATTAATAGTGATAAACATTCCTAGCTACTTTTTCTCCATTAATGTTTCACTTGAAAAAAACAGAACTTTAAAATTTAGTGATCGATTATTGCTTTATAGTTTATACATTATTTTATTACATATGTACATTATTTAATAATCAAATAGTACATACCGAAAAACCATCCCGACCTGCACCGAAAGTTGGTACAGAAGGGAACACATACGGAGTACTATAAAAGTATAAATATTTGGGATGGTACCAGTACCTTAAATTTTAAAAGAAGCGTAAATTGAAACGAGACATGCTCTTTGACTCTGTTTGCAATCACCCTAGAAACAGCTCAGCAGAAGGTAGGGTCCAGCGGTTAAAAGAGCACCGCACGTCACGTGGTGTCTGGTGCGCCCCCGGCGGCCCTTGAAGATCTGGAGGACGGAGTGTCGTCCATGCCCGGTCGTACTCATAACCGCAACAGGTCTAGCTCCAAGGTGAAAAGCCTCTGGCCAATGGAACAATGTAGGCAAGGGAAGTCGGCAAAATGGATCCGTAACTGCGGGAAAAGGATTGGCTCTGAGGGCTGGGCACGGGGGTCCCAGACTCGAACTCGTCGGGGTTGGTGGACTGCTCGAGCTGCTATCATGGCGAGAGCGGGTTGCTGCGTGCCCGGCTGGGGGACGGATTGAGAACGGCTCTCTCGGGAGCCTTCCTCGGGTGTCGAACAGCCAACTCAGAACTGGTACAGACAAGGGGAATCCGACTGTTTAATTAAAACAAAGCATTGTGTATTAAAATAAGTGATTGTGACATTTTTTAAAGAAAAAAGCATTTATTTTACCAAACACTACCAACTTTTACATTATCGGTTTTCGTGTAGAATCTACTTTTTACTTTTTCTATTACACAAAAAGCACTTATTTTATCAAACACTACAAACTTTTACTAAAAATCACTTTTTCCCAAAAAGTGCTTTTATTTAAGCACAAATAATTGCAAACAAAGCCTTAAACACAAACACAATGATTACAAACACAGCCTAACAGTCCCATATAAAACCGTCTCATGTTGAGCCCTCACCATGACACACATCACTGTCACCACTAGAATTTTTTCCTGGCCGATTTCCAGCAATTTTGTCTGGTAATTGTTAAAAAAAAAAAAATATAATATTGGTTTTAGCCAATTTATATTGTCTGGTAATTTTTTCCTGGCCGATTTCCAACAACTGTCCCTATATTGTTAAATGTTATGAAAATTTTCTAAGATATATGTCTTTTATACTTAAGATGATCCATCATCAAATATGGCTAATTGGCTAAAACCAATATTTGTTTCTTGGTATAAATCATATTTGTTTCTCTTTATTTCTTTTTACTAGTCGCGGAAGAACAGTTGTTGAGATTGATTGATCCAGATGCGTTAAATTAAAACTTTATTTTCATGATGATGAAGTTTTTAGAAATTCTGGAACACAATTTTTAAACAACTTTCTTTGATTTATATCTAAGTATTACTCACGATTCTTCTCCCCCAACTACTCTCAATAATATTTGCTCCGCGAGTATCTAAGTAGAAAAATCAATTCAACAATCAACAACTATGACTAAAAATTTAGTTATATGATGAAATTTAGTTAACCAAGCATTCCAGCCCAACTGGTTGCGAGGTTACCGTGTCTAGTGGGAGGTCTCGAGTTCCAAACCCGCTAGGCACATAGGGGGTTGAAACTCAATGGAGTGGGTTTCAGTCCCTATTACTCTAGGCTCCCCCCAGCCCCCTCCCCCAGACCCCCCTGGAGTAAAAAAAACAAAAAATGATGAAATTTTGTTAAATAAATATATATTAGCCTTAGAGGGTAAACATTGAGAATAATCAAAATTCAGGGGTAACTAAATATTTTTAAATACAAGGTTGCATTAGTATTTACTACCTCCGTTCGAAATTGATTTACAAAATTTATTTTTCTTGGTCAAACAGTTTCATTGTATACACTTAATTAGGATGCCAATTTATTTTTCTAATTTGGAGTTTGCAACTTTCGAAGAGATTTTAATGCAGTTTCTGAATATGTAAATTTTAATTATTAAAGATTGAATTAATTATAAATATGAAGGATTTAACTTTAACATTGATTGACAAAAAATGTTGACTTTGCAAATCAATTTGGGACAGGGGAGTAAGATATAACCTCAAGGGGTATAAAGTAATTTTCCTCAATATATCTTAAACATAACTTTTTCTTAATTCAACACATTCAGTCAATTCGACATCTTCACCGAGAATTTCAATAATTTCAATAAATTAAGTCAATTCAATCAATTTACATATTATCAAAGGGACTTTGTCTTTATTCCATTTCTTTTTTACTTTTTGTTAACACGAGGTGATCCCGATTTCGTTTGACTTAAGCTAGACTCTCAAGAACCACCCCAAAATCCTTGAACGTGGTAAATATGAGTCACTCGAACAATCCACTTTGTTTTTAATGTCCATCTATAAACAACGGTGCACAATAAATCACTCTTAACTGGTAAGTTGACTTCAAGTGTATCGAAGTTCCTATTGTAGCTCCCGCAAGAACCATCAGCCATCACTAGTTGATGAAATACCGTCTATTCCTTGATCTACTCTCACACTGCCGTTTGAGAAAAGTAAAATACGACTTCAAAAGCTATTTGCAGAGTTGAGAATATAATTATCACTCGAGAAAAACCTCCCATGACCCACTTCATTAATAACTTAGAACTCACAATCATTGTGAGTGCGGCTCCAGGATTCTGAGATGCACTGGGCTGAATATGAATTATACTAGGCTTAAATATTAGAGTGGTAGGCTCAATGTGAAAAATGAAAAAATTTACACTAAAGAAATTTAAAAAAATCTCAGTTGCACTGGGCTCGAGCCTACCATAGCCCGTACATAGATCCTCCCCTGCCACAATGCGTCATATGAAGAAGATCAATAACTTAGAATGCCAAAGCAAGAATCCTTTTGGATGTCGAGGATTGAAGATGGACACTGCCACTCTGAACTTTTGCTCTAAGGTGGCTACTTAGGTAGCAACCGTAGCATGGATGTATGTTTTGATTTGCCAAGTTTTTAGACTTGGTGATTTTTTGACATGGATTAGATCAACAAAAAAGCTCTTTTCACCCCCACACTGTGTGGGAGTGGGGAGTTCTTTAGTAGATCTAGATTATGTAATGTAAAGTTTTTATGTGTGTTAATATATATTTACATTTCATCAAAAAAAGAAGATCATATAAGTGTGCTTTGGAATACTACACTTTTTCAAAAAGCAGTCGGCAAACGTCATTAAGGGTCTGTTTGCAACAGCTTCTACTTTTACAAAAGTGTTTTTTTTAATGAAATGGAGAGAAGTGATTAAATAAAAGTTGATAGTGTTTGAGAAAAAAGTGATTTTGAAAAGTAAAAGTGGCTAGTGTTTGGTAAAATAAGTGCTTTTTGTGTAATAGAAAAAGTAAAAGCACTTTTGACGCGGAAACCGAGAAAAATAAAAGTTGTAATGTTTCGGAAAATAAGTGCTTTTTAAAGGTTCTACGTTTGACAAACGCTGGTCAAAGCTCTATTCCTAATCAAGGGCATATACTCGGTCCGTCAAAGAAGAAATTCAGCCAATGGCCCACAAACATGGCTCTTATTATGGCAATCGTTACAATCTTGAATAGAATACCAACACGACGTTGTACTTGATCATTTGTCACCGCACCGCATTACCCGCCCTTTTGCGCCAATTTGGAATATTAAACGGTGCCACGCTCATCATTGCTCGGCGCCTAGAAGGCGTGGTGTAATGGTGTTGCCAATTATTATGCTTGTAATCTAAAAGGTGAAATTGTTTATAGTTTAATTGCGCACATGACATAAAAAGGTTAATTTCTAATAAATCATCAAAAGAATCTCATTCATAAAAAAATTATGATACAAATAACTTATTCCTTTTTAATACTTTTAGAGGCACTTTGGTAACATTAAAATTGGTTGTATCGGTTGATCTGCCGAAATTTATGAAGTTCTAGTTAAAGTGGTTGGATTGACTTATTCTGCTGATTTATGGGGAAAAAATACTTAAAATATTTTTTATTAATAACACAAAGAAAAAGTTATATGAAAAAGAATATTTAAAATATTTTTTATTATAAATAACACAAAGAAAAAGTTATATGAAAAAATAACTAAAATTATTCAATACAACCAGAAAAATAAATTCAGTCTTACTTTTTTTATGATTACATAATTCAACGTGTGAAATCAAAAGTTACGTGTTTGATGAAAAAGTTGACTGATAAGCCAAAAAAACAGGGTTACCAAACCAGCTCTTATAACCTCTATTTTGAAAGAACAATAATAATACCTTCATATCATTATAAACTTGAGTAATTATTTCAATTTGTCAATTTCATTGTTGAATCTCACCGATTATTTGCACTACAATTCATGGTCCAACTATTAGTTGTTCACTTAGAAAATTTGAATTCATGACTTTTGATGGAAAGGTTTTTTTTTGGAAGATGATGGCAAGGTTTAAATACCTCTCTTTTACCTAATTATGCAAGACGTTAGGAGTGTCACTTACAATGTACTACATTATACGGAGTATATTATAAAATTGTTGTTACTTTTACTTATTTTGTGTTCATGTACAATGAAAGTTCCTTCACGGATTATTTAGGATTAATTACCAAAGTATTCGTCAACTTTCAAATTCATTATTGTCGCATACTCTTTAAGAACAATTACCTAAGTTGCCTTTAGATCTCGTGTTTAGGGATTTAGACTACTGTGATTGTGGCTCAATTGGAAATGGAAGTTGACCAATATTCTCAAGACAATTTTGTGAACTAGGTGAGTCTAGGAGTACAAAAACACACACACACACACACACACACACACACACACACACACACACACACACACATATATATATATATATATATATATGTATATATAGAACTTAAATATATTAGAATATTAGATTGGTTGAACTACCTTAAACAACATTACATATTGGCTGTGTTTGTTTTCTAGCGGATTGAGGTCTATCCGCTGCAAAATGCAACGGTTTAGAGTTCAAAAGAGTCGGAGGAGTCATTATCTTCCACCATCAGCAACAAGTCATCATCGGATACCTCTGCCCGCTGCCACCATATCAACAATGTTGGTCACACGCCATCCAATCACCGGTTCTCATGGTCAAAATCCCTAGCAGCCACCATTAAACCCTAAAATGATGAAACTCTAGACTCTAAATGTTAATCTATGTTAATCTCGAAACTAAAGAAACTCTAGACCCTAAATTTTAATCCCAAAACTAAATCCTAACGGCGAACTTCGACAGTATCAGATGTAGAACTTCTTTGGACTAATAACACATACATCTTTTATTTGACACCCACCATATGTGAGGATTCATGTAATTTCTGCAATCATAGGTTAGAATGTTAGTTTAGCATAAGAAAAATAAACGAAGGACATTTTCAAAATAAAAGAAAATCAGAACTTGTAACCTTTCAAGTCATAGATTGATAGCAAAATGGACCCAAATTGACAATTTTCATTGACACTTTGCCAGGATTGATATCCCCAAAGCTCAATTGATTGATAATCTTCTTTCCGATCTTAACTTTGGCACAATTCTAAACTGAAAATGAAATGCAAAATTGGCCATTTACTGCAATTTTCTGTGTTCCTCATCTTTTTATTTATAACTTAAAGCTTCAAAGACTCCAAAGAAGGAAAAAGGGAAAGGAAAAGAAAGAGGTAAAAATAGCAGTTTTGCTCCCACAAGATAATTCCCTTCCATCCACAGTCCAATTCATACCAGCCTCCTACCTCTTTACCATGGTTGTAGACAACTAAGAATAATTATTAACAGCTGGTACACAATTCTTTTCATGCCAAAAGCAGCTACTTCACCTCCTGCCTCTCATTCTTTATCTTTTCTTTCTTCAATTAAATAGAGACTTTCTTTCTAAAAAGCCCCTCACTTTTGTTTTCTTTTTTCTTGGTTTTAGTTTTAAATCATTTCCCCCCCATTACAAATGTCTAATCTCCTCCTTTTAGTGTCTGGGCTGGTTTGTAGAGAGCTTGGGCATGACCCAACAGCTTTGAAGCTCAACCATGCAGCCTCGAGCACACCATTTGGACTTTGGGGAGCTGAGTCAGATGACTCACTTCTTTCATCCAAATCTTGAATCAGTTCAAGACACTTCATCACCTCCTCCTGCAATGAGAAAATTGTGAGTTTTTCATAAAATTAAGGTAATATGTTTTAAACAATGCATTTCCAAGAAGTTATCGGTATAAGAATAAGACTCATCAATAAATGATAGAAGATTGATCCTACATAGAATGTTTCTAGTGATAACAGAGGGCTCCAAGAACCGGCGAGACAGTTGGTAATAGGGTTCAATTGAGCTACAATGGGACAATATTACCCGTGAGAGATTTGTTATCTTGAAACTCATTTTTCTTCTTTTCCCTTATTCCCGACTTCAATAAACAACAGAATAAATATTACCAAAAATTTCACCCCAGCAAACATGCATACCAAACATGACATTGAGTTTACCTTGTGTACATGTGAGAAACAAGGGACAGCCTTAATAATGTCTTCTCCGGGCACGCCTACAGTATCTGCAGAAACAAACGTAGCCACAGCTGCAGCAATTTGAGAAGGTCTGAATTCCAAGAATTCAATTCCTGCATTCGGTCCGAAAAAATAAAAAATTAATTCAGTGCAGTTGAAGATCCCGTTTGTTAAGGGCTTATTCAACATATATGATTAATCTGCTGGAAGGCATGAGGTGAAATCTGTGTCAATTAGGTAAGTCAAAAGCTATATATTTAGATCATAAGTAGAATAGTCCACTTTTGGCTACGAAACACTATTTAGTCCTCAGGCAACAGAAAAGCAAGCACCTTTAGTTGTGCCTGAGATGATCTGCATTGATCTAGAAATCAAGGGTGATGATGGGATTTTGTCATCACCATTAATCTTTCTCAGGAAATGGTCAATGAAAGTCAATGGAGTGTATGATTGCATTCTCCACTCCAAAGTGCTCAACAAAAGGAGTTCCATTCTTTGTATGGTTTTACCATCAAACATACTTCTGGGTTCCCCAACCTATACACAAATTAGTTAACAGCACAATCAAATGATTCAGATCCAAACATATCATTCGCTAGGCAGGGATGTAAATCTTTGTTTAACCTGTAAATCAACCGCTGAAGGAACAGAGATTTCCTCCACTTTAGCAGCTATTGATAAACAAGCCAAAGATAACAGCTGGACTGCCCATTTTTGGTTGTTCTATGGTTTCCAATAAAAACAACATTCACCACAAAAACAAGTCAAGGCAATCAGCATATGTCCACAATATGAAACCCCCAACAAACTTCTATAGATCAAAAAGTAAAGAGATAAAACTACTAGGTTCTTCAGGGAGGAACTTACTGGCATTTCATACATGGAGAGAAAACGATCCAAATAATTGATTGACAAACAAAAACTAAAATCTCCAAATCCATAATGCCTGTGAGCCTGTAAATCATTTAACATAAGGAGTAATAAAATTACTTTATAGGATCTTCAAATAATGCGAGTACACGCACAACAAAATATGTGCAGATAAACAAACCAAAGAGCATAAGAATAAAATAAAATTGATGTACTAAATGAACAATAACTGGAGCAAAAAGAAGAATCTATTCAAATCACCTTCCAAATCCAGTCAACCGCATCTCTTCTCAAAGTCAAATCCAAGTCTCCACATCTCAATCTTTTAAGATAATCTTGTCTAGGCATATACTGAATCTCCTTTTCCACCATTAAACGAAAGCTTTCCTCACATAGACTTGGCAAATCAATCAATGGCTGTAACCTTCCAGTGTCAAAGATGAAGCCTTCATAACCATCGGTTTCTTGGGTTACCTCATCCGTTGCCGGAGAGCCAAGATCAATGAAACACAGACTGTTCGTCTCTTCACATAGTAAGGTTGAGCCTACCCAGTCATAGTTGTTGTCGGCCATTAAATCCCCTAAAACTTACAAAGAATTCCCAGATAATGCCTCTTTCAACGTGCTCTATCTCAAAATCCCATTTTTGCAACAAAAATTAATTTCATCCTGGGGTGTCAAACTTTTCTCCTTTGAAGGATAGCTCAGAGAGGAAAAGAGAGAGCGATGTGTGGTAAAACTGTTCAGGGAAGAGGAGCTTTATGTAAGAACTGTACAGCAAAGTTGGATGGGGGGTTTATGAGAGGAAAAAATGGGTTTTGAGAAATTATGATATCATAAATATTACTCCATATGATATCATTAATATTTATGCACAAACCACACAAGGAAAAGTGAGAATTCCCCAAAAAAAAATTAATCATTCATATTTTATTTTATTCGAAAAAATTCATACAAGTAGAGCATTTATAAGTGGAGAAATTCATATAATTTCATTAATAGTGATAACAATGTCATGAGTGTCAAATAACTGTTGACATCAAATTCCGGTAATTTTAAACAATTTTAAAGCACAGAGAAACTTTCTAGAATTCTGGTGGTAGTCACCCGCGATTAATGGTGGTTTTAATGTTTTCGGTTTTTTTCTTAAAAACAATTCTTGTGGTAGACGCCAATAGCGGCCAGGGCAGTTGAGGGTAAGCTTGTCTCCAATTTCATCTTTTAGAACCGGAATTGGAATCCGTGTAGGTTGGACATTTGGAACCCCAAATTCTAAGTACGGGTTCAATTTTAGTGATAATTGAATTAGTCACCTTTTTAGGTGATTCAATAACTTCAATAAATGAATTTGTGATGATCGACGAGATGAGGCGGCACACCATCCCTAGTATTAGTGGGCTAGCAACATCAAAATTGGCAAAGTGTGTGGTGACATGGGGCACAAATACGCCATTGATGGTTTAAAGTGCCACACATAGACCACCTTATTAATTAGTACTCAATGGAGAGAGATGTGTTTCATTGCATCACAAATCTACATAACTATGAGTTTTTCTACTATTGCCCTGTTAGTAAAAAGTAGTATGTTTATGTCATCCCATAAATTTTCCCTAGAAGAGTGAGACAAAATACTATATTACAAAAATAAAGCAAAATCCATCTACTGTTATATCTCATGAATTATCAACCAAGTATCACAAACAAAACACTTTCTTTGTACACAGTTACGCATTGGTGCAGAATGGTGATGTCCCATATACTTCAGGGATATCATCAATAGTCACAGATAAAGAACCTCCAGAGGTACCAAGTCATTATTCAGTCGAAGCCGAGATCCACCTCAGTCGAGGTCAGTCCAAACATTCGCCAAGCAAAACAGTGAACTGAGGTTGCTCACGCCCAAACAAACACATTGTACCCGAGCTCGACCTCATATGCTGAGCTCGGGGCCTCATAAGGGATTGTGGACTTAGACATTTCAGCCCCAAATTCCATGTACATGCACATACACGCACGTGTGTGGACCTCATTGGAAACACATGTTCGGGATTTTGGGCCTCATTAGCACCAAATTATGCAATGAGGGATTGTGGACCTCATTCGCATGCACTTGCATTCTGGTACGCAAAGAACAATTTTATTGCACACAGTACCAATCGGCCAGCGATATCCAAGTTATCTCTCCAATCAACTTTACGCGTGTCACCGCATGATTAGATTAGTACTCCGTATATTTCTACTTGTTAGCCAAGTAATTCACCATAACAGAATGACATATTTTTACTTGTTGGCCAAGTATTTCATTCTGTAGTTGAAATATCACCTTCCAGCTTGTGGAGAGGGATCTGAATTTTCTTGCCAAAGCTTATTGTTACTTTGCCAGAATTTCTATTCACTTACTTAGCACTTTTTAGCCTCTCTATAACCAGATTCCACCTCCCCCAAGGTCTTTACTTAGCACTTTTTAGTCTCTCTATTACCGGATTCCACCTACCCCAGGGTCGGATATCCATTAAATGGTACACATTTTCTATTTTTTGAGCTCCGTGTTTTCTAAAACTCTATTGCTCGTTATCCATTTTCTAATTATTAGAATGTGTGATGACCAAGGACGGGTCAGCAGCTATAAAGGTGAAAAGTGGAAGAAATGAGCAGTTGGTGACTCAAACTAAATGTGGATGCAGCGGTTCATGTGAAGATCAAAACATAAACATGGGGTTGGCTGCTCAAAAATGAAGATGATCACTTAATTCAGGTTCATATGGATTTAGAATGAGCAACCTGGAAAACACAAGAGATAGAAGCATGGGGTGCAAGAAGGGGTAAGCTAGTTCAAGGAAGAAGGCTAATCAAAGGTTATAGTTGCGCTTGTTACTGCCTTAGTGGTGGTCAACATATCAGTATCAGAGGAGTCTGCCTCATCTTAGGGTGCTATCATTATAGATGTCCCATGGAAGTTTTTAGTTTAGTATCACTTTGGGTAGTCATTCTTAGAATCGTGTCGCTCATGCTCTAGTAACATTTCCTCATGAGCCCACAAGGATAGCTATTCAGATCTATCAGACTTTGTGGCAATCCAATGGACTAACATTGTTTGGACTTTGGATTAATTCAAGGTGATCAATTTTTTTATTTAAAGAATGTGTGGTGATGTGATTATATGTGATTGTCGGTAGCGGCACTAACAAAAGTGCACCTTCTTTTAAAAACCTTATATACTAATTAAGAATTATGCAGCTAAGCATGCTTGTACAAGAGTAGATTTAGGATGAGTGACCCCCTAGGAAGTTTCTTAGGACACATACGAGTGAGGATAAAGTGCGCGGTAAAAGCTCGTGTTAGTTTGTGAGGGCAGTATTAGGTTTGAAGAGCATGTAGGAGTAATGGTCTTAGATATTGTGGGGTCGAGGTGTTACACAGTATTTGTTGACAGCATTGATTGATGGCAACTATGATAGTAGCGATTAACAATGGCATAGACTGAGAGAGAGAGACGTATGGGTGAGCGTTGATGGCAACAATGGGATATTATTGTTAACATTAAGAGAAAAATGTATTCTATTTTTTAGAGAAATGTAAAATATACACGATTCTTTAACATAACATGACATAACATGACATCACATGACATGACATGACATGACATGACATGACATGACATGACATGACATGACATGACATGACATGACATAACATAATATAATATAATATAATATAATATAATATAATATAATATAGTAGTCCCTCCGTCCCTAAATAAACTTTCAACTTTCCTTTTTCGTCCGTCCCAATTAAAACTTCCACTTTCCCTTTTTGGTCAGAATGTGTGGTTCACAACAATTCTTACACATTTCTCTCTCCTCTGCACAACTCTCCACCACATAATACCCACTATCTTAAACTGTGTGCCAAACCTATTTGGAAGTTTAATAAGGGACGAAGTACAATATAGTATTAGACAAAATTAATGACAAAATGGAATAAGGATTGCTTCCGGGTACTCGGATTTCGGGCTGATGAAGCTTAATCACCTGAAAATTATTTTATTGAGCAATGTTGGTCAATACTAGTACTAGGTTCTCACCGCCCTCAGGGCATAGATAACAATAATTTAGGTAACGAGACTGATCTCAAATGTGACAAGTTACTAAATTATTGCCAAAACTAACGAGCGCAGAACTCCATAATTGTTACTAATCTCTTAGCGAATGATTAAGTGTGTGTGAAAGTGTCCTACAATAAATTAGATCTCTTTTATTTTCTTTTATGTGCAATTATAATCATATCCTAGCCTCCTAGGTGCAATTCTAGGTTACAAAAGATATCAATTAAATTATTCAAACACAAATTAAATAAAGATCATGTAACTAAACCATCAAGAACTCAACCCTAGATGATGATTAATCCCATCACGAATCCCAAATTCCTAATTAAAACTACTCACAATTCATAATTAACAGATCAATAGAATTGAGAAGAAAATAATTAAGTCTCATTAATTAAAAAAAATGGAACTAGAAATAATCTCACGGTCTTGAATGTCAAAGTGGAAAACTAGTCAAAATTTCGTCCTTGGCCTCTCTATAAGCTCCGTAACCGAAAATAGGGGATTGCATGCTGTATATATATGAAGCATATTGCATGTTGAATATATAGGAAATATATGGGGCAGGTCCGCCCCGCCCACACAATGGGGCAGGTCCAGGTATTATTATTTATTCTTGGCGCCCCGTCCCGCCCTGCACAATATATAAGTATAAATATATTTTTTAATTATACTACAAATATACTTCTACAGAGTACTGCTCAGGTCCAGCCGGAGGGACGGGAGAAGCCGTCCGAACTTCACTGTTTGGGGCGGTTCCCGGTGGAATTTTTCGATGAATTGTTTTGAGCATGTTCCTCATCAAGTCTAGTTTGTCCATACCAAATTTCAGTTCAAAATTCGACCGGGAAGGCAGTCAAATAAATTCTTGAAACTTACTGCACTTTATATATGCGCAGAAAACTTACTGCACTTTATATATTCTCGAATTTTGAGCTAAAATTTGGTATGGAAAAACTAGACTTGATGAGGAACATGCTCAAAAAATTTCATCGAAAACTTCCACCGGGAACCGCCCCAAACAGTGAAGTTCGGACGGCTGCTCCCGTCCCTCTGGCTGGACCTGAGCATTTCTGTACTTCTACATACATATGTGTGTGTATAACAAATCATAAATTCTTTGCTCTTATAATGTATTAATATTTATATTTGAATGAGATGAACAACGAATTATCAATGTCTTTTTATATATACATTTTAATTTGTATATTCTATTATTAATATAAATAGATTAACTATTCAAGTCTAAGTACTTTTTTCTTAATTTTGAAATTTTTAGCCTATTGTGACTTTGATTTAATATATTATTTTTTAAATAATTATTTAGAGATAAAATTTATGTAGATTCAAGTGGTAACAACTTCACACAAATAGAAATGCATACTAGCTGATGGATTGTCTACCCGGGGGGTATCTTATCCGAGGGGTTATTGCGGGACTAACTAGAGAGAAGTCAGAGCAAATAGGAGGAGAGAGAGTCGATTTATTAAATGAACTCCAGATGTTCTGGTCCTTTACAACGGGGAAAGGGGTGCTATTTATAGTAGTAATAAATGCGATGAGGGGACACGTGTCAACGATCTGACGGCCGAAGGGTCACATCAACTGAGTGGCACCGGCAGTGGCATGTTCGTCGCATTAAATGCGGTGGGTGGATGTGACGCTGCATTAAATGCGGTGGTTGACTGTCTCCAAAGGGAATCTTTGATGATGATGGAGGTGTTGGCCGAAGGCTCCCCCTTCGGCCGAGGGTTCCTCGTAGTGGAAGTGAGGAGGGTGCCGAGGGCTCTCCTGCCCCCGAAGGCACCCTTGAGTGCCGAGGGCTTCGGTAGCCGAGGGATACCTTTTGCGCCGTTTTCTCCCATTAGCGTTGCAAGCTCGAATCTGGCTGCCATGTTCGATTTGGAGCCTTCGGCCAGGAAGGGCCGAAGGCATTCCAGTGTGCATTCTGGGTTCTCTTGATGCTTGGGCCGTTGTATTTGGGCCTGAGACGCCCCCTGGGCCTAGTGGGCTTGTGTATGAGAAGTAGGAGTCTGTGGGCCGGGGGCTCCTGGGCCATATACTCCATCAGGAGTCGCCCACTCCTTTTGCCGAAAGGCACTTGAGGGAAAAGGAGTAACTGCGTTGATGCGCCGCGTGTGCCGAAGGCTTTCCCTTATCCGGAGAGGTTTCCTGAGATTTACCGAGGGCTTCCCCTCAGTCCCCCCACATGTCGAGGGTTTTCTGAGGGAAGTATAAATGAGTTGCCTGTGTGTGTTGTGATGAGGGCTGACTCATTGTCGCCAGTGACTTGTGGGAATTTTTTGATATCTTGTCTTTTGCCGAAGGGTACGAAGACTCATGTGCCCGAAGGGTTCTCCTTTGGTGTCACCCGATGGCCGTTGCTTTGTGTTGTCTGCAACTTTTTCGTTTTCGACAATTTATACGCTGCATAAATCCCGAGGGGTGTATCCAGTCCCCCACTCCTTTAGGCCGAAGGCGAGTTCGGGCTGAAGGGGTTATATTGTATGACGAGTCCCCGAGGGGGGTGATATTGCTAGCCGGGGGCTTACGTTGCAGTTTGTTCGAAGGTACTTGGTGATATTCGCTCACCGAAGGGCCTACTCAGTAAGAGCCGGAAGCTATCGCCTGGGGTTGTCTCAAGAGTCTCCGAAATAGAGCCGTTGTGATATAGCCGTTGGAAGAGGGGTTGACGTGGCGATTCCTTATTGGCAAATGGAGGGCGGGCGCCACCCATTGGCTGAACCGGCGGTGTGTAATGATGGTTTTTTCAAATGGAGGCCCATATATCGAGGCCCATTCCCTATAAATACCCAAGGGCAGAGGTCATTCTCCTTGCGCGATTTTAAGCTATAGCGAAGCTCTGCCCAATTTTCTAGAGAGACAAAGTAATTCCTTCGATCAAAAGCGACTTTTGAGGTCAGTTCTTCTTCAGTTCTTCGAATTCCTTAGCATATTTTGCTCTTCCTCTCTTAGATTTAGTGTTAGTGATTTCAGCGGCCCTCGGCTAGGACATTAAGCTAGCCCTCTTTCTTAGTACTCCCATCTTTAGTTGCGAAAGCAAATGTCTTCGCCAAGCGATTCCCAGAACATGTCTGAGGAGGCCCCGGTACCATCTGAAAGCTACTCGAGTGTGGAGTCATCAAGTGGGGAGGCTCCGTCCAATAATGATTCTGAAGTGGCGAGGGAGGTGCAGAGCACCCTTCATGCTGAAGCCGAAGCAAAGGACTTCGAGCGAGTTGTAGAGGACGAGGAGATGGCCCTCGCGCTTCAGGTAGCCGAGGAGGAGGAGGAAAAGGAGAGGCAACAAGTGACGGTTGCGATCATGCCTTCACGTGCTGAGGAAGCGAGCTGCTCTCGTCCTCTAAACCCCGACCCCATTCGGGTGGCTTCCGGAAAGAAGAAGAAAGGTGGGGCGGCTTCGAAGAAGAAATCTGCTGCCGTTGATGCTGGCCAGCCAGTGGGCATCCCCGAAGGGCATTCCTACCTGAATACTGACGCCCTCGAGTTGAAGACGATAGCCGTGGCTTCGGACTATCAGGCTACGCAACTTCTCGTAGGTCCCTCGGCGCAGGTCATTGAACCGGGCCCGGAGGATCTGTTATCTCATCCCCCCGAGGGGTGCTTTTCCGCCCACATTCTGTCCGTGGAACTCGGCCTGAGGTTCCCATTGCACCCCTTCGTCGTGCAATACCTCCGGTTCGTAGGGCTCGCCCCCTGTCAATTGACCCCCAACAGCCATTCTTACCTGGCAGGGTTTCTCTCATTGTGTGATTCTCGGGGGGTGGAGCCTACGCTGGACCAATTTTTCCTGTCCTTCAACCTGTGCCGAGGGGGGGCCGCCAATAGTGAGGGATTCGCCAACCTTCAGCAACTACCAGGATGGAGGCTGTTCTCGGAGGTGCCTTCGTCCCACAAGGGATGGAAGGACAAATTCTGCTACCTTAGGGTGTTGGGGGCTGCTTTCCCGAGGCCCCTCCGAAACCACTTCCGAAGGCATCTCAAAGTTGGGAATGCTGCCCTCGAGAGCCACGGGAGGAAGCTAACGGCGAAGCTTCCGGGTTCTGACAAGCTGATTACAATCAAGGCCGCCACGCTTCCGGAGGAACTGTTCAAGTTGGAATTCCGGCGATACCGCCTCCCAGGGGAGAAGGACGAGAGATACCCTCCCATCGACCGTGGCTTTCAGAGTGCCGGAGGTTTTGACCGAGAGCTGCTTGTTTTGTACTTTGGTTTTTTTTTTTTTAACATCTACATCTGACCCTCTATTTTCCTTGCCCTGCAGGTCAAATCATGGACGTGAGCTCCTTCGCTGCGCTAAAGAAGAAGCTGGCCAAGGAGCCCAAGAAGAAGGAGGCGGGGAAGCAGAAACCCGTTGACGGCTTCTTCCCTAGGGTCGAAGGCCCCCTGCCGCAGGGGGAGCCAACAAAGGAGGTCGCGGCTGCTGCCGCAAATGCTGAGACCGGCGGCTCCCAAGCTGAGGAGCTGAGGAGAAAGAGGGCTGGCAAAGCCCTTGCCCCCCCGGAAATGAAGAAGCAGAAAAAGGGGGCCGCCGGGAAGAAAGATGCCCCCATAATCATTGCCGAGGAGCAACCTTCCTCTAATCCTTCGGCGCACACCCCTCCTCGCTCCCCCCCGGCACATATCAACGAGGAGGTTTGCCAGGCGGAGCTCATCCAGTTCCCCGTTAAGGCGGGGACCTCCGTCCTTCACGGCACACTCCACCCCGTCGGGTTTCTGAGGGGTGTGATGGCGTCGAAGGATAGATCAGTGCTGGCTCGTTATGAGGATGATATCCTCGACTACAAAGTCGCCAGCTACAGCACAATGGTAAACCCCCTTCCCACTTTAGTGTTTAATCAGTGTTTCCCATGGCGTGCTTTGAATCTAACACTCTCCCTTTTTTTTTGTTTACCCGCAGGCTGCCTTAGCTGCCTCCGAGCAGGCCCGGAGGGTTGAGCAGCTGAGGATAGCGAAGATTCAGGCCGATGAAGCTCTGAAGAAGGCCGATGTGGAGCAAGCGGCCCTCAGGAAAAAGCTTTCTGAAGCTGAGGAAGCCCTTCGGCTGGAGAAGGAGGGCACTGAGCAAAGGCTGAAACATGCCGAAGCAAAGGGGAAGGCCGCCGCCGAGGAGGCTGCCGCCGCCATCGCCAGGACCGTTGCCGAGGCATCCGAAAATGAGAAGGCTGAAGCGATTGCTGATGCGAGGAAGAAAGCGGTTGAGGCTTTCCTTGCCGAGGGCTGGACGGCATCGGCCCACGAGGGGTGGGTGGCCTCCGTGGTGGAGCAGAAGGTTGACTCCTGGGTGAAAGGCCCCGGGGCCATGTGGCTAGCCCAGAAGGGCAAAGATTACTATGATGGTGGCGAGTTCTTTACCCAAAACCTTATCTACCGGCGGCTAGCCAGGCATCTCCACATCGAGCCGAAGGCATTCGACCCAGCTGCATATGGCCTCCCCCCTCTGCAGCCGGATGTAAGAGTTCCCCTCCCCGAGGGTGAAGAGAGGCCCGACCTGGAAGACTCGGAGTTGCTGCAAGGAGGCGATGATGAGGAGGCCGAGGATGACGCCACCTCGAAACCGAAGGAGGATCCTCAAGGGGCTGCCATTTAGGAATTCTGTCCCCTGAATTTTTGTAATAGATTAGAGGACCCATCGGCCTCGGCCAGTTGTAAACTAACAGCTCTGTATCTGATTTTTTTTTTTTGTTGTTGATGAATGTTTGCCTTCGGGCCTTTTGAATGAATGACTTCCGTCTTTTCATTTGTATGTATGTATGCTTTTGCCTCTTCCTAATGTTTTGTCAGGGTGCCAAAACTTGTGGACTTAGAAAATATTCTAAGTTGTACTTGGCCATAGCCTTCGGCTGTACCGTGGATTCGACGGGGGCTCACCATTGTTGACTTAGAAAATTTTTCTAAGTAAAAATTCCATTGTATGCTCTCGGTAATGTACCCCTCTGTTCTTTGTCTGAAAGTATGCCTTCCCCCTTCCATATGCTCGTCAGAGGGCTAAGAGCTTGTGGACTTAGAATTTTTTCTAAGTTAAAACATAATCAGGAGCCTTCGGCTCTAGGGCACAACCGTTGTTGACTTAGGAAATGCTTCAAGCTAGTTCACCCTAGGCCCTCAGCAATGTAGGTTTAGACTGTTGTTGGTTGAGTTGAGCATGCCTCCGGCTATTAGTAGGTTGAAGATAGTGGAGTTCATGGGTATTTGCCGAAGGGTCCCAGATTGTGGACTTAGGAAATTTTCTAAGATTTGTTTTCAACAGACCGTGGGAGTGGCCCCCGGTTTGATGAGTGCCCTCCAATGTGTGGACTTAGGCCTTCAGGGAATTCTTGGACTTCAAAGTTCGGTGTAGGGGAGCCTTTGATTATGTAGCCGGATGACTTCTTGTTGAAAGATTTTCCTTATCCTTGTTTGAGCCTCCGGGGAGAAAAGTATCCGGGGAGTTCCTTCCCTCCTACACATCGTTTTTTTTTTTTTTTTTTTTTTTTTTTTTGCATGTGGTAGGAGGGGCATCAAGAAACTTGGTTTCAAGGAAAGGCTTGGCCTATATGGGAGGCAACGGAATAAACCGTTGGCTCCCCCTTCGGGAATGACCTCCCGATATCCCGAAGGGTTTGAGGGTCGTTTCCTCGGCCCGAGACATCGTCTGTTGCCTGCTTCCCCTTGGGAGATAGCACGGAAAGCGCCTCGGTTTTGAAAGTCGTCCCCTCAGCCCGAGACATGGTCTGTTGCCTGCTTCCCCTTGGGGGATAGCGCGGGGAGCGTTTCGTTTGTGGAAGTCGAATCCTGGGCCCGGGACATGGTCCGTTGCCTGCCTCCCCTTGGGGGATGGCGCGGAAAGCGTTCCTGGGAAGGGTTTTACTTGTGTGTGGAACACAAATAGCCGGGGGCACTTGGTGCCAGCCGGAACTGAGGGGTGTTGCACCCCCCGTTTTTTTTTCTTCTTCTTCTTTTTTTTTTTTTTTAGGAGAGTATGCAAAAGTTTGAGAAAACACTTGGTGTTTTCAAAGAGTGATGGGGGTGACCCCTACACTTGGTACTTGGTACTTAAATTGTTGTTCCACCTCATGAGAGGGAGAGGCCTTGGGCCTATTTTGGTGAAGCGATGAGGGCTTGGCCACTCATTTGTAGGAGAGAAGGGGGGGCCTTGGGCCGCTTGCACAATATGTAGGTGATGAGGGCTTGGCCTTTGATTATTCTTCAAAACGGAAAGGGCCTTGGGCCATTGATCATTTACACTTGTTGAGGATGAGGGATTGGCCGCTCATTGATAAAACTTTACTAGGTGGTGCACATTCCAATGTCTAGGGACCTCCGTCCCATTGGGACGTTTAAGCTTGTATGTTCCTGGCTTGATGATGGCTGAGACAATGTAGGGGCCTTCAAACTTGGGTGCCATTTTCCCCCCTCGGTGGGTAGACTGGCCTCCCTTCGTCGGAGGACGTAGTCTCCTACCTGGAATTCCCGGGAGCGGACCTTGGCGTCGATGTATCCTTTGACTTGTCTCCTATAGTTTTCGGCCCTGAGGAAAGCTTGCTCTCGGCGTTCCGAGATGAGATGAAGGTCGAGGGCCATGTTGGCATCGTTGACTTCGGGTTCATATTGCTCAACCCTCCGGGTGGGAAGAGTCACCTCTGTCGGAGCCTTAGCCTCGAAGCCATAGCATAGGGAGAAGGGTGTTTCGCCTGTTGCGCGCCGAGGGGTGGTGCGGTAGGCCCATAAGATGTTGTGTAGCTCTTCTACCCATCCTCCCCCTTCGGCTTCTAGCTTCTTCTTCAACCCCTCGAGGAGGGTGCGGTTGGCATTTTCTACTTGCCCGTTGCCCTGAGGGTAGGCAACGGATGAAAAGGTGTGCTTGATGCCCCATGCCTCCAGGAGGGCACAGAAGGGGGCTGCCTCGAATTGAGTTCCATTGTCGGAGATGATTTGTTGGGGGACGCCAAACCTTGTGAGGATATTTTTGAGGACAAAGTTGCGACACCGGGCTTCAGTAATGCTGGCGAGGGGCTCGGCCTCTACCCATTTGGTGAAGTAGTCAATGGCCACGATGACGTACCTGTTGTTGGAGGTACTCCTCGGCAGAGGGCCTACTAGGTCGATACCCCATCTGGAGAAGGGTATAGCGGTGCTGATGGGGGCATAGTTGACCGCTGG
Organism: Cuscuta epithymum; assembly: GCA_945859915.1. Lineage (NCBI taxonomy): Eukaryota > Viridiplantae > Streptophyta > Magnoliopsida > Solanales > Convolvulaceae > Cuscuta > Cuscuta epithymum. Next base: position 2,797,715 of record CAMAPF010000017.1, on the reverse strand, counting down.
TCTGCCGGGGGCCTTCTGAAAGTGCTGGCAAGCAGTGCACCTTCGGGCTAGGTCAGCACAATCTCTAGCCATCGTGGGCCAGAAGTAGCCCTGAACTATGAGCCTTCGGGACATGGAGAAGGGTCCCTGGTGGGCTGAGCAAGTGCCACTGTGCACTTCCTCCATAGCGACTTCGGCTTCATCTTGATGAAGGCACCGAAAGAGGGTGCCGTTGTAAGATCTTTTGTAAAGCCTCCCATTCTCGAGGGTGTAGCTGGGAGCCCTCAGCTTTGTTAATTTTGCGCGGGCTTCGTCTTGGGGCAGTTGCCCTGTGTTGATGAAGGCGATGATGTCGGAGATCCAATCCTCCGGCCTCAGGTTAATGCTCATGACGGGGCTTGCGTGGATGCTTGAGAGGCTAAGTTCCTCAATCCTTGCTATTTTTGAGAGGTGTTCGGGGGATTCATCCGAAAGCTTGGATAGAATGTCGGCCTCGGAGTTTTGAGCCCTCGGTATTTGGGTGAGAGAATGTGCCTCAAACACCTTGAGCAACTCCTTAGCCGCTTCTTTGTATTGCTTCATCCTTCCTTCCTTGGCCTCGTACTCCCCGGAGATTTGGCCCACGACAAGCTTGGAGTCACACTTGACGTGGATCATCTTGGCCCTCAGACTTGCTGCCAGCCGAAGGCCACAGAGGAGGGCTTCGTACTCGGCCTCATTGTTGGAGACTTTGAAGGAGAAACGGATGGCATAATAGGCGCGGAAGCCCTCGGGTGTGATCAGGACTACTCCCCCTCCGCATGCTTTGGTGGCTGAGGAGCCATCGGTGTATAGGGTCCACCATTCGTCAAGGGGTGCCGAAGGCTCCTCGTCAGTTGCTGATCTCGCGGTGCATTCCGTTATGAAGTCCGCCAGGGCTTGGCCCTTAATGGCAGGCCTCGGACGGATATCTATGTTGTATTGACTGAGGAAGATGGCCCATTTCACCATTCGAGAGGAACTTGTAGGGCTCCTCATGAGGGCGCCGAGGGGTTGATGAGTGAGCACTTGGACCGGGTGAGCTTGAAAGTAGTGGCCAAGCTTCTTGACGGTCCAAACGATGGCTAGCACCGTCTTCTCGACGGGAGAATACCTGAGTTCGGCCTCCCGGAGGGTTTTGCTGACGTAGAAGATGGCATGTTGGATGCCGTCTTCCTCTCGGATCAGTACCGAGCTGATAGCCGTAGGGCTAACACCGAGATATAAGTATAGAGTCTCCCCCACCTTTGGTTTGGAAAGCACTGGGGGAGAGGAGAGGTATTTCTTGAGTTCGTCGAAGGCCTCTTGACATTCAGATGTCCATTGGAAACCCGCTGTCTTCCTCATGATTTGGAAGAAGGGGAGGGCCCTTTCGGCGGATTTTGAGAGGAAACGGTTGAGGGCTGCCAGGCGGCCCGTCAGCCGTTGAACTTCTTTGACGTTGCGTGGAGGCTCCATGTTGATGATGGCTTGAATTTTCTCGGGGTTAGCCTCGATACCCCTTCGGCTTACCATGTAACCCAGGAACTTCCCTCCTTGCACGCCGAAGGTGCATTTCTTTGGATTTAGCCGGAGATTGAACTTTTGCATGATGGCGAAGATTTCCCGGAGGTCCTCGGCATGGGTATTTGCCTTCTTGCTCTTGACGATCATGTCGTCAACGTAGGCCTCCATGGTGCGGCCCAAGACAGCTTGAAAGACCCTCGCCACCATGCGGGTGTAGGTGGCGCCTGAGTTTTTCAGGCCGAAGGCCATCACAAGGTAACAGAAAATGCCTTCGGGCGTCATGAAGGCTGTTTTTCCAGCGTCTTCCTCGTGCATATATATTTGATGATATCCGCAGAACGCGTCGAGGAATGACATGATTTCGCATCCCGCGGTCTCATCTACCAGCTGATCAATATTTGGCAGAGGGAATGGGTCCATAGGGCATGCTTTGTTTAGGTCAGTGTAATCCACGCACATGCGGAAAGTAGGAGGCTTCTGTGCGAGGACTACATTTGCTAACCAAGAGGGGTATTTCACCTCCTTGATATGTTTGATGGAGATGAGTATGGCTACTTCCTTCTTCACGAACTCCCTTCTCTCAGCCGAGAGGGGTCTTCTTCGTTGCTGTACTGGCTTGGCCGAAGGGTCCACCGCGAGGCGGTGGGTGATGACCCTTCGGTCAATTCCTGGCATATCCTCCGGCCCCCACGCAAAAACGATGGAGTAGGCGCGGAGGGCTTCGGTGATGCCAGCCTTCAGGTCTTCGGGGAGCTTGGCTCCAATCTTCAGGACTCTCTCTGGCTTAGCCGGATTGAGTACCAAGTCTTCGGTGTCCTCGGCGGGTTCAGCCCTCGGCCTTCCTTCTTCTTCCTCCAAGGCCCTGGTGGTGATGGTATCAACACGAAATTCGGTTTTACTAACCTTCCTGGTAAGTTGAAGGTAGCAGGCCCTGGAGAGCTTCTGATTTCCCCTCGAGTAACCGATGCCGGTAGGTGTGGGGAACTTGAGGCAGAGGTGCCTCATGGAGATGACGGCTTCCAAGTCCTCGAGGGCAGGCCGACCGAGGATGATGTTGTGCGCACAGTCGAGGTTGACGACGACGAATTCCACTTCGAGCTTGGCCCTATGGGATCCGTCGCCGAACTCGACCATGAGGGTGATGACGCCTTCGGCGTCGATGCTATCCCCTGTAAATCCGGAGAGGGGGGTGTTGATGTGCCGAAGGGACCCCCTGTCAAGTCCCAACTCTTGGAAAGTGCTGAGGTACATGACGTTGACGGAACTCCCCGTGTCGACATAAGTCCGGAGGATGATGGCGTCATTGATTTCAGTGCGGATGACGAGGGCGTCCCTATGCGGCAGAGAACCCGAGGGTAGGTCCGCATCTGTGAAGAAGATGGGTTCCCCCCTCGGCTTCTTAGTTGGGGGCACGTGGCTGACCTCCCCAACGTAAAGGGATTGAGCCCACTTCTTCCGTTGGCTGGTGGAGTCTCCACCAGTGTTGCCACCATTAATCATGTGGATGTGACGCTTGTATTGCTGGTGGGAGCCTTCTCCCTCGTCATCGAGGCCCCCAATTTCACGTTTCTTCCCTTGTGGGTTTCCCAAAGGAATGGTGTTGGGGTTCACCCACTTGTTTGCCTTCGGCGGAGGGCCTTGATGATGTGGGGGGCCCTGGGGAGGAGGGCCCCGGACAAACTGAGACAAGTGGCCCGCCTGTATCAGCCTCTCAATGGCGTTTTTCAGCTGATGGCGGTCGTCGGTTTTGTGTCCATGATGGCGGTGGAAGCGGCAATATGGCTCATCAGGGCCGATGGCATAGATCTCGAGGGGTGTACGGGAGTCTCGCTCAACGAGCCCCCGTTCTTCTGCATGATCAAGAATGACGCTGACCGGATGCGTCAAGGGAGTGCGTGGGTGCTCAAGGAGGACGGGTTGCGCCCATGCCTTCGGATTATTTTTGTAACCGCCCCCGGTTCTGGCTTGGCCACCTCGGGGGCGATCATTATATTGAGCCTCGCGGTTGGCCGGAGGGGGAGGCCCTCCGGGCCGATTCCTGCCTTCATTCTTCTGGGAAGGATCCGTGTTGCGGCGGTCCTTCTCGATTTCCTCCGCTTCAGCATATCGGTCCCCCCGCTGAAGGGCCTTCGTATAATCGCGGGGGGGATCAGTGATAAGGCTCCGGGAGAAGTTACCGTTGCGGAGGACGGTGTGGAAGAGGGCCATCAGGGTTCTGTCATCGGCGCCCTCGACCTCGAGGGAGGCCTGCCTCCAGCGTTCTAGGAAACTCCGAAGGGTTTCCTCCTTCTGCTGCCTGACGTTCAGGAGGTGGGAGAAGTGCTTCTTTGAGCGGTGCCTCCCAGCAAATTGTGTAAGGAAGCGGCGGGCAAGTTCTTGCCAAGAATCAATGCTGCCTTCGGGCAACCGGTTGAACCACTCATACGCGGGCCCCTCCAAGGTGGAAAGGAACCAACGGCATAAGTATTCATCCGAGGCCCCCATCATCATCATGTTATTTTGATAGCGGCTATAGTGTTCTTGGGGATCTGTTTTCCCCTCGTATGGTTTGATGGGCTGCCCCCGATATTTATGGGGGATTTTGGCCGCCAGCACCCTTGGGGTGAAAGGCGTCCTAGTGCGGAGTTGGATGAGGGGCTCGCCTGAGCCTTCGGCAAGCTTACGCTTCATTTCCTCCACCTGCGCCCGGAGGTCGGCGTACTCTGGATCTGGCCTCGCCGTGGAAGCCGTCGGGGGCGCCTGACGATTCTCCTCGAGTTGACGGAGGAGGGCTTTAATGATTTCGTCCTTGGGATCCTTCGGGGCAACCCCTTGGGAGTTGGCCCGGAAGGATTGCGCCTGATTGATCTGGTGCCTGGCGTCATCGGCATGGAGGAGGGCTTTGCCTTTGCTTCGGGGGGGGGAGGCATGCCCTCGGCTCCCGAAGCGGAGGCTCCACTCTCCTGAGGCCTGCTGAATTCCTGCTTGCCGAGGCGGTCTTGGACCCCCCGGCGTCCGGGAGCTCCCCCAAGCCTCTCAAGTGCAGAGGTCCGGGGTTTCTCCTTCATCAAGGGACGTTTATCCCTGGATTGGGCCTCTTGGGAGGCGGTATCCTGCGCCATGACCCCTTCGGCGTTTCCAATCCCCGGGGGAGGATTGTTGAACAGAGGAGGGAGCGGCGGTAGTTGGATAACATTCCCTCCAGTGTGGGGCTGAAGGGGTGCCTGAGAGGCGAGGGCTCCGGAATTGAGAGCCATGTTTTGAACAAAGGCCGCAAAGGCAGCCTGAAGATCGATGGCCGAGGCCGGAGGGGGAACTTGGTTCTCACTCCGATCCCTCCTTCGATTATCAAGGCCAATGCGAGCATCAGGGGTGTTCTTCTGCAGCTGCTGACGTAGGTCAGCGGTGGCTTGCTCTAATTCGAGGATGATACCACCCTCGGGTACTAAGAGCCTGTTGGAGGCCTCAGCCCCGTTAGTCTCGCCGGGGGCTACGTGGTTCTCCTCAAGGGTTTTGGACTGGGCACGGGTGGTTCTTCCCATTTTTGGTAAGTGTTTCGTGTTTGGTAGAGAGGGAGGGTTTCTTACTTGATAGTTCAGACCCTCTCAACGAGAGCACCAAATGATGGATTGTCTACCCGGGGGGTATCTTATCCGAGGGGTTATTGCGGGACTAACTAGAGAGAAGTCAGAGCAAATAGGAGGAGAGAGAGTCGATTTATTAAATGAACTCCAGATGTTCTGGTCCTTTACAACGGGGAAAGGGGTGCTATTTATAGTAGTAATAAATGCGATGAGGGGACACGTGTCAACGATCTGACGGCCGAAGGGTCACATCAACTGAGTGGCACCGGCAGTGGCATGTTCGTCGCATTAAATGCGGTGGGTGGATGTGACGCTGCATTAAATGCGGTGGTTGACTGTCTCCAAAGGGAATCTTTGATGATGATGGAGGTGTTGGCCGAAGGCTCCCCCTTCGGCCGAGGGTTCCTCGTAGTGGAAGTGAGGAGGGTGCCGAGGGCTCTCCTGCCCCCGAAGGCACCCCTGAGTGCCGAGGGCTTCGGTAGCCGAGGGATACCTTTTGCGCCGTTTTCTCCCAGTAGCGTTGCAAGCTCGAATCTGGCTGCCATGTTCGATTTGGAGCCTTCGGCCAGGAAGGGCCGAAGGCATTCCATTGTGCATTCTGGGTTCTCTTGATGCTTGGGCCGTTGTATTTGGGCCTGAGACGCCCCCTGGGCCTAGTGGGCTTGTGTATGAGAAGTAGGAGTCTGTGGGCCGGGGGCTCCTGGGCCATATACTCCATCACTAGCTAATTATGTTACGGAGGAGCGGGGCATGGGTCAACAAGTTTGGACCCGTGCGGGTCACGGGACGGGTCTTTGTCTTGTAGTACCCGCCCTGCCCCGACCCATTGTCATGCCTAGTGACAGCATGGTATTGGCCCGACAACGGTATTGGTCACTGTGACAGTGTGACTGGCGGTGATCATTAACGATTTATGGTCATTGTGGCGTTACTGTAGCACTAGAGAGGTGAGATTATATTATTAAAGGTGTAATAGTCTTTCAACCACTTTTAATCATATTTTTGGAAATTAAAAAATGATACTTTTGTCCATCACCCATTTTCTAGTGATATTTTTACGAACCCCCGTTTTACATTTGGCTAGTGAGCAATAGCGAGTGAGTGACCATTTTAATCAAAATTCTTCAAAGCATTGGTTGGTTTGCATCGGATGCCTTGTGTTTTGTTTATCTAAAGATTGTTTTTTCTTTTTTTTTAGGTAACCCCGATTTCACTGGACTAATTCTAAACTTCCAAAAAGACCACCTCAAATCTTTGAGAAATGTAAATCCGAATCATTTTAATAATCCGCTAGGCTCCCACTGTCATTATATACACCAGTACACTGTTGTGCACAAGAATTCGCTCTTAACGGATTGATTGGGTGTTTCCTCAGATTCTCACCACAACTTATAAAGAACCACCACTGGTTGGTCAGACACCGTCGAATTCTAAGCAGGAAGCTAATTGTATGAGTGTATGACTATTGCTTGAGGCGGATCAAACAATTATTACACGACCCAATGAGGAGAAACTGAATATGCTAATCATCACAATTTGTTGTAATAGGAATCTATATTCAACAAGTGTAATAACATATTCATTTTACTGTAATTAAAGTTATTGTATCACTTTAAGCAAATGACTTTTCCTTTAAATTCCTAAAATCTCCATTTTAAGATTAAGAGGCTGTTTGGCAATACTGTTTTTCGGCTTATCAGGCTTATCAACAAACTTTTTCACCAAACACATAACTTTTGTTTCGCGCGCTGAATTTGTAATAAGCAGAAAAAGTAATGTTGAAGTTACTTTTCTGGTTGTATTGGCTGAAGTTACTGTAGATGAACATTTTAGCTATTTTTATATATTGTTTTTTCTTTATTTTATTAAAAAAAAATATTTTAAAAATTATTTTTTCTTAAATTAGCAAAATTAGCCAATGCAGCCAGAACTTCATAAATTTCAGCAAAATCAGCCAAATCGGCCGATTTTCGTGCTACCAAATAGGCTCTAAATATTACTAATGAGTAAAGTGTTTTGACACTTTCACACAATTGAACACACATATTCCTTTATCGTTATTAAGGTTATTGTATCATACTCTCTGTCCCTACTCCCTATTTAAACTTTCCAAGTTTGAATATCACACATTTCAAGAAAATAATTTTTTGCAATTGAATTTCTGAAACCTGCTTTTTGTTGTGATAAAATGTTATTGTAGAATTCATTGTTTTCATGCTATTTAACACTAATTAACATTGTACAATCATTATATTTGGGGGCAATAGAGTAAATAGATAGAAATTTTGTTTAACAAATAAGAAAAGAGAATTTATTTAGGGACATTCAAAATAGAAAAAAGTGAATTCACGGTCAAGGATCGAGGGAGTATTACATACTTTGTATCAAATAACAACATGAAAATGTAAAACTTGAAACATAGATGATACCATCATCAAAATCATTACCCCAAATCCCCAATGCCGCAAAGACACCCACCTATGATGGGGTAAGGGTTGAAACATACATGGTGCCATGGTAGTAAACTAGTAATTATGTTAATAACACCAATTCTCGCATAGATTTTTAAACTTGAACCCAATCAAATATTGGATTAATATACAATAAGAAATGAACTCTATTTTATTTTACAAGATGACATACATTGCAATGGGCAATGGCTGGCTAACACGGAAACCAGCGTTCACAACAAGATGAACAGTCATCAGAGGCTTCAAACCAGCATGAGTGAAATAAACATATCACATATGTGATCAAAAGCAAGCAAATACTGCGCGTTTGATATAAATACAGAAGACATCACTATTCATGCTTGTACATTATAAAAATTGATCAATTGAAAAAGTTCAGCTCAAGCTTCATCCATGTGGTCCTGCATCAACCATAGAGATTGTTAATTTCACTTCCAATTGCAATTACTGGGATTGATACTAAAAGCCTCTATTCCAGGCTTCCCTTGACAGTCTACTTTTTCATTTTTGAACTAAAAAAAATGTATTGGTAGAAAAGAACTACTACAAAGTGTGCAAAATGCTGATGGAAAATGCAATCAAGAATCAAACACAAGTAGTTAATTAAGGCACATTTGGTAATGCTTATGGAGCCTCAATGACTTGCCTGCATATCTGAAGTCCATAGAGTGAGGTTATCCCGCAACAATTGCATGATAAGAGTGCTGTCCTTGTAAGACTCCTCACCCAATGTGTCTAGCTCAGCAATAGCTTCCTCAAATGCCTATAAAGAAGAAAGTACATTAGGTCCTCAAATGATATGATATGAAGTCATCGCAGCTTTAAAAACATTTTAGAGCAAGGGATGAAAACCTGTTTAGCCATACTACAAGCTTTTTCTGATGTATTCAAAATCTCATAGTAGAATACTGAGAAGTTGAGTGCCAATCCCAATCGTATAGGATGAGTAGGCGCTAGATGTGCAACTGCAATCTCCTGTGTATTACAAAAATAAGTTCTTAATTTAATTGAAAGGAGAAAACATTTAATGGGTAGCAGCTTGGATATGAAATATATGTGTTTCCTGGATACAGTGAAAATGGATGAAACCTAGAACAAACTAAAGTACTAAACTTCAGTTTGGTATAAGAAAACAAGTGTATGGAAATATTTTGTGATCAAACTCATTTTATGAACAAACTCATTTTATTTATTTATATGTAATTTATAAATGACAAAATAAGATCAAACTCATTTTCTTTTGGGACTAAGGATGTTATTACTTGGACTGCATTTCAATCTCAGATCAGACCAGACTTGGGCAGTTATAAAATACACAAAGACCAGACATTTACCAGACCAGACCAAACCTGATTATACCAGAAAATTTCAATCCAACTAAAAACTTCCTAAGGCTTGAATGTTGATGTTGTTGATATGTACTCCCTCCGTCCCTGAAAGAAGTTTCTCATTTGACTTTCACACACTTTTATGCAAGTAAACTTACCAGGGGGTAAATTTTATTGTTTTGACATTGTTTCGACACTGTTTGACATTGTTTGGCACTGTTTTGTCGTAGATAACTTTCCATTTAAGGAAATGGGAACTTAAATTAGGGACATCCAAATAAGGAAAGTGGGAACTTCTTTCAGAGACGGAGGGAGTAATTTATAAAGAATTAAATCCAAATACATGTCCGAGTTTTACCAATTAATCAATAATAATGCATCAATTGCTTTTAATTTTTCAACACTAAACTAAATTTAAAAATTCACTTCATTTTGCTTTTTTTCTTTTCCTAGCAACTTCCTTGATCCAAGAACATAGTCACATAGTTCGCGGAACGCTTCGGTACGGGAACGCTTCGGTACGGGAACGCGGTTCGCTAGGTCTAGCGTATCCGATTCGGAGGGGGTAGGTTCTTTTCGGTACGGTGTACCTTACCTTCGGCACATAGTACCTTATGTTTTGGTACAAGAATAAAACATAATTACAGATTTCATAGCATTAAGTAAAAACATACTATCGTATTTCATAACATACTTTCATAACAATAAACAAAATAAAAAACATTAATATTATACGAAGTAGAAACTATTGACTCAAAAGTAGAGTGTTTGGACTTCGTATAAATTAGAGCATTTTAACTTTATTTATAAAATACTCCATAGAACATTTAAACGAAGAGGCTGGATGCAAAATCGTACACCTGTACAAGCCACTGGAAACGAAGCGCTTGTAAAGTTGGAAATTGTGCGTTTGATACGAAACGACAAGTCAGAGCCAAAACGGTGTCGCTGGGGAACGACTTGCAAACCATTTCCGATCGAACAGAAAAACGACTGTGATTGATTTGCACAGCGATTGGCATCGATTCGCACAGCTATTAGAGCATCTCCAATGGGGATGTCTACTCTCTTCCACATTCTTACACACGGGTCCCATTTTTTATCTCACAAATTTTATGTGTAGGACCTACATATCTCCACATTTATTTTGTTTTTCATTTTTCTATATCACTTTTAACCCACTTTTCATCCACTTTTACTCCTCGATTCCCGTGTAAAGTCTATTTGTGGACATTGTCATACACATTGTCTACAATTTACTCATATCTCTCTCTTCCTTTTCATTTTTCATACACACCACTTTCTCCATATTAAATTAAAATAATCATTCTATCTCTATCTCTCTCCTATGCCACGTAGGATAGACTTTACTCCAATCCACTACCCCATTGGAGATGCTCTTAGGATCCACTAGCCAAGCGCAGCGCATGTCGTTCCCTGTAGCGACTGGATAGCTTTCGTACCGCGATTGGGTACGGAACGATCAGTTCGCAGATCGCGGCTCTTCTAGCGGTCTATGTAAACTCTCTGGTTTGAATAGATTAGGAAGAACTGGCTGTTTGTTTCTTTCCTGAAGTCATACCATCTTTGTTTGTTAAGCACCTAAGCCCAATAAAAATCTCGAGGTTTAACCATATAATCCAATCTTCATTTCTAATCCCTTTCAGATATTTGACTCAGAGCATATGTCACTTGTGAGTTGTGAAGTTATAAGATCGATCAGATGAACTGAAATTTGTTGCCCATTATTAGTCTTATCAATCATCTAATGTTTAAAATAATGTTTGTAGAAAGGCTGTTCTGGCTCATCCCAGCAAGAAATCCACCTTTATTCTTCCATAAAAACTTCGAAGTCAAAGAAAGTCAGCAGCTTTCACTTTTAGAGATTCACTTCACCCTTAACTTTATCTTGTTCAAATCCCAAAATTTCACAAGCGATTTCTCATTTAAGCCTCTCGTTAAATGGAGTATAAAAGAAGATCCTGAATTCCAGAAACATAAAATAGACATAGAAGTATAACCTGGGCAGCTTTATAGGCAAGCATAGTGTCCTCCGCGGCTTCTTTCCGCTCATCACCAGCCCTGAATTCCGCCAGATAACGGTGGTAATCGCCCTTCATCTTCAAGTAGAAAACCTTGGAGTCTGAAGAGGAAGCAGAGGGGATTAAATAGTGTTCGAGGAGTTTGAGAATTCCGGCGCAAACGGCCGAGAGCTCGGACTCAACCTTGGATCTGTAGAGCTTGATGAGGATGACGTGGTCATCGTTCTTGCGGGACTCCTCCCTCTGTTCGATCGACGAAACGATTCGCCAGGCCGCACGGAGAGATCCGATGACGTTCTTGTAAGCCACCGACAGAAGGTTGCGCTCCTCCACGGTCAGCTCGGAGCCTGACGTGGCGGTGGCGACGACTAGGTCGTCCATGAACTTCACCATCTCCTCGTAACGCTCTGCTTGCTCTGCTAGCTTGGCCATGTACACGCTCTGCTCCCGGCTCTGATTTCCTGGCGTCGCCATGGCCGTCGTATTCGCCGCCGTTTTTCGTCTAATGAAAGTGGTAGAGTATCAGACAGCGGAAGATTTCATTTTGTGGACTCAAAGTAAAGGGATGAATAGACGAGATTCTAACGACGCTCCGTGGGCCGCCCCACGTTACGGCGGACCCACGGTGGGGCAGGGCAGAGTCTGCCTTGTAAGAGCATCTCCAATGGGATGTCTATTCTCTTACACACTCTTACAATTGGGTCCCATTTTTTATCTCACAAATTTTATGTGTAGGACCTACATATCTCATTATTTATTTTCATTTTCATTTTTTTATATCACTTCTAACCCACTTTTCATCCACTTTTGCTCCTCGATTCCCGTGTAATGTCTATTTGTGGACATTGTCATAGACATTGTCTACAATTTACTCCTATCTCTCTCTTCCTTTTCATTTTTCTATACACACCACTTTCTCCATATTAAATTAAAATAATCATCCTATCTCTATCTCTCTCCTATGCCACGTAGGATAGACTTTACTCCAATCCACTACCCCATTGGAGATGCTCTAAGCAACACACATTCCGCCATGCCTGATTCGTGGACTCAAATAGGTTTCTTAAAATTGTTTTTCCCGGTGTGGGCAAGATCCGTGCAATATTTGACCCAACTCGTAATCGTACCGTTATTATTGAAACGGTTCGATTGGATTCGATCTTAGACATAAACTCATCCAGTACGGTTCCATTTTCAAACGGGACAGTATCATGTCATACCAATATCAAACAATGTCACTTTTTAAGATTTTAAAAGAAAATTAAAGTGTAGCCATCCTCCAAAAATTCACATATTTTATCAATTTTATACTCCCTCTGTCCCAAATTGATATGCAAAGTCAATATTTTTTTGTCAACCAATGTTGTTAAAGTTAAATCCTCTTTATTGATAATTAATTCAATTTTTAACAATTAAAATTTACGTATTAAAAAACTACATCAAAATCTCTTCAAAGTTGCAAATACGAAATTAAATATAATTAAAATTTAATATCCTAATTAAGTGAATAGAATAAAATATTTAACCAAGAAAGGTTAATTTTGCAAATCAATTTGGAACTGAGATAGTATTACATAATTAATGAATTTCAGATAAACCATAGTAGTACTAATTTAAATAATTAAACCTTACATCGATCCGATCCTAGGCTTCCTATGAACTAGCGAATGCGTTGAAAGTGTGAAAGCACTAGTCAAAGTAATGGTATAAATGTAAATTTAATTAATTATAAATACTTTGGTTCAGTTCGGTCCGGTAGCGGTTCTCATTTTATGAGAACCGGTCATGGCATTGTTTGAAAACGAGGTAAGGGTCAGATTGGTACTCGAAGTTGCATAAAAAGGGTCAAATAAGTCCTTATTGTCCGGCTGTCGCCATTTAAGGCGGTTCCTGGTGGAATTTTTTGATGAATTTTTTTAAGCATCTTATTCATTAAGTTTAGTTTATTCATACCAAATTTGAGCTAAAAATTCAACCGAGAAGGCATTCAAATGAATTCTTGAAGATTTGGTATGAGTAAACTAGACTTAATGAATAAGATGCTCAGAAAATTTCGTCAAAAAATTCCACCGGAAATCGCCCCAAATGGCGATGGCCAGACAGAACGTCCTATATATGGACTTATTTGACCCTTTTTATGCAACTTCAAGTACCAATCTGACTCTTACCTCGTTTAGAAACGGTATGATCCGGTTCGGGACAAAAAAAATTGAGATTCGTTTCAAAACCCGTTTTTCGGTTCGGTACCATGCCGGTTCGGTATTTTTTGCTCACCCCTAGTTTTTCCTCCTTAAAAAACAGAAACAAATATTAGAGTGTTTGAGCAAAAGTGTAGATGTTCTTTTGGATGTTCCAAAATGTTCCTATGAGTAGGGAGAGACCAGATTTTGAAAAATTAATTCTGATTTTATTTCTGATTTCAAAAAATAAGCAGAAGCAAAATGAATTTCAAACACCGTTATATCGGTTGTATGGTGTGCTTGCTACATTAAAGTATTTTTGTAATCGATTCTAAGTTGGAGTCTAGTTGTATATGTGACCAACTGTTGGGAACAGAAAGGGAATCTGGACAACGTGAACATTATTCGGAATTGGTGAAAGAGTATCACATAACTGCATAAGAGTAGCCAATGGTTAAATCTCAAGTGCATCTTTAGGTAGAGCTCGTTGAATGCAAAGCATTGCGAGAGTAGGACTAGGGAGAGATAGGAGATCGGGAAAGTTGCCATTGCTAAGCAAAAGAAGGAAGAGAGATCCATACAACGACAGATATGAGATGAGAACATGATGAAGTAATTGAAGGGTCGAGAAGGCGTATAATTTGAAAAATGAAATCATTTTTTTTCCTTTGAAGATATGTATGCTAATTTGGACATCCCAATATGGGGAACATTTAAAAGGGGCCAGGGGAGTATTTCATTTAAACCACACAATAGGGGTAAAAATGGGAACCCAAAATGGAATACCTATTTTTTCAAATAGAATCTTGTTTGTCCATTTGTTTCAATTGCTCAAGTTCATTGGCATTGATTCTCCCGTGGACCCAAATGCAGGGACGGAGCCAAGTGTTAGGTTATGGTGTCAAATGACACCACTCAAATTATATATTTATTGTATATATATGTATACATAAATTGAAAGTGTTAAAAATGACACCACTCAAACTATATATTTATTGTATATATATGTATATATAGACCGAAAGTGTTAAAAATGACACCACAATTTTTTTTATAAAGTGTCAATATATGTAATATACTCCCCTATCTCACAAGTTTTTTGATGTATGAAGAATAATATTGATGATATTTAATAAGCAACTGAAACAATAATATAATACTCCTAATTTAAAATTCACATTATTTTTACTCTCACTTAGGGTAAGGGTAGCAATCCTGTCAGACCAACCGAGGTAATTTGGGGTTCTTTATTGTGGAATTTTTTTTTAAGAATGTTCTTCCTCAAGTCTGTTTTTTCTCAATCAAATTGCAGTTTAAAGTTCAATCTGGAAGACAATCAACTAAATTCTTTACAAAAACTATGTTGTTTATATATATATAAAGCGCAATTTTTGTAAAGAATTTATTTAACTGTTTTCCCGGTTGAAATTTTAGCTGAAATTTGTTGGGTATAAACTAGACTTAATGAAGAACATGCTTAAAATATCTGATTCAAAAATTCAAACGGAAAGGGCCCCAAATGGCCTCGGCTTGATGGAGGTTCCTGTCAGGCCAGCCAGATATGATCTGCGCTTCTTAGGGTAATTTTCTTTGGTATATTATTTTGATACCAGTGACATTACATCCTAGCTCCGTCCCTACCCAAATGTCGGCACATCCCGCTGATACGGTTTAGGCGTATTGATTCAATTTTTGTCGAATGATGAATCATAATACGTAATATTCCTAGTTATGCTTTCGCCTTATTCAGTTATTCGGGATTAGTTGTTGAGAGGTAAATTGTTGAATAAAAATCACTTACAATTTTTTGAAAAGTTCAATTATAGGAATCTCAGAGTCGAAATAGCAATGCTCAAATTGATTGAATCTGATACGTACTTGAAAAATTATTCTTACAGTACCAAATACTCTCTCCGTATTTAAAAGATCCCTCTACATTCCTTTTTGGGATGTATTTAAAAGTTTGTTACACTTTACCTTTTTGGTAAGTTTTTCCTTTAAAAATAACCACAAGAGCCCAATCAAGTGTTATTATTGCAATAAACCAGGCCACAAAGAAGCTTCATGTTGGAAGAAAGAAGAGGATAAAGGAGAAGGTACACCTGAAGGCAAGTCCAATTATGCTGAGCAAGAAAATCTTTTCCTTGCCCAACATAACTGTGACTTTGGTGCAAGTGCAGTCTGGTATGTGGATAGTGGGTGCTCTAATCATATGACCAGTTCAAAAGACATGTTTCAGGAAATGGATGCTTCCAAGAAGAGTGTGGTTAGGCTTGGTGATGGCAAGCAGCTGATAGTAGAGGGTCAGAGCACTATTGCACTCCCTACTGACCAAGGTAAAACTAAACTACTACATAATGTCCAATATGTGTCTAATCTGGCTCATAATCTGCTGAGTGTGGGACAATTAGTGTGTGGAGGTTATAAAGTCTTGTTTGAGGATGACATGTGTGTCATCAAGGAGAAATTGCAGAATGCAGTAGTCATGAGAATACCTATGGGAAAGAACAAGGTTTTTCCCTTGGATCTAACCAAAAGTGCAGGGCAGGCACTTGTGGTAAGAGGAGATGAGAATGCAAAATTGTGGCATCTCAGGTATGGACATCTCAATAACCATAGCCTGCAGATGTTAAGTACAAAGGAGTTTGTACATGAACTACCAAACATAGGTAGCTTGGAGTTCTGTGAAGGTTGTGTCTATGGAAAATAAGCTAGAGGCTCATTCCCAAGTGGAGGAACCTGGAGAGCAAGTGAGTGCTTGGAACTGATTCATGCAGATCTGTGTGGTCATATACAAACTGAATCATTAGGAGGAAGTAAGTATTACTTTCTACTCACTGATGATTTCAGTAGGATGTCATGGGTATACTTTCAAAAGGCTAAGTCAGAGTCTTTTGAGAACTTTAAGAAGTTTAAAGCATTAGTGGAAAAGCAAAGTGGACTGCAAGTGAAGACACTGAGAACTGACAGGGGTGGAGAATTTGTTTCCAAGGAGTTCACCCAATATTGTGATGATCAGGGTATTAGAAGGGGACTTACAGCACCATTTACCCCTGAGCAAAATGGGGTAGCTGAAAGGAAGAATAAGATTGTGGTAGAGATGGCCAGGTGCATGCTTAAGGCTAAGAATCTACCTAATTCTTTCTGGGGAGAAGCTGTAGCCACAGCAGTATACTTGCTTAACATTTCACCTACAAGGGCAGTAATGAACTCAACTCCCTTTGAGGTATGGAGGATGAAAAAGCCTTCAGTTGGACACTTGAGGATTTTTTGGTGTATTGCTTATACTCTATTGAATCAGAGAACCAAATTGGAGGATAAAGCTGACAAATGTATCTTTGTTGGGTACTCAGTTCAGTCTAAAGCCTACAGGTTATTTAACCCTCTCACTGGTAAAATAATCATCAGTAGGAATGTGACCTTTGATGAGGATGGAATCTGGTCATGGACTGAGAAGATTATGCAGGATAGCAATGTGAAGACTACAGTATCTTTTGATGAGAACTCTGAGACTAATGAAGTGCACCCACCTCCAACTCCTCCATCAACTTCATCTAGCTCTTCAAGTAGACAAACATCTTCAGGATCTGAGAGTGACTCTCCCCCACACAAGGTATGGTCTTTGATTGACATTTATGAGTCATGTGATTTTGCGTTGCTAGCTGAGGAACCTGCAGCCTTTGAGGAGGCTGTAACTCAGACTGAATGGCAACATGCTATGCAAGAAGAGATTAAAGCCATTGAAAGAAATGGTACTTGGGAGCTTGTTACACTGCCTAATGACAGGAGTGTAATAGGCCTAAAATGGGTGTACAAAACTAAGTATAACCCAGATGGAAGCATATCCAAGCATAAGGCCCGGTTGGTGGCAAAAGGGTATGCACAAAAGGAGGGCATTGATTATGAAGAAACTTTCTCTCCTGTTGCTAGATTTGAGACAGTTAGGGTAGTTCTGGCATTAACAGCTCGATGGAGACTATCTGTGTATCAACTAGATGTCAAATCAGCTTTCCTTAATGGTGAACTTGCTGAAGAAGTCTTTGTTGAACAACCACAAGGGTTTGTGAAGGAAGGAGCTGAAGACAAAGTTTACAGGCTGCACAAGGCATTGTATGGGCTCAAGCAAGCACCCAGGGCTTGGTACAGTAAAATAGACTCTTTCTTCATAAAAAAGGGGTTTGTAAGAAGTGAAAATGAGCCAACTCTGTATGTGAAGAAGCAAGGTGTGACTGAATTCATTATAGTGTGTTTATATGTGGATGACATTGTATACATTAGCTCTTCACAAAGTATGTTAGATGAGTTTAAGAAAGCAATGACCCAAGAGTTTGAGATGACAGACTTGGGTATGCTGCATTACTTTCTTGGACTTGAGATTAAGCAAGATAGACATGGCATGTTCTTGAGTCAGAAGAAGTATGCTACTCATTTACTCAAGAGGTTTCATATGGAGAAGTGTGAGGCTGCCAAGACTGCAATGAACACCAATGAGAAACTACAGAAGAATGATGGGACTGAATGGGCTGATGAAAGATTTTACAGGAGTTTGGTAGGAGGATTGAATTATCATACTCATTCTAGACCTGATATTGCTCTTAGTGTGAGCATTGTATCCAGGTACATGCATTATCCTACCAAACAACACCTGGGAGCTGCAAAAAGGATCCTGAAATACATCTCTGGCACACTTGAGTATGGCATCATGTATTCAAGTGTGAAAGACTTCAAGCTGAGGGGTTACACTGATAGTGACTGGGCTGGGTGTGTGGATGACAGGAAGAGCACATCTGGATCTGTGTTTGACCTTGGTACAGGTGCCATTACATGGAGTTCAAAGAAACAAGAGATTGTGGCCCTATCAACTTCAAAAGCTGAGTATGTAGCTGTAGGAGCTACAGCTAAACAAGCCTTGTGGTTGAAGAATCTGCTGGGTGATCTGTGCTGTGATCAAGAGGAAGAACCTGGGATATGGTGTGACAATATGTCAGCAATAGCAATGTCAAAGAACCCTGCGTTTCACTCAAGAACTAAACATATTGATGTCCAACACAACTTCGTAATGCCTATGAAGGCAAGTTCTTGTTTCAGTTTTATGCATGAGAGTTTGGTTATTCTATTCTTTCATTATTCTGAGTTTATAGCTTGCACCAACATGTGAGACGATATTGCATGTTTTTCGTTATGGTTTGGCATCTAGCTAGAGCGGTGTGGAGAATCAAAAGAGATGGTCATCCGAATATGGGTACCTCTGTTGATTTAAGCGACTGCAGTTTTGAGTACTACATCAAAGGATTTTTCTTGTGATTTTATTATGCCATGCTGGAGTCTTAGTGAAGCAAGAAACGACATGACATGGAGAAAGTTGAAACCAAATTGACAGGGAGTGATGACAGTTGCAATACCATCAACCATCTCCACCTTATTGGTCCTCTGGTGGTGTAGAGCACAACTGTGAAAGGGAGTATCATCATCGCCGGTGTTTTCTTGTTTTAGCTTTCTCCATGTCAAGCTGAAACTGGAAGGAAGTCATCATTGAGAGCAGAAGAAGGAAAGACGGGAAGAAAATAGCGTTTGGAAGAGATAATTGGCAATATAATTGTGGGATTGGCATGGTAGCCCGTAATGAATTCGGCTCATTTGTGGCAGGGATGCGACAAAAGTATAGGGGAAATTTCATTGCAAGCTAAAGCTCTACAGAAATGACAGCGATAAGAAAGACGGTATATTGGACAAAGGAAAATGGGTGGAAAAAAGTTCTTATTGAATCAGATGCTCAACAAGCTTTGAAGGTATTAATTCCTTAGACGGATGCTCCTATGACTCGACTCTGTCAGATGATATTAGACATATGGTGGCCGGCTTTATGTGCGTCGATAAGCAAATATGATTTCTCGCACATTAGTTAGTTGAGCTATTTTTGAGTTTTTTTTGAAAGGGAGCTATTTTTTAGTTTGATTGTATTTGGATTGAGATTCTCCTATATAGGCATATAGCTATATGTATCCGTGAATTCTCAAATATTCGTGAATTCCTTTTGAGATCAAATATTCGTGAATTCCTTTTGAGAGATAATCATTAATGAAGTTTGCTTGTTTTCAACAAAACAAACTTGAAGGTGGAGAGCACATCAGATGATTCTTTCTCATATGCTAAACTCGGGTTTTAATTGTTCTTAAAGTCAATTCTAAATTTGGTGGAAATATATTTATTTAAACTTTTCTTAAAAAGAATATAAAGAATGAGAGAAAATTACCCCTTAGTTTGTAAACATATTTAATTTTCCAAAATAGTGATCAAATACTCCATCCGTCCCAATTTGATGATCCCGTATTTCCTTTCTGGGCCGTCCCAAATTGATAGTCCCATTTTCCTTTTTGGAAAGAAATATGTGGTCCACATCATTTCAGTTTTTTCTACTCAAATCCCAACCACAACTTTTTACCTTTTCAACCACTTCCTTAATCTTTGAGCCCAAAAGAAATGGAATCATCAAATTGAGACGGAGGGAGTAATACTAAACAATTGCTAGAAAATAATGTACATAAGTAATGGTGGTATCATGCACGACGTCAATAATTGTGTGGCTAAGAATGATATATTCCGTATTAAAAATGGATTGTCACACATTAAGGATGTTTTTACTTGGACTGTAATTTGCTGGTCTGGTCTGGTTTGGTCTGATCTGGTCTGGTCTGGTCTGGTAAGGTCTGGTTTCTTTGTATTTTTATAACTATTCAAGTCTGGTCTAGTCTGGTCTGGTCTGAACTGGTCTGGTCTGGACTGGTCTGGTCTGGTCTGGTCTGGGGCAAATTACAGTCCAAGTAAAAACATCCTAAAAGTAACATCTATGATCACTTTTGAAAACATTCAAAATCTTGGTTCGTAATATTATTTTGATAAAATTATAGGAAAACTCTACAAATTGTAGATAAAAAATGACACGCCACGAAATTTAAAATGTCAGTTAGTTATACGGCTCAATCCCTTATAGCATCTTCAATGTACTTCTTTTGATATATTACAAATTTGAGTATAATAAAGTAAAATATTGTATATCACATATTTATTTTCTAAAATAAGATATATATCACTTATTTTGAAACAATCTAAAAAGCAAAGTAAGATATGTAAAATGCAATAGTGTATTATGTTAAGGACTCTTGTAGAACTCTTTTTCCTCATATCCTAGGGCTCTGTGATGGATCCGGAGCCTCTACCTTACTTTAGAGTAAGGTAGAGTGCCTTGCTTCCTCCCGGTCGTCCGATCGACAATTCAACGGTCGGAGATCTTGGGCTCCACTTTTTCGCCGATCTCGAGGTCGTGTTGGCCGCTCCCCTCCCGTCCGATGCGCAAGGCACCCCCCTAGTCGGGTAGAGGATCCCAATCCCTCTGTGATGGTTAAATCATTATTTCTCCACAGTTATTTCACCACTTTCTCTACACGGCATGTCTACCACAGTACCACCGTCCCTTCATCCACAGTGGCGCCCAGTAATACGGTGCAACCGCCCTCTACCGGCGCACAACAATTAGCCAACGTTGGTGTTGTCAACCAGGCGCCCAGATCCTCACCTATGGGGCAGCCTTTCTCATGTGGTCAGCATCCTCAACTTAACCATCTCCATCCCGATTTGCCGAGCGGCCTCCTCCTCCTCTTGGATCATACATGTTATTTAATACTATGAGCCCGTTTGGTAGCACGAAAATCGGTTGTTTTGGCTGATTCTGCTGAAATTTATGAAGTGTTGGCTGAAGTGACTGCATTGGTTGCTTCTTCTGATTTAAGAAAAAATTATTTTTAAAATATATTTTAAAAATAAAATAAAGAAAAAATTATATGTAAAATAGCTAAAATGGTCATCTACAGTAACTTCAGCCAATACAGTCAGAAAAGTAACTCCAACCTTACTTTTTCTGCTTATTACACAATTCAGCGCGTGAAACCAAAAATTACGTGTTTGGTAAAAAGTTGGCTGATAAGTCTGCTAAGCCGGAAAATAGTGTTGTCAAACAGCCTTTACGTATGTTGAACCCCTTTTTTTGGACACCAAGCCTTCCGCCGCCTCCAACTACCAATGATCACATCTACACAACTCTCTGCTGCTTTTTCCGGTCCTACTATGTCTGGCCAATCGGGTGTGCAGCACTGTAGCCTATCGACTCAATCTCACTGTCCCCTTTGCCTGGATTCACGATAACACTAACTCACTTACATTGATTATAAGGCAACTCAACGCACGGAATAAAAAATTACGTATTAGACGAAAAATTACCCAAATTTAGGATGTTTTCTGTTGGACCGAAATTTGCTGGTCTAATCTGATCTGAACTGGTCTGATAAACGTTTGGTCTTTGTGTATTTTATAATTACAGAAGTCTAGTCTGGTCTAGTCTAATTTGATCTAGATTGGTGTGGGACTAAAAATAGTCCAAAAGAAAACATCTTTGATATGATGTTCAACATAACTAAACTAAAAGGCTAAGATTTGGTGTTTCTTATGATGTAAACTAAAATTGCAGCAGTAATAGATTGCTAGATGCACCAAACCTTCCTAGAATATGACAAGATCATTTCTATCTTCCACGCCAACTTATTTTTTGAAGTATGTGTATGGTTAATGTTGTACAATTGTAGTGCAATGCACCATGCCATATTACCATTTTTCAGGGCCGGCCATGGGGGCAGTCCACCTAGACAAGTGTCTAGGGCCCCCAAATGTTAAGGGGCCTCCAAATTTTAAATTAAGCCCATTATTATATATCCATGTTTAGTTTAATTGTAGTTAAATTTCATTTCAATACCTAAATGTCAAAACTGACCGACTGAATTGACGGAAGACGGATGAGGCCTAGATGACTAACAGGCGCAAGCGAGCAAGGTGAATTAGCAAGCACTGAAAGCTGGAAATAACCAACCATTCGAATTCCGGCTTGGCGAGCTATCGACTGCTGACTTGGGAGCAATCAAGTAGGTTTCAGTTTTAGGTCTTCTCCTCTTCCAGCTTCATACTTATGGAGCTATGGTCTTCTAATTCTTCAGGCGAGCTGAGAGCACAAATTTCAATTCCTCGAACTTCTAAGTAGTTAAGCTTCTTGCTGTATTTCCTTCTACATTTCTTAGTTCCTAAATTGATTACTGATTTACTTTTTAGTACTTTTTTGTCAATTGTTAGTCTTAGTCGACTAGGGACTAGACCACTGGGATGTATTAATAAGGTACGAACTATTATTGTATATTTGTGTTTTATATTAAATAAAAGAAGTAAAATTTTAAATGTATTTGTATAACTCAATATGGCACTAACAGTATACGCATGCATAATTCTATTACTCTATACTTCGTATTATATAATTAATTAAAGTATTGATTTAAGCATTTACTCAAATAACTCAATATGAATTTCGTTGTGTAAAGAAAATAAATTGATTATACTCGGTAATAGTTATATTTGTGAATGTACTCTATATTAAAATTTAGAAAACATGATATAGCTGGAATTGTAATTTGTGATTATATGGTCACATGGATTAGAAGATATATAATGTGGGTTGACTATGTTATCTATTGAAAAAATGTTAACTATGTTCTTACTCATCTCTCTTCTATTTTTAAAAAAAGATCTCTCTCTTCAAAAAATTAGAAGTGTTGGCTATAATGATCCATGCCTTCTTTGCATTTCGTATATATTTTACTTACATTATATTTATATATTGTTATGATGAATAAAATTGTATATTTAAATGAAATTTCTATCTGACTGTCTAGGGCCTCATAAATGTTGTAGACGGCCCTGCCATTTTTGTAGAATTTGATACTTTAGTTGGAACCTCATACTTTCTCAGATAGTCAGATAGTTACGAATAATGTAATACAGTATGTGAATTTGTTTGTTGGAACCTTATACTTTACTAGATTGTTACGACTTACGAATAATGAATATACAACATGTCAATTTGTACAATTCCCTATTTCATTTCTAAGTTTGGATTCTTGGAATGTACCATTTTTTTTGAGTTATTAATAGTTTAATACGTTCTTCTGTAAAAGCTGGACGAATAAAATTGTTTTATTCGATGAATCATGAAGTCTGTACATCCTTTACATATATACACTTTGATCGAAGCCTACGTTGCTAATCGGATAGAATTGTACAGCTAATCAACTACTACTTATCCGGCTAAGTCTAAAAACATTATAATTGTGAATATAGGTTAATAACCTTGATTTATGTCAATACTTTGTATGCACACAAGCTTGTACGTTCTTTTTAAAATGTAGTACTTATTTTTCTCAAAGACTAAAATAACCTTAACACCATTAAAAAACTTAACTTTGTGAGTCACATATGTTAGTGCATTATTATTACAACCATTATGACTACCTCAAGCAATACCATACGTTACTATCATCATTAATTTAGAAATTAGAAATTTGTAATGGCTCAAAGAGTTGAATATTTGAGTAGAATAAGTAGTGTCACACTTAATAAATCTTGTTAAATTGATATCTTTTCACAGTGTTTCCTTTTCCTATTTTCAAATAATTTTACTATCATCGTTTACTCAATTAATATTATGAAGTTCTGGTTGAAGTGGCTGAATCGGTTGATTCTGCTGAAATTTATGAAGTTTTGGCTGAAGTGACTAGATTGGTTGATTCTACTGAATTGTGAAAAAAAATTATCATCATTCAAAAAAAATTATTAATGAAATAAATAAAAAATTATATATTAAATTAACTAAAAAGGTCCTCTACATTAACATTAGCAAATTTAGCCAGAAAAGTAACGCATACCTTACTTATTTTAATTGTTACACAATTCATTGTGTGAAATTTAAGGTTATGTGTTTCATGAAAAAATTGGCTATAAGCTGGCTGATAAGACGGAAAACATAATCACCAAACGAGCTCTTAAAATTTTATAACATACAATAGTATATAGGTATCCTTGAAAAGATCAAAATAAATGCATAATGTTCACCACAAGTAATACAAGGTTAGCTAACATGAGTAAAGTATGCAAATTGATTATAAATTACCAAAGTGACAAATTTTGGGATTGAGATGTGTTATATTGCTCAACTTAGCCTTTAAGCACAATGAACACCTACATATATATAGGGTATGTTTGGCACATCTAGCTAAAAAGATACTTTTACGAGCTTTTTAGTAATTGTTAGCTTTTAATGACTAAAAAGATCTTAAAAAGAAAAGGTGATAGCTGTTTGGTAAAAAGCCGACTGTTTGATTTAGTTCGGTTTGGTATACAAGCTGTTAGGACTAATTAATACTAAAAGTCACGAGCTTTTCTCAGATGCTACACTCGGTAGCATCTCAAAAAAGATCTTTTAATTTTTGAAAAGCTCTTAAAAATGTCATGTCAAATATACAACTAGTGTCTTTTAAGATCTTTTTAAAGAATAAAGAAGCTAGAGCCTTTTGTGTGCCAAACATAGCCATAATCAAGTTGTCCCCAATGCCATGTTCTCTTTAAGAGGTCATCTTGTTCATATGATGATGGATATTTTTGTATGTTCTTATGGATGTGTAAGTCTAGGTAGCTCTATTTAATTCAAGGCTCAAAAGCTAATCATTTACAATTATTTCACTCACATTTCCATTTTAAGTAACAAATATGCGGCTAAAATTATTTATCTCTTCACTAAACAAATTTCAATTACAAAGTTGTTACTTTATCTTTTTTTTAAAGAGAGTTTTATTAATGATGAAATCAGAAATTACAAGAAGGGAAAAAAGAAAGAAAAACATCAAACAAAGAAGAAAGAAAAGGAAAGAATGTTAGAAGAAAGTTGTTACTTTATCATTCTATGTAATAGTCAAACTTAACCAAGTTTAATTTTATGGGACGAAATGATATGTTAAAACAAAAAAATACAACGGAATCGCATAATTGTATACTTTAAAGTCATATAGACATATTTTTCACACAATAAATGGTTGACATGGAATATAATTGATCTAACAATTTTTAGAATAAGTAGGATATCTCATTAACTATTTACAAAAATCTCATAATAATTGCGCATGTAATAGTTCTTTACGGAAAAGAACACTATTTTAATATTGGGCAATCACTCTCGCGCTTTGCGCGAGTAAGCGCTAGTACAAGAGATAAGGATGTACAAATTAAAATAAATTAATAAACAATGATTAAAATACATAAGACTCCAAACTTAATGGGCATGCATGCGTTACGTAGTCCCTCATGCATGCGTATGATGATACCGAACCCGAACACCCACCCTCAAGATGGAGCATGGAGATCTCGAATGCCCATCCTGGAAAGCAGATAACTAAACTGATGTGCCCCGAGAACCTTAGTAAAAAGGTCTGCTAATTGTTCAGTAGTGCAACGATGGATTGGAGCAATAGTACCATCATTAACATGATCCCGTAAGAAATGACAATCAATTTCAATATGCTTGGTCCGCTCATGAAACACTGGATTTGAGGCAATATGCAAAGCGGCCTGATTGTCACAAAAAAGAGGAATAGGTTGCTCGAGTTTGACCCCCAAAGAAGAAAGTAAGCTTTTGAGCCAAATCAGTTCACACGTCAGAGAGGCCATAGACCGATACTCAGCTTCAGCAGACGAGCGGGAAACAGTAAGTTGTTTCTTTGTGCGCCACGAAATCGGAGATTTCCCCAACATGACAAAATAACCAGAAGTGGATCGTCGTGTGAGAGGACAACTGGCCCAATCTGAATCACAATAACCCACCAAGTCAAGTGAGGAGTCGCTCCGAAGAAGTATTCCCTGGCCAGGATGCCCCTTGAGATATTTTAGGACCCGGATCACAGCTTCCCAGTGTGCTACATGCGGTTCCTGCATAAACTGGGACAAAATATGGACAGAATAGCTAATATCTGGTCGCGTGAGCGTCAAATAGATCAGCTTTCCAACAAGACGTCGGTAGCGTTCAGGATCAGAAAAAAAAGGCCCTGCGTCTCGTTGTAACCCGTGTTGCTGTACCATAGGAAAGGTTATCGGTTTGGCTCCAGTCAAGCCAGTTTCAGCCAAGATGTCCAACACATACTTACGTTGACATAAATAAATTCCATCATGATTTCTCGCCACTTCGATCCCCAAAAAATACTTCATCGTCCCCAAATCTTTGATTGGGAAATAAGTGGCTAGGAAAAGTTTGAAATCAACAATCATGTCATGACAATTGCCTGTAATAAGAAGATCATCCACATATACCAAAACACATAGTATTTTGGCACCCTTCCGTAAAATAAACAAGGAATAATCAGCATGAGATTGGCAAAAACCATACGAACGCAAGGCTTCAGTCAATTTAGAAAACCAACAACGCGGCGCCTGGCGGAGCCTATAAGTGAACGAAGAAGTTTGCATACCACTCCCGGTGAACTCGAATACCCAGGAGGTGGATGCATGTATACTTCTTCCTCCAAGTCCCCGTGCAAAAAGGCATTGTCAACATCCATTTGGTGTAACTCCCATCGTCGACAAGCTGCCACTGCCAGGATAGTTCGTACTGTTACCATCTTTGCTACGGGAGCGAATGTCTCATGATAATCAATTCCCTGTACCTGCCTATTTCCACAGACTACCAGACGAGCCTTATATCTGTCAATGCTCCCATCACTTTTGTACTTAATTTTAAATACCAACTTACAGAATATAGGCTTCTTACCAACTGGCAGTTTCTCCATCTTCCATGTGCCATTTCGCTCTAGTGCATCGATCTCCCGTTGCATCGCCTCTCGCCACTTGGGATCACGAGCTGCTTTAAGATAATTTTCCGGCTCTTTAACAGTGGATATAGCTGCAAGAAAGGCACGATGCGGGACCGAAAAACGATTATATGTTACATAATCAGATAGAGGATAAGGCTTACCTGAAGATGCCGTTGGTTTAGGCAGAACGGCAGACGGAGTATTAATTTTCACGGTATTTAACTGCACTTCGTAATCAGCGTGCCATGTGGGTTTATGCCGTGCACGTGTTCCCCGCCGTGTCACTATGTGAGCTCCATCATCACCATGCATATCCTCACTGTGCTGAGTGTTATCCAGCGAAACCATTTCTCCCGCGGCATGTATATTTGCATCCGTTCCAGTATCCCCATGATCAACACGTGTTGTGCTATGGTCCTGGGTGTCTTCTCTTGTTCTATCAGCCTCTGACTGAGTCCCTACACCCC
This sequence comes from Cuscuta epithymum, assembly GCA_945859915.1. Taxonomy (NCBI): domain Eukaryota; kingdom Viridiplantae; phylum Streptophyta; class Magnoliopsida; order Solanales; family Convolvulaceae; genus Cuscuta; species Cuscuta epithymum. The sequence continues at coordinate 2,770,434 of CAMAPF010000017.1, read as the reverse complement.
TCTCATGCACGATGTCATCATCTGCCTCTTCATCCATTGGGTGTCCAACAAAAGGCACAGAATCTTCCACCAAATTATCACAGGAACTTTGACTTTCTTTAAATGGAAACTGACTTTCCATAAATTGAACATCTCGAGATATAAAATGTTGGCGAGTGTCCAAATCAAACATTTTCCATCCCTTTTGAGAATGAGCATAGCCAAGAAAAACACACCGCACACCTCTAGGTCCAAATTTATCACGCACATTCGTTGTATGTGCATAAGATAAACACCCAAAAACCCTTAATTGATCATAACATGGTGCTTTCTTATACAACATTTCATATGGACTTTTGTGTGCAAGCAATGTAGTAGGCAACCGATTAATCAAATAACCGGCTGCCAATACACACTCGCCCCAAAAATCAAGAGGTAAATTTGCATGAAACCTTAGAGTGCGTGCCATATCTAAAATGTGTCTGTGTTTCCTTTCTACCCTTCCGTTCTGTTGTGGAGTATACACACATGAAGTCTGATGAATTATTCCATTCTCAAGAAAATAATTTTTCAACTTCATAAATTCTGTTCCATTATCACTTCTCACCACCTTCACATGTTTATCAAATTGACGTTTGGTCATTGCACAGAATTGCTTAAAAATGTTTATTACTTCATCTTTAGATTTCATCAAATGCACCCAAACCGCCCGGGAAAAATCATCAACAACAGTAAAAAAATAGTGAGCACCACACGAAGACGGTACCCTATAAGGGCCCCACACATCACAATGCATTAGTTCAAAAGGTTCCACTGCTTTAGCATTATTAATTCGAAATATTTCACGAGTTTGTTTCCCTCGCAAACATGCATCACAAACTTTATTCAACTCATCTAGAGACTCAAATTTATTTAATTTCATAACAGAATGTAACACTTTTGATGACGGATGTCCTAACCGGGCATGCCACAGGTCACTTGAATCTTCCTTCCGTATTTGACACGCCTTTATTTGATCAAAACCGTGAAAATAATAAACTCCGCCTTGTCGTCTACCCGCTCCAATCAGCATCTTCGTAGGAAGGTCCTGTATCACACATAACTGATTAGTAAAATATATATCACATTTCTGATCATCAATTAACCGAGCTATAGACACAAGGTTACACTTCAAGCCTGGTACCAACAAAACCTTCTTAAGTGTAATACATGCTATTAATTTCACATCCCCCACGCAGGTCGCATGAGTAATAACTCCATTAGGCAGTATTACTGCCACCGGCGGTAGTGTTGCTTTATGCAACAATAATTTTTCACAGCCTGTCATATGATAAGACGCACCAGAATCGAGAAGCCATTGAGTATTAGATTCCTTACCCGTCAATTTTTCAATGGGAGCAGATATCTTACTCTTCTCCAACAATTTGACAAGGCCTTGCCACTGCTCGTCTGTGAAGCCCGGAATTCGTCCGTCTTCTTTCTGACCGTTGTTGCCTTCCTCGCCCTTCTCTGTCATTGCATTAGCATATGCTCGGCCACGTCCTCTTCCCGTTCCAGCACGCCCTTTTCCGCCACGACCTTTTCCTCCACTTTCATACCACCATTCCGGATAGTTACCGGATTTCTTAAAACAATTGTCAATGTCATGTCCTGGCTTCTTACAAAAAGAACACACCACCTTGGTGTCCTTGCTGGAATGAAATTGTGCCGCAAAAGCAACTGCATCAGTTTTGATCTCACGTCCCCTCATTATTCCAACGTGGCGTTCTTCCTGGATTATCAAATTATAAACCTTCGAGAGTGCTGGCAGTTCATCCGTCCCCAGGATATTTGACCGCAACACACCAAACTTTTCCGTGTCAAGCCCCATTAGAAAGTCATGGGTTTTCTCCTTTTCTATTTGCTTCTTGAACTTCTTTTCCAGGTCACAAGTGCACTTCCCGCAGTCACAACGCGGCAGATCCCGAAACCCGTCGTAATCATCCCAAAGAGTCTTCAGTCTCCCATAATAGATGCTAACGGAATCACCATTCTGCCGGCAATCCCGAATAGCTTCCTTGAGTTCATGGATGCGCATCGGGTCACCGACGGCAAATCTGGTCTTCAAATCCTCCCACAAATCGAACACCGATTCCATATAGGTCACATTTGTCCGGAGTGCGGGTTCAATAGCGGTCATAACCCAGCCAACTAGCATTGAGTTCACGACCACCCAATCTTCATCGTCCATCGGGTTGTTCGTGGGACGTTTTATGGTGCCGTCCACGAAACCCATCTTCCGTTTGGCCCGAAATCCATTTTTCATTGCGACCGTCCATTCACGATAGTTGTTCTCGCCCCTGAGGAACATTCCGCAAATATTCTGTCCGGGAAAATCCGAACTCGACAAGTAATAAGGTGAGGACGGATCGTTGATCTTCCTCTTCATCGGTTCGGTATGGTTGTCACCATTACCGTTCGTCATAATTCCAGAACAAGTATTCCGTAGGAATACTCAGAAACTTTCGTCGGGCAAGGTCTCAGGAGTCGGAGACCTGCTCTGATACCATGTAAAAGCTGGACGAATAAAATTGTTTTATTCGATGAATCATGAAGTCTGTACATCCTTTACATATATACACTTTGATCGAAGCCTACGTTGCTAATCGGATAGAATTGTACAACTAATCAACTACTACTTATCCGGCTAAGTACAAGAGATAAGGATGTACAAATTAAAATAAATTAATAAACAATGATTAAAATACATAAGACTCCAAACTTAATGGGCATGCATGCGTTACGTAGTCCCTCATGCATGCGTATGATGATACCGAACCCGAACATCTTCCAAAACAAAAAAATACCGTAGTAGTTTAATACCTTTGATGCTTTTCTAACCTGAATTACCCCAATAACGGTCCATCTCCACAGAAATTGGGAAAACTGTCAAATAGGTCCTCGAACTTTCATAAAAAGGTCAATTAAGTCCTTCTATAGGGGGTTTTGTCCGGCCGTCGCGATTTGGGGCATTTTCCGGTGGAATTTTTTGATGAAATTTTTTGAGCATCTTATTCACCAAGTCTAGTTTACTCATACTAAATTTCAGCTAAAAATTCAATCGGGAACACATTCAAATTAATTCTTGAAGATAACTGCGCATTTTTGTGTTCTCGAATTAATTTGAATGCGCTCTCGATTAAATTTTTAGCTGAAATTTGATATGAATAAACTAGACTTGATGAATAAGATGCTCAAAAAATTTCATAAAAAAATTCCGCCGGGAACCGCTCCAAATCGCGACGACCGGACAGAGTCTCCTATAGAAGGACTTAATTGACTTTTTTATGAAAGTTCGAGGACCTATTTGACAGTTTTCCCACAGAAATTTGATAACATCGAATCGGTTAGCATAAAAACGAGAAAAGGGTCAAATTAGTCATAGAAGTTGCACAAAATGGATCAAATAAGTCCTTATTTAGGAGGTTCTCTCCGGCCATTGCCATTTTGAGGCAGTTTCCGGTGGAATTTTTTGATGAATTTTTTTTAGTTAAAACTTCAATCGAGAAGGTATTCAAATGAAGTTCTTGAAAACAACTGCATAGAACCTCACATATAAAGACTTATCTGACCCTTTACTCGCATAAAAACCATCCTACATTTTAGTAGTAAACCATTGGAAAACATAAATTGGATTAATAAGACATTGAATGAGAATAAAAAAAAAATAGAAATAATATAATTTAAATAATATTAATAATATTCCGTAATACAACTCAGTACCACAATGCACGATCTTAGTTAGCACACACACGTTATACATTGTATAGATGGAAAACAGTGTGGCGCAATTTAAGAATAATTAATTATAAAACTCTATAATACTAGGTAGGTTATAGTGTATTGACTAGTTTTTTCGTCATCATCGTCAATTAATTAGAAATCCTTGAGCAATTGCCGGACCTGTTCCAGTGTGACAAAGAGCACCACAGTGAATGGTCCTTGCCTTGAAATGGTGGGAATGAATCCCTTGTACAGAGCCATGGGTCCCTCTGCTTTGATGGTCTTCACCGCACAGTCAAGCGCGCCGGCGTACGGCGGCGCCTTCCCCGCCTCCACCTTCATGTTCATCATCCGCGTCTTCAGCACGTCCACCGGATTCGACGCCACCGCCGCCACGAACCCGGCGGCGAAGCTCGCCGTGACGTGCGTTCCCAGCCCGTCTTTCAATATTCCCTTTTCCACGATTGTCTCCTTTATCTGGTCGTACGACGCGAGCTGCGACGCCGTCACGAGCATGGCGCGGTTCACGGTAAGCGACGAGCCGCGCCACAGGCTAGTGACCCCCTCGTTCTTGGCCATCTGTGAAATGGCGTCGACGACGCTCTTATAGTTCCGCCTCTGACCGGCCGGGAGACGGCCGTCGGCTTGCATTCTCACCATCGCCACGTCCGCCGGGTTCCCGACGGCAGCACCGACCCCACCGGCAATCAGCCCCGCCCCTATCTTCTTCACCAGAGGAATGTTGTTCGTGTTCGGGTCGCTCCACTTTCTCTTCAACATGTCGTACAGCCCCATCCGGGTTGTCGAATAGAGCGTCTGGCGGAGAACGGTGGCGGAAACGCCGGAAAACAGAGCGGCGACGCCTTCCTGTTGAACAATACGCACACCCACCGCAACGGGTCCCACCCGCGGCGGCGGAGATGGTAAATGAATGTGACCCGAATGGGCGGCGGAGGAGGGAAAAGCCAGCGCCGGGCGGAGGTTCTGGACAACCGGGGCGGGTTCGCCCTGGAGCTGCATTCGGACCTTGATGAGATCCATGGGGTGGGTCGAGCAGCCGGCAACAATGGATGCAATTCCTCCCTCAACGAATCCTTTGATACCCATATCGGAAAATCAAGAATGGGAATCGAGATCTGGAAAATTAATCAAATTTCTGAGAGAAAACAATAAAAGAAAAGGAAAAAACAGAGCAGAGACTCGATTCAATGGTTCAGGAAGACCAATTGGAAGTTGAGCTCATCTCACTGGAAACCAGGAGATGAGAATGGAGGCCGAAGGCGATGGATGCGAAGTGTGGAACGTTGGCTCTCTGAGACATATGCTATGGAGAGGAAAAGGGTTGCGGTTGGAAGAGAAAAGAAGAAACGTATTTATAGTGTGGAAACAGAATTGGGGAAAATAAAAGAAGAAATTTCCAATCTGTGTTTAGGGTTGATCACGCGGAGACGAAAGGGAAGAGAACCAAACGACTTAAAACTTGGAAGGCATTGGTCCTTTTTTTATTTTTTCTCTACACTTTACGCGGTTATGGGCCCTACTTTTAGCAAATTTGAATACATCAATGCTTACATCTCAATAAGGAATCTGAAACTTTCCACCAAGACTTGTAAAGATGGAAAATTCTTCCCTTTTTGTGTTTGGCTCGCACAAAATACCAAACAGTTGCCAAAAAGTAATGCCTTGTAAATAAACAAACAAAAAAGTGAAAAACAATCGAAAAAAGATTTGATTCATGACTTTCTTTTTTAGTTTTGGGAAAAGGTGCAAATAAGCCCATGTACTAACCAAAAAAGGTCAAATAAGTCCTTGTTTAAGAGGCTCTGTCCGGCCATCGTCATTTGGGGTAGTTCCTGGTGGAATTTTTTTATGAATTTTTTTGAGCATCTTATTCATCAAGTCTAGTTTACTCATATCAAATTTCAGCTAAAACATCAATCGAGAAGGCATTCAAATGAATTCTTGAAGATAACTGCGCTTCTAACTGCGCAGTTATTTTCAAGAATTTATTTGAATGCCTTCCCGATTGAAATTTTAGCTGAAATTTGGTATGAGTAAACTAGACTTAATGAATAAGATGCTCAAAAAAATTCATCAAAAAAATTCCACCGGGAACCACCCCAAATGGCGACGGCCGGACAAAGCCTCCTAAATAAGGGCTTATTTGACCTTTCTTGGTTAGTACATGAGCCTATTTGCACCTTTTCCCTTTAGTTTTTGTCAAATTGTAGTCCTTTTTTTAGTGTTTGTGCACACACAACTTTTGTGTTTGTTTAAGGACATTGATTTATATGTCAAAATGTACCCATAGGCGGAAGACAATATTGACATACAAATCAATATATGTGCATATATATTTGAATTTCGGTATATGCAAAATACCGAAATTCATATATGTGCATATACAAAATACCGTACCTATTTTGTTGTCATGTTAGACAAATTTTTGAATTTTTCAGTATAGATTTCAACACACAGGCCACAATTGTCAGTTTTAGTACTCATAGACAATTGTTATCTTTGTGATCAATGGAGAGGAAGAAGAAATGTAAGTGTTAAGGGGTATTTGTATTGTGTACAAAGAGTGTAAGATATTCTACAAAGGAGTTTTTGGGCCATTTATGCTAATGGCAAATGGATACATTAAACATGATACTCCTTTTAAGAATTATTATTATTATTATGGTAGTTCGTGTTAGAGCAAGAATCCGACGGTTTAAGTTGCATTAAAGGGGATTGACCATAGAAGTTAATGATACGTTCATGAGGCTTAATGATGGATGTTGTAACGAATTTGTGTTCATTATTGTAATTAGTAGTGATATTAAGGCAGAAGGCTACCCATTTTGTGTTGGCCAACATTAATGACGAGTTGTGAAACCGTCGGGTCGGAACCGTCACGTCAAACCGCCAATAACGGACAACTGGAGTCAATGAAGCGTCCAAGAATCTCATTTTAAATATTGTAACATTTTCTGTACATTATTAGGCTCTTTAATATGATTAATGAATGTATTAAATCTAATTGACCAGCCTTTATGACAGATTTGAATTCGTTATAAAGTATGGCCAACCCGTCAGTAACGGACGGCCAATCCGTCAGTAACGTACAAAGCCCTCATGAGAGCATTAATTTCTCTTCTTATAAATAGGATATCCCTCATTGTAGGGATGGTTCGGTATGGTATACCGAATATTTTATCTCATACCTTTACCATACCGTAAATTTTGGTATGCAAAAAAACATACCGTTACCATTCCGAAAATATCGGTATACCTTGTTTCGGTATACCGAAATTTCGGTACGGTAAGGTACGGTATCGGTAAATTATCATGATTTAATATAACAAAATATTATATGTCAAATAAAATATTGATAATTAGTTTTAATAGTGATATACTACAATCATTAATGAAATTAATTATAAAATATCAATGATAACTTATTGGCGTTCTATTCAACTTTGAATAAAAAATATTATAATTATGTTTAGATATTTCAACACTTGATACATGAAGATAACAAAACATTATACTAAAAAAATTTAAACAACATAAATATAATTAAAATAAAATTGATCTCCAACAAAAAGTATAAATGATTCAGCAAAGATGGATATAAAGTCATTTATCCTTGAATTAGTGTTGTGTTTCTAGTTATTTTTATAATTTTAAATAAATTATTGGCTTGGAATTCGGTATGACGGTATAGCGGTATACCGTTTATTTCTTATACCGATACCATACCGAAGTAATTCGGTACGGTATCATATCATACCAAAAGTGTCGGTATACCAAACATTTCGGTAAATTCGGTATTTTTCGATATGATAAGTCCGATATACTGAAATTTCGGTATTTTTCCCCACCCCTAGTAATCAGGTAGCTCACATTCGAATAATATACAAGTTTTCACTCTTATTCACTCTCTTGTCATCTTCTTCATTGTTCTTGTACGAGATCCCCTCTTCATAAAATCTTCTTCTTAATTAGTTTTAGTTTGTCAAAATTTTGCTAAAACAGTTCGCGATTTACAATTCTATCAGAATCAAATCTAGTTTTTTCGATTTTTCAACTAGATGGTGAATCTGATTCCAATGTCGAGTTTAGTTTTTTGTAAATCCGGAACTGTACTCCCTGTTCTGCTTCCAATTAGATGTTTTTGCAAAGAGGAGTAGAGTGAACCTCACATCTTTTTTTTTTTCCGATAAACAATATAGAATTATACCTCAGGTGCACTAGACATCATCAAATGCTCAAAAGTGGTCTCAATATCATGATGTGAAGCAAATTCATGCTGAAACTATAAGTGTTGTTGGAGCAAAATCAAAAGTGGTCTCATAATCACTGTTTTGATTAATGTTGATGGAGCGTATTGCTTTATTGATGACAAATAATTAGTGATACATTTATTTTAGTAATGGATGCTGGAAATGTATTCGACTCGTGCCCTGGAAAAGACTTGAGTGGTCTAGTCCTTATCCTTGAACTTAAATGCTCGTTCAAGATTGAATATTGATTTAAGTTTTCTCGCTCTTAAAAAGGTTCTAGAAAAAGTGGTGGAAAGTACGAGTATCGTTTCCACATGGACGAACAAAAGGGAAATAAGAATTAACTAAATTCAGCGATGAAAATAAAATAAATAAAATAAATGCAATGTGCTAGATTGGTTGGTTGAATTAAAAACAAACTAATGCGAATGAACGATTGAAAAGATTAGTTTTTTCTTTAATTAACGACGAAGGGAACATGGATTGATTCCGGGGTAACCATATTTTCTGGCAGATCAGGCGTAGTTCTTACCGTTGTCGCAGCGTAGAGTACAATAATTTAGGGGACCAGACTGATCTCTCATGCGACGGGATCCTAAATTATTGCCAAGACGAGCGACCTTACGGCCCCTTAATCGCTACTAATCTCTTAGCGAATGATTGAGTGTGTGTGAATGTGTCCTAGAATAAACTAGATCTCTCTTAATTTATTCTACATGCAATTGTAATTCTAGCGGCCGTTCTAGGTTACAAGAGATATCAGTTAAATTATTCAAACACAAATTAAACGTCATTCATGCAATTAGTCCATCAAAAATCTAGCCATACATCATGATTAACCCCTTCATCAACCACAAATCCCTAATTAAACTACTCACAATTCATAATGGAAGAATCAATAGAATTGGGAAGAATAGAATTAATTTTCATTAATTAAAAAGTGAACTTACAAATAATCCCAGGGTTCTGGAAGAAAACAACGTAAAACGCAAGTAAATTCGTCCCTAAGCCTCTCCGTAAAATTCGTAACCCTTAAACAGGAGAAAGGAGGCCTTATACACACACACACACACAGAGAGAGAGAGAGAGAGAGAGAGAGAGAGAGAGAGAGAACATATGAGTTTGGGCTGAACTGGGACTAAAAAGGGGCTGAAATCCGCGTTTCGTATGTACGCACGATAGTGCGTCCCCTTCCACGCACGATCGTGCGTGGCTGGTAGTAGCTTCCTTGCTTTCTCGCCTCAGACGCATAATCGTGCGTTCCCCTACGCACGATGTGCATCAAACTTCCGAATTTGACAAAAATTCCTTCATGAAAGTTATAGACAATGAAGTCATCTATCTACCCCAACTTGCAGAGTTTGATTTGAATCATCCAATCAAGAGATATGAATAAAATGGTGGAAGGTGTCATTCTGAAATCGCAACAGAGATCATCTGACTTCATCGTCTGATTTCACCTTGCTCCTTTCAGATTCTCGAAATGGTGTATTCATATGATTTGTAGCCCTTGATGTTGGATTGAATATGGAACTTGAATGGTGTCCTTTGGATGCTTCTACAAAGAGATATGCTTGAACGATTGACAGAAGGTCATCCTGATCACCGTTTTCAAGCTCTATTCGTCTTCTTTTGATCTCGTAATCAATTCTATAGCTCTTTTGTCTTATCTTCATCGTAAACCTTCCGCTGACCTCCAAAGCTCTCAAATCAATCTCGAATGCTTCTCAATTCGTCCCGATTGCTCTTCAAGCGTCGGTGTCGGACTCTGAATTTCTGATTTTGACTCCAAACTACATAAAACTCGAACCAACGCCTGGTAAACATGACTTGAGCTAAAATTGAGACTTATAACACCTTAAAGCTAGAAAAACCATTAAAAGCCAATCTCAACATGCATCAAATGCGTGTCAAAATACGGACTTATCAATTATTAATTTAGTTTCCCTAAAAATATATTTCCTTTGCTACTCAAATTTGATTTTGACTTAAGTTAAACAGAAAAGATTGTTTCTTAAACAAATAATCAAAGATCATATAAAGAAAATATTTTTTTAAGGAAAGAAGTTATCTAATAAGAGATTAAATACAAGATCTTTCTCAAAAAATAAGTCTACAAAAAAAAAAGACTTTACGAATTTCAAAATGGTTGTTCATGTATCTCCTCTAATTAAGAAATTTTCCTTAACAAAAAGGTTTTCTCATAAAATGAATAAAAAGAATATTTTCTAATATATAAGGAAACACCATCCAAATCCTTTTCATAATCAAAGGACGACAAAATTTTAAGGAAAGTCATAGGAAAAACATCTTTTTTGCAAACATCTAAAGAAAATTGAAATAATGACAAAAATACAACTACCGGCTTTTGAAAGGACATAAATAGAACCGAATTTTGTTTGGACTAAAAAGAGACTAAAATTGCATCAAGCTGACTTAAATGCCCCTAAACTCTTTTAGCCAACCAATCCTTCCGTCACCTACTCGCTCAGATGCATTCGAAGCATCCCCTCTCCAGTCTCCACTCTCCAATCCTCTGCACTCGTCCCTCGCCCCAGACTTCCATTCCACCTGCGCCGCCCTTGTCCACCTTTGCCGCCAGCCTTATCTCGTTGCACCGCCTCTGTCCACCTGCGCGGCCATCGTTATCTCGTTGCACCGCCTATGTCCATCTGCGCCGCCATCATTATCTAGTTGCACCGCTGTTTCTGTCTAGGTTATTCTTCGTTGTCCTATTCATCATCTTCTTCTTTTCTTCTTCTCGATCTCCGATTGTTGATCCTGGATCTAATCTGGACGGCTAGGGAGGGTTAGGGTTGGGCGGCGGTGGGCTGGTTGTTCTGTGGTGGGTGAAGAGGTGCGATTATTGCGGCGGCGGTGGACTGGTTGGCCGGTGGTGGGTGAAGAGGTGCAATTATTGCGACGAAGAGGCTAGATTGATTGGCAATGGCAGGGGAGGTATAGGCTGAGGTGAGGCAGGTGTGGGGGTCGGGCAAGGGCTGGAAAGGCAGGGGCTGGGGTTACTTAAGGGAGGGGGTCTGGTAAGGGCCGTAAGGCAAAGGGCTGGCTGAGGTAGGGGATGGGGTGACGCAAAGGAGGGGTCTGGGGTTTGGTGGTGGTGCGCCGGTGGCGGTTGTCGCCTGGCCGGAGGTGGTAGTCGCCAGCGGTGGTCGGAGGTGTGGTATTGGGTAATTTTAAACGTGAACCCGGTAACTTAACTATGTAACTATAACTGGTCAATTGGGTAACGTAATTGTCGAGTCGGATAACAATAATTGATTGGTCAGATAACTATAACTCGCGAATCAGATAATTGTAACTGGAGGATCATGTAACTGTTATTAATCGGGTTGGTCACTGGGTGAATTGGTCATGGTCACTAGGTGGATTGGTCATGGTCACTAGTCGGATTTTGGTCACTGACGAATTTTTGGATTTTTGGTCATAAATGATTTTTGGTCACTAATGATTTTGGTCACTGACGGATTTTTGGATTTTTTGTCACAAATGATTTTTGGTCACTGGGTGGATTGGTCATGGTCACTAGTCAGATTGGTCACTGGACGGGTTGACGTTGGTAACTAGGTAAAAATTTTGGTCACTAATGATTTTGGTCACTGACGGAATTTTGGAATTTTGGTCACAAATGATTTTTGGTCACTGGGTGGATTGGTCATGGTAACTAGTCGGATTGGTCACTGGACGGGTTGACGTTGGTAACTAGGTAGAATTTTTTGTCACTAATGATTTTGGTCACTGACAGATTTTTGGATTTTTGGTCACAAATGATTTTTGGTCAGTGACGAATTTTGGTCACGATAATGGTTTTGGTCACTGTGGCGTTATTGTAGACTAATGGGTGAGATTCTATTAAAATAAGGGTATAATAGTCTCTTAACCCATTGTTAGTCTCATTTTTGGAAAATTGAAATAAAGGTCTCTTTTTTGTTCATAGCTCTTTTTTTAGTATTATTTTAGACATAACCCCAAGAAAATTTCATGCACAATGTCTTTTTAATAAGGAAAATCTTTTTAAATCACATATGTGATCATATATAATGCTTCCAAATAGAGGATTTGAAATCTTTAATACCACATCGGGATGCATATTGCTTTCCAAATACAGGATCAATTGATCAAGAAACTTAAATGCATACTCGTTTTTCATATGAAGAAAATTTGTGTTATGGAAAGTGCATGCAAGAAAAACAGTACTCCCTCCGTCCCGCTAAAATTGACCAATTTTCCCTTTTCGTTTCATCTCATTAAGATTGCACATATCAAATTTAGTAAATTTTGTGTAGTTCTAAATTATTCTTAATTTATTCTTATTTTATTGATTCAATATCAACCACATAAAACCACATTTCTTTATTGCCATGCATCATCCTCATGTTCCAATGTTAGTGGGACGGAAGTAGTATTAGTACGTGAAATTGCCCTAAGTAGGAGTAAATGAGGTTTGAAATTCCAAAATAGGATTACTATATATTTGTTTTTCGAAATAGGAGTTGTTACTGTCATGTATGAAAAATATTGTCATAATTGAAAAATACAGTCACTAATTATAATAAATATTGTCATGTTAAATGCACTGTACTGCAACTATTTGACAGTCACGCCTACAAGATGACCGTAAATAATGACATGTTAGTCCTATTTAGAAAATAAAAACAATGTAGTCCTATTTTGGAATTCCAAACTCCATTTACTCCTATTTTGGGAAATTACCCTATTAATTCTTATAATAAACTTGAAATAATTTTATCATTCCATGAACACTTCTTAACTTCCTTACATATATCATCATCATCATCAAATGTAACAACAAAATAAAAAATGCGACCAATTTATAAAGTAGAACATATGGTATACATACACACCATCATTTATTTGTAGTCATATATATAATCTAACACGACTAGTAATAAGTTCACGACAAATTGGACAATTGGACAATCTTGGATCACATTCCCTGCAGACCTGCACGTATGATTGGAAACAAAATATTCAAATTTCTTTGGTTATATATATAGGGTATGTTTGGTACACACCTAGCTAAAAAAGATACTTTTATGAAGTTTTTAGTAATTGTTAGCTCCTAGATACTGGAAATATCTTAAAAGAAAAAGATAGTAACTGTTTGATAGAAAGTTGACTTTTTGATTTAGTTCTGTTCTATATACAAACTATTTGGACTAATTGAAACAAATTTAGTTGACTATTTTCTCAGATGCTACTCCCCGTAGCATCTAAAAAAAGATCTTCTATTTTTAAAAAAACTCTTAAAACTTGGTATGTCAAATAGACAACAAGAAACTTTTAAAGACTTTTTATATAGTTCCAGAGCTACAAGGTAACGACTTATGTCAAACACGCACATAGTGATTTTAGAAGGTTTCTTATAACGTAACATGTTAGTCATCTTTATCGAGAACTATATAGATTTTCTGTTCAAAATTAAATTCGATGTTATCAAATTTGTTGGGTTACAATATTGGGCTTTCCCCAACTAAAAATGTTTGCAAGAAATAAAAAATGGAACTTATATTAACTGTGAAGTATTATACATGTCATCATTTAGAAAAAGCTTTTCATTCGTAGAGACGGTAGAGTTGGTGACTCCCTAATGAGAAATCTTATTGTGACGTGTGTTTAGGTTCTTATTGATCGAACATTGTTGATTTACACTAGGGGTGGAGAAAGATTGCATGTCCAACCCATGATTAAATATTGACTTCACATTTCAACTTTTGAAGCTAAGACACGTCCACGAACCAACTGAAATTCGGATGAGTATTTTGTGATAATATATAAAACATTAATGGCCGGTGAAAAGGTTTCAATCCCTTATTCAACATATATATTGATCATGGAAGGGGTTGATGCAATTGGAATTTGTGATCTACTCAAGTACAACAAAGAAACTAAAATGTTAGAGCTCGGGGATGATTAGATTAAAATATAAGTCATGAAGCATTTGAACATGGAGCCATGAACATGCAACCACATGCATGCACTTTTTGAATGCATGCATGGGCCTATATGCTTCAAAAGGCCAAGCCAAGGATAAATCAAGGATGATCAAATGCCTGCCTTGACCAAGTATGGATGGGTTAAGGTAGGGTTAGATCAGGATGTTAAATAACCTAATCCTGCCATCCAATATGAATGTAGTAGGTTGGGAAGCCAGCCACAAGTTTAACAGACACTTGGAATAATTGTATGAGCGAGTGGTCACCAGGTATTATTTTGACCTTTCTACATTGGTGGGGATACTTGTTGTGTGTATAGCTAGCAAGTACTCATGTGTTGTGCTTTCTAGGTATCTACTACCTGAGTTGTGCATGGATGTAGCCTATCCCAATTAGCTAGTGTTTGACTAAAAATACCGCATATTTAGACTTTGAAGATTATTGGCAATCTAATTATTAATACAATAATAAGGTTTTTAATTAGAAACTCATTCTAAGGTTAATGATTCAACCATGAACCATGGGAATGATAATATATAGTTGACGAGAATAATAGTTATTGTGCATTCCTAGAGCAAAATTCATATCTTATGATACACTATATAAGGACCATGTGTCTCATATTTTTACCCATTAACCATAATCGAGTGAATGTTTCTTTGCAAATGACGTGCACTTTGTCACGGTGCGTCAAAATAAATTCAATACTAACACTTATACGTAGTATAGCGTAGTAGAGTTCGTATCCACAGGGAAAAGAAATAATTCTCTTTTTATAAAACTAGTAAATAAGGGGGGGTTTTGGGATTGAGTAATAAATTTAAACACGAAGATGAACGAGTTATATGTGATTTAATTCAAAGATAAAAAGGACTTGGCATTGCTACTTTCCACTTGTTGATATATTTCAGTCGATCATTGTTATATCTATAACTTATCTCCTCTCGAATACTCAATCGAGGAGTATATCCAATTCATCGAGGAAAGTTATTAACAACGACCGTTCATTAATAACCCTTACTATTAGTCAAGTATAGAACAACGCCATATACCTACTTGATAGTAGCATTTAATTTCTTAACTCCTTGAAGAAATCAATTGAGATTGATAACCTCAACACAACGGTTTCGGTTTAACCAACAAAATTAATCCCTCTTAAGTTTACTAACCACGACCGTGCATTAATAAACCGAAGTTACTTACTTGTGAAACCATCAACGATTAACCATCGGTTCGTTGATCGTTTCTAGTAATAATTAATATTTGAAATGAAACTAGTTGATCCTTTAAGTAATGTTCAAAAATATTAATATGAAATATGAATAGGAATTAATTAATACTCAAGGAAGAATATTAAGGAAAATGAATCCTACTATAGTTAATATCAAGATGTTAACTAATTGTCATCTTAGTAACACTCCCCAATATTAACATAGAGGAAGGAATAGCTATTACTAAGACCAATGTCAAGATGTTAACTAATTGTCATCTAAGCAACACTCCCCAACATTGATATTAGGGGTGGACTGAACCGGGCCGGTTCGGGCCTCGGGCCTAGGCCCGGCCGGGCCTCGGTTCAGTAATAGCAGGCCCGAGCCCGAACCGGGGTAGGGCGGTCCCGGGTCCGGTTCCGGGCCGGACCGGGCCGGTCGGGCCACCCGGTTTAATTTTTTTTTTTCCTTTCTCCCCCCCCCCCCTCCCACCCCCCACCCCCCCAAACCCCCCCAAACCGGCCTAAACAGCTAGCCCAAGCCCAACAGCCCAAAAAAAATGAAAAAAATTAAAAAAAAAATAGATTTGGCCCGGACCCGGGCCCGAACCGGCCGGGCCGGGCCGTCAAAACCATGAACCGAGCCCGGAACCGCCCCACCCCCGGGCCTCCGGCCCGAACCGGACCCGGACCCAGAAAACCGGGCCGGGCCGGGCCCGCACAGTAGCGGGTCAGGCCGGTCTCGGGCCGGGCGGCCCGAACCGAGGCCATGCCTAATTGATATAGAAATAGTATTTAAAGGAAGAATTAATATTCAAGGAAAGAAGTTAAGAAAATAACTCACAACTTTAATAATCAACAAGCTTCAAGAGCAACACCAAGAAATGGAAGTTTAGCTCCTCATTTGGAGACTAAACATGCTATAAAATATAAGAAATAACTATTCTAAACTGAGCTTAAGAGTATGGAAGAAGGGATGATCTTATTGTGAAGGAAAAGGGGTGTATTTATAGGTGTTTGGAGGTAGCAGGGTGGTGTACCCGACCGGGTATATAGGGTACTCGATCGGGTATTTTAGGCAGTTTCCCGGAAAATCACTTTTCTAGACATACCCTATCGGGTATGAAGGCATACCCGATCGGGTATGAGCCAAATCTTCAAAATCCTCCACGTTTTTTTGTCTCTCCAGATCTCTCCAGATTCTGATTTTGACACCCGAATCAACTCAATACCCGATCGGGTATTGCCTATACCCGACCGGGTATATGAAATATTTTTTCAATCTTCTTTTGATCTTGTCCCCTTGCACTTTCCTTGATCTTTTGGGGTCCAAACTTGATCCTTTGGATGATCTTGACCTGTTTTAAGCTCAGAATAATCCTAATCTAAACAAATTACATCTATCTAAGAAAATTAACTAATTACACCAAAAGTGTATAATTTTCCAAACAACAACAAATAAAACTAGTTAAAATAGAAATAATACATGATAAAAATACAACTCTATCAACTCCCCCATGCTTAGTTTCTTTACTCGTCCTCGAGTAAAGTCAATGTTTCATCAACACTTTAAACAATCATGAACAAGCAAAAGACAACCAAGTAATGTTTAAAATGTGTTTTACAAAGTGAAATGATTCCACTTATGCACTACACACTTCATGATATTGGGTTTACTTGTCTTCTATGCCTTCCATGTTCCTCTTCATCATTGTATCACCACATCCCTGTAAAAATAATTTCTCTCATTTCTCTCATTTTGCCTAAGATCTTTTTTTTTTAAATTTATCCTAGCCTCTTTTTTTTTTTCTTTCTCCCCTACTCACTCAATTTTTTTGTTTTGCTTTTATTACTTAGATTGCCCATTTGGGTTTTCAACCTAACTAGCTTTTTTATGTTTTATTTTTTGCTTTTTTTTTAAAACAAGAATAAAGAGTATGAGAGTGAGTATTCCATGAAACTCTCCCCCCAAGCTAGTCAAAGCACTGTCCCTAGTGCTCATCTTCAAGACGTCATAGAAAAGGAGAATTCGGACTTGGTGTAGGTGGAGTTAGGGAATTCGGATTTTGGATTATTTGGTGGGTTTTGTTGGTATAGAAATGAAAATTGTGGGGAGGATAAGAAGAATATGAGTTTAGTTTGTTGATTTGGTGGATGTATGAAGAAGATATGAAAGTGTGAAATTGTAACTATGGAGGGTTTGGGGTGTTGGGTTCGAATGGGGTGATACAATTTTTTTTTTAAAAGTGCAAAAATAAAATAAAATAAGTAAACATACCTTGCATGGGTTGCCTCCCAAGAAGCGCCTCGTTTAACGTCGCGGCACGACGCCGTCATTGTGTTCAATCGTTCAAACTCGGATCGTGATAATTTATCTTCTTCACACTTTCACTCCTAGGATTTCCATAGGAATGCTCAATTTCTCGATTCTTCACTTTGGAAATCTTTCCAGGATCAAATATCCAGATTTTCATTGATTCATGTGGTGGGAGGAAGGGGAAGAAATTATCGTTTAGCATGGTCAATGAAAAGTTTTTCGATCCCTCAATTTTGAAGAAGATTTCGGAAATGTCATTGTCCTTTTCAAGTTTACGAGTTTCTCTTAAAGCTTCCAGAGATGATGGAGATACCTCAAAGGATGACAATGACAAAAATTCAAATTTGAAGCTCGGCTTATCCTCTTCTTGGACCAGTTGGAGCTCCGTGTCTTTTTCTTCTTCTACTTCTTCTGGATTCTGGATCTCCTTTTGCATTTCCTTTTCATTTGTCAATGTGATTGCAAAAGTTTGCTGTGTAGGATCACATTCTATTTGAGAAGGAAGTTTTTCCGAATCTCTTGCTTCAAGTCTACTCACGGCTCCGGCTATTTGAATCATTTGAGTTTCCAAGTTTGAAATGCTAGACTTGGTCTCATTTTGGAATTGCACCATGTTGTTCTGCATGGTGGTCATGTTGGTAGCAATAGCCCGGACCATATCCTCCGTAGACATGTTAGAGTTGGAGAACAGCTCATACCTCATGTGAGGTACATCCCTTTCGTAACCAACATCAACAATTTGTTCAAGGTATTCATCTTGGAGCTTTGGGCAGAAATCCGTAAGATGCCTGTGAGACATGCAAATGTTGCATGTCCTGGCATCTTGAGCTTTTGAGCTTAAGATAAATTCATTTATTAGAGAAGTCAAGAAGGAAATTTGACTCTCTAAGGATGAAATGTTGGTATCCATACACTCATAACTCATGTAAGCTCAGAAAATAGAAGAGTAAGTTTTTTTTTTTATATTTTTTTTTGTTTTTTTTTTGTTTTTGATTTTTATGAGATAAAATAAAAAGAAAATTAATTTCCTTTCCCCGGCAACGGCGCCAAATTTGACGTGCACTTTGTCACGGTGCGTCAAAATAAATTCAATACTAACACTTATACGTAGTATAGCGTAGTAGAGTTCGTATCCACAGGGAAAAGAAATAATTTTCTTTTTATAAAACTAGTAAATAAGGGGGGGTTTTGGGATTGAGTAATAAATTTAAACACGAAGATGAACGAGTTATATGTGATTTAATTCAAAGATAAAAAGGACTTGGCATTGCTACTTTCCACTTGTTGATATATTTCAGTCGATCATTGTTATATCTATAACTTATCTCCTCTCGAATACTCAATCGAGGAGTATATCCAATTCA
This sequence comes from Cuscuta epithymum, assembly GCA_945859915.1. NCBI lineage: Eukaryota > Viridiplantae > Streptophyta > Magnoliopsida > Solanales > Convolvulaceae > Cuscuta > Cuscuta epithymum. The sequence continues at coordinate 2,751,556 of CAMAPF010000017.1, read as the reverse complement.
TCGAGGAAAGTTATTAACAACGACCGTTCATTAATAACCCTTACTATTAGTCAAGTATAGAACAACGCCATATACCTACTTGATAGTAGCATTTAATCTCTTAACTCCTTGATGAAATCAATTGAGATTGATAACCTCAACACAACGGTTTCGGTTTAACCAACAAAATTAATCCCTCTTAAGTTTACTAACCACGACCGTGCATTAATAAACCGAAGTTACTTACTTGTGAAACCATCAACGATTAACCATCGGTTCGTTGATCGTTTCTAGTAATAATTAATATTTGAAATGAAACTAGTTGATCCTTTAAGTAATGTTCAAAAATATTAATATGAAATATGAATAGGAATTAATTAATACTCAAGGAAGAATATTAAGGAAAATGAATCCTACTATAGTTAATATCAAGATGTTAACTAATTGTCATCTTAGTAACACTCCCCAATATTAACATAGAGGAAGGAATAGCTATTACTAAGACCAATGTCAAGATGTTAACTAATTGTCATCTTAGCAACACTCCCCAACATTGATATAGAAATAGTATTTAAAGGAAGAATTAATATTCAAGGAAAGAAGTTAAGAAAATAACTCACAACTTTAATAATCAACAAGCTTCAAGAGCAACACCAAGAAATGGAAGTTTAGCTCCTCATTTGGAGACTAAACATGCTATAAAAATATAAGAAATAACTATTCTAAACTGAGCTTAAGAGTATGGAAGAAGGGATGATCTTATTGTGAAGGAAAAGGGGTGTATTTATAGGTGTTTGGAGGTAGCAGGGTGGTGTACCCGACCGGGTATATAGGGTACTCGATCGGGTATTTTAGGCAGTTTCCCGGAAAATCACTTTTCTAGACATACCCTATCGGGTATGAAGGCATACCCGATCGGGTATGAGCCAAATCTTCAAAATCCTGCACGTTTTTTTGTCTCTCCAGATCTCTCCAGATTCTGATTTTGACACCCGAATCAACTCAATACCCGATCGGGTATTGCCTATACCCGACCGGGTATATGAAATATTTTTTCAATCTTCTATTGATCTTGTCCCCTTGCACTTTCCTTGATCTTTTGGGGTCCAAACTTGATCCTTTGGATGATCTTGACCTGTTTTAAGCTCAGAATAATCCTAATCTAAAAAAATTACATCTATCTAAGAAAATTAACTAATTACACCAAAAGTGTGTAATTTTCCAAACAACAACAAATAAAACTAGTTAAAATAGAAATAATACATGATAAAAATACAACTCTATCAGCAAACTTAAAATGTTTTTAATTGGACTAGTTTCAATGATAGACTAGTTTAGACCTGAACATACTTAAACATACCAAACTAGACCAAATCATATTTGATTAGACTAGACCATATCATAATTTAACAATTGCAAAAACACATATAAAACAGACATTTATCAGACCAGATCAAACTTAAATAGACCTTAGCAGACCAAAAAGTTGTAGTCGAATGAAAAACATCTTGATTACATCAATAACTTATTTATTTAATATATATCATATATTTTAAATATTTTAAACATTTTTATTTCATTTAGCTTAAATATTTTTAACGAATTGTGTATTGTTACCAACAGTGTCATATAATAAAATATTTTGTTTCCAAATAAAGGTTCTATACTAAAATTGCTTACAGTGTGTCCACAACCAAACGCCATGTCCTTCCTATTCGTCAAACACACTGGGCAACACTTCATTCACACAAAAAGAAGTGAAAGACCATTAGAACTAATCAGTCGTAATCACATTCACATATATATTAAATGTCTAAAATTATTAGTCATAATTATAAAAGTAATTTATAAAAATGATATTTTTACTCTTCATGAGAGGGGTAAATATCATTTCATATCATTCCATATATAATTTGAAATGAGTACTTAAGCAGGGGAATAAATGATGACTAATTATAAAGACATTTTTTCATAAATGATTTCACTTGGGGTTCAAGTTTTGAAAATGCTTCATGAAACATTCTAGATAATTATGTACCCTTAGAAAAATAAATCAGCTCCTTATTAGAAAATACTATTGTATATCAATATATACTATGTACTATATATACTCTACACGGAAAAGATCCTGTCCAACCTGAGGGACAGGATACTCCGTCCGGCCGCTGCCGTTTGGGGCGGTTCCCGGTGGATTTTTTTGATGAAATTTTTATGGAATGTTCCTCATCAAGTCTAGTTTATCCACAAACAATTTCAGCTAAAAATTCGATCGGGACTGTAGTCAAATAATTTTTTGAAACATAACTGCGTTTTATATGTTTAATTTGGCGCAGTTATCTTCAACAAATTATTTGACTGCCTTCCCGATTGAATTTTTAGCTGAAAGTTTTTGTGTATAAACTGGACTTGATGAGGAACATTCCATAAAAATTTCATCAAAAAACTCCACCGGGAACCGCCCCAAACGGTGGCGGCCGGACGGAGGATCCTGTCCCTCCAGCTGGACAGGATCATTCCTCATACTCTACATACTAAAAGAAGGTACATACATACACATAATATTGAGTTTTGCTAAACTTAATTTGCCATATTTAATTTGACATGTGAAACCAAGATTAAAAATAAATGAAAGTTGTGATTGAGATTTATTTGCACTAAATTAAAGTACACATGTACACACACTATATATACCTGACTTCTATTTTCTTCATTATCGCCATCTTCGGTAGGAATGGAAGGATTGGGAGGTGGACGAGGAGTATATGGAAGCGGTGGAGGACATTGAATAACCCTCTTTGTATTTCCCGTCACCCGGCTTTTGATCGATCGAGTGAATAGAAGAGAGATTTCGCATCACAATTTGAGAACAAATAAAACAATTGAAGAGCTTAGTGCATCTATGGGTATGATTATACGAACGTTGGGTTCCTCGGAGGTTTGCAATTTTGGTCCCGGTTCCGGTAACTTTATGTTGTTCTCTTTATTAGTGCTAAAACTTTACTAGCTTATTAGTTTTGGTCTTATATATTTTCTGACGGAAATGTCTCTAAATTGCACAAATTTATTAGTTATAAGACTAATAACATTACACATAAAGATGGGGTAAAAATCACGGGACTAAAATTGCAAATCACATTTGAATTGTCTAAAATTAAATGGTTGCGTACATACCCTAGTAGATGAAATTCTTTGGTTGCTTGATATTGGATAGGGATTTCCATAAGGGCAGCAAGACCAAACCTGCTTTCCTTATGGGATTCTGGTATACTCATTGACATGATCTCGGTAAAATTAACAAACTACAAATTAAACCGGGTTGATAAAGAATGTGAGTATATATTAAATAAATAAATAAATGCGACCTAGTTTAAAAGTTAAAGGCGAATGATTTATGTTTTCTGTAAATCCATGATAGTAATTTTTGTTGATAATTTTAAGATTAGGAAGTTTATTACGAAGTTCACCGTTATTATGTTTTCTGTTTATTTGTTCAGTTTAGGAGGTTTCCAAGATTGATTCTGATTACATCTAGTCGGCTTTAGTTTTTAAAATATGGATTAATCTTTTCTGAAATGAATTAGTCTTATATGGTTGATGTTTGATATTATTACCTGTATTTTTCTCTTATTCAGATTTAGTTTGATGTAACATGTAATTTGATCTGATCTAATCTTAATCTAGTATGTGATGCTTTGATCTAATTTAATTTGAAACTATTGAAAGTGAAAATATCACCAATTTTAATTGAGTTATTATGACACTTCCATAATTACATAGATTGACAATTACAGAGATTGACAATGTATCTGCATGACACATAGAGTACGTTTTCGTACACTCAAACTGACTAGGGGTAATCCTAGTTAGTTTAGAATATTATCTTAGCTCCTTTTTTTGTGTGACTAATATTGGATTTCACATTTCATTTTTCAGAATAATTAATGTGTCTACCACATTTAATATAAAATCATTTGACTTTGAATTGCCCCCCCCATTCATTCACAATATTTGGAAAGAGGGGTGCATACATCAGATTCTGAAAATGAAGTGTATAGTCCAATATAACCCAAAAAGCGTATTGCAAAGTCAAATTGTCCCAACTAAATATTTTTTTTTGTTAGGCACACATTGTCGTTAAATGCTTAGAATCAAGAGCAATCCATGTATAAATTAGGGAGATCACATTCTAAATGTTATGTTGAGGCCTTAAAAATATAATAGTATAAAGTTACATAATAATGAAAAAGTTAAATTCTAGCAATCAATAAAAAAATATAATTAGAAACTATATTGTGTATTGACTATTGACTACACTAAAACATTGTTTTTTACAGAAAATAAAGCCTCATAGTTAGTGTGGTCATGTTACATATAAACTATGTCATTAGTCTTGTAGAATTTAATTGATAAATTTAAATCTGGATTAGTCTGCTTCTCGTCTATTTACGGTGTCCATACGTTCATAAAATCGAGATCAATCAAACTACTATAATTACCTGAAAATTATCAAACTGACGCTTAGGAATTTTGTCATCGAAGTTTTTCATATCATCCCAAGGTCCGTCACCAACACCAACCAAAACTATAGAGAGAGGATACATGCTGCCACCAAAAGCATTAACAACAATGTTTATTCTTGGAATATCATATATATAGTTCGTAGTTATGCAATGTGCAACCCCAAATAAATAAATAAATAATGATAAATCTTCTACAATCTTATAAGAGTGAATATTGTTAAGGATATAATCGTGTTGGTGTCTCTTGCTGCATAAAATCATTGTACATCATGTATGGCTTTTTGTACTTTTAAATTTATTATAGCTTGTGTTTTAACAGGAAAGTGGCTTTCGTTAACTAAACGTTCCCTTTCACTTATTTCCGTCGTTCAACCTCAACATATTTTCCCAGCCTGTTCAGTTACTTCGGATACAATATGGTAGATGGATGGCTAACAACTACAAACGCGAGACTCCGACTGGTCTCTGTGCGGTGACCGGTGGATGGAAAGAAGAACCGCGTCTTTGCATTATTTGTGCCTCCCATCGTTTCCGTCTTCTCGCGCCAACCAGGTATGTTTCCATCGTTTCAATCTTTTCCTTCATATTCTCCGTCTTCGTGTAAGTTAATTTGTTCTTTCAATGATGTTTGTCACAATTTACAAGCTAAAAAACGATTAGCAGACATGCCATTTCTAACGAGTGTTGCACGTTACATTTAAGTCCAATCTATTCCTAAATTATCAATCTTTTCCTTGATCTTGTTGTCTCTTTGTTAAATTTTAATTGCCCTGTGATTACATCTGTACTTCTTCCCATCCCTTTGTGGCTTTGTTTGTATTCTTTGTTTATCTCTTTGTATCCCTTGTTTTATTTTGAATTCAATGTGTTTGCTTAAATGTCCATGTGATGTGTTCTAGGTAACCTGTTGCCGTGTACTTACATTTGGGGCTCTTTTAATTTCATTTTCCCCTTCTGTGGTTTGGTAGCTATATGGTTGCTGAAATGTAAAAATATTCATGTACTACATGGAAGGGGAAGCTCTCCCGTTCTGTGGTTGCCAATATTTACCTAAATGATTCTAATTGCATCTTAACACGGAAAAATAATAATAATAGACGTTGATACTTGGATGTAAGTTGATTGGGCACTATGTACATCATTGGCTTAAAAGTTTAAGCATACGCTGTTAACCTTGACAAACTTCAAAAGAAAAGGTGATCAACAAAATCAAATGATCTATCTTCATTATGTAATATTGTACCTTTTAATTAAAATTTAATAGCACATGATATACAATTTAGTTTTTCTTTTAAAGTGTAGGAATAACTAACTTCTTGTTGAACTACACTTTGAAAAACGCTGCCTTTGTTTACATTGTTCCTGATTTGGTTTAAATTTTTAATAGACCTTTTCTTTTTGCTTTTTTGCTTCCTAATTTATCCTTATATTAGTGTTACGAGTGCCAGAGTAAAATTTGTGATGACTTACTTTTTCCCAAACAAGTAAGGATGACTTTATTTAAAAATAAACCAAAAAGGAAAATATGATCTATATTCAGGGACAAAGCGAAAAATGTTGGATTTATGAGAAATTTGTTCTTTCCACTTTCCATCAAGGAAGATTGAAGATCATACAAATATATAAAAATCATGTCTTTAGTCAGCTTCAAAAGTTAAATTTGATAGCAAATATATAAAAATCATGTCTTTAGTACATTCAGACATTTGAGCCAAACAACTCTTACCAATCGGGACAATAAATTGACTTCTCAGTTTAAATGCAAAATTTTTTGTTCTCCCTTTGTGCAGATTTCTTCTTTCTTTTTCCACACATTATATCTACACAGGTTTAATTTGTGCCCAAGAATTGAAATATCTATTTGCTAAACAGTTATCTGTTAATAGATGTTGTATACTGAAAGTCTGAAACCAATATAGATGTCTTTCTGTTGTTGAATGTGGAGCTGATTTTAGGTTATGATATCATAATCATCTTGCAAGTTGCAATGCTTACATTGTGTTTCTCTGTTTGTATTAATTTACTTTGTTGGTCAGCTACTTTCCAGGTCTTTTGAAAGCTTTCCTCGGAGCAAAGTAAGGCAATTCTGTATTTTGTTTTGTATTTGTATTTGAAGTGTAAAAAAATCTGTAGCAGAACTACACAAGTATGCCTCTCACACGTAATTTTGGCAGAGTTTGTTTGAGATAGAATTTGTTTACAATTCAAATTTGGTAAAAGGACCAAATTAGACACTAACCTTTTGTCAGTTATTTTTCAAGCTCGATTTAGACATTAAAGGTGTTTTTAAAACGAAAAACCCATCAATTGTGTAGACGAAGGGATCGATCCTACACTCGGTTCAATTCATTTTGAATTCAATCACCAGATAATCTCTTTGTATAAATGAGTTCTCTTTCTTCATTGATGGATTTTGTTCCCACTGAAATAGAAGTAGAGGGAACCCTCTACGGGAATAAAAAATCGAAGAAGGCACTGATAGTGAAATTGGGGCAAGAAGAAAGCCGGGCTAAAAAGATTTCATGATTGCAGCTTATTGACCGCACCTACAGGACGAGCTAAGCGCGCCAGCCAAGCCAGTCTTCAAGAAAAGAAAAGTCTTGGCAGGGAAGATAGACATCCAGTAGTGCAATTGACTTTCAAGCATCGCATCGTACTCAAGTTCACTTGTCGAGTTCAATATATTCATAATCCTCTCCCGATGGTATCTCGCCCCAATATCACCTTCAATAGTGAACATGGTCATCTTTAGGTATTCAAAAAAAGTGTCTTTGTCTCATTCAAATGGGAGTAGAGTTCACCTATCGAGGTGTTCCGATATCAAGGTTGATAGCGCTTTTCAACATGAATGAGAGAATCCGGTGTCGCAGAAAAGTCAGCCAGCATGTGGTTTGAAGTCAGGTGGGTTAGCCCCTTTTACATTGGGTTAAGCCAGGTGATCGGGTATGCCAACGCTAGTGCAGATAGTTTGATGAATTAGAACACTTGCCCGTCTTTTTGTACCGCTAAATCAGTTTTGATTAGAAGAAACAATGATTGTTTTCGTTGTCAGTGGGGGTCAACCAAACGCTATCCACTCTAGCCAGCACCTCTGGGAGAAAAAGCGAACTGCCCTTCGGTCCTATCGTGGAAAAAGTTCTAATAGGTTCTTAGTAGCAATCGCTGACCTTTTCTTCTTTTACTTCACATAGCTTTTCGTCTCCTTGATAGCTTGAAGTTCTCAAAAAGTATGAAAAAGCTGGAGGACTTTGTGCCATCCATTCAGGTGTGGTTGGATTCTGTTCAACAGCCCAAGGACTTGGAGCACATCTTTTGTTCTTTCCGCTGCTTGAAGTGATTGTTACGACCACGAAGAAATGACAAATCCCAACTACGGATATATAAGAGCCAAAACTGCTAAGGGCATTCCATCCAGCGTAAGCATCTGGATAATCTGGAATGCGAAGTGGCATACCCGAAAGCCCTAAGATATGCATAGGAAAGAAGGTAGTAAAATTCACCCCGAAAAAAGTGATCCAAAAATGGATTTGACCTAAGGTTTTAGGGTATGTACGACCAAATATTTTACCTACCCAATAGTTAAATCGTGCAAGTAAAGCAAAAACGGTTCCCATAGAGAGTACATACATAATGGAAATGTTCAACCACATAACGGAAATGTGTAACCACATATATAATGGAAATGTGCAACCACATAATAAGTGGGAGTATCATGTAGAGCAATGTCTAACCCAAAATTTGCCAGAACTATTCCAGTGAGTTCTCCTATCGTGAACAAAAATATGAACCCTACAGCAAATAACATGGGTGTTGTAACACTTGAGATTTAATATAAACGGATTAATAGTACTACTCATACCAACAGAGGTGCATCTCCTTTTAAGGGAGCTCATCACCCAAGAACTCCCAAGTTAAGCGTGCTTGCACGGGAGTAGTCTTGGGATGGGTGACCCCCTGGGAAGTTTCTCAGGGCGCGCATGAGTGAGGACAAACTGCGCGGTAAAGGCTCGTGGTGGTTTGTGAGGACAGTACTATTGGTCCGGAGTAACTACCTCGGGTCCGGTGGGGCCGGGGTGTTACAGGTGTTTTGTGTATTGTATCAATCCAACTAAAGATTTTTATTCCTGTGAGGACAGCTATGATCATGGTAGTTGCGTTGAAGTAGGCACTGGTATCAACGTCCACACCCACAGTAAATTGGAATTGCATTGTCTTTGCTACCCTCAAAGGCTTTAAAGCCCCTGTTTGAGCTTAGAAAGTACAATGTTTTGCTACTTTGCTTAGGCTTTATTTTGTTTCTCAGTAGCACGAACCATTATCATTTGTTTAATTTTTCTTTTGTTAAATTTGGATAATTAGTCATTGAAAGAGGAAACCTTTTAGTACCAATGGAAAAGGAAAACCATCAGGTGGCTAGGAGGAGGGAAGTAAGAAACCGCTGCTGAAGTGCTGAACTTTGAGTTACACCAACAACCAACACTACCTAATTAAGTGCCAAAATGATTATTTAATGCTAATAGTTTTCTTAAATTATTCTTGATAGTGGTGATAAATGAATATATTTAGTGATAATTGTATAGATTTCTAAATCATACCAAGTATTTATTTTTTCTTGTCTGGGAAAAGGTGCAAGTATATCGTTGATGTTTAGTTCCAGGTGCATATTGCCTCTAAAGTTTTGAAAGATGTAAACTTATCCCTAGAGTTCATATTTAAGAGTAAATTTACCCTTATTCACTTTATTACATAAATAAAAATATATGTATTAAAAAAAAACGAATATTCTGACCACTGTTTATAATTCAATTGATTTATTTTGAATTATCACAATTCAATCATCTTATACACAATAAGTAATTCGATCATATTAGCATCATAGTGTTATATGAATAATAGACTAATCAAGTTCAAGTAGTAAACCAATAAATTCATTGTTATTCAACTTAAACTGAGGAATTAATATCCATACAATGATCTTGGGCATTACCACGAACGCGCAACGCGCGTCACAAAACTAGTATATGACATAAATGAAAATATTTGAGCACAGAACTTGCATTTATAATCCCATTTTACATATGTGAATAATTAAATGATTCAAATTCTATAACTCGTATCCTTCATGCTTCTCTTAGAACATGTTTACTTCATAGTTAATTTCACCGTTAATTTATTCACTCAAACAAAGTAAATATTTTTTGGGATAAGTATCTCTATTTTGTAGTAAACACTATTTATGTCTTAAAGTGTTGCTTAGTAGGCATTTCACCCCCATGATTTACTAAGCAACATATTAAGTTTTTTCATATTGACAAGTATACCCTCCTTTTATCCAATAATGAAAGTTGTCAGATCAACCCTACTGCCACCTTGTACCCTATATTTCTCAATGCTCGTCGTAGATGAACAATAGATATACGAAAAAGACGATCCTATGAATGGCAACAAGCCAACAACGAACCTTCTAAGAAGACATTCCTTCTCTCAACCAACACCACTTCTTTTGCGCATTTGTTCCATCCTGAAATGGTATGCATCACCGGTCCTAATCGTTAGGGCTTAAAATGGAAAAGTTGAACTTTGAACTGTATTGTGATGAAGATTTAGATCTAAAGTTCCTATGTGATTTGTCCTTCATTTCTACGATTTGTTGCATACGAAATGACACTAGGTTGGAGGGGAGAGGAAGAGATCGGGGGGGTGGGGGGGTGGGGGGTGGAGGGGTCGGGGTAGGGGCATTGATTGGGGGCAAGAATGGTGGATTGGGCCAAGGGGGTTGAGGCGGAGGTTGTGAAGGGGTCGAAGCAAGGTGTTAGGGGTTGTGGTGGGTTGAATGGCAAGGGATAGGGAGTCGGAGCAATCAATAGAGCTAGAGGCGGTGGAGACAACGATTGGGAGAGTGACCAACTAATTAGGTCACTGGTGGCGATTGTCACTAGATGAGGTGACAATGGTCACTGCAGACGGTCGTCGGTGGTCAACTAAGAGCAGTGGTAATTGCGGGCGATTGTCTATGCGAACGATTGTCACCGTGGATGATTGGTCGTTGCAGGTGGTGGTCAATGACAATTAGTCACTGGGGCGTCGAGTGATTAGGTCAATGTGAGATATACCACTGTGTATTGGAATGAGTAATTTAGTAAAACACAATTAGGTTGTCCAGATTTAGGAATAATATAGTCACCTATATGTCTTTTTTTGTGTATGAGTATTTTTTTTGTATATTCTTGTCTTAATCCCAATCAATTATACACATATATTAATGATCGACATGACATGCTTAAGTGACCCATTATATGTTCCCGTAAAATTCTTCTTATATAGGAGTGTGTGTATTGATTGCGTTTTATGTTAGCATTTCTAACATAAAACACAAGAAATTGATCTGGATTGTATAGTTTCAATAAAAGAATAAAATAACTAAAACTTTTTATAATAGGAGCTGATTGAACTATTCCTATTTATGGAATTCTCTCGACGCGATTTTCTCCTTGATTCACTTTCTTAACAACTGGGAGCATCTCTCATTTGAATTGGTAGGCTTCGAGAATTCAAGTTAAATAGGAAGTACAAAACAACAAAGTAACAAAATTGGGATAATTGTTTGAAGGTTAGTGTAACACCCAACCCCGTAGGGTCCAAAGTAGGTACTATTACATGCTCTCCAAACTAAATTGTCCGCACAAACCAACACGAGTTCTTTTACCATGCACTTTATCCTCATTCATGCATGCCCTGAGAGGTTTCTCATGGGGTCACCCATCGCAAGACATACTGTTCACGTGCAAACATGCATAGCTTGAAGGTTTTAGCACATGTGCTCTCTTAAAAGGAGACGAACCTTATTAATATGAGTAACACTATTAATCATTTTAAATTAATCTCGAGCATTATATTTAGTTTGCTAACATATACCCAATAACGATTAAGAACAAGAGGGAGTTAAAGAGATCTCATTTTCCACCTACTTATAAACATGCACACGCCTAATATTTTAGGCCGTTTTTCGTGAATATTACTAGTACTAAATTAAATTCAAAAGATAAATATATGTTTTATTTTAAAATTTTCCAAAGAAGTGACATACTCAGTGACTTATCATCTACATTATAGTGACTTTTGTTTAGTTACTCGTATACAATCACTAGTCATATTTTTGTCCAAAAACGTAACTTGTCATATTTTTGGCCGGAAAACTCTGTTAGGATGTTTTTACTTAGATTGTAATCTGTCCTAGACCAGATCAGCCCAGACTACATCATAGCAGACCAGACTTGGATAGTTATAAATAAACAAAGAAACCAGATCAGACCAGAACGTTCTAGACCAGACCGGACCAGATCAGACCAAACAGCAAATTACAATCCTAGTAAAAACATTCTTAGTAATTACATGTCATATTTTTATGATTTCAGTTACTAATTTGTGTGACATTTATAAATTCTTTACATTTATGGAAGTACATTGAACCAAAAATGTTTCCATATAATTTAATTTGTTATTTTAAATAATAATTTCACATTTATAAATATTATGTGGAATAGATGGAGTATTTGTTGGAAAATATTCCATTTACGTGCCCATGGACCATTTATATAATTTAATATATAATGGGGACATTTTCATCTTACCATTAAGTTTGTCATGACATATTTAATCCCTGTATTTATGTATAGTAAACATTTGGTGACTATGTTTTAACATTAAATAATACGTAGTACATAATAGACCAAATATGTTTTTCTTTAAAACAAAATATAAACGTGCACCCATTAAATTCTTACGACAAAAATGAAGAATGATGAGAAATTCAGTCCTAATTTCACTAAACATGACAAAATTTAAGAGAATCAAACATATGCAAGAACACTAACCAGTTGAGGAGAAACCAAAATTTGGTGTTGTAGAAGATGATGAAGTCATTGATGTTTAGATTTTCTAAAGATACAAAAGTCAGATTTTGATGGATTGATCGGTTCTCCCTTAGGTATCTTATTATAGGTGTTCTTGACACCCTTGGCACAAAACATGTTATTTCGAGAATCTACACATCAATGACTTCATCATCTTCTACAACACCAAATTTTGTTTTCTACTAAATTCATTTTCTTAGAAACTGGGGGAGACCAGCTTCTGAAAATTGATTTTGCTTCTGCTTTATTAAAGAAGCAGAAGGAGAATGAGTTCCAATACTCTCTTAATTAGGATAATGTGTCCTTTTCTGTTTGTTGTTTTTGTTTTTGTTTTTCATCTCTTTACTTTCCATTTTCCTTCATTAATAAGGAGTAATAATTTATGCTCTTTTGCAAAAAAAAAAGAGGTAAGTGTATACTATATATATCCGGGTCGAGTGTCACCTTGCATTGACAATGGAAGAAATCGTGCTTTGCTCTTGAGGGCTGAGTTGCGTATCATCCGTATCAACACTTCTGGTAACCTGACCATCTGCTATAATAACCAGAACATGATATTGACCCCCGCTTTTCTCTACTATCTCTATTGCTGCATCTATGACCGGCCCATAAGATGTTGGCCCTTAGTAATTAATAAAAATTTAATTATTTTAGAATTTGCAAATAATTCATAATAAATTTAACTGGTGAATTGATTAAGAATTACAATTGATGACTAGCTACCAGATAATTTCACATTTTGGAGGACCTTCCTATAGCAAGCAATGACTTCCTCAAAGCCCTGACAATACTGGGAAGGGTCAGAGTGAAAGCGAAACACCTTGTCATCATGTGTGCTCACTGTAGAGTCAAAATCCCCAAATATTAATTGAAATTGTACCTTCAGTCCTGTTAATTACTTTAATTTATGCATGTGCACTTTAATAGCTCTTAACTTTGGTCAAGATGTTTTTACTTGGAATGTTTTCAGTCTCAGACCAGACCAGACCAGACATAAACAGATCAGACTAGACGTAAACAAATCAGACCAGACTTAAACAGACCATACCAGACGTAAACAGACTAGACCAAATTAAATCAGACCAAACTTTCGTACTTAAAATACATAAGAACCAGACATTTACCAGACCAGACCAGACCAGTCTTAAACATATCAGACCAGATTAAACCAAAGTTAAACAGATCAGACCAGACCAGCAAATTACAGTCCAAGTAAAAACATCATTACGATCATTTTATATTCCTAATAATGTCCTTCATATAACTTTTCCATCAGAGTGGACTACTTCCAGCAAAATTAAAAGTCCTCGACCGCGTTGGCATTTTCAGTTAAATTTTGGTCAGGAAGTGTACATATGTTACGATCGAAAAATCTTTACTATGGACTGACATATTAGTTATAGGACAAGATCTACACTTAACCAAAGTTACAAGAGTAGTAATGGACATAGACAAAACTTACGCGATTACATGAACAAGTTTTACTTATAATGCATGTAATAATTAGAAACACATGCCTAGATTGCCTGCACACATAGATACGTTATTACTACGTAAATGTTAATTACCATCACCAAACCCAAAACAAGGAATAATGTTATCTTCATCAAATTGAGATAGTGTTTTCCCAATAATAGATATTGCTTTCTCATAAGGATTAGGGTTCTGATGGGGATCATCACTAATGGCATGAAGGCTCCTATTGTTGAATGACTCTTTGCCTGTCCATTCGTTACTCTTTGTGAAATCAATTCCAATTATCAGATTTGAAGATTCTAACCCCGATTCCTTCAAAGCTTCGGTTACCTGTACGTAGTTATCGACTTATCGTTATTAAGTCATGCCCCTTATTAGTAGATGGAATATACAAACAAGTTATCATCAACATTGTTTCTATTTCGCTTTTTTAATAAGTACTACCTCCGTCCAGTTCAAAGATTTTCATTGCAAAATGAAACGATTATTTAGACAATAATTATACATAGTATATGCTAATTTGAATATATGTTTAAAAAATTTTGATGGATATATGTATAATATACTGAGTTACTAATGATAAATGTGATGTTATAGATATATTATTTTTTAATATTTGATGATTATATTGTTATTTAAAAGTGTTAGATAATTTCTAAAATAGAAAACGGAAACGTTTAAGTAGCTAGTCTAAAAAAGAAAGTGAAAACGTTTGAATCGGACGAAGGAATCCTCTCCTTAATAGCACTACAACACCAAAAATGAAAATCCCGCCCAAACCATTCTCATATGACATCCGTCCGATTTGCACCTAAAAATCAACGGCTCATGATCATTTCCGTCAAATTGCGCGTTTGCACTAAAACCCGGCCATTTTCTCGGCCGCCTGAATGAATTCATGAAATCCTGGGAACTCTTTGTATGCACCTCCACCGCAGCTTCCAATCCAATTGATTTCAGATTCATTCTTCTTCCTTCGATCATTTTCACCCATCCATGCCGTCCATGTCTTTCATGAACCAGGTAAAAAGATTTTATTTTTAAATTTTCAATTTCTTTTTTGCAATTGTACACCGTCAATTAGCCCTTGCTTCTTCTCTTAGCCTTCTCCATCTTAACTTTTAGTATCAGTGTAAATGGCCGACGAAAAAGTGTATTTCAGATCCGCCATGACATTCACTCTATCAAATTTTCAATTCAAACTTCTTGTACGGCAATCTTCTTGGATGATAATTGTTTATTACTAGCATCCCCCTTCACGTTCTCTTGATCATGGAATTGTCCAACACTTTATTTGGATCGGTACATAGGTTTTATTTGAACACTTCAAAGGATTTTTCTTCTTCAAATTTGCTCACATCAACGAGGTCAGTCTAATTCCACCTTATAATTCTTTTAATTTCCTTCAAATCTTATTCACCTATAGTTTCAAATTCTTTTTACTGAATCAACATGGCGAAACTGGCTCATCTATTCTATCATGAGCCATGAGAATGAAATGATATAGTGCACTTATGCACATTTTGACCCATGTTATTTCAGAATTAATTCTGATTGTAAATGTTTTGATTGCAAGGTGTTTGTTATAATTCCTCAATGAAATTTGTCTTGCTATGATGCCTACATTTCTAGGACTTTGAATCTAATACATATTTATTGATCTGGGACTGCATAAATTAATAAATTGATGCACAAGGGAGAACATAGCTCTGATTGTGCTTATTCATTTGTTAAGGAAAACGATATACCAAACATGGTGAATAGTATGGCTTGAATTATCAATATCAAGTTAATTTTTTGTGCATATTTGGTTTTAATATTTCAAAAAAAAACATTTTTTATGGACCACTGGCTTTATATAGGAACGACTCGATGAAATAAAAAGAATTGAACAAATATCTAAAATAGATTTGTATATTTTCTTCACTACTTTTCTTTATATTTTATTCTCATAACATTACTGGGGACTCAAGAATACCCTATCATAGATTATGGAAATGATTGAGAAAGGGAAAGCTGTCAGAAACAACTTCCCCCCCAAGATTCTAAAAAGGGCATGAATTTGAATTTTGAATCTACCTGTAAAATAGGTAGTCTAAAGGATCAGTTTTTAAACAGGCAACTTTCATATACATTCATGTTCTCTATTATTCTGCCGCCTAACAAAGACTATTTTTAAAATAAAGCAAGTTTTAAAAAATTATAGTTACTTTTAAGAAAATGGAGTGATGTATAAATTGATGGATCTTAATTTAAGGTTTGGTGGGGAGGGCGTGGAACTGGGCCAATATAATACCCAACTCCACTGGCACTTCAAAATTAAAATTGTATGAGATTAGTACATTCCAATTTATTGTGTGTTCTTTACCCTCATATTTTCTTCCTCAACACTGGTTTTAGATCATATAAATATTCCCATTTACCTATTGTACACACAATTGTTTCCTCTTTGTGACTATACTTGCTTAGTTCAAATTCCAGCTTTGTTACGTCGGATTTGGTGTAACATTTGTGTCTTAATCACTTTTGAAGCCACATCGATACTCTTTTTCATAAAAAATCAGATAGGTATATAGCATAGAAGTGTTTTGTGATCGAACATGTTCCAAAGAGTATGCATATCCATTTAAGTACTCCATTTTTAAAAATGAATACATGTCTCTCGAAAGAATACATTTAAGTATTCATTTGTGTCTTAATCACTTTTGAAGCCACATTGATACTCTTTTTAATAAAAAATCAGATAGGTATCCATTTTTAAAAATGAATACATGCATATCCATTTAAGTACTCCATTTTAAAAAAATGAATACATGTCTCCACTTTAGTGAAATTGTGAACTATATTCCTCTTTTTAGGAATAATAACTTCAATGCAAAATGTTATTATTGCTTATATGCTATCATGCCTTCTGTAGCCACTTTTTAGTAATTTGTTAATAATTATACGAAGTATTAGGAAATACCATCATTATTTACCCCAATGAATATTGTTGTATACCCTAATATAGAAAATTGTTGGGGGATTTTAACTTATAAGGCTGGAAGGGTTATACAGCGATTTCGAACTTCAAGATGCCACCAAAAGTGAAGCTCTACTTTTGACAGGTAGCGATGGGTTTGCTGCCAACAGCTGACACTTTGAGGAGGCACGTGCAGGATCCAGTGGAATGCATGGTCGGTAAATCAGCATAAGAGAATGCTCTTTATATCTTAAGAGATTGTCCGAGCACAAAAGTTGTTTGGGAGAAATTTGGGCTATCAATTGCAGGGGGAGATTCATCTATTGTGGGCTGGTTTAAGGCTGTTTTCAGTGCTTTAGCATAGGCAAAAAAGTGCAGATTTGTTATGCTTCTTTGGAGTGTTTGGAAGCAAAGAAGCAGTGTGGTCTGGGACGGAGCTGAGTTCTGGCAGAGGGTGTTTGGATGGATGCAACATCAAGCTTGGAGGGCAGGCACACTGCATATTAGATGTATCTTTGATGTAGTTGCATTACATTTTAATGTATTAGGTTCACATTAGTGATAAATTGATAATCAACAACTTACCACGATCTTTGAAAAGCGCTGATTTTCCTTGCACCAACCGTTTTTTAAATGAATAGTGACACAATCTAAAAAAATAAAGGTTGTGTTTGGGCTCTAGATTTTGTCACACATTTATATAAAATTGAATATTTAGTCATATTTATAAATATTCATTATAAAATCATCACATACAACGCACGGTAAAAATTCCATTAAGTTCAAATGTGATTTGGATAATTGGATCTGGTCCTAATTATTTTTTATTTATAAGATAAGGACAAATTTGGTGTATAGCAGTAGAGTTCACATTGCATCCAGTCATGGACCCGGGCCGGTTCCGGTTCCGGGCCGGGCCTGGCTGGGCTTTCTTTTGGGAAGGAAGGCCCGGGACCGGCCCGGGTAGCCACCGGGTCCGGGCCGGGTAGCCACCGGGTCCGGTCCGGGCCGGGCTAGGCCTCCGGTTTGGTCATATTTTTTTTTGCTTTCCTAACCCCCCCCCCTCACCCCCACCCCCCCCAACCCCTCCTAACCATCAAGCCCAACCCGGGTAACCCCAAAAAATGAAAAAAAAAAAAAAATCAATTCGGCCCGGACCCGGGCCCGATTTGGCCGGGCCGGTTCGCCAAATACAAGGCCCGAGCCCGGATCCACCCCCCCCACCGGGCCTAGGCCCGACCCAGACCTGGACCCGAGAACCGGGCCGGTTCCGGTTCCGGGCCGGGCGGCCCGAACCGGGTCCATGACTAATTGCATCTATACTATAAGATAAAATCTTATAGTATAGGGTGTGGTCTCTTACACACCTTTACGCATGTGTCCCATTTTTTATCTCACAATTTTTATGTGTAGTACTCACGTATTTCCTAATTTATTTTCATTTTCATTTTTTATATCACTTTTAACACACTTTTCATCAACTTTTCTTCCTCGAATCCCGTGTAAGGTCCATATATGGACCTTGTCATAGACCTTGGTCCATTTTTACCTCTATTTCTCTCCTCTTTTTCATTTTCCCCTACACACCACTTCATCCAAATATTTATTCTATCTCTATTTCGCTCCTATGTCACATCAGCTCCAATGCACCCTCGCATTGGAGATGCTCTAATTGATTTGGAATTAGAATAAATGTGTATCTTGTGGGTTGATCTCGGACATAAAAAATACTACGGCTAAAGTGATTTTGAAAAGTAAAAGTGGATAGTGTTTGGTGAAATAAGTGCTTTTTGTGTAATAGAAAAAGTAAAAGCACTTTTGACGCGGAAGCCGAGAAAAATAAAAGTTATAGTGTTTGGAAAATAAGTGCTTTTTTAAAGTCAAAAGCTGAGAAGTGCTTTTTTAAAATAAGTCTGTACACGCATGCATACATTGAGGTCTTTACGTACGTTCAGCATCCATATACAAAGGTCTATGAATCTAAATGGTTTCTAGGTTTAACAAAAGATTATTGTTATCATAATTAAATCTATTTTATAAATACTTTAAGGTTGCACATTTCTTTGAGACTAAAAGATTAAAATTTTAATAGATAGTTACTTAGTTTTTAAAATCATGAAATGTATTTAGCCAAAAACATCCCGTGCAACGCACGGGTGAGGATTCTAGTAGTATTTAATTCAAATGAAATAGATTTCCTTCGAAAAGGTGCTAGCTTTTTTAATTCGAGGGTGTGACTAGGCTTGAAACCGATCGATCATGAAGTAATTAAATGAGTGGATAGAGGTTGAAATTAATGAAGAATTGGAAAAAGAAAGTAGTTTGTAAAATGGAAATAAGGTGATAGCGTGAAGGTGTTTTTACAGAAAAAACTTATCAAATAAAGAATTGTTGACAAATATGGAGTAATAAGAAGTTCTCAAAAAGAAATATAGAGTATGTGAAAAGTACTACTTCTGTCATTTCAAAAAAATTGAACCATGATTTTGATTAGTATAATATCATGGAATTGAAGTTAATAATTTTATACTTTTATGAAAGTACTTTCAACAAAGAACATTTTCATATAATTTTTTATATTATAAATAATTTTCAATAAAAAGATATAATTGATCAAAATTTTGAAAATGATAAAGTTTTTTGGGACCGAGGTAGTAATAAAGACGGATAAAGTAAACGCTGATTAGTACGAGTATTGTGTAATGTTTATAAGGAAAAGTGATTTTTAAAAGCTAAAAGCTACTACCTCCGTTCCTATCTAAATTCTCTCTTTCTTTTTCGAGTCGTCCCTAAAAAGGTCTTTTTTCCTTATTTGGTAAACAAAATAGTGCTAAAAAGTGTCAAACAATGTTCAAACAATGCCAACCAATGCTACTTTTTTAAATTGTGTGTAAAAGAAAGTGCACCTTTATATAGGGACGGATGGAGTATAATAGTTTTGAAAAAACATTTCATAATATCATACTCGGTAGGATGTAAAAAGTAAAAGCCATTATGAGCATTTAACAGTAAACGATTAGCGAAAACAAATTATGTTAGCGGGTTGTTAATAGCTGATTCAGTCATTGCCTTTGACAGAGGGAGTAAGTTAGCGGGTTACAACAAGATGTTTGATTGAACATCTAACAAGAATGGCCTATTTCAAAATGCCAACAAAAAATGCTACTAGTTCTATTTATCGCGTTTCCGTTTCAACGGTTCCATCCAAAACCGCTATGGTTAAACATCTATTTACCAAACAATGTTTTCACTTATTGAACACGCTAAAGAGAGTCGAACCGCTATTTCTTTGAATTGGTTGAAACGTCATTTTCTAAACACCCTTTTAAGCTCAGCTCTGAAAGTGCTTAATGTGAACATAATAATCACTTACTTCAAAACATTACTTTTACTTTTATACAAAAAAAACAGAGAATCGCAAAAAAAAAAAAAAAAAAAAAAAAACGGAGAACATTTTTTACTACTGGAAAACACTTGAAAATCAACATATCCAACAGGGGACCAACGGTCATTTCAGCTTAAGGCAATCTCTACACATATAAGAGGTGGGAAATGAGATCAACCCCTACCGCAAAAAAAGAACACTACAAAAAATGTGTGACAAAAAGTCCTTTACTAAGTTCGTGACAAAGTTATCACATACGAAATCCGTGACAAAAATACCTGTTTTTCGTAGTGGAAGAAGAGAATTGTGATCAAATAAAGCTAAGAAACCTGATCAAGGGATGTGAAGTTATCAGGGATGAACTGGTAATTGTTATTCCTCCTCTTCTTGTGAGCTGTACCCAGGGGCGGAGCTACCCTATTGCTTAAGGGGGCCATGGCCCCTCCCCAAGTTTTTTATTTTTTTGTAATATTATTATTATATTTTGTTTTGCCCCCCCTCCCCCCAACAAATAATGCATACGGTGTAACTAGATGTCTAGATCAATTCAAAGATAAAATCCTACTGCATAGTGAGGTTGTTTTGGCCAACTAAAAAACATACTCGTATTATATATATAAAAAAGATCCTCCTAATGCGTAAATATCGAGTAGTTTGTGCAGGAGGTCTAGTTATTTTATTGAATCGTTGATGTTTAAATCTCTATTTTTGAAAGCTTTGAAGCTTTCAAGTTATTAAAACACATAATAAGGAAAAAACATATTGTTATTGCCAAAAGCTTGTTGGTATATATCAATATAGAATTGTCGTTACCTCCTCATAAACTATATATCACATACTTTCTCCATTCTTAAATAAGTATAATAATCTATTTTAACTTTTGACAATGCATAACTTTGACCATTAATTTACATTATCCTTTATGATTAAAAAAAGTTAAAAAACAAATTTGAAAATTTACAATAACACAAATTTATCAATACTTTTTTAAAAATAATTTATTAATACATTTATAAATAAAGCATTGTCAAAGTAGAACATGTGAGTACTGTAAAATTCAACATGTTGCACTTATTTAAGAACAGAGGAAGTATATTTTTTCAATTTTTTCGTTTTTTAGAATGTAATGTATAACATACAATTTTCCTTTATGTAGTGATTGCTTTTTTATATTATATTTCGCCCCCCCTCATAGTGAAGTCTGGCTCCGCCCCTGGCTGTACCACTTGCCAAGCTGGAAGGGCGGTGGGTTGGCCGGAGGAAACTCAAAACACAGCCCATCTATATATCCCAGCTTCTTTCTTCTTTAAAATCGTTTCTTAATAACAGTACGAATGGGTATTTTAAGCTAATTACGTTAGAGGTTGATTGCGATATCCATCCGCTTTAGGCAAAGCCTCATCATCTCTTCGTTGCTTTGCTTGCTAAAGTACAAGAGAATACGATTCCATATTACTTTTTCATAGAATAAATGATCGGTGCGAATTTAATTTGACCCCCTTTAGCCCTTTGCACGACACTAACTACCTATTAGTCTATTACTAATGCGTAATTCCTTATAAATGTTCCTCATTAACTTTTTTGGTCCCACAATGCAAAGTTAGATAATTAGATTTAAGTAATTAAAAAAAATGAGTCTAGATATATGCAATTGTTAATTTGATGAGTTTTATTTTGGATTCCATTTCGAAAATATGACATTATGACGGACATGGTTAAATGAAAGAATGACATATTTATGACTTAGTATATAATTGTACATAAAATTGTGACATCGTAAGTGTAATTAATATGGCACAATAACTTTAATCAGCTTATGTGCTGTTACACATAAGTTATACGTAGTACATAATAACTTTTAGTCATATTTTTTAGTATAAGAAATAAAACTTCCGCTCCAAGTCGTAGCAACTTATTCTGATAAGCAAAAAAACCTTCCGCCCCTGGACATAGCAACCCCGCCCCTGGTCTACAGCTTGTGCCGAATATAAACGAACCTTCCGCCCATCTTCCGCCGAAGAGAAAACCCCTTCGTCTCTGGCCTTGGGTCTATTTTTTTTGAAAGGAAACTAAACATTTTGTTAAATCAACTTCTCATTTTCCACGAGGGATACAATGCAATCAGGAGGGGAATAAAAATGTAGTGAACCATCCGTCATAGAAAGTGCAGCTCTAGCCAATTTGTGAGCTACTCCATTCGCGGACCTCTTGCAATGAATGACATCAATACTAGCTTCATTATGAAGAATATGTCTAATATCTTCAATAATCACATCGAAATAAGACTCGCCAATTCTGTCCATCAAACTGGAGACCACCAATTGAGAATCAGTTTCCAATATAATACTAGACCAACCTTGACCCTTTATCCATGTTAAAGTTTCCCGGATTCCAATAGCTTCTGAAATTCCCGCTGACCAAGCGGCCGAAACAGTCTTGCAGCCTCCTCGTAGAAAACAACCCTCTTCATTTCTAGCAACCCAAGCCCAAGCTCGTTTTCCCCATCCTAAATCCAGAGCCGCATCCACATTTACTTTGATTGTGCCCACCAACGGCTTCTTCCAACTGACTGATTCCACCGCCCCTTTATTTCTTCCGAATACCTCTCCCTATGCAGCCTTCCAACTCCGAAGGACAGCAGCCCCAATTTCCACCACTTGCCTCCATGACACTGCCTTAAGCTTCCAAACTTTGTCGTTACGCGACTTCCAGAGGCTCCACATGCTAGTAATAAAGTAACACAATTCATCATGTTGCAGGTTATCAAAGTAGCCCTGAACCCAAGCAATAAAAGTCTCACCTTGTCTCACAAAACGCGTGCCCAGGTGCTGCCAAATGGCGTCAGCTACTCGGCAATACCGAAATAAATGGTCCTCCGTTTCGGAATCCTCCTCGCACAACATGCAAACATCATCTATATTGACCCTTTTCCTCCATAGATTAACCGCAGTAGGCAAAACCCCCGACATAAGCTGCCAAAAGAAGCATTTTATTTTAGGAGGAATACACAAATTCCACATTTTTGTCCATCCCACCCAACCGTTAACAACATGTTCACCCCGCAACAACCTATACCCAGATTTGACAGTATAGGTTCCTTTTTGGATCCTCATTCCACCACACACTGTCAACAACATTCCTTCTACTTAATGGAATAGAAAGAAAGAATGGCTTTACTTTCCTCCACCGAGAATAGCGCTTCTACCTTTTGGACATTTCAGCATTCCCCGTTTTCGGATACAAGTGCGGCAACATTCATATCGGCAGTTCCAGTCGGAGGAAGTGTATGAATTTTACCGTCTCCCGCCCCTGGTAACCACCGCTCCTTCCACACTGAGGTAGACTGACCGTTTCCTATTCTCTTGCACATGCCTCGTTTAATAAGTTCTTGATGTTGTCAACGATATCAAATCCTCTTGGGATTGGGGGCTAGCGTCGATCTTTAAGAAATCAACCTATTAGCGTTCCATTAGCCAACTCAACCATATTAATGTGTTAATCTAACGAGTGTATTCAATTAACACTAAAAAATCAAGTTTGTGTACATAAAAATATCAGATACAATATAATGTACTCTTTACTCCACCTTATATAAGTTGATGTATTCAATTGACTCTTTCCTCTTAAGTAATTAGAATTAAAAGTCAATAACTGTAAACATAGTCAACCAAATATCAACTATTCAACTTCCGAAGTGAAGGTCATTGGGAGCGTAATTAGAATAAAAAGTCAATAACTGTAAACATAGTCAACCAAATATCAACTATTCAACTTCCGAAGTGAAGGTCATTGGGAGCTCAATTAATTGTCCGTATTTAATTTGGTTTATTTGCACTGATCGACAAAGAAGTAAGCGGTGGCGGGAACGCTTGACCCAATCCAACATTCCAACCCTTCAATTCACAATCAAAAAATTAAATTATGGGTTAGGTGAAAGTGTGAGACTCCTTCCAATTAAGGTCCGTTTGGTGACTTATCTTTTCTGCATACCAGTCCTAGCTGTTAACCAATTTTTACTGGATACATAGTAAGTAATTTTTAACTTTGTGTGTTGAATTGTATAATATCAATGTAAGTAAGGTTAGTATACTTTTCTGGCTTAAATTACTGTACAAGATAATTCTTGTTATATTTCATACTCCCTCCTCTGTGTGTAACAGATCATAGCATTAGCCATTAGACTTTGACACAATATTTAAGGAAAAAATAGTAGAAATAATGAATAGTGTAGAAAAATGGGAGAAAAGTATAAAAGAGAGGATAAAAATTAGAATATGTAAAAGTAATTGATTATTTTTAAAGAAAAGACTTATCAAAAAAGAAAAGTGTAGCAAATTTTCAAATATGTCTTAAATAGGAAAGTGAGGTAAACTTTAAAATATGGAGGAAGTATAAGTTTTCTTTATTTTATTAATCAAATATATTTAAACATATTTTTGTATATACAATTCAACAGATTTAGCTAATTCAGCCGCTCCAGCCAGAACATTATAAACGTCAACAAACTCAATTCATTCAACTAATTTTATTGTTACCAAACAGACTAGTATGACCTCCTTCTATTTTGAGGTAGACATTCTTAAATTTTTAGTGAGTGACAGTATACTTTAATTTGATTAATCATCTTAACTAATACAAAGAATATTTTTACAAAATTTATAAATTTTATATTTTTTAAAGGAAAAGAAAAACTCTATTAAAATACCAATGGAACCAAGAGATACAACCATCTAATAGCTCCAAATAGATCATTTATCTTCCAACATCCAAGCTCAAGAAAAATCCTATGACCAGACTCGGAGACGTCCACCACCAAAGAAACAACGTGAATCACTGACCACCAAGTGAGTAACATATAGAGTCCTTACGAACCTTTACGGCCACCGTACTCTAGCTTTATGACGTGCACTTTGTCGTGTGTGCACTCAAAATAATTTCAATACTAACACTTATACGTAGTATAGCGTAGTAAGGTTCGTATCCACAGGGAAAGGAATACTTTTCTTTTTATAGAACTAGTAACAAAATGGGGGGGGGGTAGTTTGATTTGGTTTAATAAATTAAACACGAAGATGAACGAGTTATGTGGTTTAATTAATGAGAAGAAGACTTGGCTTTGCTTTTATCCACTTAATGAAATGTTTGTCGATCCCGGTTATATCTTTAACTATCTTCCTCTCGAATACTCAATCGAGGAGTATATCCAGTTCATCGAGGGTAGTTATTAATAACGAGATGCGTTCATTAATAAAACTTACTATCGAGTCAATATAGAACAAGTGCCGTATATTAACTTGATAGTAGCAATAAACTTAAGATGAAAACGATTGACATTGATAACCTCAACACAAGCGGTTTATTGGTTTAATCAATATAATTAATTCCCCTTGGCTTATTAACCATGAGAAGCATACATTAACAACCCAAGTTTACTACCATTGAGAGAACCGAATTAATAACAAACGTATTAACCGATTGATTCTAGTAATAATTAATATATGAAACAAAACTAGTTGATCCTTTAAATAATGTTCAAAATATTAATATGAAATATGAATAGGAATTAATTAATACTCAAGGAAGAATATTAAAGAAGATGAATCCTACTATAGTTAATATCAAGATGTTAACTAATTGTCATCTTAGTAACACTCCCCAATATTAACATAGAGGAAGAAATAGCTATTACTATAACTAATGTCAAGATGTTAACTAATTGTCATCTTAGTAACACTCCCCAACATTGATATAGAAATAGTATTTAAAGGAAGAATTAATATTCAAGGAAGAAGATTAAAGAGAATAACTCACAACTTACAAATTCATTAAGCTTCAAAGTAGCAAAACCAAGATGGAAGAGTTTAGCTCCTCATTTGGAGACTAAACATGATGGAAAATATAAAGAAAACACTAATCTAAACTGAGCTAAAGAGTATATGTGAATTGGTCATTTTATTGGGAAGGAAAGGGGTGTATTTATAGGCTTTTGGGAGCTGCAGGGTCTGATACCCGACCGGGTATATAGGATACCCGACCGGGTATCTCAGGAAATTGCCCAGAAAGTGATTTTTCTGGGCATACCCGATCGGGTATGTGACAAATCTTTATGAAAATTTGCTCCCACGATCATTTGTCTTCGGATTTGATTTGGACAGTCAAATCAAGCAATTACCCGATCGGGTATAGGCAATACCCGACCGGGTACATGAGTATTTTTTCCAAATCGAAATCTTTCTTGTCTCCTTGCACTTTCCTTGATCTTTTAAGGTCCAATCTTGATCCCTTAGATGATCTTTGACCTGTTTAGCTCAGAAAAATCCTAATCTAACTAAATTACAAATAAAAATGAAAATAAAGTATTACACCAAAAGTGTGTAATTCCCACAACTAGAACTAATAAAAACTAGTTAAAAATACAAACATACAATCGGAAATTACATGAATATCACTTTAACACTTCACTAGACTCATAATATCCAAAGAGTCCCTTCAATCCCTAACCAAGTATAGAAAAGTTCACCTAACATGCACTGAGCCAGACTTTTCATTGAACATATGATAGCTTCAAAGGAATCAAAGGCCTTAGAAGTCCCAAAATCACCAATCATATATAAATTAGACATCTCATGATCTCAAGACTGTCACGAACACAAACAAACCAAAAACAAGGTAAACAGTCTAATGAAAAATAATAAAACTTAAAAAAAAATATAAAACAAATAAATAAAAGTGGCCAATTATCAATTTGAACCTTCGTCTTCCAAACCCTAGTCACTCGTTCACTCCATGGTAGTGGTTCAGGTGGGGGATGCATCATTAACACTTCAATTCATCTTCTTCATCCAAGACAAGACAATCATAGACATGCATGTTCAAAATCATCAAACTCGTCATGCTTTTTACCGATTCTGTTCTCTGCCATTCCTTAGCCCTATGCTTAAGGCTCAGGATCAAAATCATTCATACTCTAAGCCACATACGAAAACGCCGCCACAAAGTGTATCTTAACAGGTACCTTTACCCCGCTCTTTAATTTTGCTGGTATTCATATGCCTTAATAAACATAATTTTATGTTTGCTGTTTCATAGGTGAATAGTGATTTGGCATATTAAAAAATATTTGAAAATCTATCCAAAAGAAAATTCGTCACTTTGAAATCTATTCAACAACAACATCATCAACAAATTATGAAGATACATGATGTGAATTAAAGATTAACTAAATTCAGAGATTTAAAAGAAATAAATAAAATAAATGCGATGTGCAAGATTGATTGTTTGGAAAATTAAACTAATGTGAATGAACGATTAAATAAAAAGATGGTTTTCTTCTCAATTAACGACGAAGGGAACAGGGATTGATTCCGGGGTAACCAGATTTCTGGCAGATCAGGCCTAATTACATAAAATTAATTTAATTGAACCTAGCTAATCATTACTAAGTTCTTACCACTCTCGCGGTGTAGAGTACAATAATTTAGGAGACCAGACTGATTTCTCATGCGACATAGCGATGACGTGCACTTGTCGTGAGGTGCACTCAAAATAAATATCAATACAACACTTATACGTAGTATAACGAAGTAAGGTTCGTATCCACAGGGAAAGGAATATTTTTCTCTTTATAAACTAGTAACAAGGGGGGGTTTAGATTGAGTAATCTTAAATTATATTTAAACACGAAGATGAACGAGTTATGTGGTTTAATTAATAAGAAGAAGACTTGGCTTTGCTTTTATCCACTTAATGAAATGTTCGTCGATCCCGGTTATATCTTTAACTATCTTCCTCTCGAATACTCAATCGAGGAGTATATCCAATTCATCGAGGGTAGTTATTAATAACGAGAAGCGTTCATTAATAAAACTTACTATCGAGTCAATATAGAACAAGTGCCGTATATTAACTTGATAGTAGCAATAAACTTAAGATGAAAACGATTGAGATTGATAACCTCAACACAAGCGGTTTGTTGGTTAATCAATGTAATTAATTCCCCTTAGATTATTGACCATGAGATGCATGCATTAATAATCCAAGTTTACTACCGTGAAAGGACCGAATTAATAACAAGCGTATTAATCGACCGATTCTAGTATTAATTAATATATGAAACAAAACTAGTTGATCCTTTAAGTAATGTTCAAAATATTAATATGAAATATCAATAGGAATTAATTAATACTCAAGAAAGAATATTAAAGAAGATGAATCCTACTATAGTTAATATCAAGATGTTAACTAATTGTCATCTTAGTAACACTCCCCGATATTAACGTAGAGGAAGAAATAACTATTACTATAACTAATGTCAAGATGTTAACTAATTGTCATCTTAGTAACACTCCCCAACATTGATATAGAAATAGTATTTAAAGAAAGAATTAATATTCAAGGAAGAAGATTAAAGAAAATAACTCACAACTTACAAATTCATTAAGCTTCAAAGGAGCAAAACCAAGATGGAAGAGTTTAGCTCCTCATTTGGAGACTAAACATGAAGAAAATATAAAGAAATACTATTCTAAACTGAGCTAAAGAGTATATGTGAATTGGTCATTTTCTTGTGGAGGAAATGGGGTGTATTTATAGGCTTTTTAGGCCTGCAGGGTCGTGTACCCGATCGGGTTTTCAGCCCACTCGATCGGGTACCAGATGTGGCTTCGGCGAAGCTGGAAAATGGGGTCATACCCGATCGGGTCTGTCGGTCACCCGATCGGGTATGGACACCCGAACGTGTTAAAATCTTCCCGCATGATGCCTTGTTCCCGGATCTGATTTGATTCGAAATTTCAGAAGGGTACCCGACCGGGTATAGGTCATACCCGATCGGGTACAGACCAAAAACGAGATCTTCAATCTTTTTCATGTATTCTTGTACCTTCCTTGCACTGGTGATGTTCACCAATGGTCTCCAAAGTGTATTTGGACCTGTTTGAGCTCAGAATAAACCTAATCTAAACATATTACAAATATTTTACAAACTAAACTATTTACACCAAAAGTGTGTAATTTCCAAAGTAACAATCACTCGAAACTAATTAAAAGTACAAATTTAAATATGGAAATTACATGAATGTCAACTCCCCCACGCTTAGTTCATTTACTCGACCTCGAGTAAAACCAAATGTTTACATAATATCCATCACAAAACCATGAGTTTATAGATAAGAAGAAATAAGAAACTAAAACCACCAAGTATAGTGAATGAAGTTAAAACAACATTTCCTTGGGTTTAATGGTCTTCTATGCCTCTTATTTCTTCTTTTTCTCATCTTCTCTCCTTCTTCTTCTTCTTCTTCAAGAGATGGTGTCCTGCAAGATAAAAAAATAATTTCTCTCATATCTCTCATTTTGCCTAGGAGCCTTTTCAGGTTTTCATCCTAGCATCTCTTTTCTTTTCCTTTTCTTACCACTCACTCATTTTTTTTTGTAAGCCCTTTGTTGCTTAGATTGCCCTTTTTGGGTTTTCAACCTAACTAGCATTTCATTTCTTTTATATTTTTTTTTTTTCACTTTTTTTTTTTTGAATATACAAGAAAATAATGCTTAGTACAAGGTAAAATCAAAACAAAGGGAGTGTACATACCAAGAAATGGATTTCCCTCCCCCACACTTGAATCATGGCACTATTCCTAGTGCCCGCCTTCTCCACCGTAATAGCCTCCTCCAAAGCCGCCGCCGTGCATGTCATCACCGCCTCCCTCTCCCATGGTAGTGTCCCCGCCATCATAGCCACCACCGCCGGAAGTAGGGCCGCCAAAATTACCCCAATCGGAGGGGTTATACCACGAAGGTGCCGGTGGTGGTGAGGACATAGATGCAAATCCGCCAATGTTGGACATGTATGAGTAGGTAGGCCCATACATCCTCCGGTAGTCCTCTTCATACCGTTGCATGTCGGCCGCCCTTTGCTCCTCTATCCTTTGGAATGCCGATTGTTGTTCGGTCCGGAAAGCATCAAATTGGAGGTCCCTTGCTTGTTGCTCCGCCCGGTATTGGCCTATCTCTTCTTGAAGTTGGGTAAATTGCCTACCCATCTTTGTGTAATCGAGGCTCATGGTTTGGAACCCGGCAAGGAGGGATTGTTGACCCGCCAAGAGTTGTTGGAAAAAGTCTTGGGGTGGCGGGTTTTGAGGAGGGTCGGGAAGAGCATTGTGGAAATCTTCATGTCCTTGATTGTCGGCTTGATCGGGATGATGCTCGGGTTGTTCTTCGGGTGGGTTGGCTTGATCTTGGAGGTGGGGTGGAATGTTGTTTGGGAGGAGGTAATGGGGGATCTCGAATGTGGCCATCCTATACCTAAGCTTAGGCAATTCATCACAAGGGAGGGGGAAATATTTGGTGGGTTCGGGGTATTTCATGTGCCACCGATAGCGTTGGTTTCCATTGTGGTCCTTGTTGCCCAAAGAGATCAAACCCGCATTGGACAACCAACCAATGTGCATTAAGCAATCGGGGTGAATTGGAGCATTGTCCGTATAACCGAATTTGTTCACTAAGTGCATCACAACCCCCCCAACCACAATATTCCCGGTCTTCTTACATGCTTCCTCCAAGTGATCCCACATCAAATTGCAAAGATTATATTCCGTGGGTCTATGAAAAAGGGCTAGAGTGAGTATGGCCACGTCCCCCATCCGAGTATGGTGATTGTTGGGGCGACCAAGTAAAGAGTTGCACAAGAACTTTAGGAACATCCGGAGAAGAGGATGTTGAACGTGACTAATGGATAATTTAGACGCGTTCACCTTCCTTTCCCCGGTCATTTTGGCCCATAAGGTGTGCCCGTCAAGTGTGCTCTCCGGTATCCCCCTTTCATGGGGTGCGGGGATACCGAAGTGTTCCGCAAACTCACGTCTCGTAATTGAGTATTCGTTGTTTAACCAACGAAACGTGAGCTTGTCGTAGAGGAACTCCGCCGGGTCATCATGTAGGACAATTTTGAGCGAACTCATCACCTCATAGATCACTTTGTCAACACAATTGTACTTCATATCAAAAATCAAATTCATTTCCAACCTATCAAATAATTCCCTCATTCCATCCAACAAGCCTAGTTGTGTAAGAGCTTTATGACATAGGAATCTAGAAGGAACTACTTGCCTTTTGATGATGGCCATAAATCGTTTGCGGTGATCTCCCGGCCCAAAGCGGATGGTCTCATACCCCGGAATTGGTCCTCTAGCATTGGAGCTCTCTGGTTGACTTCTTTTTGGTGCCATTTTGCCCAAATTTCAAGCTTGAATTCGGATTTGGGGATTTTTGGGGTAGGGTTTCGGATTTTTGGGGAGAGATGGAGATGTGGTGATTTTTGGGTATGAGGTTGGAGAGGGTGGTGAGAGGAGTGTTTTGATGGTGGTATGAGAGGATTTGGTGGAGTGTTGGGTGAGTTATGGGAGCTTGAAGGTCCGAAAATGGGGGATTTGGGAAGAGGGGTTCGAGATTTGGGAGTTTGGGGAAGATGAAATGGCCGAAAATGGGGTGAAATCTGATTAAAATCCCGTGTACCCGATCGGGTGGCCCGATATACCCGATCGGGTATTTTAATTCGAAAGTATCTTTTGCTTTCCAGAGTATAGTACCCGATCGGGTGACTCGAATACCCGATCGGGTAAATTAATTCGAACTGAGTTATGGTTTTTCAGAGTATCTCACCCGATCGGGTGACTTGAATACCCGACCGGGTATCATGTCGATTTTTTAAAATATGCTCCAGGGGTTCTCACCCGATCGAGTTTGGGGGTACTCGATCGGGGAATTTAATTCGAAGGAAAAACTTTTAATTTTTCGTATTATACCCGATCGGGCCTTATAGGTACCCGATCGGGTACCCTCTTGAAAATTTTCTAGCTTCCCGATCGGGTCTTCTGCAGGCCCTTCCTTTTCATACGTACCCGATCGGGTATAGCAGTGGTGCCCGATCGGGTATCCTTCCCCGGGAAGAGTTTTTGTCCAGTTTTAACCCTTTCTTAGCGCGGATCCGATCGGTTAAGTGATGAAGACCGATCGGAGGTTTTCCAGGCTTTCAAAACATGGTTTTCCCTCATTTTTCTCTTGAGAATTCTCCCCCATTTTCTCAAAGTTGACATTCAAAAGCAAGAATTTGAAAAGAAAAGAAGAAAAATGCGTACCTTGACTTGGGTTGCCTCCCAAGAAGCGCCTTAGTTAACGTCGTGGCACGACGCCATAGTTATGTTCATCCTTCATAGATTGGATCGAAGAGATCCATGCATTCAATGCTCTCTTTTTGGAAGCCCTCAAGGAATGGTTTGAGTTGATGTCCGTTAACCTTGAAGATTTTATCGGTGTCAAGGCTTTTGATCTCAACAGCTCCGTGTGAGTAGACTTTGACCACCTCGAATGGTCCTTCCCATCGTGATCTCAGTTTACCGGGGAAAAGACGGAGGCGTGATCGGAATAAAAGGACTTTATCTCCAACTTGGAAGTCCTTCCTTATTATCATTTTATCATGCCATACCTTCGTCTTTTCCTTGTAGATGGCGGCATTCTCATAGGATTCAAGTCGAAGCTCCTCTAGCTCTTGGAGTTGTAGCTTTCTTTTCATCCCCGCTTGCTCCATATCAAGATTGAATGTTTTTACCGCCCAATAAGACTTATGTTCGAGTTCGACCGGGAGGTGGCAAGCCTTCTCGAACACAAGCCTATAGGGAGACATTCCAATTGGTGTTTTGAAAGCGGTTCTATATGCCCACAAGGCATCATCCATGCGAAGACTCCAATCTTTACGGTTAGGATTCACCGTCTTTTGGAGTATAGACTTCAACTCCCTGTTCGAGACCTCGGCTTGGCCGTTTGTTTGTGGGTGGTAGGCGGTGGAGAGCTTGTGGGTGACGCCATCTTTCTTTAACAAGGCACTCACAGTTTTGTTGTAGAAGTGTGTGCCCCTATCGCTTATCAAAATGCGTGGGACTCCAAACCTTGAGAAGATGCGGGTTTTGAGAAAGTCCGCAACTACTTTGGCATCATCGGTCTTTGTGGCTTTTGCTTCCACCCATTTTGAAACGTAGTCCACCGCTAAGAGAATGTATAGATTTCCGTGGGAATTAGGAAAGGGTCCCATGAAATCTATTCCCCAAACATCAAATATCTCCACATAGAGCATAGGAACTTGCGGCATCTCATGTTTTCGAGAGATGTTTCCCATGCGTTGGCAATTGTCACAAGATTGACAAAAGACATGGGCATCTCGAAATAAGCTTGGCCACCAGAAACCGCACTCAAGTACCTTTATGGCTGTTCGCTTCCCTCCAAAGTGGCCACCACATGCATGTGAGTGACAAAAGGCAAGAATGGATGCTATCTCTGTCTCGGGGATGCATCTTCTAATGACTTGATCTTTGCAATGTTTCCACAAGTATGGTTCATCCCATACGTATTGTTTTGCATCGTGTTGGAGCTTCTCTCTTTGAGCTTTAGAGAAGCTTGGCGGAAACCTGTTTAGAACAAGGAAATTAACAATGTGAGCGTACCAAGGGCGAATTTCCTTAAGAGAGAAAAGAGTCTCATCGGGAAATTCCCCTCGGATATCATCTTTGACATAATCATTTCCTTCATCAAGGACTAAACGGCTCAAGTGATCGGCCACCAAGTTCTCCATGCCCTTCTTGTCCTTGATCTCAACATCAAACTCGCTCAAGAGTAGTATCCACCGAATCAACCTCGGTTTGGCCTCCTTCTTTGTCATTAAAAATCTAAGAGCCGCATGATCGGTGTAAATGATCACTTTGGTTCCAAGTAAGTATGATCTGAATTTTTCAAGTGCGTAGACGACGGCCAACATTTCTTTTTCGGTGGTGGCGTAGTTGCGTTGAGCATCATTGAGTGTGGTGGATGCATAGTAAATCACATGAGAAGCTCTTCCCACTTTTTGGCCCAAAACGGCCCCGACCGCATAGTCGCTAGCATCACACATGATCTCAAATGGAAGAGACCAATCGGGAGCTTGGATGATAGGTGCGGTCACTAGCTTTTCTTTCAACGTATTGAAGGCCTTCTTGCATTCTTTGGAGAAGATGAATTCCACCTCCTTTTGCAAAAGAGTGCATAAAGGAGATGCAATCTTTGAGAAATCTTTGATGAATCTCCGGTAGAAACCTGCATGTCCAAGGAATGACCGTATTTCTCTAACGGTGGTAGGATAAGGGAGTGATTGGATGACTTCAACTTTGGCCTTGTCAACCTCTATCCCTTTGGATGAGATTACATGGCCTAGAACAATTCCTTCTTCCACCATGAAGTGGCATTTTTCAGAATTCAAAACAAGGTTTGATTCTAAACAACTTTTGAGCACAAGGGAGAGATGATATAAGCATGAATCAAATGAGTCCCCATGGATTGTGAAGTCATCCATGAAAACTTCCATAAATAGCTCAACATACTCGGAGAATATGCTCATCATGCATCTTTGGAAGGTGGCGGGTGCGTTGCAAAGTCCGAATGGCATACGTCGATAGGCAAAAGTGCCAAATGGACAAGTGAATGTTGTCTTCTCTTGATCTTCAGGGGCTATGGGCACTTGAAAGTACCCGGAATAGCCATCAAGGAAGCAATAGAATTTATGCCCCGCAAGTCCCTCAAGCATTTGATCAATGAAGGGTAAAGGAAAGAAATCCTTTCTAGTTACCGCGTTGAGGCGACGGTAATCTATACATACCCTCCATCCATTTTGAATTCGGGTGGGCATAAGTTCTCCATGTTTGTTCTCCACCACCGTGACTCCGGTCTTCTTGGGAACAACTTGGGTTGGACTAACCCACTTGCTATCGGATATGGGGAAGATTATCCCCATTTGGAGAAGCTTGATGACCTCCTTTTTGACCACCTCCATCATGGGTGGGTTCAATCTCCGTTGTGGTTGGCGCACCGGTTTGGCTTCATCCTCCATCAAGATGCGGTGCATGCAAGTAGATGGACTAATGCCTTTAATGTCGGCTATAGTCCATCCGATTGCAAGTTTGTGCTCTTTAAGCACCGCAATTAGCTTCCTTTCTTGCTCTCCGGTCAGTTTGTTCGAGATTATGACCGGTAATGTTTCTTTTTCTCCCAAGTACACATATTTCAAATGTGTTGGGAGTGGTTTCATCTCAACTTCGGGGGCCTGCAAAATAGAAGGCAAAGGCTTTTCCTCGGGGATGGTTAGTGGGAATGCTCTTGACCCCGGTGGCATAAGTGGAAGTTGGAAATGGTTATCCAACTCCACCATCATGGCTTGCCTATTGGGGGGTCAAAGCAAGTTCTAAAGAATTTTCCCCGAGGTCATTCTCAATTACACTTAGCAGCTCATCCTCCATATTCGTTTCAAAGGTATTTTGCACAATGGGATCTATAATATCAATGGCAAATAGAGAATGATTTTCATTTGGGTATTTCATGGAGTCGTAAATATTGAATTCAACTTTATCTCCATCAAATTCCAGAGTTAAAGATCCGCTAAAAACATCAATTTTAGCTCTAGCGGTCTTTAAAAATGGCCTTCCTAAAAGGATAGGAACCGCATTCTTGTCATTTTCCATTTCTAAAACATAAAAGTCGGCGGGAAAGATCAAATTGTCTACCATAACTAGTACGTCTTCGACAATACCTTTAGGGTAGGCGTTTGATCTATCCACAAGTTGGATAACCACTCCGGTTTCGTTTAAAGGGCCAAGCTCAAGTGCTTTATACAAAGAATAAGGAATAACATTGATTGATGCTCCTAAGTCTAGCATGGCCTTTGAAAACGTAGTGCCGCCCAACTTACAAGGTATAGTGAACATTCCGGGGTCATTGTATTTCTTTGGGAGTTTCTTTTGAAAGACTGCAGAAACACGTTCACTAACTTGGACTTTTTGTTTTCCATTGAGTCTATGTTTTCTTTTTATTGTACAAAGCTCTTTGAAAAATTTTGCAAATCTGGGAACACCCTTTATTAAATTAAGAAGAGGAATATTTACCTCACACTTGGAGAATGTCTCGTAGATGTCCTTGTCTTTGTCCACCCTCCGTGTTTCCCTTAGAGCTTCGGGAAATGGTGCCTCCACTTCATGAATAACCGGGGATGGAGTTGAAATGTGAGCTTCCCCTTCCTCCGGTTGAGCTTTCTCCACAAGCTCTTCTTCCTCTTCCTCGCCAATGTGGCTTTTGGCTTTCTCCTTGGCAATCACCAATTCTTTGCCACTCCTTAATGTCACCGCATGGGCTTGTTGCCTCGGATTCGGCTCCGTTTGAGATGGAAGTTTTGTTGAATCCTTGGCTTCAAGCCTACTCACCGCACTTGAGATTTGGCTCATTTGATTCTCAAGGTTTTGGATGCTTGATTTTGTCTCATGTTGGAATTGAACCATGTTTTGTTGCATGGTTGAGACATTTGAGGTGAGTGCTCGGATCATGTCTTCGGTGGACATAGTTGAGCTTTGGCCTTGGGGTTTAGAGTACGGTTGTTTTGGAGGAAATTGGTTTTGTGGAGGGTTATTTTGTGGTGGGTTTCCTTGCGGATTCCCATATCTCAAATTGGGATGATCTCTAAACCCGGGATGATAAGTGTTGCCATAAGAATCATACCTCTTTTGGTTTGGGAACCCCAAAGTGTTGACCTGCTCGGGGTTTTCTTCTTGAAGGCTCGGGCATGCATCGGTGGGATGACCTTGTTGTGTGCAGATGCCGCAGACCTTGACTTCTTGGGTTTTGGAATTTAAAAGAAAATCCTTTACCAAAGAAGTCAAGCCGGCAACTTGACTTTCTAGAGATGATGTTGATTCGGCCGCCATGACTCTTTTTGTTGATGACCGCCCGTTGTGATATCTACAATTCTCGGCCAACTCCGAGATAAGATTCATAGCTTGAGAAGGAGTCTTGTTAACGATTCCTCCTCCACATGCGGCATTAATCATCCGTCTATCATCATTGCAAAGACCATCATAAAAGTATAGGATGAGGTCTTGCTCCGAATAGCCATGATACGGACAGCTTGCACAAAGTTTCTTGAATCGTTCCCAATATTCATAGAACGATTCATCATCTTTTTGCTCCACATTGCTTATTTGTTTTTTTAGAGATGAGGAGACAGAGGCTGGATAGTACCTTTCGAGGAAATCTTTCTTCATGGCCGCCCATGTATCTATACTTCCCGAAGGAAGATAGAATAGCCAATCCTTTGCGGTGTCCTTGAGTGAGAATGGGAAAGCCCGCAATTTGATTTGCTCCTCGGTGACTCCATTAGGACACATGCTTGTGCATACGACATGGAATTCCGAGAGGTGTTTATTTGGATCTTCCCCTCTTAAGCCATGGAAGGATGGCAAAAGATGAATGAGCCCAGATTTCAGCTCAAATGTATTACCCTCGTTGAGTGTGGGGAAGGTAATACACAACGGTTGTTGGTTCAAGTTCGGAGCTGTGAGCTCCCTTAACGTTCTTGTTTCGAGAGCCATAGTCGTTGGTTCTTCAGGCTCGCTAGAATAAGAGCTAGCACTTGATGAATCTCCCGAGTCGGTATTTGAGAATTTATTTTTCAACCGCTCGAAAGTTTGCTCTATTTCGGGGTTTGATTGGTAGGTGATTTCGTTTATAGAACGATATCGGACCATATACTTCACAAAGCTCAGAAATAGAAAAATAAGAACTCTTTATATTTTTGGTTAATTATTTTTTTTTGATTTTTCTTGAAATAAAATAAAAAGAAAAATAATTGCCTTTCCCCGGCAACGGCGCCAAATTTGACGTGCACTTGTCGTGAGGTGCACTCAAAATAAATATCAATACAACACTTATACGTAGTATAACGAAGTAAGGTTCGTATCCACAGGGAAAGGAATATTTTTCTCTTTATAAACTAGTAACAAGGGGGGGTTTAGATTGAGTAATCTTAAATTATATTTAAACACGAAGATGAACGAGTTATGTGGTTTAATTAATAAGAAGAAGACTTGGCTTTGCTTTTATCCACTTAATGAAATGTTCGTCGATCCCGGTTATATCTTTAACTATCTTCCTCTCGAATACTCAATCGAGGAGTATATCCAATTCA
Source organism: Cuscuta epithymum (assembly GCA_945859915.1). Taxonomy (NCBI): domain Eukaryota; kingdom Viridiplantae; phylum Streptophyta; class Magnoliopsida; order Solanales; family Convolvulaceae; genus Cuscuta; species Cuscuta epithymum. The sequence goes on along the minus strand of CAMAPF010000017.1, from coordinate 2,713,293 downwards.
TCGAGGGTAGTTATTAATAACGAGAAGCGTTCATTAATAAAACTTACTATCGAGTCAATATAGAACAAGTGCCGTATATTAACTTGATAGTAGCAATAAACTTAAGATGAAAACGATTGAGATTGATAACCTCAACACAAGCGGTTTGTTGGTTAATCAATGTAATTAATTCCCCTTAGATTATTGACCATGAGATGCATGCATTAATAATCCAAGTTTACTACCGTGAAAGGACCGAATTAATAACAAGCGTATTAATCGACCGATTCTAGTATTAATTAATATATGAAACAAAACTAGTTGATCCTTTAAGTAATGTTCAAAATATTAATATGAAATATCAATAGGAATTAATTAATACTCAAGAAAGAATATTAAAGAAGATGAATCCTACTATAGTTAATATCAAGATGTTAACTAATTGTCATCTTAGTAACACTCCCCGATATTAACGTAGAGGAAGAAATAACTATTACTATAACTAATGTCAAGATGTTAACTAATTGTCATCTTAGTAACACTCCCCAACATTGATATAGAAATAGTATTTAAAGAAAGAATTAATATTCAAGGAAGAAGATTAAAGAAAATAACTCACAACTTACAAATTCATTAAGCTTCAAAGGAGCAAAACCAAGATGGAAGAGTTTAGCTCCTCATTTGGAGACTAAACATGAAGAAAATATAAAGAAATACTATTCTAAACTGAGCTAAAGAGTATATGTGAATTGGTCATTTTCTTGTGGAGGAAATGGGGTGTATTTATAGGCTTTTTAGGCCTGCAGGGTCGTGTACCCGATCGGGTTTTCAGCCCACTCGATCGGGTACCAGATGTGGCTTCGGTGAAGCTGGAAAATGGGGTCATACCCGATCGGGTCTGTCGGTCACCCGATCGGGTATGGACACCCGAACGTGTTAAAATCTTCCCGCATGATGCCTTGTTCCCGGATCTGATTTGATTCGAAATTTCAGAAGGGTACCCGACCGGGTATAGGTCATACCCGATCGGGTACAGACCAAAAACGAGATCTTCAATCTTTTTCTTGTATTCTTGTACCTTCCTTGCACTGGTGATGTTCACCAATGGTCTCCAAAGTGTATTTGGACCTGTTTGAGCTCAGAATAAACCTAATCTAAACATATTACAAATATTTTACAAACTAAACTATTTACACCAAAAGTGTGTAATTTCCAAAGTAACAATCACTCGAAACTAATTAAAAGTACAAATTTAAATATGGAAATTACATGAATGTCAAGCGACATGATCCTAAATTATTGCCAAGACGAGCGAGCTTTCAGCCCCTGAATCGCTACTAATCTCTTAGCGAACAATTAAGGGTATGTTTGGCACAACTAGTTGAAAATATACTTTTGTGAGATTTTTAATAACTGTTAGCTTTTAGTTACTGAAAAGATCTTAAAAAGAAAAGGTGGCAGCTGTTTGGTAAAAAGCAAACTGTTTGATTTAGTTCGGTTTGGTAGACAAGCTGTTATGACTAATTAATAATAAAAGTCACGGTTTTTTTTTCAGATGCTACTCCTTGTAGCATCTCAAAAAAGATCTTTATATTTTTTGAAAAGCTCTTAAAATTTGTCATGCCAAACATATAACTAGAAGTTTTTAGAGACTTTTTGAATAGTATAAAAGCTACAAGGCAGAGACTTATGCCTGCCAAACATAGCCTAAGTGTGTGTGAATGTGTCTTAGAATAAAATAGATCTCTCTTAATTTATTCTACAAGCAATTGTAATTCTAGCTGCAGTCTAGGTTACAAGAGGTATCAATTAAATTATTCAAACACAAATTAAACGGCATTCATGAAATCCATCATGAAACTAGCCATACATCATGATTAACTCTTTCATCAACCCCAAATCCCTAATTAAACTACTCACAACTCATAATTGAAGAATCCATAGAATTGGGATGAATAGAAATAATTGTCGTTAATTAAAAAGATTGAACTTACAAATAATCTCAGGGTCTTGGAGAAAACAATGGAAAATCACAGATAGAAATCGTCCCTAGGCCTCGATCCCCGTAATGTTCGTAACCCTTAAATAGGAGAAGGGAGACCTTATTTATAGAAAACAGATGAGTTTGGGTTGAATTGGGACAAAAACGGGTTCAGGCACGCCGTGCCTAAGTTCCAGGCACGACCGTGCCTGCGTAGCAAGGCCGAAATCCACATTTTGTATCTAGTCACGATCGTGCCTCTCTGGTTAGGCACGATCGTGCCTACCTGGCAGTAGCTCCACGGTGCATTCCTTCTTCACGCACTATCGTGCGTCCCTCCAGGCACGACCATGTGTGGCCTGTTCCTCATCATTTCTCAAGTCCAAATTTGACAATACTTACTTCATGAAATTAAAGTCATAGATAATGAAGTCTTCTATCCACTACAACTTAGCTTGCAAAACTGGATTTGAATCATCCAATCAAATGATATGAATACAATGGTGGAAGATCGCATTCTGAAATCACAACACGGATCATCTGACTTCATCATCTGTTTTCACCTTCTTCCTCTCAGATTCTCGCAATGGTGTCTGCATATGATTTGTAGACCTTGAAGTTAGCTTTCATATGGAACTTAAATCGTATTCTTTGGATGTTTCTACAAAAAGATATGTTTGAACGATTGACTGAAGGTCATCCTGATCGCCGATTTCAAGCTATATTCGTCCTCTTTTGATCTCATTGCCAATTCTAGAGTTGTATTGTCTTCAAATCTTTATCGTAAACCTCCTGGTGGCCTCCAAAAGTTAAAATCAATCTTGAATGCATCTCGAATCATACCGATTGCTCCTCAAGCGCTAGTGGCGGACTCTAAATTCCTGATTTTGACTTCAAATGACATAAAACTCGAACCAACACCTGGTAAATATAACTTGAGCTAAATTTGAGACTTGTAACACCTTAAAACTAGGAAAACCATCATAAGCCAATCCCACCACGCATCAAATGCGTGTCGAAATACGGACTTATCAATATATATAAGTTTACATATTATTTGACGAAGATAAGTTTATATCTTACCAAGGACAAAAACATTATTTTCCAAATTAAATTATCCTAATTAGAATTACAAATTCAAGAGAAATGACATGTTTGGTGTTGTTGAGCATGTTTGTGATTCTGCGGAACTCCATCTTTTGGACAACGAATGACAAAGGTATAAGTTTATGTAATTACATACTAGTAAATACTAAGACTACGCGATATACTTTGCCTTTGGTCTATCTTTTTTCCTATATTTAATCAACTGATGAAATGATCTTTAGGATTTACCTTTTCATGAAGATGATATGAATCCATTTAATCATGTGAGCAATTCACAATTATATTGAATTGTAGTTGTCCAGAGATGAAGAAAAACAAAAACAAAAAAATGCAGGACCACAAAAGAAGCTATTCCAAATTACCAGGGAGTTTAGAGGATCGGAAGGCCAACACGAAACTAAGGTAGGAAAACAAGCAAGTGCTTGACAATTGATTGTATCTTTGCCCACACAATTCTTTTTTACTCTTTAACAATGAGTTAAAAATTAGAGTTGGCAGTTCGACTTGAATATATATACATGGAAATTGTTACCTAGTAACCTAACCCCAATCATGAAATTCATCCACTGTCGTATATAACGAGAAACATTAACATTCCAAGATATATATGGAGTATAAAGCACTACATTACACACACACACTTTCTATATGTACAGGAGAGAAGAGCATAACATGAAAGAGAAGAACCTATCAGGGTAGCCAAGGATGACTCGCCTCGCGCGCTACTCAAGCAGATATAAATTCATGCAAGAACAAACATTAAGCACCGGGCAAGTCATCCTTGGCTAGCTAATAAGGGACTTCATTACATGCAATGCCTCTCTTCTTTGTAATAGAATTGTTTAGTTTCTCTCTTTACATATCAGAATTCATTTACCGACCTCTATTTATAATATGCTAATATTTTACTATTGAGAATAATTTTATTGATTACCTTAATCTTCATAATATCCGTCCATCTCTCACACCATTTTATTTTACTTTTCCATATCATAAAGCACATTATACAACCACAAATGACTTGGATCCCAAATATGTGCATGATTTCCTCGTTAAAGTTGAACTTCTAATGATGTAAATATTTGAAAATGGAATTACCTTTAAGGCAGCCAAAAATTTACGGAGTATATAAACAAATTCTTTGTCAGCTGTATTTGTTTTTCAGTCATCAATGACGTTTTTTTAATATTTCAAAAGTATGAAATACTACTCACCATACTCAGCTCGCTTCAAGTTTTACTGTATTATTCCACATGCAAGTCAAAATTAACTAAAATTTATGAGGTAGAGGGAGTATATTATAGGTGAAACCCATAAATTTTGCACTACATCCTTCCCTTACAACTTGACCATGGATAATATATTTTATAGGAAATGATTTATAAAATAAAATCATGTGAAAATGTTCTTTGTTGAAAATACTTTTTTAATATAAGTATAAAATTTTGAACTTTCCTAAAATTATACAAATCAAAATCACTTGCTAAAGTTTATCATAATTGACTTAAAAGTCAAAGATTGCAAAATTTTAATGCACAATGGTAGGACTTTTATGATAGTATTTTGAATAAAGAACATTATCATATCATTTTCATATTATAAATACTTTCGTATATAAGTATATTATCGATCAAAATATAGTATCCTTGATTGGAAAAATCAAAGATGACTAATTAAAATGCTAAGGGCTGGAGGGAGTTTAATGTATTCTGGGAAAAGTGTCAAAAGACGCTTCTACTATTTTCAATTCATCAGTTAAGTCCTTGTACTAAAAAACATCATTGATAGAGTATTAATTCTAGAGAGAAGTGAGAGCTAGAGAGAGAAAGTGAGCAATTATATTTCTCAACTTGGAACCCCCTATAATTAGCCCCTTGGGGTCTATTTATAGGTAAAAATGTGGATTTGGGCCCCTAGCCTTGGGCTTAGGAGGCCCATTACAATAATCATGCCTTCTTTGGGCGAAATAAGGCCACTAATGGGCTGTGTACAATACTTAGAAAATACAGTGAAAAATACATTCTGCCTAGACGAAGTCTGGACGATGCGGTCCATGGACGATGCGGTCCATGGACGATGCGGTCTATGGACGATGCGGATCCTGGGTCTTGCCCAAGGATCTAGACGACATTTTCTTTCTTGGACGTTGCGTGCCTCTGGCCGATGCGGGTGTCTTTTGGGCCGTTGAGTGTGTGGGCCATGGGGTCCAGGCCCATATACTCTATCAGGAGTCCCCCACTCTCTGAGCTGAGGTGAAGCCGAAGCAAAAGGGAGTACTTGTTCCTTTCTGGATGGCCGCTGCGTGGCCCTGAGGTTCTTGATGGCCGAAGAGTCTCTGCTTCGATTTTGGACGAAGCGAATCCCTTATTTGATGTAGATGAAGCGCGCTTGGGAATTCATAGCCTTGATGTAGGGCCGATGCACTCTCTGTGGAAGTGCTTTTGAAGACGAGGCGATGCGCTTTCTTTCTTGTAGATGATGTGATGAATTCCGGTGTGGATAAGTTGGCATGCTTTTATTGTCATCTTGTTGGGGTCGAAGAGCTCCCATCTGTCTTTTTGGCCGTAGCGATGACATATCTTCATGAGATGAAGATGGTTGATTCTGTTTATGTAGACGATGCGATGCACGCCTTTGATTTTGCCACGTAGCCGAAGCGTTTGACTTGTGGTCTTTTGCTTTGGTGAGCCGACGCGGTCCCTTTTACATTAAGGCCGTTGCGTTTTCTTTCCTCGTAGCCGATACAGTCCCCCAGTCCCCCACTCCTTTGGCCGAAGAGTATCTGAGGCACAAGGGAGTAATGAGCCGATTCGGTACCTATGCGTTAGTCGTGATTCCAACCCTTAGGCGAACCTGTCCAAGGTAACCCTGTGGGAGAACCCTTGGACGAAGGCCGCAATGCCAGGGTTATCATCGACGATGCGCGCACAAGCGGCCGTAGCGGTCTATTAAGGTTCCTTGGGTTGCTGTGAGGGCGTTGAGTTTTGCTTATTTGTGGCAAAGCTAGACGAGGCGGAAACTCCTTGCCCAGTATTTAGTTTTCCCCTGATTTTTTATGTCTCGAAGACGATGCGCTCCATTCCTCATTTTTACCTTGTGTTAGACGATGCGGTCCACTCGTGTTGGTAGATGTAGCGGCATTATTAATGAGTGAGCCGTTGCGCTTTTACTTTTGTTTGGACGAGGCGTTTCACTTCTTTGTGTGTAGCTGGTAGTCCTCCGGTCCCCCACTCTCTTGGCTGAAGCGTAGCCTGAGGCGCAAGGGAGTGAAGTTCTCTTGAATGTAGCCGAGGCGGTTTTCAAGCTAGTAGTTATTAGGCCGAAGCAGGCTTTTGAGTGCTGTTGTTTGAGACGTGGCCGATGCCCTGGCTATTCTGAGTTTTAGTTGTGCCGTAGGGGATGTTTCCGTGAGTGGGTTTGAATGGGTGCCTCTTGATTGGTTTGGAGAGAGGTGGCCGTTGTTGTGGCCAATGCGTGGGTGCCACGTGTAATGACCGTTGGGTGATGTTTATAAATACCCCCTTATTCCGAGGCCACTTCCTCATTTGCATTTGCTAGAGTTGAAGTGCTGCTGAGATTTCTAGAGAGATAAAGTGCTTCCCAGAAATCTTCAAGTGTTCTTCAGACCTTCAAAAACTTTCAAGGTTAGGTTCTTGAATCTTCGCTTTTTCCTTTATATTTTTGCTTCCTAGGGGGTTAGATCTAGTATTTCTAGGAAAAATCACTTTGATCCTCGAACAACCCTTAGGACGTAGCAATAGTTGTTATGCCGTTCCCTGACGGCCGTAGCGTCCCCTCCCCTCTTAACTTAACAGCTTCTTTGGACGAGTCGGACTGGCCTTTTGACGATGAGGACTCGTCTCCTGGAGTGAATCTTGAGATAGTTCGAGCGTTTGAAACAGAGATGGAGAATACGGCTGATTATCGCACCTCTCAGGACGAGGAGCGTCTGAATGATGATGCGGGTTCCCAACCATCGGGCGAGGACGAGGCGAGCTCTGAACCCAAGCTTCGGGGAGACGAAGCGGGTGATGCCTCTTCGGCCGCCATCCTCTGCCCTCCACCTATTTCGTCTGTGCCGGGTAAGGCTTCGTCGTCTGGAGCGGCGAAGAAACGCGCATCGCGTCGACGAAGAGGGGTGTCCAGTGGGCTATCTCAATTGGATTTGACAAATCTTTACATCATAAAGCCGGAGAGCACCCATAGTGAGTATCAGGTGGCACAATTGTACGTAGGCCCCTACGGGAAGGTGAGGGCACCGAAGCCGACGGACCATGTTCTTGATCCACCTCCCGGTTATCTCGGAGTGTATCCGATGAGCTTCTCCCAGGGTTTAAGGTTCCCTTTGCATCCATTCGTCGTGGAGTACCTCCAAATGATAGACCTTCCACCTGCCTTGTTAACTCCGAACAGCTATTCCCTTATTGTTGGGTTCCTCATCCGATGCGATGAGCTTGGAATTGAGCCGACGACGGCGTTGTTCACCAACTTGTACCGGATCGGTCGGGGGAGCCACGAGAATTGTGCTGGCTATGCGGCGCTTCAACAGTTGCCCAAGAAGAGGTCCTTCATAGATCTCCCTTCGTCCATCCACGGATGGAAGAGCAAATTCTGCTTTGTGAAATTGGCCGACGGGGTCTTTTTTCCTTCCCAAGGCCATAGTGGCCTTTTTAACCTGCACACTCCGCCGAAGAGCGCTGAGATTGATGCTCAAGTGGAGGCGTTCCTGAAGGGTGGGCCGCGGAGCGTCAACACCTATATTACTGAGTTCAAGATCGCGGCCCTTGGGATGATGCGCTACTACATACCAGGCGATCCTGATTGTGACTTGTGGCCGAAGATGTCCGGCTACTTTGAGCAAGCCGATGGGCCATTTATTGGGATCCCGGCCGAGGCCGAAGGTTGATAGCTTTTCTCCTAATCCTTGTGTACTTGGCTTTTTTCGCTTCTAACCCTTTGTTTTGTGTCGCATTCGCAGGTTTTGAGATGAGTCGCAAGCTTTTCATGGCTCAGGCCAAGAAAATGGTTGATAAGGAGATGCAGGCGGCTCGTCAGGCCGAAGCGTCCAAGGGTTCCGGTGACGGGACCAAATCACAAGCCGACGCGGCGAAGAAGCCGGTGGTGAAGAGGAAGAAGGCTGCTGAGGAGGGTCAGCGTACCTTAGCCGAGTCGGGTCTGGTACCGGCTCACGGTGCCAAAAAGACGAAGCGGGACCCTCCTCTTAATGACGATGCGATGGCCGATACGCATGCGTCGGTTCAAGGGGAAGCCGTCTCTGACGTGCATATTATTGAGGATCTGACTTTGAATGTCGCCTCATCCGCCGTAGTCCCTACCAAATCTGGTGTTGTCGCCAAGGGGAGCACCCGCGCCGATCGAGATCCGGCTACCGGCCTATATGAGGTGACGGTGCGGTACCCGACGAAGGGCGGGCTGTTCAATGAGAAGGTGTCTGGCCACGACGTCTTGTTCCAGGCCATTCCCGATGCCGATAGGGAGTACCTGCGGCGGCAGAGCAAGGATGTGCGCCTTTTCGACGGCGGTTTGGACTACGTCGTCCAGGCAAGTCCCGGCTTTTGTACTTAGCAATTTTTTGTGTATATATTTCTTTTTCTGACAATTACTTGCCTTTGCAGGGGGCTTTTATGCTGATGGAGCAGCAGCGGCGGCAGGTCGAGGAGCTTGCTCGCCTTCGGGAGGCTGAGAAGAAAGCCGCTTCTGCTGGCGAGGCGCTTTCCCAGTTGGAGCGGCTTCTAACTGAGACCGACTCCCTGAAGGATAAGTCTGATGCGGCTGAAAGGAGAGCCGTTGTTGCTGAGGACGAGGCGAGGCGCCTCAAAGTTCAGCTGGATGAGGAAGCCGCTGCCCGTCGGCTGGCAGAGGAAAAGGCTGCACAGCTAGAGGCCGATGTGACTGCGGCTGCCGATAAAGCCATTGAGCTCTTCATGGCTGAAGGGTGGAAAGACGAGGCCCGACGCGATTGGAGTTATAACGTCGTGGCGGAGCGCTTTGAGGCGTGGTCGCAGGAGGAAGCCGGTCGAGCTTGCCTCAAGCAGGAGTTTGAAGTCTGGTACGACCTCGGCCAGAGGCGTATGCAGATGTTGGTTTACCGCCGCCTCCGCCGCCGTGTAAAAAACTTGAAGCCCATGGGTATCGGCCTTCCTCGGTTAATGAAGGACCCCGAGGAGGAGTTAAAACTCCCACTGTCCGAAAGGCAACCCCCCATTTTGAGCTCAGACGAGGAGGACGGGCCCTGGACCGAGAGTGACGACTACCTCTTTCGGAGCTCGGCCAAGTCCAAGAATACCGAGGATGAGCAGGACGATGCGGACAGCGGAGCCGTTGAGGGTGGCCAAGGACAAGCTGTTTAGTGTTTCCTTGTACTTAGTTTTCTTTCTTTATTTGCAATAGTAGTCTCAATGGCCGAAGCGCCCTGATTTGTGTAATGGCCGAAGCGCCCTCCTGATGTACTTGACATCCGAAATTAATGAACTTTTTTGCCTTTGAATGGATGTGTTGTTGCTTCGTCTTCATCGCCTTAACTTCATATGTGTTTAATTCTCGTGATTTTTGCCGAGTGTCAGAGTTGCCTACACCCCGGTTTGATTGAGACGAAGCGTCCCTCGTCTGTGTATTTATGTAGATTGTTTTCCTTGGAATTTTTCTAAGTGTGGGCACCCGAATATGCCTTGATTGCTTAAGACGATACGAAGCTTCATCCGGGTGCCTCATGAGGACGATGCGGGTGGCGCAACGTCTTGGGTATGTTGTCCTCTGTCGTAGAGACGATGTGTCCAGTAACGCATACTTTACTTTTGTTTGGAAATTTTTCTAAGTGTTAGGATTTTGCTTTGAGGATGTTGTCGTCCATTCGTTGAGACGTAGCGGTCCTTTTTTCATTTGTTATCACCGGGGACGATGCACCTCGTCAACCCTTGGTGTGCTTCTTTCGTTTTGAACAACTTTTCTGAAACTGCTCGAGTACCAGGGGTTTGGCCTTGAGGTGTTGAGGACGAAGCGGTGCTTGGATGTGGAATGGTAGTGCATCGTCTCTCTATTAGTTTGACTTTTGAAAATTTTTCTAAGTGTCAAACTTGCCTTGATGGAGGTTTTGCCTCGGTTCGCCATTTGGGTTTTGCTATTCGGAGACGACGCGCTCCTGTCGTCCAAACACTGGAATGTAGTTTCGTATAACCGAAACCGAAGCGATTCCCTTTTATAAAGCTGTGGTTGAGGCCGAAGCGTTTTCTTCGGATTCCTGTATGGTGAAAACCTGATATGTACTTAGCCGATTTTGAGGCTTGGTTTTTGTGGGGATTTTATTTTATGCTCGAGGCCGGCGAGTGCGCGGTCCGTCGGCTCCCCTCTCTCTCTCTCTTTTTTTTTTTTTTGGTAGCCGAAGGGTTACTGTCCCTTCGTCCATGTGCGGTAATTTGTCCGCTACGCTTTTCGCGTGGATTAGTGCGAGGGAGTAAATACGCCCTCGGCTTGGTGTGTCAGTGGCATCTTTTTTGGCCTTTCCACGTCTATCGTCGACGTGGGACCGGACTAGGCATCGTCTTTTGACGGCCGCCCTTTGTGGTCCTGAGTGAAATTTTACTGACGGGTGGAGTTTTTGTAACCTCGGCCTTAATTCAGGCTTGTCGTCCTGCGGTTTCCGCTCGGAGGACGCGGTATGCTTCTCCGTTTGAAGAAGTCGGACCATGCACACAGGTCCTTCGTCCTGCATATCGCCGGCCGATTTGGGTGTTTCATCGCTTGTGCCGATACGATATTTAGGTGCGTTGTCTATGCAACGGCTTTGCAGGCACGTTGTGGATCGCAACGGCCTTAGGTGCGTTGTGTATTGCAACGGCTTTTGGGTGCGTTGTTTATTGCAACGGCTTTAGGTGCGCTGTTTATTGCAACGGCTTTAGGTGCGTCGTTTATTGCAACGGCTTTAGGTGCGTCGTTTATTGCGACGGCTTTAGGTCGCATCGGACCCGGGTGATTGCACCGCTTAGGCCGATGCGGTCCTTGGGTTTCCCTTTGCTCAAATCTTAAGAGATTGGATAAAACATGAATTTTATTCAATAAGTGGCGCTAGGTCGAGGGTGTTTTATTCAACCAATACGCCGAGGGGTGGGGGACGTTGCCCGCTTCACCACTTCTCGAGTTATTGGTAAAATTTCACCAAATGGTGTACATTCCACAATCGTGGTACATTTGACCCATTAGGGTTCTTTAGTCTATAGGTGCCGGCTTTGATGACGGCGCTGATGATGTAGGGCCCTTCAAATTTGACGGCGAGCTTTCCTCCTTCCGTTGGTTTGCTCGCTTCCCTTCGGCGGAGGACGTAGTCCCCCACCTGGAATTCCCGAGAGCGGACCTTGGCGTCGTAGTAGGATTTTACTTGTCGTCTGTAGTTCTCCGCTCTGAGGTAGGCCATTTCTCGTCTCTCATCGATGAGGTGTAGGTCCACCTTCATGGTTTCTTCGTTGGCCTCAGGGTCGTATTGTGTGACCCGTCGGCTGGGAAACGTCACCTCAGTGGGAGCCTTGGCTTCGAAGCCATAACAAAGGGAGAATGGTGTCTCCCCGGTGGCCCTCCTCGGCGTATTGCGGTAGGACCATAGGACGTTGGGGAGCTCGTCGGCCCAACTTCCGCCTACTTCCTCAAGTTTCTTCTTTAGCCCTTCCAAGATGGTTCTGTTGGCGTTCTCGACTTGCCCGTTGGCCTGAGGGTAGGCAACGGAGGAGAAACGGTGCTTGATACCCCATTCTTGGAGGAGGCTTTGGAACGGTTCGGCTTCAAATTGGGTGCCGTTGTCAGAAATGATCTCCTGGGGCACGCTGAAGCGGGTGAGGATGTTCTTGTAGACGAACTTTCGACACCGCGCTCCGGTGATGCTTGCGAGTGGTTCGGCTTCGACCCATTTAGTGAAATAGTCGATGGCGACGATGATGTATCTGTTGTTGCCTGCGGCTCTTGGTAGCGGGCCGACGAGGTCGATGCCCCATCTGGAAAATGGAATGGCAGTGCTGACCGGGGCGTAGTTGACGGCTGGTCGGCCAGGGGCCCTTTGATAATGTTGACATGCGCTGCATTTGCGGGCGACCTCAGCGCAATCGCGCGCCATCGTCGGCCAAAAATAGCCTTGGACGACGAGGCGGCGCGACATGTTGAAGGGCCCCTGGTGTGATGAGCATATGCCGCAGTGGACTTCTTCCATGGCCACTTCGGCCTCATTCTGGTGGAGGCACCGGAGAAGGGTGCCGTTGTATGATCTCTTATAAAGCTTGTCACCCTCAATGACATAGCTTGGGGCCCTGAGCTTGGCTAGTTTGGCCCTCTCCTCGTCTTCCGGTAACGTGCCGGAGGTGATGTAGGTTGCGATGTCAGTGATCCAGTCCTCCGGCTGGTGTTGTATGGAGAGTATAGGGCTGGCGTGGATGCTCGACATGCTCAACTCCTCCACCTTCGCTATCTTGGAGATGTGCTCAGGGGTGTCGGAGCTGAGTTTGGAGAGTATGTCGGCCTCGGCGTTCTCTGCCCTTGGGATCTGAGTGATCTCGTATGTATCGAACGCCTTGAGCAATTCTGCGGCGGCCTCCTTGTATTGCTTCATTCTCCCCTCTTTGGCCTCGTAGGAGCCCTCCATCTGGTTCACTACGAGTTTGGAGTCGCATTTGATTCTGATATGGCGTGCTTTGAGGCCAGCGGCTAGTCTGAGCCCACTGAGGAGGGCTTCGTACTCAGCCTCATTGTTGGATACTTTGAAATTGAAGCGGATGGCATAATATGCTCTGAAACCTTCCGGGGAGATGAGGACGCCGCCGCCCCCACATGCCTTGTTGGCTGATGACCCATCCGTGAAGAGGGTCCAGGCTTCATCTGGTTCATGGCTGGTGGTGGTGACGGCCGTCTCCCTCGCTGTGCATTCCGTGACCAAGTCAGCCAAGGCTTGCCCCTTGATGGATGGCCTCGGCTTGATCTCAATCTGGTATTGGCTCAAGAATATTGCCCATTTGATCATCCTTGGGGAGCTGGTTGGGCTCCTCATGAGGGCGCCCAACGGCTGATGCGTGAGGACATGGACGGGGTGAGCCTGGAAATAGTGCCCCAGCTTCTTCACCGTGTGGACGATATGATGGCCAGCACCGTCTTCTCAATGGGGGAGTACCTGAGCTCGGCCTCCCGCAACGTCTTGCTGACGTAGAATATAGCTTTTTGCACCCCGTCGTCCTCCCTGATGAGTACAGAGAGGAAGAGAGTCTCGCCGGGTTGGGGCTTGGATAGGACGGGTGGGGAGGCGAGATATTGCTTCAGCTCTTCAAAGGCTTGTTGGCACTCCGTCGTCCATTTGAAGCTGGTGGCCTTCCTCATTATCTGGAAGAAAGGGAGCGATTTCTCCGCGGACTTTGAAAGGAAACGGTTCAGGGCCGCAAGGCGTCCCGTCAGCCGTTGCACTTCTTTGATGTTGCGGGGCGGCTCCATGTTGATAATGGCTTGTATCTTCTCCGGGTTTACTTCGATGCCCCTTCGGCTGACCAGGTACCCCAGGAATTTACCTCCCTGGACGCCGAAGGTGCACTTCTTCGGGTTGAGCCGGAGGTTGTATTTCTTCATGATCTCTAAGATGCCCCGGAGGTCGTCGGCATGAGTTGTGGATTGTTTGTTTTTAACGATCATGTCATCGACGTATGCTTCCATCGTCCGGCCTAAGACTGCTCTAAAAACCCGGGCTACCATTCTTGTATAAGTGGCGCCGGAATTTTTGAGCCCAAAGGCCATGACGAGGTAGCAAAAGATTCCCTCCGGGGTCATGAAAGCAGTCTTCTCCGCGTCATCTTCATGCATGGATATCTGGTGGTACCCTCTGAACGCGTCGAGGAACGACATCAACTCGCACCCCGCTGTCTCGTCCACCAACTGATCAATGTTGGGGAGAGGGAATGGGTCCATTGGACACGCCTTGTTCAGGTCAGTGTAATCAACACACATTCTGAATGTGGGCGGCTTCGGGGCGAGGACGACGTTCGCCAACCACGTGGGGTACTTCACCTCTTTGATGTGCTTGATAGACAGCAGCATGGCCACTTCAGCCTTGACAAATTCCCTCCTGTCGGCTGAAAGGTAGCGCTTCTTTTGCTTGATGGGGGAGGAGGCCGGGTCGACTGAGAGCCGATGTGTGATCACTTTTGGGCTGATGCCTGGCATGTCCTCTGGTCCCCATGCGAACACGACGGCGTACGCTCTCAGAACGGAGAGTATGTCCCTTCGGATATCTTGGGGGAGCTGGGTCCCGATCTTCAGTATGCGTTCCGGCCGGGAGACGTCCAACGGAACATCTTCCACGTCTCCGACCGGTTCGGCCTTTGGTGTGTCTTCTTCGGCCGAGGCGGTGGTGATAGTGTCTATCCGCTCCTCGGCCTCATTGATCTTCCTTGTGAGCTTCAGGTAGCAAGCCCTGGCTATCTTCTGGTTTCCTCTGGCGTAGCCGACGCCGTCCTTGGTGGGGAACTTGAGGCATAGATGTCTCATGGAGATGATGGCCTCAAGGTCCTCCAAGGCCGGTCGGCCCCAGATCATGTTGTGGGCGCTGTCCAGGTTGACGACCACGAACTCCATGTCGATCTTCGCCTGACAGGTACCGTCACCGACCACAACGGGAAGCACTATCGTGCCCTCTGCGTCGATAGAGTCCCCGGTAAAGCCGGATAACGGAGTCCGTATCGGCCGGAGCTCGGTCTTCTTCAGTTTCAGCTGTCTGAAGGTGTCAACGTACATCACATTGACAGAGCTGCCAGTGTCGATGTAGTTGCGGTGGATGATGTTGTTGCCAATCTCGCATTTGACGACAAGGGCGTCCCTGTGGGGCAAGGGGCCGAAGGGGAGGTCCTTGTCGGTGAAGGTGATGGCCTCCACGTTCCGTCGCTTCGGCTGAGGGGGGGCGTGGGACACCTCACCAACGTATAGGGACTGAGCCCATTTTTCCCGTTGGGTGGCCGAGTCCCCCCCTGTGTTTCCGCCGACGATGATATGGATGTGATGCTTCTTCTGGCGGGGCTCTTCCTCGTCCTCATCTTCACTGAGGGCGCCGATCTCCCTCTTTTTCCCGGAGGACCCTTCCCCCCTTTTGCCAGGGTTAACCCAAGTGTTACTCTTGGGGACACCCTTGACAAATTGGGAAAGCTCCCCCTGTCGGACG
Source organism: Cuscuta epithymum (assembly GCA_945859915.1). Lineage (NCBI taxonomy): Eukaryota > Viridiplantae > Streptophyta > Magnoliopsida > Solanales > Convolvulaceae > Cuscuta > Cuscuta epithymum. The sequence continues at coordinate 2,698,036 of CAMAPF010000017.1, read as the reverse complement.
AGGCCGTCGATGTGCCTCTTCAGGGTGGTGCAATCCTCGGTCTTGTGGGATGTCTGGCGGTGGTACTTGCAGTATGTCCCTCCTTTGTGGACCGCAAATATCTCTTCCTCTGACCTGGGGTCCTTCACAATGAGGCCCTGCGCCTCGGCGTTTTCAAGGACTACGCTTACCGGGTGGGTGAGGGGGATGCGTTGCGCCTCTAACTTTGGACGCCATGAACGATCCTCTCTTCGCTGTCCGCCGGGCTCCTGGTGTGCCTTCTTCTGGTGGTTCTGTCCCTTGTTAGCTGGCGCATGGTGGGGGTTGGACGAGGGGTCCTTCTTCTGTTGCTTCTCCCCACCCTTCTTCTGGTTCAGGAGCTCGTCGGCGTCAGCGTGCCTGTCTCCGCGTCGGAGCGCCGCGAGGTATGACTGCGGGGGCTCTGTGAACAGACTCCGGGCGAAGTGGCTCGGCCGGAGTGCTCCGCGGAGGAAGGCCAGGAGGGTGCGTTCATCGGCTCCCTCGCATTCGTCCGCCTCCCTCGTCCAGCGGTCAAGGAAGGCTCGGAGCGTCTCCTCCGGCTGTTGTTTGATGGTCAGGAGATGAGCGAAATGCTTCTTCGCACGTTTCCTCCCGGCAAAGTGGGTGAGGAAGCGTTGAGCAAGGTCCTGCCATGAGTCGATGCTCCCCTCTGGAAGGTTGTTGAACCAATCGTACGCTGGTCCCTCCAAGGTGGAGAGGAACCAGCGACACATGTACTCCTCCGAAGCGTTGGTCATCATCATATTGTTCTGATAACGGGTGAAGTGCTCTTGGGGATCAGTGCGGCCGTCATATGGCTTGATCGGATTCCCCTTGTATTTCTCTGGGATGGGAGCGGAGAGCACCCTCGCAGAGAAGGGGGTCCTGGTTCGTATTTGGATGACGGGCTCATCGCGCCGGTCAGCCAACTCCCTTTCCAGAGCACAGACTTTGTGCAGGAGCGCGTCGTAGTTGGGATGCTGGGATGTGTGAGCCGCTGCGCGCCCTGCGGCCTCCCGGGCTTCCATATCAGCGAGGCGCTTCTCCAGGCGGGCGATGATCTCGTCCCTTGGGTCCGTGTTGGCCGCAGCGCCACCCAGCGGGGTCTGGATCCGGGCCGCGTGGGCCAGGTTGATCTGATGACGCGCATCATCATCATTCAGTTTTCCTTTGCCTTTATCTGGTCGGGGCCGATTCGTTGTCCGGGAGACGGACCCGAAGCTTTCCTTTGGTGATCCCGGTTCGCGATCACCCAACTGATCCGCCACCCTTCCCGTAGGTACCCGACGGCTCGCGATGTCACCCAGCCTGTTGAAGACTGAGATCTTACCGCGAGGTTGGGCCGGTGTATCCCGGGTAGGAGAGGCAATATGGGAATGGGTGTCCACGGCGAGGACGCCTTCGTCGTTGCCGAAGAAGGTGACGCCCTGTGGCCGAGGCGGAGGTGGTGGCACCGTCGCGACCTCTCCAGTCACGGGAGTGTTGTTCTCCCCTGTCTTTGCGACGAGGGCGCTGACTACGTTGGGGTCCTGGAGAATGCTTGCGACGATGGCCGATAGTGCGGCCGGGTTGATCTGGGGGGCAGCAGGGTGAGAAGCCTGTTGGCCCGAAGCGCGATCAGCATTGCGCCTGTCCTCGAGCTCGATGCGGGCGTCTGGGGCAGTCTTGTTGAGCTGGACGCGAAGGTCGGCCGCTGCGCGCTCGACCTCCTGAGCGTCCTCATCCTGGATGATAGGATCATTGGGGACGTTGTTAGCAACGTTTCCCTGCCCTTCCTGGTTCAGTGGGGCATTCCTACCGGTGTTCTTTGACCTAGTTCTTGTCATTCCGTTGCGTCTAGTAGCGACGAGGGGTACTCACTTGATCTGTTCTAAACTCTCAATGAAAGCACCAAATGATAGAGTATTAATTCTAGAGAGAAGTGAGAGCTAGAGAGAGAAAGTGAGCAATTATATTTCTCAACTTGGAACCCCCTATAATTAGCCCCTTGGGGTCTATTTATAGGTAAAAATGTGGATTTGGGCCCCTAGCCTTGGGCTTAGGAGGCCCATTACAATAATCATGCCTTCTTTGGGCGAAATAAGGCCACTAATGGGCTGTGTACAATACTTAGAAAATACAGTGAAAAATACATTCTGCCTAGACGAAGTCTGGACGATGCGGTCCATGGACGATGCGGTCCATGGACGATGCGGTCCATGGACGATGCGGATCCTGGGTCTTGCCCAAGGATCTAGACGACATTTTCTTTCTTGGACGTTGCGTGCCTCTGGCCGATGCGGGTGTCTTTTGGGCCGTTGAGTGTGTGGGCCATGGGGTCCAGGCCCATATACTCTATCAATCATATAAGTACGCTTACGTTTAAAATACAATTAATCAAGTCAGTTTGACCTCCTATAGCAGGTTAGTTAAAAATTTAGAACTATTAATAAATCTTATACAAAATCATATATTTGAAAAATAATAATGTGATAATAATATAAAGTAGTATACATGTAAAATATGGATAAATAATTTAACAATTTAAAATAAAAAATTAAAATTAGAAAACTAAAAGAAAATAAAGTGAAAATGTAAAAAATATAAATTACAAAATGTAAAAAACATTCTAAGTAGATGAAGAGTAAAATTAATTTCCGAAGTGCAAAAGTATTGACTTTGACATTTTGAAATGAAAATTTTTACAATTTCATCTATATTTCTTCAAATTTTAACAATTGTTTGAGTTTTTTAATATAAACCCTTGCTATTACAGTTCAAGAACTGATTAAATGGCTAGATTTATAAAATTTGTAATGTAAACCTACTTATAAGAATCTTTTTTAGTATAGGAGCGGAAGCGATAAGTTTGAAATAATAAAAAGATTTATTGGACCCTTTTGACATATTTTTAACAAACTTGGAAAGCCCTTGCCCTGGATGGTCTCCTAACCAATACCCTTATTTACATAGATACCGAAGGTCATTTGACAATTAATGAATAAGATATTCTTCGTTGTGTCTGTCCCAATCGAAAAAATGGGCTAAGAGCTCGTATGAGCACTATTGTATTCTCTTCAGTTTATACGGCTCATCTTTAGTTTACCAGCCATCAAATTTGGACAAGATATATGCGAGAGATAGAGTATATGTACTATACATAGGGGAGGATCATCATTAATTGTCTATCAGTAATTAATAAGGAAGTATCATTTGTAATTTGTGTTTTATTTCCCGACCACCCAATAGAAATCATCTAGTTTGTTAGAACATCCCCAATGCACTCATGTTTAGTTCAAGTAAAATATGCCAATTGTCAAATAAGTAATAGGGTTTCTAATCCACATCACACGATGTGGAATTACTAGACATTATATTGAGGCCCGAAATTAGTTTCCAATGCATAAAGTCCTACGCCTAGGAAAACTGTACATGTGTAATATATTATATATATATTATATATTAAAATAAAACTAAGAGCATCCCCAATGCACTCATGTTTAGTCCAAGTAAAATATGCCAATTGTCAAATAAGTAATAGGGTTTCTAATCCACATCACACGATGTGGAATTACTAGACATTGAGACCCGAAATTAGTTTCCAATGCATAAAGTCCTACGCCTAGGAAAACTGTACATGTGTAATATATTATATATTAAAATAAAACTACATCAACTTTATGTTTTAACGGCTTCACTACAAAAATTAGGTTTCACATACTCATATTCTATACGCTTGCCTTCTGTGTAGCCATAGAAGATCCGATTACATCTTGCTCTCTCTATTGCTTGATTGCTTCTTTGGTTCTTCTCTTTTAGGTAATTCTTGTCTTTGACATGTGTGTGCCATTCCAACCAAACTCTTAACTTTAACATCTCATTAAAGATTACGGCAATAACTAATATAGGGAGAAAATAATCATCACATGCACGTCACTACTGCTCATTGGATTTTCTAGAGGTTTTGTGAAAGTTGGAAATATTATTCATTGGATTTCTATCAAAAGCAGAGACATGCACGTCACAAAGACATGCACGTCACAGCTACTCATTGCTACTACACTTTTTAATGGCTTCATTGCTGCTATTTATTTATGTCATTTATAAATTATTTGTAGTTTAAGCATAAACTTTATAGCATTAGTTCTTTTCTGAAATTATTAACGTAGTTCTTTTATCTCTTATATTGATGTAATGATATAATATTCGATATGTGAATACTTGAACTTAAAAATATTAATAAAAGTTTACTTCATTGTTGTAGTTAGTATATTTTGCAGGCTTTTGTTCTCATTTATGAATTACGTTTTTAGGAGATTTCAAGTGATGGAAACAGATTTACCAAGCTTTGACACAGACTCCAATAGCTCATCTTCAAGTGAGAATGAACTCTCACTAACCAAACAAGTGTTATATGAGACATCACAAGATCATTCAGACTTTAATGCCAAAAAGATTTCAGAGACAATGATTCTAGAAAATTAATTCTCAAATATGCAATAGCCTTGCATATTGCAAATTTCATGGTATCTGATTAACTATTCAATCTCCTATATTCCATTCTCTCTTATCTAAATTGATGAATCTAAATTGAATACTTCGTATAAAATACGAAGTACTCAAGAGGGAAGAACGAATCAAGAGCATGTAAAAAGCTTTAATACTCCAAATACTTGGGATCTGCTTCTTCTTTCAATAAAATAGAGGAAATTAAGAATTGACATACCTGAATAGCCAGAGTTCGCCGCTTCAGCAATCTGAAAAAAAAAACCTCTGCCTAATGAGGGTTGGCTCTACTAGCGCGATATTTTTATTGACGGCGTAGAAGTGTTTTTGTTTCCCTCCTATTTTTCGACCAGCCCGCTTTATTTAATCATAGAATTTGATGAGTCAGCCTGTGTAGAAGGCTTTCTACACTCACAAAGTCTCTTTGACGGTGTTCAACATTTTTTTGTCCAGCTCAGCAAAATGGAAGTAAACACTACATGCATTGGAGTCGTTTGCAACCGCACCGTGTCTATTTTTATGACCTGGCCGTATTTTTGTAGGTTTTAACACGTGTGCATTATGACGTAGCCCCCTTACCCCCAATCCTGAAATCTATCTATTCTAGTATAGAACGATAAACATACACATAAATTAATCAGGATAGCCAATAATAAATTAATGATTGGAATTGCCTAGCGGCTAGCACCCAACTCAAGAAAATACAAATGAAATAATTATATATTTATAATTAAAACAAAGATTATTTACAAAAATATAACTAGTGATTAGCACTCAAATCGAATCATAGTAACTTATGTTCAATTTTTAACTTGGAATTACAATGACACTACATTGTGTAACTATTAGTCATATTTAGCTAAATAAGTTTTATTTTAGAAATATTTCTGAAAATCCTCAATATAAGTTGATACATGAAAAAACTTTAGAAAAAATGGCACAACTATTCCTCCTCAACTTTGATTGGTCAAAAATATAACCAAACTGTTGTTTACCCAAAAAGTGACCTAACGTTTCCCCTCTTTCCTTCGGTGCTTCAGCACCTACACTGGAAGACTTCCTCAGACGAGAAGAGCTCCGCAGACGAGAAGAGCAGAGAACACTTCCCGGCCAGCCTCAACAGACAAATCTCGCTGCCGCCATCGCCCTCCGTAGACGGATCCTCGCCCTCTCCGATCTCGCGAGCACAGAACACCTCCCAGCCTCCGCAGATGGATCCTTGCCCTCGCCGATTTCGTGAGCAGAGAAGACGAATCTCGCCGCCGCCATCGCCCTCCGCAGACAGATCCTTGACCTAGATGGCCACCAGTGCTGGATTCACCGTCTTGATGGAAGATAGCTGTGATTTTGGGCCGCCGATGCCAGATCTAACTTGATGGACGACGGCGGCAATTTTTGGTCGTCGGTTCCGGATCTGCCATCTCAGTAAGGGTGCGGCGAGGACTCCATGATGGCTGGCGAACTGGTGTGCAGAGGCCTGGAGGAGGACAGGGGAGCATGGGAGGGGGGTTGGGGACCGAGAGTGGGGCTGGGGGTAGGGGAGCAGGGCTGGGGCAGTTGGCGTGCAGGGCTAGGGGCAGGTCAAGGGAAGTGGGCTGTGGGGTGGGGGCTGGGGTGTGGTGGTCACCGGCTGCGAGGCGGTGGTCGGAGCAATTTTGTGTTGCTATGGCCGTCGGTGGCTGTGACACGGGTGACAGATACAGTGACACGGGCGGCGGATACAGTGACACGGGCGGCGGCGGCAGTGACATGAGCGGCGGCACCGTGACATGAGTAGCGGCACAATGACACAAGCGGTGGCCACAGTGACATTTGACAGTGACATTAAAATCGAATAGTGACATTAACCCTAATAGAAAGAATAATACATAAACCCTAAAGAAATAAAGTGATATAATGTTTTTCCAAATATGTGACCTTCTTAGTCACTTTTTTGGGAATTTGCTTTAATTTGATGATATTGAAGGCAAAAACCCAAAACTTTAAGCACCAACAAACCATTATTGGTGACCTAATGATTTAGGATGTTTTCTTTTGGACTGTTTTCAGTCCCAGACTAGACCAGACCAGATAAGACCAGACCAAACCAGACCAGACCAGCAAATTTCAGTCTAAAAGAAAACATCCTTACCTTACCTTGGCACTTAATCACAATGCAATGCCTCCATTCTTTGTAATTGTGTTTCACTATCGTTTCTCTCTTATTTACATATCAAAAATTCAAAGTTGAGTTTCCCACCCTTTTTTTATAAATGCTAAAATTACTGTTGAGAATAACTTTTACATATCATAAAGCATATATTCCCTCGTTGAATTGGAACTTTTTAAGTTCTTATGCTGGAGCTAGAACCAATTCAAGTAATGTACGTAATATATATTTGAAAATGTAATTACTTGTAAGACATTATTCAACAAATTCTGGAATATATGAACAAATGTATTTCTTTTTCAGTAAAATAACTACAAGTAATACAGATAACCAAATCCCAATTATCAATAATAAAGCAATAACAATACCTACATAACATAGAAATAACAAATTGGATCGTTCTCTAACTATTCACGTATATCACTTCATATCTACGTAGTAGCTGATACCGAGTCACTTTCATTCTCACCTCAAATCAAGTCATTGAAATAATAAACAACTTATATATGAGTTATGTCCCACCATCCAATAAATCTTATTTGATTGTTACATATCACTCAATATGTGTTTAGATACTATGGTCATATTTTATGTTAAACTGTTGTTTCATACGAAGTACAAAATTGGGTTCTGAATTAATTGAGTATTAATGATTTATATGCTTTGTACTACATGTACTTGATTCCAACTAACTGCTTGTATCAGAACTATCAAATATTGCATGAAGCTAAGTACTTCCATTTCGACCTCCACTCCACATTCTTCCAAACCATAATCTGAAACACAAAACCAAATGTAAACAACCCCGACATGTATAATTAACAATCATACTCTTCTAGTTAATACTTCATACGATAGCATTTAAGATCAGTGAGAAATATCACATAGTGAAAGTAATGGAAAAACATCACTTAAATATATTGATATATATAAACAGGATTGGAGAATAATGGAGAACATATAATATAAAATCTATTGATAGTTTATTACACAACAAGAAATACATCAATCTAAACTCTTAAGTGATCGAACAACAAAGTAATCCCAATCAGTAAATAAGTTTGCAAATATAATGTTTGTGATTATTATTAATTAAAATGTATACTTTCCACTAAGATGCATGAGATCTTCAAACCGTACAAGAAAACCTCCGGCTCCTAACCGGCGGAATTGGTACACGGTTCCGATAATTACGGTTCCAGTTCCGGTTCAAAAACCGGCGGCTCCATTTATGATTCCTGCTTAACCCCACCCCGTGGACAATTGTAGCCGGTATGGTGTGGGCAACGCTTTGCTCGCCGGAATCAATGGCAGGGATTTGAATTTGGAAGCGACAAAATGGGCATGACTTCTTTTGCATCAACCACCGGAGAATGCAGCCCTCGTGCGAGCAGTGTGAGCAGGGCAGCCGGGCAACCACCGACCCAACGCCCAAATCCACCAAACAGATACCGCACCTCTCTGCCCCGCCGTCATCTCCACCGCCCGCCACCGTGACCCTCTCGATAACCTTCCCCTGAAGCACCGACATCCGGAACTCCATCATCCTCTGCGGCAGCCGGAAAACCCGCTCCGTCCACTCCCCGGTAGCCTCTTCCCGTTTCACCCGTTCGGCCAGCGCCTTCATCTCATCCTCCGGCAGCTTCTCGTACTTCGAAATCAGCAGTGACGTGTGATGTGCGCCGCCAAAATCATCACCGTCCGCCGCATTCTCAAGAAACTCGCGGATAAGAACAACCATGTCGTCCCAGTCAGCGACAGGCCTCTCGGACCCGACAATGGTTCCGACAGCTAGCTTCCAAAACAGATTTATTCCGTTCAGATCATAAGGTACGTTCATGAGATCGACCATCCTGTTTACGGTAGCGATGTCGCAGTCGTTCTGACTCAGCAAGAACTTGTGCTCTGTTTTGTACCGTAAAATATCGTGAGAAGAAAATCTAGGATTAGCCCATGGGTTGATGGATCGAACGGTCAATAAGACAGGGAAACGACGTTGACCGTCGTGTTGCGGCGGCGGCGGCGGTTGAATGTTACCTGCCGCCGGATTCGGCATGTGTATGTGAACCCCTTCCACGATTACGTAATTAGCCAAATCGTTCATCTTTGATTGCGGTGGCGCGCGGCGGCAGTATTTGTTGGGAAGGTTTTTCAATCTTTGTTTGATTGGATTGGAAAGAGACAATTATATATAGATGGAGCTCATTAATTAAACAATCTTGCTCCTGCCTTATAAATTGCTGCTTTGGGTTTTGGAAACGTACGTAGTTGCGTAGAGAGGAAGGCACTCCGTTTCCTAGTTCCAAGCCCTTTAGGATTTCATATTAATACTCCGTGATTAAGATACTGATTGGAGTTCTTTATCTGCTAGGAGTTCTATAGTTTGGGCGAGGGAAAAAATACTAGATCTAACCGGATCAGTATGGTACTAGATCGAAAATGGAGTTTGAAACGGATCTCAAAACTTTTATCTTTAACCGGACATGGCTAGTTCATATTTCGAACCGGACCAAAATATGATTTAAGTATTTAAATTAATGTACATTTACATCATTACTTTGATTAGTTTACATCATTACTTCGAACAGGACATTTGTACTACTACAGTTTATATAAAGTTTAATCCCCACAACCCATAGTCAAAGTCACAATTTGACTTTTGGGTCTGGGTTTTTAATAAGAATATTATTAAAATAAAATTTATTTACATAAATATCACTATTCATTACTACAACGTAGTGTTGTGGTAACTAAAGTTCAAAACTTGAACATAAATTACTATGATTTCATTACTACTCTAGTAACTAATCATATTTTTGTAAACCATCTTTATTTTGGTCATATTTATACAATTATTTCTTTGAATAATAATATTTTTTTTAGATAAAACATTATTATATTTTTGAGTAATAAGCGGTCAAAGCTTAACAAGTTTCATTTAAAAAGTCAAATTGTGACTTTAATTAATGGACGAAGGTGGTATGTATTAATTATGTAATATGAAAATTGATGAATTGTGTGGATTTTTCGAAGATGAATAAACTTTAATTTTCTCTTAAACACTTAAAAAAAGTGACATTGTTTGGTATTGGTATGACATAGTAGCGTCCCGTTTGAAAATGGAACCGTACCGAACGGTTTTAGGTCTAAGACCGAACTGAACCGAACCGTTTGAATAGTCATGGCACGGGTACGGGTACGGGTTTGATCGTCGAAATATTGGACCGGACCGGAGCGTGCCCAACCCTACTATAGTTTTCTAAAATACTAATCTATATACTCCAAAAAAAATACTACGTAGTAATATACTACGGAGTACTATATAAGTCATAAAAATTATGACCAAAAGAGTTTCCTTTCTCACATTAAAAAGCATCCTGCGTATTAAATTCTATTTTTGATCTGTGCAATAAAAGTGTTTTGTTCGTTATTTTCCTTTAGAATTATATGCATGGATATCTATTTTGAAATTAGAAAAGTCATTTTATTTTGGAAACCTCTTTTCTGAGAAAGATCGCATATTTAATCCTTTGTTCATTAACACCTTTTATTTAGAAAAAAATCCTGTGTTTGTATGACCTTCGATTGTTTCATTAGGAAAACGATTTTTTAGTTTCACATAAATCAAAACTGAATTTGAGCGGAAAAGGAAAGATATTTTTAAGTGAGCTGAATTAATCAATCTTGAATGAGCAGCTTAGAGCCTTAGATCTAGGGCTAGGGCTAGGGCTAGACCACATAGGCTTGTGCTAGAGAAAGAATAAAATTCTTTCTATATGTACATTAGATGTACACAATTTGTACACCATATAAAAGGTCAAAACTTAATTTTTTACTCCCCTCCCCCACCTCATTCCAGCACGTGTGAACCTCTTCTCAAACCTCCCGCCTCTCCACTTCCTTTCTTCTACGGCGTTTTTTCTCGTTCTCTGCGCCTCTCCACCTCTTTCATGTCTTCTTCTTCGCCTCTCCATGTCCATCCCATGAAGTTGTCTCGTATCGCACACAGCGTCTTCGTCTCGAAGCATCCCCGGTCTCCTGAAGCGTCTTCGTCTCGAAACCCGGCGTCCCCCTGAAGAACCCACCAACAAAATGGTCCGGACGTCACTGTCATCGTCGGCTGAGCTTTCAAATAGAAGGTAATATCCTCTTCTTGAACACATTTCTGAGTAGTATTCTTTAATTTGAGCCCCTATTCTATGGTTTGTGTTTGTTTTTTTAATAAAATCAGTATGGTATTTCGAAAGAATACGCTTGACAAACGAGTTTCACAAAGTGAGAAGCACATTGTAATGGTGGTTTGGGAACCCTAATGAAGGCCGGATTGTAGGAATTTTAATTTGTTTGGAGGATGGACTGATAATGTCTGTGGCCAGACGGTTTAGGTTATACAATTTATTATGATGGAAGTCGTTTTCTGCAGTTACATTTGACTTCATTTGTCCGTAGTTTGTGATGTGTTGTTTGTGTTCCTTGATAATAAATAATTTTGTGTGATCAGTACGGTATTTTTGAAGTATATGCTTAAATTATTCAATTTGCTCAACGTAGAAGGGGATTCGGTATCTTAAGGGGACATTATTTTGGATTTTGAACATGGGGTGTAGAATTGAATCTGTTGTAAGTCATGACTGTGTAGATATATGACTTCATTTGTGTTATTTGTAGGAAAAAGCATGAACTCATGGTTCCCGTTAAGTCCCATTTCCCGGCACAGTTTTCCCAATGCACTTTTTTTGGGAAATTGGGTGACTTGCTGGATTCCATGCCCCTCGATCAAAGGGAGGAGTTCAAAAAGCTTCCATGGGGTCATTTTGCTAAACCTCCAGAATTGCAATTTTCTGGCCAGATTGTGCATTTGCTGTTGTTGCGGCTGGTTAAGCAACAACCTGAGGATGAGCTTTGGTTTTCAATAAGAGGGAAGATCTTTAAGTTCGCTTTTAAGGATTTCTGTAAAATAACCAACCTGCCCGCGTACACCACCAGACCGAGATTTGTTAAAAAAAAAAGGAGAAAGGTAGTGTGGCTGATATATTCTATAAAGGAAAGAAGCGTGTGACTTACCAAGATCTGAAGGAAACAATGGTGACATTGAATCCAAAGAGGAGGATTGAGCCGTTAGCATTTTTGAAGTTCGCTTCCCTTTTCGTCATTGATGGTGTGTTGCTTACTAGAGACCACGGTACAATGATCAATGCTGATCATTTTGATTGGGTTGAAGACTTTGAGAACATCAAAAAGTACCCTTGGGCATTTGAGTCCTATAAGCTTATGGTGAGCAATATGAAGTCGTTGATGCGTAGTCAACTGGAGAAGTTTGAAGCTTCATTAGCTAAGAAGCCTGACTATGATGTGAGTTTTCTCGCACTTAAAATAGATTGTAATATAGTGGTGTAAGTACGAGTATCGTCTCCACAGGGACGGACAAAAGGGAATCAAGAATTAATTAAATTCAGCGATTAAAAAGAAAATAAAATAAAAGCGTCGTGCGAGATTGGTTGGTTTGGAAAATAAAACTAATGCGAACAATTAAACTAGGGGGTTCTTTCTAATTAATGACGAAGGGAACAGGGATCGATTCCGGGGTAACCAGATTTCTGGTAGATCAGGCCTAATTACATGAAATTAATTTAATTGAGCCTAGCTAATCATTACTAAGTTCTTACCGCTCTCGCGGCGTAGAGTACAATAATTTAGGGGACCATGCTGATCTCTCATGCGACAGGATCCTAAATTATTGCCAAGACGAGCGAGCTTACGGCCCCTTAATCGCTACTAATCTCTTAGCGAACGATTAAGTGTGTGTGAATGTGTCCTAGAACAAATTAGATCTCTCTCAATTTATTCTACATGCAATTGTAATTCTAGTCGCGATTCTAGGTTACAAAAGATATCAATTAAATTATTCAAACACAAATTAAACGGCATTCATGCAATTAAACCGAAAAGAATCTAGCCATACATCATGATTAACCCCTTCATCAATACCAAATCCCTAATTAAAACTACTCACAATTCATAATTGAAGAATCAATAAAATTGGAATAAAAAGAATTAATTGTCATTAATTAAAAAGGTGGAACTTACAAAGAATCCCAAAAGATTGATGAACAAGGCTGAAAATCCCTCTAAAATTCGTGCTATGCACTCTCTCTAAGCTCCCCCCTTGAAAACGGGGGTATACAGGCTGTTTAAATAGAAAAATCGGGTGAAATTTGAGCTGAATTAGGATTTTCGGAGCCAGACACGATGCCAAGCACGATCGTGCCTTCGATCGTGCCTCCGGAGCAATAACGCGCATTTTGGGCAAGCACGATCGTGACTCTCCCAGGCACGATCGTGCCTGGCTGGCAGTAACTCCGCGGTGCTTTTCTCTTCAGGCATGACCGTGTCTGACTTTGAGGGCACGATCGTGCCTATTTAAATTCCGAATTTGACAAAACGTCCTTCATGAAAGTTGTAGATAATGAAGTCCTCTATCCACCCCAATTTTCAGAATGTGATTTAAATCATCCAATCAAGAGATATGATCAAAACGGTGGAAGATGTCTTTCTGAAATCGCAGCAGAGACCATCTGACTTCATCGTCTGTTTTCACCTTCTTCCTCTCAGATTCTCGCAAAGATTTCTTCATATGATTTGTCTCCCTTGCAGTTGGCTTTCCTATGGAACTTGAATCGTGTACATTGGATGTTTCTACAAAGAGATATGCTTGAACGATTGACAAAAGGTCATCCTGATCGTCGTTTTCAATCTTCATTCATCTTCTTTTGACCCCGTAGCCAATCCTAGAGCTCTTTTTCCTTCAAATCTTCATCGTGAATCTTCCGGTGACCTCCAAAGCTATCAAACCATTCTCAAATGCTTCTCAAATCATCCCAATTGTTCCTCAAGTGCCGGTGCCGGGCTCAAATTCCCTGATTTTGACTACAAACAACACAAAACTCGAACCAACGCCCGGTAAACATAACTTGAGCTAAAATTGAGACTTGTAACACCTTAAAACTAGGAAAATCATCAAAAGTCGATCTCAACACGCATCAAATACGTGTCAAAATACAGACTTATCAGACTACAAGAACGCTAAGTTCATTGTTTGGTCCTTACCCCACGTCTTGCAGGTTCGCTTTAACTTGGTTTGTGTGTTATTAGAATTGTCTGTGTAAAAATCTGAAATTGTCTGTGGCCGTATGAGAAAATCGCTTTAACTCGCTTTAACAAAGAATTTTATTGGTTGTTTACACAGGTGTGGGCGTATGAGAAAATCCCTGGACTTGCAGGGAAATGCGGCCAAAAAGTGAAATCTGAAAAAGCTAGCATTTTGAATTGGAAAGCTGTTGGGTTTTTCCACTATTCTTCTTTGAAGGAACTAGTATTTACTGACGAGCCTTTAGAAGAAAGTGTAAGAAGTACTTTATAATTTTTTTTGGCATAATATGCATGAACCATTATTACAGATTCAACTGTAATAATTTGAATTTATACTGCAGGATGATGAGAATGATGGAGAGGAAGATGGTGAAGAAGAATCTGACGAAGAAGATGATACCGAAGAAGATGATGGAGATGATGATGCGGCTGCTGATGTGGATGTCAAACTTTTTAAGAAATTGAAGGTCATGGAAGAACTTGCACATATAAGGAATGACATGGAAAAGCTCAGGACAAGTGTTACAGGTATCCAGGCCACACTTGGTGAGGTGAAAGGCATGTTATGTAAGTTGATGGCCATGGTTGGGCATGGCAAACAAGAAGCTGCCACTGAAGAGAAGGTATGATTTAAAAATGGATGTGCATGTTACTAGTTTTGTTTGTGAAGTAACTGTCTATGTGCATCAATTTTATTGTTTGTGTAGTTACATGTGACTGTCTACGCAATTATTTAATGTGCTCACGAAACAGGAAGTGACCAATGAGGAGAAGGATAAGCATGATTTTGTTCATTACACACAGTGTAGAGAGCATGACATTCCGGATGAGGCCACTGAAAAGAAGGTATGGTTGCCTAATGTCTGTATACGCATATGTAAATGTCTGTGTACTTGGTTCATAATGTATGACAAACTACTAAGATTTTGACGTCCTCGTGCTTTACAGTCTGAGGAAGCGGATGAAGTCCAATGTGGAGAGAATGAGGGAACCGAGCATGGCACTATGGTAATGGTAAATGAAGATAAGGTATGATTGCCTTATGTTTGTGCACGACACTTAAAGTGTTTGTGAAGTAAGGTGTAAATATCTTTACACAATTCTGTAAATGTATGTGTGCTTAGTTCACACTGTACGTGAAAGTGTAAATAATTTGAGATGTTCGTGGTTTACAGGCTGAGGAAGACAATGAGGGAAGCGAGCATGGCACTCCAGACGTGGTAACTGCAGATAAGGTATGATTGCCATATCTAATCTTATGGCCATTTCATTTGTATGTGAAGTAAACTGTAAATGTCTGTTATACACATATGTAATGTCCGTGAACAAACATGTAATTGTATGTCAAATTATTGACATTTTGTCTGTGAAGCACCTTTACCTGGAAGTAGATGATCAAGGAAGAGTGCAAAGCATGGCTATTGTTGCCATGGCAGAAAAGGTAAGCTTTGAAATTCTTTGCACCCCTCGTTTTTACTTTCTGTGTAATAACACGTATTTGTCTGTGAAGGAGAAGGATGTTGAACATGTTCAGGCCAGTGTGAAGCCAATTCCTAAATCAATCCTCCTACGCGACATTTTGGAAGAAGTTAGTGCATAATTATTTGACATAGTAATTATTTTAATTTTTCATTAATGTTTCCTAATATTTCATATTTCGTAGTTGAAAGGTGTGGATATGGTCTTAGGAGATTGTGAGTTGATACGTTTGTAATTTCCGTGTGTTTATTTACGTTTTTAGTTAGTTTTGGTTGTTTAATATTTCGGAAATTACACACTTTTGGTGTAATAGTTAGTTTGTTAAACTCTTGTAAATTGTTTAGATTAGGTTTATTTTGAGCTTAAACAGGTCCAAGATCAATCAAATGATCATTGGTGAAGGAAGGTGCAAGAGTACAAGACAAAAAAGAAAGAAAGTTCCTGATTTTGACCTGTACTCGGTCGAGTATACCTTATACTCGATCGAGTACCAATACTGATTTTCAAGGATCCGATCCGGGAACAAAGGAACATGCAAGGAAAGATTTGGCCACGTTCTATTGTTATACCCGATCGAGTACACCGACATACTCGATCGGGTATACATATAAATTATGACCGAATATCGATCGAGTATGGATCGAATTCGAAGTTTTACACATACTCGATCGAGTATATGTACATACTCGATCGAGTACTCAGCCTGCACCTGAAAAAGCCTATAAATACACCTCCTTTCCTTCACTTTTAGGACACCAATTCATATACACTCTTAAGCTCAGTTTAGAATAGCATTTCTTTATATTTCTTTTAGTATGTTGACGTGCACTTTGTCGTGAGTGCACTCAAAATAAATTCAATACTAACACTTACACGTAGTATAGGTGAAGTAGAGTTCGTATCCACAGGGAAAGGAATAATTCTCTTTTTATGTAACTAGTAAATAAAGGGGGGTTTTGATTGAGAGATTTAATTTAAATTTAAACACGAAGATGAACGAGTTATATGTGATTTAATTCAAAGATAAAAAGGACTTGGCATTGCTACTTTCCACTTGTTGATATATTTTAGTCGATCATTGTTATATCTATAACTAATCCCCTCTCGAATACTCAATCGAGGAGTATATCCAATTCATCGAGGGTAGTTATTAACAACGACCGTTCATTAATAACCCTTACTATTAGTCATGTATAGAACACCGCCATATACCGACTTAATAGTAGCATTTAATCTCTTAACTCCTTGATGAAATCAATTGAGATTGATAACCTCAACACAACGGTTTCGGTTTAACCAACAAAATTAATCCCTCTTAAGTTTATTAACCACAACCGTGCATTAATAAACCGAAGTTACTTACTTGTGAAACCATCAACGATTAACCATCGGTTCGTTGATCGTTTCTAGTAGTAATTAATGTCGAGATGTTAACTAATTGTCATCTTAGCAACACTCCCCAACATTAATATAGAGATAGATTAAGGGAAGAATTAATATTCAAGGAAGAAGATTAAATATGAATAATCCTACTATAACTAATGTCAAGATGTTATCTAATTGTCATCTTAGCAACACTCCCCAACATTAATATATAGAGGAAGAAAATAAATACTACTATAACTAATGTCGAGATGTTAACTAATTGTCATCTTAGCAACACTCCCCAACATTAATATATAGATAGATTAAGAGAATAATTAATATTCAAGGGAAGAAGTTAAGAAAATAACTCACAACTTTAATAATCAACAAGCTTCAAGAGCAACACCAAGAAATGGAAGTTTAGCTCCTCATTTGGAGACTAAACATGCTAAAAAAATATAAAAGAAATACTATTCTAAGTTGAGCTTAAGAGTATGGAAGAAGGAGTGATTATTTGTGAAGGAAAATGGGGTTATTTATAGGTGTTTTCAACACCCTGGGGCATTGACCCGCCCGGGTAAAAGGACATACCCGACCGGGTCAACGTCAAAATCACATATTTCCCACGTTCTGGCGATCTTCGGCATGTTCTGGTGTTCCGGGTCACATCTGACCCGACCGGGTCAAATAAGTGACCCGCCCGGGTCTAGTGACTTTCTCAGCAGTTTCTGATTCTTTGTCATACCCGACCGGGTGAAGTATTGTACCCGGTCGGGTTTGTGCTTCTGGGCAGCCAAATCTTATTTTTCTTCACTTCAAAGTCCTCCTTTTCAACACCCTAATTCCTAACTCTACTTTACAACTTACAAATGAAGATTAAAATACAATTACAACTAAAATCACACAAATGTTTACAAACTAAATAAAACGGTAAACAAACCACACAAATCATACGTAAAAAACATACACTTGTGCACTACTAATTAGTGCATATCAAACACCCCCACACTTGAACCTTTACTCGTCTCGAGTAAACAAAATCCAGCCCAAGAAGTCCTTAAAATGACAAGAGTATCAACACCAACATCCACGTGTGTTTGTAGAACAACACAAAAATATCCCCACAAATATAAGAGTAAAGAGGGGTCTTCAACTCCACATTTTGTTATCAACCTCAATTTTTTTTTTATTGTTACCCTTAGGATCCTGCAGAAATAAAAGAAAATACTTTCTCTCGTTCTCTCATTTTGCCTAGGTGCCCTTTCGGGTTTTCATCCCAGCTTCCCAATTTTCTCTCTCCTTTTTTTTTATCCTCACAACTCACTCTTTTTTTTTTTTTGCTTTATTTTTGCTTAAGTTGCCTTTTCAGGTTTTCAACTTAACAAGCTCTTTTTTTTTTTTTTGCTTCATTAATTTTTTTTTTTTTTTTGAACAAGAATGAAATGTGAGTATTCCATGAAACTCTCCCCCCAAGCTAATCAAAGCACTGTCCCTAGTGCTTGTGTCCGAGATGTCCAAAAGGATGAATCTCTTTGCTCTTTTTGGTGTCTGTCCATTTTTTTTGGGGGGGGGGGGGTAGATGGCAATTTTGGATTTTTGTGAATGAGTGGCTTTGATTTGGTTTTGTGGATATAGAAGTGAAGAGGGTGAAGAGGAGGAAAAAAAATGAAGAGGAGGAAAAAAAATATATGGTGTTAATTGATGGATTTGGTTGAGTGAGGGGTGAGTTTTTTTTTTTTTTTTTTTTTTTTTTTTTTTTTTTTTGGTGTTTAACGGTAGAAGAATTGGAGAGGGTTTTTGATTTGGGGAAGAAAAAGATTGAAGACGATTGAGCCCGTCTGGTTTTGAGGTCAAAATTCGACGACCCGGTCGGGTGGTGTATGTGACCCGGTCGGGTGTAAAGGTTCTCCGGAGGCAGTGAGTTTTTTTTTTTTTTTTTTTTTTTTTTTTTTTTTTTTTTTTTTTTTTTGTCAGTTGACCCGGTCGGGTGGTCTGTTGCACCCAGTCGGGTTCTTTACTCCAGGGGCCATTTAACAAATACACCCGGCCGGGTGAAATGAGAGACCCGGTCGGGTGTACTGCCCATTTTTTTTTTTTTGAAAAGGTTTTCCCACACACACACAAAAAAAAATGTAAATAAACACAATAGAAACTTGGGTTGCCTCCCAAGAAGCGCCTTATTTAATTGTCGTAGCACGACGTTTATTTTTATTTTTATTTTTTTTGCTTTATGTGGGATCGTGAATATCCCTTGTTTCATTCTTCCTCTTTGGCCTTTTCCAGTAAAGCCGTGATTTCTTCTTGGTTATCTCCTCTACCCTATGCTCAATTTTTTCTTCCTCTTCAAAAAGTGAGGTTTTCTCAGCTTCTTTTTCAACAAAAATAGGTGATGTTTGTGGTTCAAAAACATTTAGAGAACAAAGGGATTGTTTTTTTATTTGCTTTTTTGTAGAATCAAAGATGTTGAATTCTACTTTTTGGTCATCAAACTCTAAAGTTAATGAACCATTAGACACATCTATTTTTGTTTGGGCCGTTTTTAAGAAAGGTCTTCCCAAAAGGATGGGTGTAGCTTGGTTATCGGCTTCCATTTCAAGAATATAGAAGTCGACAGGGAAGACCAAATTTTCAACTTTTATTAGCACGTCCTCTACGACACCCTTTGGGTATATGCTAGACCTATCCGCCAATTGGATTATCACCCCGGTTTCATGCATAGGGCCAAGTTTTAGGGACTTGTATAATGAATATGGAATAACATTGATTGAAGCCCCTAAATCTAACAAGGCCCTAGGAAATAAAGTGTCCCCTATTTTGCATGGGATAGTGAACATGCCTGGATCGTTGCATTTTTCCGGGAGTTTCCTCTGGAAAATTGCCGAGACATGTTCACTAACCTTGACCTCTTGTTTCCCTTTCAATTTATTCTTTCTTTTTATCGTGCATAGTTCTTTTAAAAACTTTGCATAACGGGGAACACTTTTGATTAGTTTAAAGAGTGGGATATTTACCTCACAATTGGCGAAGGTCTCGTAGATGTCCCGATCATTCTCCAACTTCCTTGTGTCCTTCAGCGCCTCAGGGAATGGAGGGAGTGGCTCATATGATGAAAGTGGAGGAAATTTTGTCTTCGTTGGTTCCCCCTCGTTGTGGTCAAACGCGTCATTGTTAACTTTTTCTTCAGCCTCCTTTGTTTGCAACTCCTTACCGCTCCTCGTCATGATCGCATTGACATGTTGTCTCGGGTTTTGCTCCGTTTGAGAAGGGAGTTTTCCCGATTCTTTGGCCTCTAGCCTACTCACAGCAATCGAAATTTGGCTAACTTGAGTTTCCAAATTTTGAATGCTTGACTTTGTTTCTTGTTGAAATTGCAAAACATTTTGTTGCAAAGTGCCCATGTTCGTAGCAAGAGCTCGAATCATGTCCTCCGTGGACATGTTAGAGTTGGAGCTTTGACCTTGATGATTTGGGAAGGATTGTTGAAAGGACTGATTTTGTTGTGGTTGAGGGTTCCCATATCTTAAATTAGGGTGATCTCTCCACCCGGGGTTGTAAGTATTAGAGTGTGGATCGTACCTCTTTTGTTGTTGGGTTTGGAAACCCAAGGCGTTGACTTGCTCTTCTTGGAGAGTTGGGCAAGAATCTGTTGGATGCCCTTGCTGTGTGCATATGCCGCAGACCTTGACCTCTTGGTTTCTAGGATTTAAAAGGAAATCCTTAACCAAGGAAGTCAAGCCGGCCATTTGACTTTCTAAAGATGAAGATGATTCCGCCGCGGCAACTTTACGGGTTGAGGACCGCCCGTTGTAATGCCTAGAGTTCTCGGCCAACTCTGAGATTAAGCTTGTTGCTTGTGAGGGAGTTTTGTTGACAATGCCGCCCCCACAAGCGGCATTCACCATTCTTCTATCATCATCAACAAGACCATCATAAAAGTAGAGTATGAGGTCTTGCTCGGTGTAGCCATGATAAGGGCAGCTAGCACATAACTTTTTGAACCGTTCCCAATATTCATATAAGGTCTCATCATCTTTTTGATCAATGTTGCTTATTTGTTTTTTCAAAGATGATGAGATGGAGGCGGGGTAGTACCTTTCTAGGAAGCATTTCTTCATTGCCGCCCATGTGTCTATGCTTCCCGAGGGAAGATAGAATAGCCAATCCTTAGCCGTGTCCTTCAGTGAGAATGGAAAGGCCCTCAGCTTGATTTGTTCTTCCGTAACATTATTTGGTTTCATACTAGTGCAAACTATATGAAACTCCGCAAGATGTTTGTTTGCATCCTCGCCCCTTAGGCCATGAAATGAAGGGAGTAGATGAATGAGGCCTGATTTGAGCTCAAATGTAGCACCTTCATCAAGAGTGGGGAAGGTGATACATAGAGGTTGTTGATTTAAGTTAGGAGCCGTGAGCTCCCTCAATGTTCTTGTTTCTTGAGCCATAGTGATTGGCTCTTCGTTCTCGCTAGAATAAGAACTAGCACTTGATGACTCCTCCGAAGAAGTATTCGGAAATAAATTCCTAAACCTCTCGAAGGCTTGTTCTGTTTCGGGGTTTGTTTGGTAGGTGATTTGGTTTATAGATCGGTGTTTAACCATATACTCAAACAAAGCTCAGAAGAATAGAAATCTCTATATTTAGGTAATATTTTTTTTCCTTTTTCTTAAAATAAAATAAAAAGAAAAATAAATTGCCTTTCCCCGGCAACGGCGCCAAATTTGACGTGCACTTTGTCGTGAGTGCACTCAAAATAAATTCAATACTAACACTTACACGTAGTATAGGTGAAGTAGAGTTCGTATCCACAGGGAAAGGAATAATTCTCTTTTTATGTAACTAGTAAATAAAGGGGGGTTTTGATTGAGAGATTTAATTTAAATTTAAACACGAAGATGAACGAGTTATATGTGATTTAATTCAAAGATAAAAAGGACTTGGCATTGCTACTTTCCACTTGTTGATATATTTTAGTCGATCATTGTTATATCTATAACTAATCCCCTCTCGAATACTCAATCGAGGAGTATATCCAATTCATCGAGGGTAGTTATTAACAACGACCGTTCATTAATAACCCTTACTATTAGTCATGTATAGAACACCGCCATATACCGACTTAATAGTAGCATTTAATCTCTTAACTCCTTGATGAAATCAATTGAGATTGATAACCTCAACACAACGGTTTCGGTTTAACCAACAAAATTAATCCCTCTTAAGTTTATTAACCACAACCGTGCATTAATAAACCGAAGTTACTTACTTGTGAAACCATCAACGATTAACCATCGGTTCGTTGATCGTTTCTAGTAGTAATTAATGTCGAGATGTTAACTAATTGTCATCTTAGCAACACTCCCCAACATTAATATAGAGATAGATTAAGGGAAGAATTAATATTCAAGGAAGAAGATTAAATATGAATAATCCTACTATAACTAATGTCAAGATGTTATCTAATTGTCATCTTAGCAACACTCCCCAACATTAATATATAGAGGAAGAAAATAAATACTACTATAACTAATGTCGAGATGTTAACTAATTGTCATCTTAGCAACACTCCCCAACATTAATATATAGATAGATTAAGAGAATAATTAATATTCAAGGGAAGAAGTTAAGAAAATAACTCACAACTTTAATAATCAACAAGCTTCAAGAGCAACACCAAGAAATGGAAGTTTAGCTCCTCATTTGGAGACTAAACATGCTAAAAAAATATAAAAGAAATACTATTCTAAGTTGAGCTTAAGAGTATGGAAGAAGGAGTGATTATTTGTGAAGGAAAATGGGGTTATTTATAGGTGTTTTCAACACCCTGGGGCATTGACCCGCCCGGGTAAAAGGACATACCCGACCGGGTCAACGTCAAAATCACATATTTCCCACGTTCTGGCGATCTTCGGCATGTTCTGGTGTTCCGGGTCACATCTGACCCGACCGGGTCAAATAAGTGACCCGCCCGGGTCTAGTGACTTTCTCAGCAGTTTCTGATTCTTTGTCATACCCGACCGGGTGAAGTATTGTACCCGGTCGGGTTTGTGCTTCTGGGCAGCCAAATCTTATTTTTCTTCACTTCAAAGTCCTCCTTTTCAACACCCTAATTCCTAACTCTACTTTACAACTTACAAATGAAGATTAAAATACAATTACAACTAAAATCACACAAATGATTACAAACTAAATAAAACGGTAAACAAACCACACAAATCATACGTAAAAAACATACACTTGTGCACTACTAATTAGTGCATATCATATGTTTAGTCTCCAAATGAGGAGCTAAACTTCCATTTCTTGGTATTGCTCTTGAAGCTTGTTGATTATTAAAGTTGTGAGTTATTATCTTAACTTCTTTGCTTGAATATTAATTCTTCCTTCAAATACTATTTCTATATCAATGTTGGGGAGTGTTGCTAAGATGACAATTAGTTAACATCTTGACATTGGTTTTAGTAATAGCTATTCCTTCCTCTATGTTAATATCAGGGAGTGTTACTAAGATGACAATTAGTTAACATCTTGATATTTAACTATAGTAGGATTCATTCCCTTTTAATATTCTTCCTTGAGTATTAATTAATTCCTATTCATATTTCATATTAATATTTTGAACATTACTTAAAGGATCAACTAGTTTTGTTTCATATATTAATTACTACTAGATACGATCAACGAACCAATGGTAATCGTTGATGGTTTCACAAGTAAGTAACTTCGGTTTATTAATGCACGGTCGTGGTTAATAGACCTAAGAGGAATTAATTGTGTTGGTTAAACCAAAACCGCTTGTGTTGAGGTTATCGATCTCAATTGATTTCATCAAGGAGTTAAGCGATTAAATGCTACTATCAAGTCGGTATACGGCGCTTGTTTTATACTTGACTAATAGTAAGGGTTCTTAATGAACGGTCGTTGTTAATAACTATCCTCGATGAATTGGATATACTCCTTGATTGAGTATTCGAGAGGAGATAAGTTATAGATATAACAATGATCGACTAAAATATATCAACAAGTGTAAAATAGCAATACCAAGTCTCTTTTATCTTTAAATTAAACCACATAACTCGTTCATCTTCGTGTTCAATTTTAATTAAATCACTCAATCAAAACCCCCCTTTATTAATTAGTTTATAAAAAGAGAAGTATTCCTTTCCCTGCGGATACGAACCTTACTTCAATATACTACGTATATTTGTTGTATTGAATTTACTTTGAGTGCACTCACGACAAAGTGCACGTCAAATTTGGCGCCGTTGCCGGGGAAAGGCAATTTATTTTTTCTTTTTATTTCATTTTAAAGAAAAAAAAAAATAGTTGAAGTATAGAGATTTCTATTTCTTCTGAGCTTTGTTTGAGTATATGGTAAGAACCTGATCTATAAACGAAATCATCTACCAAACAACCCCCCAAACGGAACAAGCCTTCGAAAGGTTTAGGAATTTATTTCTGAATACTTCTTCGGAGGAATCATCAAGTGCTAGTTCTCAATCTAGCGAGACCGAAGAGCCAATCACTATGGCTCTTGAGACGAGAACATTGAGGGAGCTCACAGCTCCGAATCTTAATCAACAACCCCTATGTATCACTTTTCCAACTCTTGATACGGGGGTCACATTTGAGCTAAAATCTGGGCTCATTCATCTCCTTCCATCATTCCATGGGTTACGAGGGGAGGATCCGAACAAACACTTGTCGGAATTCCATATTGTGTGCACAAGCATGTGCCCCAATGGTGTGTCCGAGGAGCAAATCAAACTAAGGGCCTTCCCATTCTCTCTGAAGGATACTGCAAAGGACTGGCTTTTCTATCTTCCTTCGGGAAGTATCACTACATGGCCACAAATGAAGAAGGCTTTTCTTGACAGGTACTACCCCGCTTCTATTTCATCATCACTCAAGAAGCAAATAAGTAACATCGAACAAAAAGATGATGAATCTCTATATGAATATTGGGAGAGATTCAAGAAGCTATGTGCAAGTTGCCCCTATCACGGATACACCGAACAAGACCTCATCCTCTACTTCTATGATGGTCTTGTGGATCAAGATCGCCGCATGGTGAATGCGGCGTGTGGAGGGGGCATTGTCAACAAAACCCCTTCCCAAGCGAGAGATCTCATCTCAGAGTTGGCCGAGAACTCCAGACACTATAACGGGCGGTCCTCAACTCGGAGAGTTATGGCGGCAGAATCCAACAACGCGTTGGAAAGTCAAGTGAACGGCTTGACCAGTCAAGTGACCGGCTTGACTTCTTTGGTTAAGGATTTCCTTTTAAAATCCAAGACCCAAGAAGTCAAGGTCTGCGGTATCTGTACACAACAAGGGCATCCCACGGACTCATGCCCAACTCTTCAAGAGGACACCACAGAGCAAGTCAACGCTTTGGGTTTCCAAGGCCACCAACAAAGGAGGTATGACCCGTTCTCAAATTCTTACAATCCCGGATTGAGGGATCATCCAAACTTAAGGTATGGAAACCCTCAACAAGCCAACCCACCTTCTCAATCGAGTATGTCTACGGAAGACATGATTCGAACTCTTGCTACTACCATGGGCACCTTACAACAAAACGTGGTGCAATTTCAACAAGAAACAAAGTCAAGCATTCAAAATTTGGAAACTCAAGTTAGCCAAATTTCGAATGCTGTAAATCGACTTGAAGCAAGAGATTCGGGTAGGCTTCCCTCCCAAACTGAACAGAACCCAAGGCAACAAGTCAATGCCATCATGCTAAGGAGTAGCCCGGAATTACAAACAAAGGAAGCTGAAAAAGAGGAGATTGACCACAAGGAGGAGGAGCCAACGAAGACAAAATTCCCTCCGCTGTCATCATATGAACCAATCCCTCCATTCCCTGAGGCATTGAAAGACACAAGGAAACTAGAGAGTGACCGGGACATCTATGAAACCTTCGCGAATTGTGAGGTAAATATCCCACTCTTTAAACTGATCAAAAGTGTTCCCCGTTATGCAAAGTTCTTAAAAGAACTATGTATAATGAAAAGAAAAGACAAATTAAAGGGGAAACAAAAGGTTGAAGTTAGTGAACAGGTCTCGACCATCTTTCAAGAAAAATTTCCAAAAAAATGTGGCGACCCGGGCATGTTCACTATTCCTTGCACGATAGGAAACACCACATTTCCTAAGGCCTTACTAGATTTAGGGGCATCTATAAACGTCATTCCTTATTCCGTTTATAAAACCCTACACCTTGGCCCACTACATCAAACCAGTGTAGTGATTCAACTAGCAGATCATTCTAGTACCTACCCGAAGGGTGTATTAGAAGATGTGCTAGTAGAAGTAGAGAATATGGTTTTTCCCGTCGACTTCTACGTCCTCGAAATGGGGAATGATGACCAAACAGCTCCCATCCTTTTGGGAAGACCCTTCTTAAAGACCGCAAAAACAAAAATCGATGTGTCTAGTGGTTCATTAACTTTATAGTTCAATGACCAAAAAGTAGAGTTCAATATCTTTGACTCTACGAAAAAAAATTAAAGATCAATCTCTTTGCCCTTTAAATGTTTTTGAACCACCAACGCCAAATGCTTTAATTAAGTCGGGAACAAAGAAGAAAGGTCGACCTTACTGGAAAAGGCAAAAGAAAAGAAATGAAGGAAGGGATGCTCACGATCCCACATAAAATAAAAATAAAAATAAATAAAACGTCGTGCCACGACGTTAAATAAGGCGCTTCTTGGGAGGCAACCCAAGTCAATTAGTTAGATTTTATTTCCTTTTTGTGTAAATTTGAGAGAAAAGAGAGAGAGGGAACTAATCACATGTTTGTTTTGAAGAAGAAGAAAATGCAGGTTTTGAAGTGTCTGGGGACATACTCGATCGAGTACCATCTCATACTCGGTCGGGTATTGTCTAAAAAGAGGAACCGAGGCACTACTCGATCGAAGTAGCCATATATTTCAAAAAATGGAGGCATACTCGATCGGGTATATCTCTTTACCCGGTCGAGTATGAACTGAAATAAGAAGAAGAAGAAAATCTGTCTCCAGTACTCGATCGAGTACAGGTGGATACTCGGTCGAGTATAACGGGAAAAACAATTTAATTTAATCCCTGCCTCCAATACTCGATCGAGTATATGTTGATACTCGGTCGAGTATGCTCAGAAAAGCCAGTTTTTCCAGCCCCTGTCTCCGGTACCCGATCGGGTATACAGGGATACTCGATCGGGTACCCCTGCGGATATAACCCCAAATACACCCCAAAACACTTCATCTTCCCCAAAACTCTCAAAAATTTCGAACAACCTCTCCCCCAAACTCCATTTTCAACCCTTCTCTCTACCATATCTCTCTCAATTCTCCACCAAATCAACTCATTCTTCCACCAAAATACTCCCCTTCCTCTCCTCTCCATATCTATACCCAAAAATCCCATTTTCCCCAAACTTCCACCAAATCCCAAAAAACCCTACCCCATTCGAATTTTTGCCTCTTCAAGCTCAAATTCATCAACAATGGCACCAAGGAAGAGTAGGGGAGAGAGCTCAATCACCATAGCACCCATCCCGGGCTTTGAAGACATCATTCCCGCCGACGCCGAACACCGAACTAGACTCCTAGCAACAACAAAAAGGCAAGTAAAACCTTCCCGTTTTCTATGTCATGATGCTCTACGTGAATTAGGAGTCTATAAGAGTTGTAGAAAATTCTTTCATGCATTAGATATGGACCGTATTTTCAATATGAAATACAATTCTAATGAACGGATTATCTACGAATTCTTGAGTTCGGTGAAATTTGAAAGTGATGAGGCGGATTTTAGGGATGATAGACTCGAGTTTCGTCTGTTTAACCGAAACTATTCAATAACGAAACTCGAGTTTGCTGAACACTTTGGTATCCCGGTGCCCTACGAGAGAGCCATCTCGGATAACACCATTTTTGGGCACTCCCTATGGACAAAGATGACCGGGGAGGTGAGCTTTAACTCCTCCCAAATGTATATTAGTCATGTCCAACACCCCGTCCTCCGGTTATTCTTGAAATTCTTAGCCAATTGCTTGCTTGGCCGTCCCAACAACCATCACACTAGAATTGGGGACGTTTGTTTGATGTCCGTGGCCCTATTCCGTCGTCACGTAGACTTTAATCTGTGCAATCTCATGTGGGCACATCTGAAAAAAGAAAGCGTAGCCAAAGGAGCCATTGTTTTGGGAGGGGTAATTATGCACTTGGCCGGTAAATTCGGGTATACGGATAACTCTCCTATACCCGAATATTGTTTGATGGACATAGGTTGGTTAGGCCGATCAGGCTGCACCTCTTTTTCTCATACAGTGTACATTGGAGACCAACCAAAACACATGTACAACTGGATCATACACGTCCAACCGGTCCAATACTTCCTTTTGCCAAACCCTGACACCCCCAAACTCATCTACAGACCAGAGTTCGACGTGCCCCATTTCCTATTCCCACATGCCCTCCCACCACATCTCCAAGAACCTCAAGCCCAAAATCTTCCCGAAGACCAACCCGAGCAAGAACCTCAACCCGAGCAACAAGAACCCGAGGTTGCACTTCCCCACATGCCCGAACAGAACCAAGCTTTCCCACCCCCCGATTACTTCCAACAACTCCTTGAAGGGTTCAACAGAGTCACAAATGAAGTTGGTAAATATCGGGAGGAACAAAGGGCGGGATTTCAAAGGCTAGAGGAGCAACGGGCCGAAGACAACCGAAGGTATGAAGAAGATCAACGTAGGTTCTATGGACCTATGTATTCCTACATGGCTCATCAAGGCCAATTCCACACCATGGCTCAACCACCACCACCCCCCTCTTGGTATGACCCCACTCAA
Organism: Cuscuta epithymum; assembly: GCA_945859915.1. NCBI lineage: Eukaryota > Viridiplantae > Streptophyta > Magnoliopsida > Solanales > Convolvulaceae > Cuscuta > Cuscuta epithymum. The sequence goes on along the minus strand of CAMAPF010000017.1, from coordinate 2,669,573 downwards.
TGGGGTAATTTTGGAGGATCTAGCTCCGGGGGTGGAGGTTTTGATGGCGGGGATGACGGTGGCGATACTCACATGGGCGACGGGAGCTATGGAGGCGGCTTTGGAGGCAGTCACTATGGCGGAGAAGGCGGGCACTAGGGACAGTGCTTAAAATAAGTGTGGGGGAGGAGACTCATCATGGTATGTAATTTTTATTTTCACACCCTTTACTATGCATGAATTTCTTTTACAAAAAAAAAAAAAGAAATAAATAAAAGAATTGAAATGCTAGTTAGGTTGAAAACCCAAGAATGGGCAATCTAAGCAAAAATGGCTTATAAAAAAATGAGTGAGTTAGTAAGGATGGAAAAACAAAAAGAGATGCTAGGATGAAAACCTGAAAAGGCTCCTAGGCAAAATGAGAGATATGAGAGAAATTTTTGTTGTATGCAGGAACTCACTTGATCTTTTGGGGAGAAAGAGGAGAAAAAGAGAAAAAGAAGAGAAGAGGAAGAAGAGGCAAGAAGATGGAGTATAGAAGATCATAAAACCCAAGAGAGAATGTTGTTTGTAAAATCATTTTTTATTTCTTGGTGATCTTAGCTCTTTTCTTTCTTGAACTCATGGAATGATCTTTAACTGTTTGAAACATTTGACTTTACTCGAGGACGAGTAAAGAACTAAGTGTGGGGGAGTTGATACGTTTGTAATTTCCGTGTGTTTATTTACGTTTTTAGTTAGTTTTGGTTGTTTAATATTTCGGAAATTACACACTTTTGGTGTAATAGTTAGTTTGTTAAATTCTTGTAAATTGTTTAGATTAGGTTTATTTTGAGCTTAAACAGGTCCAAGATCAATCAAATGATCATTGGTGAAGGAAGGTGCAAGAGTACAAGACAAAAAAGAAAGAAAGTTCCTGATTTTGACCTGTACTCGGTCGAGTATACCTTATACTCGATCGAGTACCAATACTGATTTTCAAGGATCCGATCCGGGAACAAAGGAACATGCAAGGAAAGATTTGGCCACGTTCTATTGTTATACCCGATCGAGTACACCGACATACTCGATCGGGTATACATATAAATTATGACCGAATATCGATCGAGTATGGATCGAATTCGAAGTTTTACACATACTCGATCGAGTATATGTACATACTCGATCGAGTACTCAGCCTGCACCTGAAAAAGCCTATAAATACACCTCCTTTCCTTCACTTTTAGGACACCAATTCATATACACTCTTAAGCTCAGTTTAGAATAGCATTTCTTTATATTTCTTTTAGTATGTTTAGTCTCCAAATGAGGAGCTAAACTTCCATTTCTTGGTATTGCTCTTGAAGCTTGTTGATTATTAAAGTTGTGAGTTATTATCTTAACTTCTTTCCTTGAATATTAATTCTTCCTTCAAATACTATTTCTATATCAATGTTGGGGAGTGTTGCTAAGATGACAATTAGTTAACATCTTGACATTGGTTTTAGTAATAGCTATTCCTTCCTCTATGTTAATATCAGGGAGTGTTACTAAGATGACAATTAGTTAACATCTTGATATTTAACTATAGTAGGATTCATTCCCTTTTAATATTCTTCCTTGAGTATTAATTAATTCCTATTCATATTTCATATTAATATTTTGAACATTACTTAAAGGATCAACTAGTTTTGTTTCATATATTAATTACTACTAGATACGATCAACGAACCAATGGTAATCGTTGATGGTTTCACAAGTAAGTAACTTCGGTTTATTAATGCACGGTCGTGGTTAATAGACCTAAGAGGAATTAATTGTGTTGGTTAAACCAAAACCGCTTGTGTTGAGGTTATCGATCTCAATTGATTTCATCAAGGAGTTAAGCGATTAAATGCTACTATCAAGTCGGTATACGGCGCTTGTTTTATACTTGACTAATAGTAAGGGTTATTAATGAACGGTCGTTGTTAATAACTATCCTCGATGAATTGGATATACTCCTCGATTGAGTATTCGAGAGGAGATAAGTTATAGATATAACAATGATCGACTAAAATATATCAACAAGTGTAAAATAGCAATACCAAGTCTCTTTTATCTTTAAATTAAACCACATAACTCGTTCATCTTCGTGTTCAATTTTAATTAAATCACTCAATCAAAACCCCCCTTTATTAATTAGTTTATAAAAAGAGAAGTATTCCTTTCCCTGCGGATACGAACCTTACTTCAATATACTACGTATATTTGTTGTATTGAATTTACTTTGAGTGCACTCACGACAAAGTGCACGTCATGAGTCATCACTGCCTAAGGTTAAGTTGTTATCAGTATGTTTACTTTCAAGTGTGTGTGTGCAGACATTAGTGTTCCTATTTCATGCACATGTGTAAACATCTAATTTCTTTCAATTTCTTAGGATGATGCATTCCTGGATGCATCACTCACTGCCTCAACGCCTTTTCAAAATGTTGAATGGGAAGATTTGCTTGAAGATGATGTTGAAATAACCAAGGTCCGGCCTGCCATCTATGAAAGGAAAAAAAGAAAGAGGTATGTCTCAAAGTATCATAGCAGCCCTTTCATGGATCCATGTGCTAAGCGGGTAAAGCGAAGCGAACTTGGAAGGGACACAGACATTCCAGAAGAATATAAACTCTTGAATGAGCTCAAGACTTAGCTTGGGCGGAAGCCCCTGCTACTGAGGAACCGGTGTGTGTGATGTTAGACATGCCAATCTATATGACTGTTGATAGAAAGTTCTTCTGTGACCTAATAGCCCCACAGGAATCGCTGAGCAGTGTGGTAAGCGTATATCCGTAAAGTAATTTTTACTAAGTGCCTGTGTGCACAGACATTAATATGAAATCCCTGTGCTCAAAGGCATTTATGCTTGAACATTTTATGTGCCTGGATCAGTACATGCGTGTTTGGACATACGTTTTAATCCTTACTTTTAACCAATTACTTGCAGCACATTGATGCCCTAACCAACTTGTTGATGAGCCACAGAATTGAGGGTCAAAACTGTGAAATAATTTCTATGTATTTCGTGGTAATCTCTAACATCCACATGTTATGAAGTGTAGGTGTCTCTCATTATTATTAAAGCAATTTGTGTCTATCATTGCTTAAATGCAGAATCAATTGAAGAAGAAGAGATTTGACAAGCGAGAAGATTGGAGTGGAGACAGATTCTTGAAACGCATTGACTGGCGTGGGTTGTCAAAGGTGTGACTTGTTACTTATATTGTGTTGTCCACATACAATTAAATTCTTATTGCAATGCTACACATACATCTTCAACTCATACTTTATTCATTCTCAGGTATTAATTCCGTTGAATGTTGAAAATAAACACTGGATCGTGTGTGAGGTGAATTTGGAGGAGGTCGTGGTTAAAGTTTATGATTCCTTAAAGACTTCCCGAAGTGAGTGGTATGCATTTGATTTATGCTCGAGGCTTCCTTATCTACTACAAGAGATTCAACATGACCTCCCATATCCCTTACACCTTAGACCATGGGAGGCAGTGGCTGTTAATGGGGTTCCACAACAAGGAATAGGGTAAAAAAATATTGATAAATAATCTTATGTTTATGGTGTTTGATGACCGGTGGAATCGTATATGTATATATGACTTCATTATTACTTTTGTGCAGGAGTGGAGTATGCGGTATTATGGTTATGGCGTTTGCTGAACATTTGATGCACGACCTCCCCTTAACACCCGGGTGTGAGTACGACAACTGCCGCACAATACGAAACAACTTTGCAGTACGCCTATGGGGTTTCAGGAAGAAAGCGTAGAAGATTCAATAATGTATGAGGGTTGTCCATATATATATTTTTGTCCTTGTGAATGATGGGAAAAAGCACTTAAACCAAAGTACTTATTTTTTGTTGTAACAATTTGTCCATCATATGCCCCGAAGTAGTTATATATATGCTTATGTTTTTTATGTAATCCCTAAACCAAACATATGTATATCAACTTCTGGTTTTGCAGTATATGATGGCAGTATATTGGATGTGAACATTCCAAAATTTAAATCTTTCTAGCATTGCCACTTTGTGGATCTTGTGTTGATTCATATATTGGGATAATATGTCAAAAATTGCGACATTTTGAATATAGTTATGGCAAAGTATGTGACAAAATGTCATTGATTGTCATGATACAAAAGTTGAGTCATTACATGCGTTGTAATTGCCTAAAACAAAGAAAGGTTCAAGCTTAAGTCATCATTATACATCCATTCTAAATTGGTTGGTGCAACATTTCTTGGTACTACCTCTTCAACGTTGCTTTGTCCGGACACTTCCACTGATGCTTTCCCAGCTTGATTTTTTGGCCGCCCCTGTTATACACTGCAATAGTACATAATATGATCGAGTGGATAGGAAATTTGAAGTTTCAGTGGCTAAGTGTCTGCGGACAGACATTTTCCTCCGGGCTCACAGACATTTAAATCTTGGGTCATCTATTGGTTCCAGTGTCTTAATGTCTGTGGCCAGACATTTCCCTCCGGCCTCACAGACATTTATACCTTGGGTCATCTATTGGTTCCAGTGGCTTAATGTTTGTGGTCAGACATTTCCCTCCGGCCTCACAGACATTAATACCTTAGGTCATCTATTGGTTCCGGTGGCTTAATGTCTGTGGCCAGACATTTTAGTATGGTCTCACATGCATTTCACACATTGGTGACCCAGGGGTTCCAGTAGGTTAATGTCTGTGACCAGACAATTTGATCCGGTTTCACAGACAAATGGATATTTGTACCTTAGCTTTTTTCTTCACCTTTTCAATAAGCCCTTTCTCGGAGCGCCTTTACATTTTGTCCTGTTTGGATCTTCAACAGGAACACTTGTTTGTCCGTTCACGCCTACGACTTGGATTGGCGGGGTGTCCGTTAATTGAGTCATAACTCCACAAATTGATGAACGAGCATTTGACATGTTGCATTTTTCCAATTCACCTTCAAGCCATGTCAAGACGCGTTCATAATGTTCATCATCATCAGCCACACTATTCGCAAGTCTTTCAAAGGTGGTGCATAACTTGTCAAACCGTTGTTTCTCTTTAGTCGTAATCCAACCATCATATCGTAGTTAATTTTAACTCTTGTGTATCCTCTTTTGATATCTCTTCTCCACCTTTGCATGATGTAACACTCTGGTAGGGCGTGAACTCCGTTACGCACAAGGACTGTGATGATGTAATTACAAACAATCCCTCTAAACTCAAATAAGTGGCACATGCACACGACTTTAGAATTAGGGATAGAATTATCGTACTCAACCACAACATGGACTGTTTTGAAAGAAAAACCCATTCTCCATTTTGTCTTCACGGATATTGTAATGTATACCATCCTCGCACCCTAACAGGTCACAATGCAACTTCCCGGCCATTTGAGCTCAAAACTCCTTCAACTTTGCAAGTGTGTACATTTGTTGCAACTCATGTTCCATGGAATATATACTCACACAAGGCAACATTTTGGTGAGACACTTAGCATCCTCTTGGAACTCTTTCTCTACTTTGCATTTCAACGCACGCCCGTATTGATCAACAAATTCCTTTAGACTTGTTTTAGAATGAACAAAGTCATCAAAAAAGACGTTAATGCTCTCACTCCGTTGGGTCGTTGACATCCCTGCCAAAAAAGTTGGCCTCAAGTACCATGGCACCCACCGATGTCTTTCATTATTGTAAAGCACATGTAGCCATTCATGGTCATTAAGATGAAACCTGCACATTACAAGCCATGAATATTACGATAGTTGTGATATTGAACAGAAGTTGTAACAAAAATGCTTACCTTTGCAACATAGAACTCCATGCGAACTCAAATTGTGCACCTATTTGGGAGTCATAAACAGCATCATGTAAACAATCACTAACTTCATCTTTATGAGTCAACACTGGCATCTTCTCAGGCACCTTCTTCATTATATGCCATAGACACCACCGATGTCTTATATTTGGGAACACAATTTGAATGGCATTTTGCATTGCCCTATCTTGATCGGTAATAATTCCACTAGGAGGACAACCATCCATACACTCAAGCCACGTTGTAAACAACCACACAAATGTGGCGGTGTCCTCATTTGAAATTAAGCCACAACCGAACAAGGTGGATTGCCCATGGTGGTTTACTCCTACAAAAGGTGCAAAGGGCATGTCGTACTTTGTTGAGTGTTAACGTGCCACTCAGCTTTTGCTGAGCGTGTAGCTTGTTTGTTTTCATGCTACGCGTAGGTTGAGAGCGGCCATGGTGATTTTGGGCGAAGGATCAAGAGAATAAGGGGGCATCTTGCTGCATCCTCACACATTTCATTTCATGATTCTTTTCTTTCTTTTTCAAATAAATTGGTGACACAATTTACATAGTTCAATTTGTTGTGCGTGGAGAGTAAGGTCTCTCAAGTGTTTGACTTGAATATTTCCGTTGCAAGACTTATATTTTACTTTTGAATTTAAAAGTAAATGACTTATTCCATTTTTTTTCTAAAGAGTTAAATGCATATTTACTTATATAACTAATTAGTTATGCTCTGATACCAAAATGTAACACCCACCCGATACAACCCGGGTGATTCTCATAGTTCATCCCAACTCGAATCGGTTGAGTGTTAGCGAGCTTTGAAACAGAGCATAACTAATTAGTTATATAAGTAAATATGCACATATTTGTCATCCGAGTAACAAACACTAAGGTAGGTAATTAGTAAAGTTATTCTCAATAGTGAATTATTAGCATTTATAAATAGAGGCTGAGAAAATCAATTCTGATATGTAAAGAGAGAAACACTTGCATTACAAAGAAGAGAGGCATAGCATGTAATGAAGTACCTTATTAGGTAGCCAAGGATGACTTGCCGAGTGCTTAAGGTTCGCTTCAGCATGAATTTATGTAGGGCGCTAGGCAAGTCTTCCTTGGCTCCCCGACGAGTTCTTCTTTTTTCATGTCATGCTCTTCTCTCCTGTTCTTAATTCTGTCTATATAATGTATAGTACTGCTTTTTACTTGGTATATATCTGGGTATGTAGATGTTTATCGTTGCATACGAGAATGGATAGATGGTTTTTTTTCAAAAATATTACTAAAATAATGTTTATTTACAAAAAATATGGCTAATAGTTACTGCAATGTAGTGTCATGGTAATTTAAGTTTAAAAATGAATATAAGCTATTATGATTTCATTACTACTTTAGTCATTAGTCATATTTTTGTAAACAATCTTTATTTTATTTATATATATGTAATTATTTCATACAATAATTAGTCTAATAAATGATGTTATAAATTCTTGTGGATTATTTCTGTGTCGCTGTACTTTTAAGTAAGGAAAATTTTATTAAAACTATTTTTTTTGTAGAGAGGTCCTTACCCAATTCTCTACCCTATCATTTTACGGGATCCGGAACCTCTGCCTTGCTTTGCCGCAAGGTAGGGTGCTCGGCTTTAGAGAGCCGTCCGATCAACAAATCAATGGCTGCAGATCTTTGAGAACCGCATCTCAATTACGCTGAAAGAATAATCCAGCTTGAGTTATGGCGGAAGCATGAAAGAATGAGTTCTCAGACCTCCCTCATCTCACATACGAATGTGTTACGCCTGCCCCTTCACCGGGTCAGAAAAAACCCAATCTTGCACCGCGGCCATGAATGAAGAAGATGGACGATTACACTGAAGCAAAGGGAGAAGACACCACATTCAGCGCAATCGAGACCGCTAGCAAATGCTTCAGACACCGTCGGCAAATACAACGTACATCTTTTGCTTCAATTACATGAAAGATCGGAAATGAGGGAGCTGAGAGTGGTTCAAAAATTAGGGGGGGGGGGGGGGGGGGGGGGTAGGAGATTCAAGTGCTAATATAAAGTGGTGTTATTACAAGCTCCATGGGAATCTTGGAATTACATCAAAGTTTGACAAGAAAAAAGCAAGACATTGAGTGGAGAAATGAAAAATGGAGAAAGTTATGAATGTTCAAGTTATATGCAGCAGAAATGGTAAGAGGAGAAAAATTAGAGATGAATATGTAGAAAGTCAAAGAGATAAAGAAACCGGTAAAGAGTGCATTGTTGGTGTTGCAAACCGAGTAGGAGAAGTCAAAAGGAAGGACTTACTTTGTTGGGATTTGTTGGATTTGTTTTAGTTGGGTTTGTTTTTGTTAATTGCCTCACTTATTAAGTAAAGTGTATTGCACTACTAGAAATCTGTCTTATAGTGACACATTTATAGTGACACTTTTTAGAATTAGTGTCACAGACAAAAAATTTAGCATAAAAGTGTCAGTAACTCATGACACTATGATATCAATAAAAATGTTGATACTTGATGCGAATTATTAATACACTCTTAGCTGAATTTTTTTATTTCCCTCCACTATTTTCACCCCATTATTTTTCCCTCCAGACTTTTATTTTGAACCCAGCCAAAACATTACACTTGTTTCTTATACTTCAAAAAATTTATTTTCCTCTGCGTGGGATTGACTGCGACTCAAACATGAACTTATTAAAAACCCTAGCCCGTTGCGTCTGAAATGATACACGAACGAGATAAACTTCAATTCGTGGACAAATGCTTTCCTATACATATCTTGTTGTTTCATTTGGGACAGTTTCAAATACATATCTTTCTATACAGAAAACAAGACAATTACTCATAAACCAGTCACCATTTCTTGAGGAATTAAAATAGCATATTGAGAACTATCATTAAAAAAAAATTCCCATAAATTTTGATCGATAAGAAATGCAATTATATGGACGCAAATAATACTTTTTCTTGTAGTGTATATTTTTAATAACTAATATACTATTTTGTCTCTTTACTCATAAATTTTACATGGCTTGCTTAATTCTTAAATTGAAAAACTATACGCCCCTCCGTCCCACATTTAACTTCACAGTTTGACTTTTGCAGTCAAACTTTGTCAACTTTCACCGTTAATTAGTCAAAAATCACATTATTTTATAATACCGAAATATTTTTGAATGCTTCATTTTAATATATACTCCCTCCGTCCCAAAATGATGGTCCCATATTTCCTTTTTGGGATGTCCCAAAATGATGGTCATGTTTCCCTTTTTGGAAAGAAAGATGTGGTCCACATTATTTCACCCTTTTCTACTCAAATCTCAATCACAACTTTTATCTTTTCAACAACTTTATTAAAATTTGTGCCCAAAAGAAATGTGACCATCAAATTGGGATGGAGGTAGTATGATTGAAATGTTAGTTTATTATAAGTTTTATAAGACTAAAAATATCAATGGTAAACGTTAATATTGGAGATCGTGAAATGTTGCCTATGAAGTTAATTATGAGACGAAAGGAGTATAATATAACTAATTGTAAATTTTGGATTGTTAATTCTAACTTAAATTACTAAAGTTAGTATGTTATTATACTAACACTTCTATAAATTAGGATAAATTATATTGTCCATTTATTATATCTAATCATCATCTAAAAACACTTCTATTCAATTCAATGAAATTAAAGCTGATGAAACGTACACGGATAAATTGTGTGGGTTATTCAGTGGGTTATTCAGTTGGGGGCACTTGATTTTTTTCATTGGGGGCAATTGTGTGGACCTAACAAATTTCCTAGTATATTTAGGTGATTATTAACACTTTATTGGGGCAGCTGCCCCCTATACCAACTGTGTGGGTCCGCCCCTGGCGCTTCATCGGCGACGACTTTAGGAACTCTGCAAGCCCCCCCCCCCCCCCCCCCCAACACACAAACATTGGCCGCTTGAATCGGAGCCCGTATGCCACCACCGCTCGCTAGATGCACTACCGGGCCGCCTGGTAAGATGCCCTAGCTACTCACAACCTGTGTTGGCGACTCCTCGCCTTCTCCTTTGGATTCCCTGCGACGAAAGAAGATGCTGATCGGCAGGTACTCGACCTCTAGCTTGTAACCTCTATCTTTACCTACTTTAAATTTAATTCTTAGTTTTAAATCTAAAAATCGGGACATTTTGAAACCTAATCTGGATTGTTTTGAACTTTATACCCTAGATTTAAACCTATCTACAGAGTGAGGACTAGAAGATGTATTTCTAATTAGCAGAAGGGAAAAGTAGTACGGAAGGTTTGGAGGTCTTGCAATGCTTGTGATGAAGAAGGTAAATACAAATGAGGTTTGAAATTCATATTGTATGATATATATATATATATACATATATATATATAGAGAGAGAGAGTAATGATCCTGTCCAGCCGGAGGGACAGGACCCGCCATCCAGTCGTCGCCATTTGGGGCCCTTCCCGGTGGAATTTTTTATTGAAAATTTTTGAGCATGTTCTTTATGAAGTCTAGTTTATCCATACCAAATTTCAGCTAAAAATTCAATCGGAAAGGCAGTCAAATGTTTTTTGGAAGTTAACTGCGCAGTTTATATACATATAAAACGCAGTTATCTTCCAAAAATCATTTGAGTGCCTTCCCGGTTGAATTTTAGCTGAAATTTGGTATGGATAAACTAGACTTATTGAGGAACATGCTCAAAAACTTTCATCAACAAATTCCACCGGGAAGGGCCTCGGATGGCCTTGTCCAGACGGAACCTCCCGTCCCTCCGGAGGGACCTGATCTTTTATATATATATATATATATATATATATATATATATATATATATATATATATATATATATATATATATATATATATATATATATATATATATATATATATATATATATCGATGAGTTCAAATGAGAAGACATCTTAACGTGTAAAATGAGAATTAATCTAAGATCAGGGGTTATTGTGCATCAGATCGACAATTTGGACGTCTTAGATTAATTCTCATTTTACACGTTAAGACTTTTTTTATTTGATCCGAATTCTATATATATATATATATATATATATATATATATATATATATATATAGAATAGAGATCAAATACAAAGCCTTCTTAATTTACAAAGTACAAACCTATCTTGACCGTCCGATGAGTTGATCCAAATGACATAAATGCAAGTGGCATTTTTGTAATAAAACCCAACTTTTAGGGTGCAACACGTTGCACCTTAATGTGCAACTGTTATTTTTATGACTTTATGATGTGCAATACTTTGAACCTCAATATGCAATGCAAATAACGTCAAGGTGCATCATACAAATATTTGCACAATAAGCACACTTTGTACTTGATCTTTCCCCTATATATATATATATATATATATATATATATATATATATATATATATATATATATATGAATGAGTACGTGTCAAGTGTGTGTATATATGCTTCCATGTGTGTATGCCTATGAACAAGCAATATGGAAGCTTTGAAGGTCTTTGTTCATTATATTTGATTTGAGCAGTTCAAAGATTCAATTTCGGCTCCCAACCTTTGTTTTTTAAAAGATGCATATCAGGTGTTTGATTAAATGTATGAACCAGGAAATTCATTTATTTGACTTTTGTTTGTAAGTGTCATGTTTTTGGTGCATGCACACATATGAGAACACCCTCCAAATGTTAAGTTAAAATATGACTAGAATAACCTAATTATATTAAGTTATACATGTCCAAGGGATCTAATGGAAAGTGATCATAATAACCTAATTTATAGTTCTCTAATAACTTAGCCTTTTGATTTTTTAAAGTAAAGTTCCCTGTTGGGTAAAATCACACACACAACCACTAATTATGATTTACAAACAGGTAGCCTTAGAAAAAAGCAAGTTGGAATCATACAACACATGATTTGGAAAAAAAAAGAAAGGAGAGAAGGTAAAGAAAACAGTAGTCACACGAGGATGGATTGGTCAGAGTTCATAGAAAATAGCGGGGATATAGTGAGAGACTGGAAACCATTGACAAGCTGGGAGTGAAAGTCTTGATCCCCCCCCCCAATCAACCGGAAATGAACTCTTATGACACTCTTGCATACCGCTATGAATACTAGAAGTGCTTCAATAAGTTGCTGCAGCTTTTGTCACCTTAGTCTCGTCGCCGGCTCCCCGGAAAGGAAAGTTGTACACACACTTAGGTACTGTCCAGGACCTTGCTAAAATTATCTTCCTTATTAAGGTATTTTACTTTTACACTACGCTATAGTGTAACTCTAACAATGGTAGGTCACTTGTATTTCCTATGTAAAATATATAGAAAACCAAGCAAAAGTATGTCTTCTTTTTGTTAGTAGGCATTTGATGACTCTTTAGATTCCATCCTCTTATCTTATTCATTAAATCATATAGGTGAACTTTAGGGAGTTCTCAGAAATCAAAGGCTAGATTGGGAGCAAGAGATGCAATGGATATATATTGTTAGCTTTAGTGGATTGGCTGGATTCTTAGTGTCATCTTATTCGCATAGAAGATTAAATCTGAACTGGTAACATCGAGGGTTTCTTCTTTTCTCTCTTAGCCACTCTTTCTGTCTTTCTCATCGAGGGTACCTCTGTAGTTAAAGAAGTTGTACCACCAACAACTGGACAAAAGCCCAACAAACAGAGAAAGGACAAAAAACCAGAGGTGTATTCTGAAAAATCAGAAAAAAAAAAAGGTAAATGTTGTTTGCAGTTAGTACTATTCTCAGTCACATTTAGGATGGATAGTTTTACTAATTCAATTACAATTAGTATGACGTGATGAATTGTTTTTCCCAGGAAGTTGAAGTTCATGACGACATGGGTTGGCTAGAAGAGCCCGTGGGAGTCTACTGTGGTGCAGATGAAGAACAAAAATGCACCAAAACTAAGAAGTTTCAAAGGTGCACTCCAAAGAAGATTGAAACAAATCCCCAGCTTCCCAGAAGATCCCCACGACACATATTACACAAGACTGACACCATTTGAAGGTGTAAAGGAAGAATTGAAGAATGATGATGTGGAAGTGGTGAAAGTCAATAAGCCTTAAATGAAAATATAAGTTGCACTTGGTAATAGGACTTGGTATATGAAAATTATATAAGTTGCACTTGGTAAATGAAAATTATAGTATAATCTAAGCTATATATATAATATACTACGTATAATCTAATGCCTTTCAAATCAAGGGCAAAACCAATGAAACTTCATTTTTAAAGTTTCACTTGGTAATTGGACTATCATTTTTATTTGTATTACATAATGAAAATATAGGCAAGAACAAACATGATATGTGTTATCTAAACCGTCCGTAGTTCATCTCAAGAGTTTCTGTGTAGAAGAAACACAAAGGTAGCTCCTTTAGTTGAAAAGCAATAGATAATGTTAGCAAGCGTCGTAACTCCGGAGTAAATGAGAACAAAGGGCCATAGGAGTTTGCTGCGTTTTGGTAATAGAAATGAGAGGTGACGGGCAGTTTGTCACGGTGCGTCAAAATAATATTCGATACTAACACTTATACGTAGTATAGGTGAAGTAGAGTTCGTATCCACAGGGAAAGGAATAATTATCTTTTTATGTAACTAGTAAATAAAGGGGGGTTTTGGTTGAGTGATTTAATTAATTTAAGCACGAAGATGAATGACTTATATGAGATTTAATTCAAGAATAAAAAGGACTTGGTCTTGCTACTTTCCACTTGTTGATATATTTTAGTCGATCATTGTTATATCTATAACTTATCCCCTCTCAAATACTCAATCGAGGAGTATCTCCAATTCATCGAGGGTAGTTATTAACAACAACCGTTCATTAATAACCCTTACTATTAATCAAATGTAGTCTAACGCCGTATACCGATATAATAGTAGCATTTTATCTCTTTAACTCCTTGATGAAATCAATTGAGATTGATAACCTTAACACAACGGTTTCGGTTTAACCAACAAAATTAATCCCTCTTAAGTTTATTAACCACGACCGTGCATTAATCAACCGAAGTTACTTACTTGTGAAACCATCAACGATTAACCATCGGTTCGTTGATTGTTTCTAGTAATAATTAATGTCGGAACGTTAACTAATCGTCACTTAGCAACCCTCCAACATTAATATAGAATGAGATTAAGGGAAGAATTAATAATCAGGAGAAGAAGTTAAGAAAATAACTCACAACTTTAATAATCAACAAGCTTCAAGAGCAAAACCAAGAAATGGAAGTTTAATTAGCTCATCATTTGGAGACTAAACATGCTATAAAAATATAAAAAATAACTATTCTAAACTGAGCTTAAGTATATGGAAGAAGGGATGATTTTATTGTGAAGGAAAAGGGGTGTATTTATAGGTGTTTGGAGGTGGCAGGGTTGTGTACCCGATCGGGTATATAGGGTACCCGATCGGGTATTTTAGGCAGTTTCCCGGAAAATCACTTTTCTAGACATACTCGGTCGGGTATGTAGGCATACCCGGTCGGGTATAAGCCAAAAAGTCAAAATCCTGCATGTACTTTTGTCTCTCCAGATTCTGATTTTGACACCATAATCAACTCAATACCCGATCGGGTATTGCCTATACCCGACCGGGTATATGAAATATTTTTGTAATCTTCTTTTTATCTTGTTCCCTTGCACTTTCCTTGATCTTTTGGGGTCCAAACTTGATCCTTTGGATGATCTTGACCTGTTTTAAGCTCAGAATAATCCTAATCTAAACAAATTACATCTATCTAAGAAAATTAACTAATTACACCAAAAGTGTGTAATTTTCCAAACAACAACAAATAAAACTAGTTAAAATAGAAATAATACATAATAAAAATACAACTCTATCAACTCCCCCATGCTTAGTTTCTTTACTCGTCCTCGAGTAAAGTCAATGTTTCATCAACACTTCAAACAATCATGAACAAGCAAAAGACAACCAAGTAATTTTAAAATGTGTTTTACAAAGTGAAATGATTCCACTTATGCACTGCACACTTCATGATATTGGGTTTACTTGTCTTCTATGCTTTCCATGTTCCTTTTCAACATTGTATCACCACTTCCCTGTAAAAATAATTTCTCTCATTTCTCTCATTTTGCCTATGATCTTTTTTTTTATCCTAGCCTCTCATTTTTTTTTTCTTTCTCCCCTACTCACTCATTTTTTTTGCTTTTATTGCTTAGATTGCCCATTTGGGTTTTCAATCTAACTAGCTTTTTTTATGTTTTTTTTCGTTGTTTTTGAACAAGAATAAAGAGTATGAGTGTGAGTATTCCGTGAAACTCTCCCCCCAAGCTAGTCAAAGCACTGTCCCTAGTGCTCATCTTCAAGACGTCATAGAAAAGGAGAATTCGGACTTGGTGTAGGTGGAGTTAGGGAATTCGGATTTTGGATTATTTGGTGGGTTTTGTTGGTATAGAAATGAAAAATGTGGAAAGGATAAGAAGAATATGGGTTTAGTTTGTTGATTTGGTGGATGTATGAAGAAGATATGAAAGTGTGAAATTGTAACTATGGAGGGTTTGGGGTGTTGGGTTCAAATGGGGTGATACGATTTTTTTTTTTGAAAAGTGCAAAAATAAAATAAAATAAAATAAAATAAAATAAAATAAAATAAAATAAAATAAAATAAAATAAAATAAAATAAAATAAAATAAAATAAAATAAAATAAAATAAAATAAAATAAAATAAAATAAAATAAAATAAAATAAAATAAAATAAAATAAAATAAGTAAACATACCTTGCATGGGTTGCCTCCCAAGGAGCGCCTCGTTTAACGTCGCGGCACGACGTTATCATTGTGTTCAATCATTCAAACTTGGATCGTGATAGTTTATCTTCTTCACACTTTCACTCCTAGGACTTCCATAGGAATGCTCAATTTCTCGACTCCTCACTTTGGAAATCTTTCCAGGATCAAATATCCAGATTTTCATTGATTCATGTGGTGGGAGGAAGGGGAAGAAATTATCGTTTAGCATGGTCAATGAAAAGTTTTTCGATCCCTCAATTTTGAAGAAGATTTCAGAAATGCCATTGTCCTTTTCAAGTTTACGAGTTTCTCTTAAAGCTTCCAGAGATGATGGAGCTACCTCAAAGGATGACAATGACAAAAATTCGAATTTGAAGCTCGTCTTATCCTCTTCTTTGACCAGTTGGAGATCCGTGTCTTTTTGTTCTTCTACTTCTTCTGGATTCTGGATCTCCTTTTGCATTTCCTTTTCATTTGTCAATGTGATTGCAAAAGTTTGCTGTTTAGTATCACATTCTATTTGAGAAGGAAGTTTTTCTGAATCCCTTGCTTCAAGCCTACTCACGGCTCCGGCTATTTGAATCACTTGAGTTTCCAAGTTTGAAATGCTAGACTTGGTCTCATTTTGGAAATGCACCATGTTGTTCTGCATGGTGGTCATGTTGGTAGCAATAGCCCGGACCATATCCTCTGTAGACATGTTAGAGTTGGAGAACGGATCATACCTCATGTGAGGTACATGCCTTTCGTAACCAACACCATCAATTTGTTCAAGGTATTCATCTTGGAGTTTTGGGCAGAAATCCGTAAGATGCCTGTGAGACATGCAAATGTTGCATGTCTTGGCATCTTGAGCTTTTGAGCTTAAGATAAATTCCTTTATTAGAGAAGTCAAGAAGGAAATTTGACTCTCTAAGGATGAAGTGTTGGTATCCATATACTCATAACTCATGTAAGCTCAGAAAATAGAAGAGTAAGATTTTTTTTTATTTTTTTTTATTTTTTTGTTTTTGATTTTAATGAGATAAAATAAAAAGAAAAATAATTGCCTTTCCCCGGCAACGGCGCCAAATTTGACGGGCACTTTGTCACGGTGCGTCAAAATAATATTCGATACTAACACTTATACGTAGTATAGGTGAAGTAGAGTTCGTATCCACAGGAAAAGGAATAATTATCTTTTTATGTAACTAGTAAATAAAGGGGGGGTTTGGTTGAGTGATTTAATTAATTTAAGCACGAAGATGAACGACTTATATGAGATTTAATTCAAGAATAAAAAGGACTTGGTCTTGCTACTTTTCACTTGTTGATATATTTTAGTCGATCATTGTTATATCTATAACTTATCCCCTCTCGAATACTCAATCGAGGAGTATCTCCAATTCATCGAGGGTATTTATTAACAACGACCGTTCATTAATAACCCTTACTATTAATCAAATATAGAACAACGCCGTATACCGATATAATAGTAGCATTTAATCACTTTAACTCCTTGATGAAATCAATTGAGATTGATAACCTTAACACAACGGTTTCGGTTTAACCAAAAAATTTAATCCCTCTTAAGTTTATTAACCACGACCGTGCATTAATCAACCGAAGTTACTTACTTGTGAAACCATCAACGATTAACCATCGGTTCGTTGATTGTTTCTAGTGATAATTAATGTCGGAACGTTAACTAATCGTCACTTAGCAACCCTCCAACATTAATATAGAATGAGATTAAGGGAAGAAATAATAATCAAGAGAAGAAGTTATGAAAATAACTCACAACTTTAATAATCAACAAGCTTCAAGAGCAAAACCAAGAAATGGAAGTTTAGCTCCTCATTTGGAGACTAAACATGCTATAAAAATATAAGAAATAACTATTCTAAACTGAGCTTAAGTATATGGAAGAAGGGATGATTTTATTGTGAAGGAAAAGAGGTGTATTTATAGGTGTTTGGAGGTGGCAGGGTTGTGTACCCAATCGGGTATATAGGGTACCCGATCGGGTATTTTAGGCAGTTTCCCGGAAAATCACTTTTCTAGACATACCCGGTCGGGTATGTAGGCATACCCGGTCGGGTATGAGCCAAAAAGTCAAAATCCTGCACGTTCTTTTGTCTCTCAAGATTCTGATTTTGACACTCGAATCAACTCAATACCCGATCGGGTATTGCCTATACCCGACCGGGTATATGAAATATTTTTTCAATCTTCTTTTTATCTTGTCCCCTTGCACTTTCCTTGATCTTTTGTGGTCCAAACTTGATCCTTTGGATGATCTTGACCTGTTTTAAGCTCAGAATAATCCTAATCTAAACAAATTACATCTATCTAAGAAAATTAACTAATTACACCAAAAGTGTGTAATTTTCCAAACAACAACAAATAAAACTAATTAAAATAGAAATAATACATAATAAAATTACAACTCTATCAAGAGGGCAAAGGTTTGGTGCATTTAATTAAACTTTAAAATATTATTTTTCAAAAAAGACAAACCGGTTCAACTGTATGTTTAGTTTAGGATCCAATTTTTCAAAATCTATGGGCATACTTTTACAACATTTTTAATCATATTGGTAGGTATATGGTATCACTATACTTACGTAAATACTTTTACTGTAGGAACTGCATACCATATACTAACAAAATTAAGAATGTGTTGATATTTATATTGTAACTATCAACGGGGTAGATTGGTCGTGGGTATAGCTATCCATACCGACGGTGTTGATATTTCTCGAATTCTTTCTAAATGAATGATATGATATTAATTTTGTACCCTTCTATGTATGCAGTGATCACTGGGTATTAGTTGCAATTGACCCAGAAATGGACAGGGTGTATTACTTGGATTCAATAGGAGATGTTCCACTCGAGACTCGATGATCTGAAGGTTATTGTGACCCAGTTAAGTATATATTTCCCCTCCAACTTATGCATGAGTATTACTATGCCTACCATGGATTTATAATTGCGGCTGATTGGTCTAATAAGTATTATATTGGAGTCTTATAATCAGGCCTAGAAAGTGCCCAGTTTCAGATTATTTTGATATTCCATCTCATAACAGTCTTAGTTTTCACTAAGAAGTCTCTTAGTGAAAAATGGCAGTTCAATCTTAGTTCTTTGGCAGCCATGGCAGCTATGTTCTATGGCAGTTTTCACCAAGTCCAAGTAAGTCCAAGTGATATTTGTGTGTGTGATGAGTAGTAGTAAACTCCTGTTTACTCATGTGCTTTGTGCAGTGAACTGAGAGGGTAAACTCCTCTTCCAAAATCTTGATTTAAAAATTTTGCACTGGGTAGTTTGCCACATGTGAAGTTCTGGACAATATCTAACAACTTGGACTGTTGCTTTTCAATTTTAACTAGTTGATTCTGAAGTTGAGACAGTTCTTTTCAACGATATTTGTGTGTGTGTTTCTTTGTTTGTAGTGCCCAAAAAAAGTTGGATGTGTGGAATGTGGATATTACATGATGAGGTACATGAAGGATGTGGTAACTGATGTCTCTATCCTCAACAATGTGAGTTAGAGTAGTTTTGTACACATCTCTATGTTTGATTTATTTGAAGTTCAAATAAATGCTAATTTTGCATATCATGATGTAGTTCTCTATTGTTAAAGAGTATTCTGAACAAGATATTTTAGAAGTATGCGAAGAATGGATGTCTTATGCAGCAACTTTGATGAAAGAGTATGTGCATGATTTCAGTTTTTCAAATTATTGTTCAGATTCAAACTCGATGACAATGGGTCCGGTATGTGTTACATTCATGTTTATTAATTAGTAAATTTTTCTCTTTGCAGAGATCAGTGACTGGTTCAATGGACGCTGGCGGAGTTGTTTTGAAGGAACCCGGGCCTTTGAAGAAGCTGTGTTTGGCATGTTTTTAGCCTCCTTGATGAAGGATATATATGTTTTTGGCATGCATACTTTTGGACATGTTTGTTCAACTATGAATGGCTTTTAATGTATTGTTGTATGATTAAGTATTATAACTGTAGCTAAACTAAGCTTGTATTGTTAGGAACTTTAATGTTCGTAGCTACTAAGTAAAAGCAGCCATTTTGAACATTGTTGGGCTGTTTTTTACTTTCATTTTGAAAGTCATTTGAATATTAGTGGGATGCAATGAATTACTTGTTAAACATTTGAAATTTGAATTAAACATTCAAATATATTGTTATTACTATTATTTAAATGGGTTTTATAAAAGAAATATCTAAATATTGAATGCATATATGAGATCTTAATGTATGATAATACTACAGTGTCTCTAAATTGCATGATATAAATAAGTCATTAAGATTTATGATGCTAGGGTGTCATCAATTTTTTTGACACAATTGTGTTTTGAAATATTTTGATACAAATGTATCATCAATTCATATGACACATAAGTGTCAAAAAGTTTTTGTTACATATGTATCACCAGATTTTGTAACATTAAAATGTTAGAAATTTGTGACACTAAATCTGTGACACTAAATTTAGTGTCACAATTCCCGACCTTCTATGACACTTTTTTAGTGTCAAAAACTTTCTGTGACACTAATTTAGTGTCTCTATAGACCATTTTTCTAGTAGTGTTGGTTGCTTTGGAAGTGTTGGTTGCTAGATGATTTTGAAACTCTTGGTTCCTAGTGTAACCGAATATTTGTTTAGTTGGTGTATTGAAGTGCATGATGAGATTGTCATTTTGTTAGAAGTGTGTGTATAAGTAAAGTTTATTTATCAATAATGGTTTTTAAATTCTTACTTCCTGGTGGGTGAGAAAGCCACTTGAATATCATTATAAGTGATAAAGGTCATTGTTATGTATTAGTGCCAAGTAATTCACTACTCCATTTTGAGTCTTTTGCTAATAATTTATATCTATATATATCTCCATTTTGAGTCTTTTGCTAATAATTTATATCTATATATATATATATATATATATATATATATATATATATATATATGGAAAAAGATGATTTTATTCATATAAATAAAATTATAGTGCAAGAAAACAAATAAAAGTAAAAAAGTACATAGAAGAAAAGAACAAGTAAAAAACAAAAAGAAAAAAATAACTAGACCCATATATAAGTATAAAAAAACTTTCTCTTTTCAAGTGGTCCCTTAAGGCGGTTTTTGCGGGGTGCACCCTTTCTCTTGGAAGTTTTTGGGTCAAGAATGGTTTGTGTGAGGGCAGCCTCTACACGTGGGACAGTGTCAGGTAGTTCAGTCATCACACCAGAAATAGAAGATTTAGAGGGGGAGCTTGTATTTGCACTTATTTGGTCCTCTACCCATTGCATGACAATGTTATACTTGTCCTCATCATCAACAATGGTGTTGGCTAGTTTTTCAAAATTGTTGCATAATTGGTGAAATCTAGCTTGTTCCACCATTGTGACCCAACCGTCGTAATTGATTTTAATGCGTGTGTACTTTCTCTTGACGTCTCTTCTCCACCTTCTCATTATATAAAAGTCGGGCAACATATTTTTTATGCCATTCCGAAGGAGCACAACCACCAAATGACGACACACGATACCCCTAAATTCAAACAAATGGCAACTACACACGCCATAACCACTTTCATGGTTGAACTCAACCACATAGTTCACGCACTTGTCAAACCCATTTGGCAATTGTTTGTCCTCGCTCACATGATATGTTAGACCATCTTGACTATGTAGGTCACAAGAATGCTTGCCAACCACTTCCGCTTGAAACTCTTTAAATTTGTCAAGGGTATAAAGTTCTTGAACTTGTTTTTCCATGCCGTAGATACTAATTCATGAAATGTTTTTAGAAAATGACTTTGCATCAGCTTGAAATTCTAGTTCGACTTTACTTCGCAATGCACGCCCATATTGTTCAACGAATTGTTTAAGAGATGTTTTCGAATTAACGTAATCATCAAAAAAGGCATTCATACTCTCACTACATTGTGTGGTAAACATGCCTGCCCAAAATGTTGTCTTAAGAAAACAAGGGACCCAACGGGCTCTTTCATTGTACGTTGTTGTAAGCCAATCATTGTCTTGTAGAGCAAACCTGTAAAATTGAAATGATTTTTACAAATTCATTTTAGCTACACCGACCCTTTCTGTCTGTGAAACGCAAAACGAGTCGGTAAGGTTTTTTGAGTGGCAGAAGGTCCTAGGCATGAAGTAAGCTGCACCAACATTTTCTGTCTGAAGTGCAAAAATTGTCGGTACGGAGTTTTTATTGGCAGAAGGTCCTAGGCATGAAGTAAGCTACACCGACACTTTCTGTCTGTGAAATGCAAAAAGTGTCGGTACGGTGTCTTTAAGTGCCAGAAGGTCCTACTCTTGAAATAAACTACACCGATACTTTTTGTCTGTGCAAAACATAATCTATCTGTAACACGTAACAAGTGAAGCTTAGTTTATGAATATTGGAGTGTACCTTTCGAGCATGGCTTTCCAATCTTCCTCAAAGGTCGTAATGTACTTAGAGTCATAAACGGCATCATGTATAGCTGTCATGATATCATCTTTGTGTACAAGTCCACCCATCTTTTCAGGTAACTTCTTCATTATGTGCCAGAGACACTATCAGTGCCTTGTGTTTGGGAAAACGATTTGGATGGCATTTTGCATGGCCCTATCTTGATCAGTTATAATCCCCATTGGAGCATAATCATTCATACACTCAAGCCATGTTTTGAAGAACCATACGAATGTTGATGTATCCTCACTAGATATGATTCCACAACCTAATAACATTGATTGCCCATGATGGTTAACACCAACAAACGGTGCAAAAGGCATGTCATAGAGGTTGGTGAGATATGTCGTATCAAATGTAATCACGTCTCCAAAATCCTTGTATGCATGTCGACACCTATTGTCCGCCCAAAAAACATTACGCAAACGTGAATCTTCATCCAAGTCAATCGTGAAGAAAAAACCTGGACATTGAGCTCGCATTTTTGTAAAAAAAACCTTGGATGGCCATTGCATCCCCATCTCCTAATCTAAGTTGTCGAACTTTTTCTATGTAGTTCCTGCAGTACTTTTCAATGAAAGGAAGTTGGTCATATCCTCCGGCTTCTACAACCGCGGATTTGAAATTTTTACAAAGACGTATTCCAGCAACGTCATTTACATTGATTTGGTGCCTAATTTTCATTGTCAACTTCCTATAACAACGGAATAATCTAGACTTTGTGGGACTCATAGGATGATTATGGTTAAAAAAAAATTGTGATATTACCCATGAGCCGGCATAATCTGTCTTTGCTCTTATTCTCGCTAACCAACCATTTTGCATGGAAGGTTGAGGTTTCTAACAGTTTTTCGACCTACTACCTCTTTTGCCTGCACGTGAGCAATCTACTACAAACGCGATCAAGTTCCCTTCTTTATCCTTCTTTGAAGTGCGGTGTCTAACAGGAAAGCCAACACTTTTGGCATACTTTTTGTAGAAATCATAAACTGCATCTTTTGTAGGAAACTCCATGCCTATCTTTGGAATTTGTTCACATTCATCAACATTGTTATCTCCATCTGCTCACATAATCAAATAATTATTTTACATTAACTTCTTTTTAGATACAAAAGTCATCTTTGCAGGTATACATTATTGTAGTAGGGTATATATTAACAATATGCATAGATAAAATCATTCTTCATAGGTATACATTAACAACATTCATACATCAAAGACTTGTTTGTAAGTATACATTAACAACATTCATACATACATTAACTCATTGTACATAGATACAATACTCATCTTTGTAGGCATACATTAAAGTATAGGGTATATATTAACAACATTCATTGATAAAATCAATTTTTATAGGGTATACATTAACAACATTCATACATCAAATACATCTTTGTAGGTATACATTAACAACATTCATAGATACAGTAATTCATATTTGTAGGTATACATTAACTCATAGATACATTAGTTGTTGGTACACACCGACACTCATATTTGTAGGCATACATTAATTCATAGATACATTAGTTGTCGGTACACACCGACACTGAGTATGTAATCTGTCTGTGTGTGTCAAAGAAAATACCTCTGCCATCTGTGTTCGTCTGCCCCTGCTACTTCCTTCCCCGTCAAAGCTGTCATCATCTCGGCCCTCAAAGATCAGAACTTCGTTGCCACCTTGTGTCGCATCTCTGCCACCCATCGCACCTAAGTCTTCATCCCCAACTTTGTCCGGAGCTCAATCTTCTTCGTTCACAAATCCACCATTTCCATCCTCCGTCGCAGCTCCATCTTATTCGTTCACAGGTCCACCATTTCCGACGTGTAGAGCTTCTTCATTTCTTCCATTTCGGACCTCTGTCGTCCGTCGCAGGTAGGAATCATCCCTTGCTCCGTCGTTTCCAGTCCCCTCTTCATCCACCATCAAATATGCTAGAAAATCATCCATGTTATTTGCAAAAAACAGAGACAAAGGCGGGAAGAGAGAACGAACAAAGGTGAAGAATGGGGAGAGAAAGAAACATGCGTAAGGATGGGGAGGGGAGGGCTGGGCGAGTGAAAGGGGTAAGAAAGCAGTAAATAATTGGGCCTTATATATGGTGTACAGGGTGTACACCAAGACTTTTTTTATTTTCTTTAGTGTTTTAACTTTTTCAATTTTGTTTCAATTTTTACAAAAAAAAAAAATCAAAATTCATAATTTTTTGTGATCTTTCATATGAGATCAATATTGAATATATAAAAATATAATTTATTAACGGTCTCTATAATTATGCTTAAAATTATTTATATACATTTTGTAATCTATTTTATTGTCTGAATTGGGGAAGTTACGGTAGTTGATCATTTTTAGCTACATTACATATAATGTTTTTCTTTATTTCATTAATAAAAGTAATATAAATTAAATTTATCCATACACTAAAAGATTCAACTAATTCAACCACTTGTCTCAGAATTTCATCCATTTCAACAGATTCAACTAATTTCAGTACTACTAAACGGACTCTAAAATCAAAATCACACCATGAAAGGAAAAATCTAAAAATTACTAAATTTATTTAAGAAAAATTTCTTAAAGTAATTTATAATTTGATGTGCACTGGTTTGAAATATAAAAAATCCCCAAATGAAAATCTAATTAGTTCTAATAAAAATCTAATGTTATTTTCATTTTTTTTCTACTCCCTTCGCTAAACTATTACAAACCTTATTTTTTCCCTATGATAATGTCACATGAGAATAAAAAATTAGCAAATGGAAATGATAAACACATCGAGTGCTTATAAAATAAAACTTCTAAATTTAGTTGAATTTATTATTCTTTATTTTAAGGAAAAACGGGCAAATATGAAAATATATATTTATCATTTGTTGTTTGTTTTAAACTGGTTTGATCTATTTAAGTTTAGTTTCATTAGAATTATATTTTTGACTTATTCGGCTGAAATTACTGTACATAATCATTTTTAACTGCTTTTCATATAATCTTTTATTTACTTCATATATAAAATACAGAATAATTTAAACTAATTTCATCCATAAATCAAAAGAACCAATTTCAATCATTTCAGTCACTTATGTAAAAAAAAAATCCATCAATTTCAAAATAATCAGGTGAAGTAGGCAATTTCAATGTTACTGTTGGAAATTTATTGAAAATAAAGCTCAATGTGTTCAACATGATCCGTAATTGATTTTTATTTTAATTAAGATTGATGGAGCTTTAATTGAAATATTTATTATTAAAGGAAAAATATAAAATATAATTATTATTTTATAAGACATGAAGATTACTTTTTCTTTGATAATGGAAGTCTTATACGGAGCACTACATATAAGAATTAGTGAATTACGTTAATTGAGTTTTGTTATGTTTGACCGGTCAAATACGTAAGTTTTAAAATTAAAACACTGCGTATTGTAAATTGGCAACCATCATGTTCTTACGTGAAGTTGCAATTTTATTGAACGATCGCAATGCTTCTCAAAGGACAAACTGACTCTTTTATCTCTATAATACGGATGTTGAACACGGCAAGAAGTGTAAGAAGGGATTACGATCTTCTTGTTCTGCCTACTCGATTCCTATATCTCTAATATTAGTAATAGAGTAATTAAGACCACTTTATATACGAAGTACAAATCACTTGTTTGGTGTGTGACACCGCACCTGGATGTACTTGAATTTGAAATTCAATATGTATTTGAATTTTCCTAGGAAATAAAATCGTGTAACGATTTGCTGTATTTAATTAATGCATGATTAATTAAATTATTTATCGGGCCGATAATAATGAGAATGGGCTGCCAAATATTAGTTGGATCATCGTAATAATTATGAAAGCCCAATGAAGTGCAAACTAAAGTTGATTAAAATATTTGGACAACCTGAGTGCTATTTTGGTCCAACCTGCCAAAAATAGCAAGAATAATTGGGAGGAACTTCCTACACCCACTTGGGATATTCTATAAGTCAAATAATTCCCAAATAATAGGGAGGGGGACAAGGGAAGTGAGTGTGTGCGGACTAATATTGTGAGGAAGATGGGGGGAGACATATGAAAGCTCCTAAGGCCCTACTCCTCATATTATTGGAGTCTTGATTAAGGGGGATGCTTCCTCTTGCTTCTCATTTGCACCATACGAAAGAAATAGAGAGATAAGGTGGGTGGAAGGAGCTCTTACAACCAGCAAACTAGGGGGAAGCAACAAGAAAGAAATCCAAGAAGAAAAGAGCTAGGATTGAGGTAAGAACTCAACTAGTGTTCTTTAACTAGTATTATTTTTATATGATTTTGAAGAGATCATATGGTGGGTTAAACTTGAAGTTTTACACGTTTAAAAGTGTAGAATATTGATATAAAGTGGTGGTAATTAACCTAGGAGGGTTGGCGAATCGATAGGAGTCGAAATCGCCGGAAACCGCCACTCAAAAGAAGCTGTTCGTAGCTGCAGACCACGAAAGCCGCCCACCTTTTGCAAAAGCCGGCCAGCTTTCGTCTGCTGTCCAGATTTTCCACTTCTAATCGGTTTAGAACGGGGATTGATCGAAGGGCTTAACAAAGGCAACTATTGCAGCACTTCATAAGGTGAGGAAGGCTGACTATATTGCTTATATTTAGTGAGTTAATTTCATGAGATTACCTAAGGTAATTAAATGAGGTTTTATGGATTATTAATGATTAATAATGCCTAAAAATGAAAGACTATTGAAAGGAGCATGATATACAAATTTAAGGATAAATTGTGTATGATTATGTGATATGAGTATGAAGAATTGATAATGGAATTAACTATGAACTTTTTGTTGAAATATACTTTTACTTCATTTACGAATATATGAGTGAGTAAAAGTTATATTTGTATATTGCTATGAACTACAATTTTCAAATGGAAAATCAATTTGGAAATGTCTATATGACTAAGGGTTGAAAACTTGAATTGTTGGAAATTTTCCGACTAGTATTAAGATACTAGTCGGGGTATTGGAATGAGATTATGTTAGAATAAATCCTAAAGTTGAATTGTGAGATATTGAACCTTAAGTAGTCCTAAGAGATGCTAAGGTGGATATGTATGAACTTTAAGTTATACTAGGGGTAAGCCTAAGGGATACCCAAGATAAAGTGAATAATAAATTGATCCTAGATATAGGATTTGCATACAGGTGTATTCGGTAGTCCTTAAGGATAGCCGGTTAAGTTATGGTAGTAAGTAAGGACCATGACCCTTCCCGACTCTAGAGAGCGGGGTTGGGCAGCATGGACTTGCATCGTGATCACGAGTTAGGGTGGAATCCAAACCCGAGACCTCACGAGGCTCCGGCAACGGTAACACATAAAATAGGACCGGTTGAGTGGAATCCAAACCCGAGACCTCACGAGGCTCCGGCAGCGGTAACACATATAATAGGACTGGTTAGGGTGGAATCCGAACCCGAGACCTCACGAGGCTCCGGCAGCGGTAACACATATAATAGGACCGGTTAGGGTGGAATCCGAACCCGAGACCTCACGAGGCTCCAGCAGCAGTAACACATATAATATGACCGGTTAGCGTGGAATCCGAATCCGAGACCTCACGAGGCTCCGGCAGCGGTAACACATGATATAAGATGGGTGGAATCCGAACCGGAGACCTAACAAGGTTCCGACAGCGGTAACACATAAGATAGGACCCCGAATGGGAATTACCTTCCTACGAGATGATGGGTACGAGCCCAAGGGCGGGATGTTGGACTCCGACCCGAGGGACCGATGAGGCCTCGGGCAGCGGTGACGAGTCTCGTGTAAATAACAAGACCTATGGGCGGTATCGTGTAAACGGTGAGTGAAATGGAATATAAAAAGGGGCCTGCGTGCCGGCAAATTAATAAATTTCTACAATATTATAAGAGGGAATATTGTCAGGGGTAAAATGGTAATAAAAAAAATGCTGGTGTCTCTTGATGCATAATCTTATTATACCTTATGTTTACTTGGTTGTACATCCTCAACCTCCTTGTTCCTTCAGCGACGTCATATCCTTACGGAAGTTTATTTCCGTCCGTCGTTCCATTCACAGAAGTCATCAACCCGTTTATGTCTTTCTCACCATTTTATTTATTTTCCTTCGTACAAACCCGTTGCCCTTTTAGCTCCTCTTCTCTGTTTCAGTGCCTCATCATATGTTGCAGGTCTTGAGGTGATTTTCCACTTCTTCCATGGTGTACTCTTGTAAGTTTTCTTCTACTTAATCAATTTATGGTGTATCGTTGCTTTAGTATTACTCTCATCAACATTGTTATAATTAGTTCCCTAACCATCAGTTTTTTTTTGCTTTTGCTATATTCGATTCTGCCATATTCAATTCTACCGCCTCCCGAATCCCTCAGTCGTTGTAGTTTGTTCCCAAAATTATTTGTAGCAGTAGTTGGGTTGCTTCTGTTGATGAGTCCATTTTCCAAATGTTTATGTTTTTCCTTTGAACCTGCGTCATCTATGTGTTTGCTGAAATGTCCACATGGAATCAAGTAATTTGTTCCGTCATTTAAAACTATTGAAACACCTCTTGTGGGGTTTTTGCAAACACGTAACACTTGTCAAAGTAAACTGCAGGGGTAAGCTTGAATAGACAACTAAATGAAACACTACTAATATTATGGCTTCATTTAATGGAAAGTAATACGTAGAAACCAGCCAATGTGTAAGTTAGTAATTAACTAAAGCCAGTGATAGTGATACAGAGAGATCAAATAAACATGATACTTGAAACTAATATAAACCAAGTAGTGGGTAAACTATTTTTTGAGGTTAATTTAGATTAGAATGGCCTGGTGAAAGCACCAAATTTCATTCATACATTATATACCTCCTTCATCCTTGAAAGCACCAAGTAGTGGATATATACTTTCTGTCACTAAGAAAAGATTGTCTTTTTTTACTTGAGAACACCTTCTTATTTGTAAAAAGGTCATCTCTTGTATATATGTGAAGCAGCATTTCTATTTCTGTCTATGATGGATTTGCTATTCATTCTTTGTTACACATTTAAGTTCCTATGGTATTTCTTTTAGGCATATAAGCTGCCACTATGGAGAATTTAAAGCTAATTTGGGTGCTCTCAATAGCCTTATCCCTTTTGTGTGTGTGTGTCTAATAGAGGATTTTCATTGAGCTATTTCATTTTCTCGCTGGTATGTCTATTAATCTAGGCTTTCTTATTGTCCCGTTTTGGTTGTTGTGGTTCTTTTTTATTCTTGGACCCCCCTTCCCTTTTCCTTTCTTTTATCACGTGGGTATGCCCCGTGGACGGTTAGCTTAAGTCGAAACAAGAAGATACATTTGTTCTTTGCCCGAGTTTAGATCAGAATTTGATCTACTGCAGCAACCTAGAGACCCACAGCACCTAAGAAAAGCATGTCGGCATGAAACAAAGCTATATAGAGATTTCATGTTTCAAGTTTCTGATTATAGACTCTCAAGGTTATTGACGCAAAACAACACCATGACACATGAGTTAAACTGAAATACTTATTTCAATCTTTTTATCTTTGAAATTTAAATATTCTTAATTTTTGTGTCTCCTTATAAAAACAAGTGCTCCGTAATTGTTTTTTCTGTTTGTTAGACTATTTATTGTCATCACTTTTATCAGTAATTGATTAGAACTTAGATCAACCCTATTTATTAAGAAGAGAGCACATTATAACATACTACATGTCAAAGTTCCTGGTAAGCAACATAGATGCATCTTGGACCTGTTTATTAAGACTATTTGACTACTATGTAGAGTATTATACAAGTGCCTAAGTGGGTCAACTACGGGCAGGGGAGGGGAGCAAAGTGGTGTGTATTAAAAGTAGAAACATTTCCTTACTTCAAGGTTCAGGGACCTAATAAAATTGTCATTAGCTCTGACGAGAGAAAAGAAATTCTCAAGGTTGTGACACCCTAAAAATTTAAAAAAAAAATAATAATAATAATCATAATGAAATAAAATAAAAATAAAACAAATACATAGTATAACTTATCTGATAAAAATAATATATTTAAGATGAAATAAGTAGCATAAAGTATAAAAGTAAAAAATAAAACATGTACAATTTATCTGATTAAAATAAAGCAGATATAATCTATCTGATAAGAATAAAATGGCATAAACTATTGGATAAGGATAAAATGTTAAAATGTTAAAATAAGGTATGTGCATGCATACACATGCATGTAACGTTTAAGCATAATAGTAATAATGATAATAAAGTAGAACATTATTATGCAAAAGAAACTTTAGCACACATATTACATACGTGTAATGCGCACCACGTACATATATACTATGCACATACATACATTCAGGGGCGGAGCCAGGATCTAGGGTCAGTGGTGTCAATTTATAAAAGATTATGCCTATACACAGAATTTTTATTTTTCAGTGGTGTCAATTTAAATTTTTTTAAAAGAATTTATATACATTTATATGGAGGAAAAAAATTTCAGTGGTGTCAATTGACACCACACTTCAAAGGGTGGCTCCGCCACTGCATACATTACACACATATCATACACAACACATGCATGCATAATGTAGATACTAATATACCTACTACGTACATGCATCGGTTATGGCAAAGCACTTTAGTATTATCATAATACGGAGTAATCATTAGTAACGGACCAAAGTAGTAAAACAATGCCATTATGGTAAGTTAAAGAGACCTTAAGGGCTATGAAAACCAACAGGCCGGAGTAAATTAAGGAGACGAAATGCGTATATATATGTGGATAGTCGAACGACCTGCTACGTGCTATACCCCAAAGACACATACTACATAGTACGTCCTTACTAATTAACGTACGAGAGAGCTGCCAGCAGCGAAGCCATCGTCGCCGCGGAAGAGGGGCCGACCGGAGTAGAAAGACCTCGGAACTGTACTGCCATAGGCGCCGCAGTGGGAAGAGCTGCCGCTATCGATTAGTCCAACTCCGAAGAAGCGTCGCCGTTCCGTAGCCAAGTCGCCGGCGTCTACTTGCGAAGAAGACAGTACGTACTCCTTGTTTCTTCTTCTTCTCTTGCAGTTCCGGGCCGGGTGGATTAGGGTAGCTGAGCCGTGTATTTCGTTGGGTTGTCCATAATAATAATAATAATAATAATAATAATAATAATAATAATAATAATAATAATAATAATAATGATGATGATGATGATGATGAAAATAGTAATAATAGTAATAATAATATTACTAATCTGCAAAATGGATTTATTAGAGATGAGAAATACTAATGATGAAATTGGCTTGATAGTAATCACTTGGATAAATTTGTTAGTTAACACAATAATTACATAATGCTAAGTGATGAAATGAATTGATGGTTTATGTAATATACGATTATCATATTAAAATAATAATTATTTATTTGGACTTCGTACCGTAATTAGATTAAATAATGTTGGATAGATATTATTTTCACTAATTATTGGATTAATTGAAGCAGATTAATAAAATTAACATAATTACGGACTCGGAAATGCTAAGTGTGTGATTAGACTGAGTGATGATGATTAGTTAGTTTAAATAACTTTTATAATATTCAGATGTATTATTAATGTCGATTAAAGTAATCATGAAAACTGAATATTTTAATATAATTCCGATATTAACATATTTATTGGATTATGATAAAAGATTATGATGAACTGAATTAGTTAATTAGTTAATATTTTTTCGGACCAGATTAAAAATTAATGAAGGATTATTGTGTTAATTACCGAATTAGTTTAAAATAGGATAAATAATACGAAGTATGAGATAGTTATTAAGTAGGAAGATATTTATAATAATCTATAATCGAAGTAGTTCGAATATGGTATAATTCATAGGTTAATAATAATAATATTAAATTATAGTTAATTAATTTGATGTAGAATAAATTGATGGTGATTAATTAAATTAAAATTTGGTTATTTTAATTAAATACATGTCGGTTATTATAATATAATTATAGAATTCAAGTATTAGAAATCATGGCTGAAGTAATAAAATGATTTGATTCATAAAAAATTATTAACTCGAATAGTTAATTCGTTAAATTAATAAGTTCGCATAAAAGAGAAAAAATGGATAAATTATTAAAAATACAAAGAAATGACTAATTAAATCATCTTAATTCAAAAGGTGAATATTTAGAGACCGGAATAGAAGAGGAGAACTAGGGGCGTCAGGACCTACGGTAAGTTTCTCTGCCAATCCAAAATGGTTTCCTCGTATTATATGCTTATTATGCATTATGTGATTAAGTGTGAATTGTGAATTATGAGTATGTGATTTTGAAGAATACAAATTAAGAGTACTTTTTGGGGTATTAAATATTTTTAAATACCTTTGAGACTAATTAGAGAGATTGGGAAGTATTTTTTTTGAAGTATATCTTGATTCAAGATAAAAGTAAAGATTTCATAAGAGGTGAGCACCGCGGGAGAAATCCGCGGTGTCGGTTTTCCACATCCGGATAAATGTGGAGGGTGATTAGGGTTGCTACTACTAAGAAGTAAAGTTTGAGTTTGAAGTAATATTTGGATCTATGATCCCTTTTAAGAAGAAGTTATAGTAGTAGTCCCTAATCATTCAGAGATATCTTATTCAGGGGTAGTTGGTAGACTGAGTCCCGATTACTCGTGACGACTTACTACTCGGAGGGCTTGGAATCCCTTTTTGGGGGTGTGCACACTTAAGGTAGTCGTTTCGTTTCCACAAGAGCAGTTGTGGTACCGGCACTTGTTCGGGGTGGCCGTCCGTAACCACGGTCCACCGGGCTCAGTCGAAAGGTTGAGCACCGCCCTTCTAAATTACTAGGAAGTTAGAGAAGAAGTGGTTTGTGAGATAATCAAAGAAGAAGAGAATTTTTATGGAGTGTGTTATTTTTATATAGTATTATATAAAAATCTAATTTTGCCAAACCTGATTATTTTACGGGGTTGGGTAGTACTTACTTAGCTCTAAAGCTAATTTTTGTTTTCTTCCTTTGTTTTGTTTCTGCACGATATTTGTGCAGGTGATGATGGTTATGTTGACTGCTGAATGCATGAGCCTGAGAGCGGTTTAGAGATGCCTTAGACAAACTTAGTCAAGAATAAACATTTTAATTTACTTATGTTTTGAACACTAGTTTTAGTTTGTTTTGTCTGGGGTTAG
Source organism: Cuscuta epithymum (assembly GCA_945859915.1). Classification (NCBI taxonomy): domain Eukaryota; kingdom Viridiplantae; phylum Streptophyta; class Magnoliopsida; order Solanales; family Convolvulaceae; genus Cuscuta; species Cuscuta epithymum. Next base: position 2,636,354 of record CAMAPF010000017.1, on the reverse strand, counting down.
CCTGTGCATTCGGTTAAGAGATGACCGGATGTGGCGGTAACACCCATTTCCCATTTAATATTATTTTCGCTGCAAAACTTTTTATCTGTTTTGAAAGAATAAATCAAGTTTATTATCAATAAATCTATTATTTCAAGTACTATTTTGGGAGGGAAAATGGGGGTGTTACAAATTGGTATCAGAGACAGGTTACGATTTTCTTGGAGATTTTCCGAAATATTTTTCCAAAATATTTCTTAATAAATTTTGTAAAGTTTTTCTAAAATTTCTTAAATGTCCTTAAGTAAAAACTAGGAAAATGAAAATGACTAGGAAAGGACCTCTTAGGAACGTGGTGAGCATTTTGAGAACTTTAAGTTACTGACCTCTATATGATTGAGTTGTGAAACTTCATGCAGTTACCTGCTTATGTGAAATATGTGAAGTTTGATTGCATCTTTGAAATGCTTATGCGTGTTAGAACTTGACTATGGAATTAGTGAATTGAAGGATTTATGTACTTGAGATAGTGTAGAAATCTTTGGAATGCCCTAGTATTTAAGAGGCTCGTGAGACTAGAAGTTAAGCGGCCAAGATGGTGAAAGTCTTATGGTCAAATCGTTTCACCAAAAACGCCACTTGAAAGACCGAGGATGATATGCGCAAACGCTACCCTGAACTATTTGATTAAGGTAATATTTTGGTTTCGAGGACGTAACATCGCTTCTAGGGGGTAGATGTAAAAATTGGGAACTCATACTTATTTCTTAGCCTTTGCTTCGAGGACGAAGCAACCTTTTTAAGGAGGGTAGAATGTAATACTTAAGAATTTTGTCATTTGACTTGAGTTTATGCTTCGGGACGAAGCATCTTTTAAGGGGGTTAGAATGTGACACCCTAAAAATTTAAAAAAAAAAATAATAATCATCATAATGAAATAAAATAAAAATAAAACAAATACATAGTATAACTTATCTGATAAAAATAATATATTTAAGATGAAATAAGTAGCATAAAGTATAAAAGTAAAAATAAAACATGTACAATTTATCTGATTAAAATAAAGCAGATATAATCTATCTGATAAGAATAAAATGACATAAACTATTGGATAAGGATAAAATGTTAAAATGTTAAAATAAGGTATGTGCATGCATACACATGCATGTAACGTTTAAGCATAATAGTAATAATGATAATAAAGTAGAACATTATTATGCAAAAGAAACTTTAGCACACATATTACATACGTGTAATGCGCACCACGTACATATATATTATGCACATACATACATTACACACATATCATACACAACACATGCATGCATAATGTAGATACTAATATACCTACTACGTACATGCATCGGTTATGGCAAAGCACTTTAGTATTATCATAATACGGAGTAATCATTAGTAACGGACCAAAGTAGTAAAACAATGCCATTATGGTAAGTTAAAGAGACCTTAAGGGCTATGAAAACCAACGGGCCGGAGTAAATTAAGGAGACGAAATGCGTATATATATGTGGATAGTCGAACGACCTGCTACGTGCTATACCCCAAAGACACATACTACATAGTACGTCCTTACTAATTAACGTACGAGAGAGCTGCCAACAGCGAATTTTTGGATGAGTTGAGAAAATAAATGGCAGCAAGCAGAGGATTTTTGGATCTTCAAGGAAAGGGAAACCACTCAGGGGAAATTCATTTGAAGGTTCATTATTTGTAAATTTGATGGCTTGTCTTGATTTACTTTGAATTTTGTATATGTACATTCTTATAGTGGTCATTTCGTTGAAGCTATATATAACTGCCATATTGAATCTATTTTTGGCATATGTTATTTTTTGTATTTTTAATCATCACCGAGGCATAGCATAATTGTTTGTTTGTTTAATGTGATAGATTATAAGCAGAATCGGTTTTAGTAACTTTTTCTCAAAAGTGGTTTAGCTAATTTCTTATCTAAGTAAGCCTCTTTTTATCAATCTTAACCCCACCAGTCCTATTTACAACATTAACCCATCCAAAAGTAACGTGTTAACTGTTTTGCAAATCCAAATCACTCAAAAAAGGAAAAGTCTATCAACAAATAAGAATTACTAATATACCTACCATTTGTTTTATAATACGTATAACTTTCCGTTTCGTTTTTTTTTTTTAAGTAAGGAAATTTTATTAAAGAGAAATTAAAAGAAAAGTACGAGTAACAAAGATAAAAGAGAAAAACAAGGGGAAGAACAAGAGAAAAACAAAGTTATATTTTTTTGAAGTATAACTTTCCGTTTCGTGAAACTATAATGTTGTTACAGTTTCATTTAATTGTCTATTCAAGCATACCACATGCTGATTACTTTGATAGACGGCACGTTTTCGCAAATATATCCCTGGAAGAGGTGTTTCCATTACTTTATACTCCATATGTCTTAAGAAAAGCCTATGTGATGATATTCATATTTTGGAGTTGTTTAATGCATGCATGTCTGGAAGACACTGCATCAATAAGGCTAGCAATGAAGTGGTAAAGGAGATTGAGAATATCATGGCAATGGTTGGGTTACACCTCAAACTGAGTCTACTTCACCTTCGATCAAGGAGCTATTCAGGAGCAAGCAAGGGCTCTAGTCAGATGAAAGTATGTTTGTCTACTTGGTTGTGACTTCTAAGTAAGATAAACAGCAGCTTGAGTATTTAACCATTTTGTTTTCACAGGGTCTCATACTCTTTGACAGCCTTATAATATTTTGTATGTGCGATTAGAGATGATGTAGAAAGATATTCTTGTGAAACATGAAATGATGAATAAGGAGTTTAAGCACGGAGAAACATTAACGAGGAATTAATGTCCTACAATGGTCTTGGGCATTACCACGAACGCGCAACGCGCGTTACTAAACTAGTTAACTTACTATAAAGATAATAAGGGTCGAAGAAGAACTATCATTATATTATGATATCACTCTATTTGAGGGTCTTAGAAATTGGAACATTGATTATACTTAGTATAGTTGTCATTGTACTTGTCAAATGCTTCCAACTACTGACCTCCCCTTCACGGGGGAGGCCACCTCACAGTTTCAGGTAGAACTTGAAGGTTGCTACCATTGCCCGTTTCTCGGGAAGATCCAAGGAGAGAAGACGTGGTTCGTGCTTCCTCCGTTCTATTTTAAAAATAATTACATTTAATGCTCATGGATATTATTTTCTGAATATTTATTTGGGAGCTTGTATGCCCAAGCTTGCCAAGTGTGGCTTGAACACTTGTATTAATGTTTCCGCTGCTTTAAATTAATATTTTACATTATGTTTGTTTATGGATGTACAATGTGTGAATGGTATTCAAGACGCCTTGTATAGTATGGATGTGTTGGACTGCGGTTGACTATTCGTACTGTACAGTGGGTTGTTGACGTGTCCGGTAGGTCCGGGCGTGAAATGGTGTTATTTTGTTAGTAACCAAAATACACTGCACACCTTCTTTTTATCCCAAAAGTTCTATCTTGTAACCCGGTTACTGTGATAATTAAGGGTAGATAGTAAACTTTTAGAAAAGCGTATTTAATACGTAACTAGAACTGATATCCGGTCTAGCCATATTTCTGCACCCTTATAATTTACTATTTTTATCCTCCGGTTCTAACAATCTAAAAGTTTACTATACCGAAAATATGGCCGCTACTCAACACGATATCATCAACACCAATTTTCAAAAATTGGAAAAGTTTGAAGGTGTGGAGTTTCGAAGATGGCAGAAAAAGATGCATTTTCTGCTCACTACTTTGAAAGTGGTTTATGTGTTAAGCACCCTGAGGCCGCCCGAGGATGATGAAAACGAGACTTTGGAAACAAGCCGCCGCCGCATAAAGTGAGACAATGAAGACTACATTTGTCGTGGGCATATTTTGAATGGTATGTGTGATTCTCTGTTTGATGTGCATCAAAATGTTGAATATGCTAAAACGTTGTGGGAGTCCCTAGAATCTAAGTACATGACCGAGGATGCTTCGAGTAAGAAATTTCTCAGTAGTAACTTTGATAGTTACAAAATGGTTGATTCCCATCCGGTCATGGAACAATTTCATGAAATTCAACGTTTATATGATCAACTTTTGATACATAACATGCATGTAAATGAAACCTTTGTGGTCGGTTCTATAATCGACAAATTACCACCGTCATGGAAGGAAGTGAAAAATAGCCTCAAACGTAAAAAGGAGGATTTGTCAATGGAGCAACTGGGTCGCCGACTTCAAATTGAAGAAGGCATTAAGTTGCGTGAATGTGACAATGGTAAAAAGAACGACCTTCCAATTTCTTCTATAAATGTTATGGTGGATGGACAGTCAAGTGGGACTAAGAAAAATAAAAAATGTCCCGAGAAATTCACCAAAGGTTCCAAGTTTCAAAAGAAGCCAAAAAATAAGAAAGTAGGGTCTTGTTGGGAATGTGGCGGTCCACACTTCAAGAGGGTCTGCCCGAAGGTGAAGAAGAAGAAGAAGGCCCAACCGAACGGTCATCCTAACGGTGGCCAAGACAACCAAGGATGATGAATCCTGGTGGATCGACACCGGAGCAACAAGGCATGAATGTAAAGATAGACAAGCTTTTAAGACTTTAAAAGAGTTGCAAGAGGGGCCGATCTTATACATGGGAAATGACTCTATTGTGAAAATTCAAGGAATTGGGCAAGTAGAGTTGGAATTAACTTCCGGGAAGAAATTAATTCTTAATGATGTGTACTTTGTACCACAAATCCGGAAAAATCTTGTCTCCGGTGGAATCCTAAATAACTTTGGATTTAAACTTAGCTTTGAAGCAAATAAGTTTATTTTATCTAAGGGTGGTATATTTGTAGGCCAAGGTTTCTAAGTGTTGTTAATAAAGTAGTTAATTCTGTTTATATGGTTTGTGATTCTTCTTTGTGGCACAATAGGTTATGTCATGTTAATTATCGTAGACTGAGTGACATGTCTAAAGTAGGATTAATTCCTCCTTTTAATGTTAACATAGAAAAATGTAGAACTTGCATGTTAAACAAAATCACTAGAAACTCTTTTCAAAATGTTGAAAGAAAATTCAACATGCTTGAATTAGTGCATAGTGATTTGTGTGATTTCCATAGCACTCCGTCTTTTGGAAATAAAAAATATGTAGTCACATTTATTGATGATTGCACAAGATATTGTTATATATATCTTTTATTTTCAAAAGATGAGGCAATGGATAAATTCAAAGTTTTTAAAACGGAAGTTGAGTTACAAACCGGAAAGAAAGTAAAAAGGCTTAGAACTGACAAAGGGGGAGAATATTATGAGCCTGAGTTTTTTGAATCCGTTGGAATAATCCATGAAACAACAGCCCCTTACACACTGCAACAAAACGGCATTGCTGAAAGAAAGAATAGAACTTTGAAAGAAATGGTTAATTCCATGTTGTCTAATTCTGGCTTAAGTAATGGACTTTGGGGTGATGCTATGTTAACTGCTTGTTATATTCTTAATAGAGTGCCTAACAAGAAAAATAAGATTACCCCATATGAACTTTGGCACAAAAGAACACCCCAACTAAGTTATCTTAGGGTATGGGGTTGTAGGGCAATCGTGAGATTACCGGAACCTAAACGAAAAACGTTGGGTGAAAAGGGGGTGGAGTGCATATTTATTGGATATGTTGAACATAGTAAATCTTATCGATTCTATGTTATTGAACCGAATGACTCAATTGCAGTTCACACTGTTATTGAGTCTAGGGACGCTCTTTTTTATGAGAAGCGGTTCACTTCTATTCCTAGGCCAAAGGATGTTGATCCCGGTCCAAGTAATTCACGCTTAAATGAACTGGAAAAGGATCACGAAAATGAGCCTGAAATAAGACGGAGTAAGAGGGCTAGAAAAGAAAAGTCATTTGGTCCTGATTTCCAATTATATTTGGTTGAGTGATCAAGAGAGACCCTTGAAACTCAAACACTATATTGTTATAGTGTTGAAGAGGATCCTAACTCTTTTGAGGAGGCAATGAAATCACAAGATGCTTCCTTCTGGAAAGAGGCCGTGAATGATGAAATGGATTCAATCATGGGCAATAATACTTGGGTTCTAAGTGATTTACCACCCGGTTGTACACCAATCGGTTGTAAATGAATTTTCAACCGGGTGGTAAATCACTTAGAACCCAAGTATTATTGCCCATGATTGAATCCATTTCATCATTCACGGCCTCTTTCCAGAAGGAAGCATCTTGTGATTTCATTGCCTCCTCAAAAGAGTTAGGATCCTCCTCAACACTATAACAATATAGTGTTTGAGTTTCAAGGGTCTCTCTTGATCACTCAACCAAATATAATTGGAAATCAGGACCAAATGACTTTTCTTTTCTAGCCCTATGGCTCCGATATCTATCCATTGTGATAGTGCATCAACTCTGTCAAAAGCTTATAACCATGTGTATAATGGTAAGTCAAGGCACATAGGAGTGAGACACAGCTATGTGCGTGAACTAATTAGTTCTGGAGTTGTTGTGATTGATTTTGTATGATCACATGTGAATTTGGCGGATCCTTTTACAAAGGCGATGCCAAGGGACATGGTGTACAAAACTGCAAAAGGGATGGGGTTAAAGCCCTTAGAGAATAATCACAAGTGAAAGAAAGCCCAACTCAACGTCTAGTACAACGCTAGGTCTTGAGTTCAATGGTGATGAGTAAGTAACTCCGTGATTGAAGCACTTATGAATAATAACCGTCCCGAGGTAAGTGCTTGAGTCTGCAATGTGTAATGAGGTTGACTATGTCTTAATAGGTCTTTTGATAAAGTGTTTGATTGCAGAACACAATTTGAAAAGACCTACCTATATGAGCTAGAATTGCGGCCGATTCACCAAGTTTAAGGCTTTACTTGATGGAGCTCATGAATGGATATAAACACAAGGCCGTTAATAGTGTCACGTTTCTAAGTGAAGGTTGTATAAAGACTTGTGTGTAATATCTTCTGCATTTCAAAGTGGTTATATAGTTCAAAGCTTAGTCTACTATTATGATCCGAAATATTGTAAATAATATTGCACTAAATGAAAGTTCAATCTTTAAGACACTTTTAATTATGCACAAGTCTTGATAAGTGATTAAGTGGTCTATTTGGCAAAGCTTGAGCATATTTATTTTCAATAAATGGAGGAGGATTGTTGGAAATTTATTGAACATAAAGCTCAATGTGTTCAACATGATCCATAATTGATTTTTATTTTAATTAAGAGTGATGCAGCTTTAATTGAAATATTTATTATTAAAGGGAGAATATAAAATATAATTATTATTTTATAAAACATGAAGATTACTTTTTCTTTGATAATGGAAGTCTTATACGGAGCACTACGTATAAGAATTAGTGAATTACGTTAATTGAGTTTTGTTATGTTTGAGTTTGACCGGTCAAATACGTAAGTTTTAAAATTAAAACACTGCGTATTGTAAATTGGCAACCATCATGTCCTTACGTGAAGTTGCAATTTTATTGAACGATCGCAATGCTTCTCAAAGGACAAACTGACTCTTTTTTTTTTTTTTGAACGATCGCAATGCTTCTCAAAGGACAAGTTGACTCTAATACGGATTGAACACGGCAAGAAGTGTAAGAAGGGATTACGATCTTCTTGTTCTGCCTACTCGATTCCTATATCTGCAGTATTAGTAATAGAGTAATTAAGACCACTTTATATACAAATCACTTGTTTGGTGTTATTTTGTTAGTAACCAAAATACACTGCACACCTTCTTTTTATCCCAAAAGTTCTATCTTGTAACCCGGTTACTGTGATAATTAAGGGTAGATAGTAAACTTTTAGAAAAACGTATTTAATACGTGACTAGAAGTGATATCCGGTCTAGCCATATTTCTACACCCTTATAATTTACTATTTTTATCCTCCGGTTCTAACAGTTACTAAACTGACTCCAAATATCAAAATTGTAACATGAAATTAACAATAGATCATATCAGTGGCTAATAAAAAGAGACTTTTTAAAAAAAACACTATTGAAAGAAACAAATGATCATGAGAATCTTAAAAGTAAACATACTTGACTTCAAATGATTGTTTTTTTAAAATCATGTTCATAGTATCATAGTTTTGGGTGAGAGAGAATCAAAGTTGATTTATCAATAAATGACAAAATGATATGATTCTTACACAAAATTTATTTGTTCACGAGTCAACGGAGCATGAAGGAAGCACTAGAGTAAATTGTCAACTCAAATAAGAAGCCAAATGAAAATAAACTTTTGAATTAATAGTTCACACTATTCATAATAATAAACTTGCATAGTATAAGTTCTTGCAATCGAAAGATATACTTTGTATGGAAAAAAACTCAAAGAACTAACGATCTAATGATGGAAAGTTAATTAAAATGAAATTATGTAATTAAGTAAGGAAAATGTGGAAGACGGTGAAATAAAATTGTTATTAGGTGAATCATTACACATTTGTGGAGGATGTGGGATAGTTTTCTCTCTTATATACTTTGTATCATGTTTTAAGGTATAAGATAAGTCGGCTAACAATTGAACAAAATAATTTTCTCTTTCATATGTAGTGCTTTTAAGTATAAGATAATTTAACTAACAATTGAGCGGCCAAAATTTCTCTCTCATATGTAGTGCTTTTAGGTATAAGAAGATAAACCGGCTAACAATTGAGCGGGATAACTTTCTCACTCATAATTAGTTCTCTTAAGTATAAGATAAGTTGGCTAACATGTACTTGAGCGTTTCTCTCTCATTTGTAGTGCTTTTTAGTAAGATAGTAAGATAAGCCAGCTAACAATTGAGCGGGAAAGTTTGTTCTTTCATATGTGGTGCTTTTAGATATAAGAAAGATTAAGCCATAAGCCGTATAACAATTGAACGAGATATTTCTCTCTCTCATTAGTAGTGCTTTTAACTATAACAAAATCCAACTAACAATTGAGAGAGATAATTTTTTGTATCATATAAGACAAGCCAGCTAACAAATGAGCAGGATAATTTTCTATCTCATATGTACTACTTTTAGTTATTAGAAGATAAATTTGCTAACAATTGAGCGAAAGAACTTTATCTCTCATATATATAGTTCTTTTAAGTATAAGATAATCTAGCTAACAATTGAGCGGAATAATTTTTCTCTCTCATATGTAGTGTTTTTAGGTATGAGGTAAGCCGGCTAACAATTGAGCTGAAGACCTTTCTCTCTCATATGTAAGAGTTTTAGATAATAAAAAAAAGATAAGCTTACTAATAATTGAGCGGGAAGATTTTTTCTTTCATATGTAATGCTTTTAGGTATTACAAGATAAGTTTGCTAACAATTGAGAAGGATAATTGAGCAGGAGAATTTTATTGCTCATATGTAGTGCTTTTAGGTATTAGAAGATTAACTTCCTAACAATTGAGCGCAATAACTTTCTCGCTCATATGTATTTGTAAATACAAGATAAGAACACTAAACAATTGAGCGGAATAATTTTATCTCTCATATGTAGTGCTTTTAGGCATAAGAACAATATAAGAAGATAAACTTGCTAACAATTGAGTGAGAGAACTTCCACTCTCACGGGTAATTCTTCTTAAGTATATAAGATAATCCAGCTAACCATTGAGAGTGAAAATTTTCTCTTCCATAAATAGTGCTTTTAGATATAATAACATAAGCTGACTAATAATTGAGCGGGAAAATTTTCTTTTCCATATGTAGCGCTTTTAGGTATAACATAAGTCAACTAATAATTGAACGGGAGAATTTTCTCTCATATGTAGTCTTTTTAGATATGACAGGATAAGCTTGCTTGCTAATAATTAAGCAAAAATTTTCTCTCTATCATATGTAGTGCTTTTAGTTATTAGAAGATAAAGTTGCTAACAATTAAGCGGGAGAATTATCATATATGTAGTTTTTTAGTATAAGATAAGCCGGCTAACAATTAAGGAGGATAATTTTCTTTCTCATACATAGTGCTTTTAGGTATAAGATAAGATAATCCAGCTAACAATTGAGTGGGAGAATTTTTCTCATATGTAGTTGTTTTAGGTATAACAAGATAAGCCGGTTAAGAATTGAGCAAGATAATTTTTTCCCACATATGTTACCAGTAATTTACTAATGAATGGCAAGTTATTATTTAACTAATATTCGTTAATTTTAATAGTTATTGTATTCACTTAAATTTTATATATGTCACTCACTTATTGTACTCACTTTTTTAGAATATTATTTAATTTAAAATTAATCTAATCATGAAAATGAATAAGTAGCAAATTCTAATTAGTAGTGTCGATTAATGTTTCCTAATATAATCTTCATTGAATATATATTGCTTGACCGACGATAAAGCAAACAGATCCATGTCCGCACTCGAATTATTTTTATTTAAAAAAAATTACATATTCAGAAACTACATTCAAATCTTTACAAAGTCGCAAAAAACCATAATCAAATTTGATAAAATAAATTGATATATAAAGGAAGAGATTAAGAACGATTTGTATTGACCAAGTAAATAGTATCTGTGACAATCTTAGTAGGACGGAGGGAGTATTATTTTTCGAAAATGTAGAATTCTAAAAAGTTTTTTTTATTTTAATATTTAATTAAATCATGAGTAAAAGTATATGCCCCAACTGCTCTTTCTCATGGGTATGCACGGGTACTATACTAGTTGACTAATACAAACTGGGGAAAATGTGCAAATAGGCCCATGTACTAACCAAAAAAGGTCAAATAAGCCCTTATTTAGGAGGCTCTGTCCGGCCGTCGTCATTTGGGGTTGTTCTCGATGGAATTTTTTTATGAAATTTTTTTAGCATCTTATTCATTAAGTCTAGTTTACTCATACCAAATTTCAGCTAAAACTTCAATCAGGAAGACATTCTAATGGTCAATCCACATCTCACGGATCAGCCCGGTCAACAGCTTGAAAATGGGTCAACACCAATAAATAAATACCCCGCAAATTATACCGTGGGATCGACACACCATGTGAATGGTGTGCCGATCCCATTACTGCCTTTTTTCCTCAAGCACCGACGTTCGCACGCAACTTCCTCCGATCCAGATTTTTTATTCTTCTGCACCATGTCTATGCTTCCACTAATTTTTCCTTTCATGCTTCCACTTTCTTTTCTCTTGCTTGCTTTCTCATCTAATTCTCTTTCTTCTTCTTCTTTTTACTTCTTTTCTTTTTCAAATTTAATTTGTCCATCTCCTTTATTAAAATATTAAAAATATAATTACTGCGCAGTTAAATATTAAAAATTTAACTGCGCAGTTATTTTCAAGAATTCATTTGAATGCCTTCCCGATTGAAGTTTTAGTTGACATTTGGTATGAGTAAACTAGACTTAATGAATAAGATGCTCAAAAAATTTCATCAAAAAATTCCACCGGGAACCACCCCAAATGGCGACGGCCGGACAGAGCCTTCTAAATAAAGGCTTATTTGACCTTTTTGATTAGTACATGGGCCTATTTGCACCTTTTCGCTACAAACTGAGATAGTTGAATATAATGAAAATGCTCCATAAAGAGTTTACGATAAACATACATCCTGAATACGATTTTATAAATTATAATCCATTCCATTCGGACAAAATCCTCACAAATTCGGATCATTTTGCCATTTAAGCCCAATTTTATCCTCAGGGAAATGAAACCAATTATTTCTCCAACGTTTTTTTAGATACTACAAATATTCTAAGATAAATCAGAGGTAAGTTACAATCCATCTCTAACCATCCACATAAACACTCCAAGAGCACATTGTGACACAAAATCACAAGTAGGCCAAGCTATGCATGCTTTGTTTTACGAAGTGCTTTCTTCCTTTGCCCAAGCATATATCCGTACATGTGAGGGCTGCCTGCAAAATTCACCGAGATGAACAGTTATTGAGTAAAGATCAAGCAATAACAAATCCAATCAGTAAAGAAGTATGTGTAAAGCTCTTGCCTGGAGCATAGATGGCAATGACAACAAGTGCCAGGTAGTAGTAGTCAAATGAAAAGTTTAATTTGTTTGGCATCCATAACGAATACTTTCCAGATTCCTGCAAATAATATTGTCATAATCCAGAAAACTTGTGCAAGCTACATTCCATATTATGACAAGCACACGAACAAAGTGCTGGAATCTCTAACTTTTATTTCTCTCAATATCAAAATTTATAGGTGCCTTCTTGTAAAGATGAACTGAAAGTTAATGGCTCGTTCTTTGACGCTATATGTTCTTTTCCTTTTACTTAAAAGCTAAAAAAAAATTATGAACGCATGAAACGTGTCGGGGATTTACGTTTTGAAATCTGACAACATGATTAACATGATTACCCACTATGACTATTTTTTTGTTTACTATACAAACTAATCATAACACTTAAATAAAGCCAAAACTAAAAACTTAAGGGCACTGGTTCACCCAATACACGAATGTAACTTAAACTTTACCTTAATGTAAGGAAGGGCTTTGTAAATTAAACCAACTTCACTTGTGATGCCACTTGGATACAACAAGATGAAGGTGCTATACCTGCAATGAATAATGATAATAATGATAGAAAACAAATAGAAAATGCCTTTGCTGGCTAGTGTATAACTATTTGATACAAACAATGTGTACCTAAGCCACAACAGCCATGAAGGAGCAAATCCAAATAGTTCCTTTATGCCGAAGAAGGAATATCGGATAATCTAAAGTTCAAGCAGTAATAAAGTTTTTACAATGAGTCAACCATGAGACTGGGAAATGAAGTGAAAATTAATACAGTGAAAAAGGCGATGAAAGAAAAGAATTATTTCTCTAGTCACTGTAACATAAATACATAAAAAAACGGAAAAATTCACACGAATAATCCGATCTATTGACGATCTTCTCTTATTAATCCCAAATATGAATTATTCCAAAATAATCTAAACAATATGTGATATCTTCTAGAAACGAGCCGGTGACCTGAGCATACAACTTCAACCGGTGACCACCTGTGAATTTAACTGATCTTCATTATATTTTCTATTTTCCTTTTATTTATTTCTTTTTTTTTAAAGGTATTTATTTCTTTTTTTTTTCTTTCTTTTTCCATTTCTTTCTCCAATCCTCTTCTCCGGCAACTCTGGCCAGTGACAAATACCTTTTTTTTCTCCCATCTGCTAGAATCAAATTTTCTATTCATTCTCCCATCTGATACGTTTCCTTTTCTGGTTTTTTTTTTCTACTCTTAGCCCCATCTCTATTACGGAGTATTTGTTTTTCCTTCCCCCCATTTTGCTTCATCTTCCTGGTATGGCGTACGAATGTTTCAGGGTTTAGGAGATCGGAAACGCCGGCCCTTCTTTAGTCCATTGTAGCAATTTAATCAAGGTCGCTGTAGAATTTCAACGGCCGACTGGCTTTCCTAGCGGCCTTTGACGACGACTGTCCGCGTCCGTCTTCATCAAAATCATGTTCACCATCCATGCCAACTTTCTTCGTAGCCATCCATCCCTTCATCCCAGTAGGTCCAGCCTCTGTCTTCTGTCGTCCATCATTCAAGTTTTAACATCGACAATGATGGATAGTGTCACATTTGAGTTGGATTGACGAAATTAAACTCTGAATCTAAAATTGAAAGAATTAACTACATATTTGAGGTGTAAATTTGAGAACGAAATGGAAGGTAGAAGGAGCTTTACTTATGCGGTGGCTGGGAGTCTGGGAAGAAAATCAAAGAGACGAAGCAAGAATAGTTCAGGGAAGATTAGAATCAGGCTGTTCAGTTTTTTTTTAATTATTTTTACGGGTTGAGCAAGTCACTGGTAATCTGGACTAATTTGGGAAGGTTGCTGATATAGTTGAGATTATTTTAGAATTACGTATATTTGGGATTAATATTAGAAGACCTCTAATAGTTTGGATTATTGTTGTGAATTTTTCCTAAAAAAAAACATTTAAGCTTTCCGATGTATTAAAAAAAAATCATTTTATGGTTCCTGCTTTTTGCATTATCCCTCCCATTTAGACACATTAAGGGTTTTAGGAAATTCTAGGGAAAGAAAAAAATCAAGGAAAGTTATTTGCTTAAGTTCAGTCTTAACATGGAAAATGCGAATAGATGTGAAATATGATTATTAGTATTATTAATTACTCCCTCCGTCCCTAAATGTTCTTCCAATTGTGGATTATGAAGGTTGACCGACGATAAAGTTAAATGATCCCTGTGAAAACTCGAATTATTTTTAGTAAATAAAATTTACATATTCAGAAACTACATTAAACCCGCTACAAAGCCTACAAAAAATAATTCAACTTTTATAAAATTTTGATATAAAAAGTAAGAGTTTAAGAGTGATTTAAGTTGACCCTCGATAAGCGAAATGGAAGTTCTTTTAGGGACAGAAGGAGTATATTTTTTTACATAAATTTAGAATCATTGGTGTTTAACTGTTTACACAATAAAATTAGAAAATTGAAAAGGGGTTTGAACCATATCTGAAACAAGTTGGTTACATTTGAGCCCGGTGCTAAAAAAATATTGATCCAAGCGACTTAAAGATAGACAAGACTTACCTCTGTGATAGACCAGCTAATGACAAGAGAACTAACCAAGGCATGGGTCTGGACCTGTAATCAGCAAAGTATTCTATCAGTGCCAAGTCTCTGGATAACATGATGCAAAAGTTAAAGGGAGATCTCAAACTGTCAAACATTATCTTCACCTGAGGGAAGCTATACAAAATCCCCCAAGTAACATATATTCTCGAGCCTATCTGCGGCAATGTTGCTGAAATTGGAGATCTCACCAGTCCTATAAAGGGGAGATTTAGCATATAGGGAAAGCAGGAAAGCTATCTTTAGTTGACTTAGCAATTTTCTCTCATCAAAAAGGTTGATGCTTTGATTTGAGGACTCACCGACTAAGCCATGAAGTATCTGTTCCATTTTTGTGACAAAAATAGCCAAACGTCAGTTTTCTATAGCACAATTGCATAAAAAGTTTGAAAATAATAGGTAACAATAAAAAACGACAGGTGTGCACAGAGTGATTGATAAACATTAGAGCCGAGAACGATCTCAAAGAAAACTGTTTTTGTCAAAATTGAAATTATTGGAGTGCACATGCACTATCCTAAATCTGCTAACTGCACTCAATGGTGTGTCTACAAGGGGAAGATAAACACATACAAATCACTGAGACAGTAAAACTCAATAATAAAAAATTGCACTAGATTTCTTAATACTTGCTAGGCTATGAAAAACATAGGAGTTGATTGGAATCACTCAGCTCGGTCAAAATACACTTGGACCGAATTACACTAAAAGATTGAATTCAATCAATTAACTACTTCTTCAATTCAAGATCACAAACAAAGAAACTAAAGAACTATTCGGCATTCCATTGTAGTACCTACAGAGTTCAAAATGCATAAGAAGTACCTCCAATATCGCGGCAGTTTGAGCTAGAAGCAGAGGCTTTTCTACGGCTCTGTAGACATTTTCGTGCCCAGACTCTTTCAGAGTCTTCACAGAAAGATAAAACACCTGAAACCTGATATCCAAATCACCCTAATCACTCATTGTTTCAATTGTAAGGATGAAAAATCATCAAAATCATACAGATCTGGGGAAGAAAAAAAAGTATTGAACTTGCCATCCGACGAAGACGGCCCAATTGTAAAGAGCGAGGTACGCGCGCCTCAAGCCCGAAAACACTCCACCGGCCATTGAAGAAAGCTTGCTTGGAACGGCAGCTTAGTTGAGATGAGCGGAGAAAAAAGGAGAAGCGCCAAACGGGAGTTTTATATCTGCAATGAAATACGAAATTGGGTGCGTCGGTAAGCAGATCACCGGAGTTTGATAAGTTAATGCTTTAGCTGTCATTTTATGTCAACGCTCAACTGCCACGGAACGCTGTTACTCTGTTAGATGTAATTAAGAGGGAAGGCGATGCCGTGAGGATAAGAAGAATTCCCAGTTGGTTTAATTGCTCGCCTGGAATTTTGGTCACACAAAACATCCCTTTTAAGCCCGACCATCACGCAGGTGATTGAGACAAATCGATTTTACAGGGATGGTTTTCATACTGCATTGTAAAAACGGGATTGGGGAGAGATCCGGACATATAACTGGGACATGGTCAATCCACATCTCACGGATCAGCCCGGTCATGGTCAATCCACATCTCACGGATCAGTCCGGTCAACAGCTTGAAAAAGGGTCAAACACCAATAAATAAATACCCGCAAGTTATATCGTGGGATCGACACACCATGCGCATAATAAAGTAGATTTTATATTTATTTATTATTAGGGACTCCTATTGTAATTATGACATTTACAATAGGAAATTCTTTGGTGGGCCTTAACTAGAAAAGGCATTTCACGCAAGTATATCAGCATCATCATGGATATGTATGAGGATAGTACTACAAGTGTTCGTACTAGTGTAGGGAGGACTGCGGAGTTCCCTATTACTATCGGAGTGCACCAAGGATCGACTCTGAGTCCTTTTTTATTTGTCATAGTCATGGATGAACTTACAAAGTCAATTCAAGACGATATACCGTGGTGCATGATGTTTGCTGACGATATTGTATTGATTGATGAGACGCAATCAGGGGTTAAAGCAAAGTTGGAAGTATGGCGACAGACATTGGAGAACAAGGGTTTCAGACTAAGTAGAAGCAAGACAGAGTACATGGAGTGCAAGTTTGGTGGAGGTAGAAGCAGTGGTAATAGCGGAATTACTTTAGATGGTAAGGAGATACCGGTCAGCGATATGTTCCGTTACTTGGGCTCCATAATTCAGAAGGACGGTGAGTTAGATGGAGATGTATCTCATAGAATCAGAACAGGGTGGATGAAGTGGAAGAGTGCGTCAGGATTTCTATGCGATCGAGGTATGCCGAATAGACTGAAGGGTAAATTTTATAGGACAGCAATTAGGCCTGCATTACTGTATGGCACGGAGTGTTGGGCGGTGAAACAATGTCACATTCAAAAGATGAGTGTGGCAGAGATGCGCATGCTGCGTTGGATGTGTGGCATACTAGAAAGGACCGCGTGAAGAATGAGACAATTAGACAAAGGGTGGGAGTAGCACCTATTGAAGATAAGATGCGGGAGTCACGCCTACGGTGGTTTGGTCATGTGCATAGAAGACCGAGTGATGCACCTGTCAGACGAGTTGAGATGTGTGGAGAAGAGGTAGGGAAGAGAGGGAGAGGAAGGCCCAAACAGGCGTGGGTTAGGGGAGTCAGAAGTGATATGCTTCTTCTTGGATTGGATGAGAGTATGGCTTTGGAGAGAGCAAAATGGAGGGCGGGTATTCGTGTGGAAGAGTGATCTTGTATCATCTTTTCTCCTCTTTTTTTATATATATATTTTTATCCTTATATATAAATATTACTTTATCCTTTTTATTTGATCTTTTATATGTATATTCATCTCTTTTATATTATCTTTTTTTTATAATAGCTTATCTTTTTTATCTTTATTTTCGTTCTTTTCCTTTTGGTGATATCATATATCGATTCATGTTAGCCGACCCCAATTTCGTTTGGGACTAAGGCTTGGATGTTGTTGTTGTTGTATTCTATTATATATATCTGCCAGGGCTACCATTATGGTTAAGCCTGGTCATTATTCTCACATGGTATCAAGAGCCAGAACTTTTCTACCCTAATTTTTTTTTCGGCCTCATCATGTCTACGGCCGACTCATCAGCCGCGATTAACACTACCGCCGCCGCTTCAACCGGCTCTAGCGGCGCAACCACCAGCGGCTTCTTCCCCACAACTGCACCAGTCTTCTCCTCGCTATCTGGTGCGTCATCAACACTTGCCTCCAGTTCTTCGGTGCTTGGATCACCTCTGCGATTCTCCTGGCCGAGCGCAGGTTTTACCTTGCCGCCGTCGCCTACTTTATTCACAGCGTCCGACGCAGCACAATGGGTACCACCAGTCTTCACTTGGTCCCCCACCCAGCCGGAGTCCCACCCGCAGCATATTCCTCTGTTTCCTCGGTTTGGCGGCTCTCCCACAGTTCACTCCGGTTCTAGCTTTGTGGGTCCCACCTTTGCCGGAGCTCCTGGAATTATACCATCGACACCTTCTGCTTCAATTGGACCGATTGCACCTCGGTCTAGTGCCCTGCCTAATCCAGGTTTTCCCTTATCTGAATTAGTCAAAAATATTGGTTTCTCGGCACTTAATATTACGAATATTGTTACTACGAAGCATGCTGTTGTGGAAGATTACTTGACTTGGCGTACTCAATTTGAGTCGTTCTTAGTGTCCAATGGTTTTTTGGGAATTTTAGATGGTTTCATTCCTGCTCCCTCTCCCTCTATTTTTGATGCTTATCATCACGAGACTGTTAATCCCGATTATTATAATTGGCTCAAACTGGATCAAACTGTGCGTTCTTGGTTGTTTGCTACCTTGTCTCGTGATGTATTGATTGAAGTTCGTGAATTACAAAATGCATGTGCTATCTGGAATCGTTTGGAATCTCATTTTATGTTTGTTAGCCTTGCTTGTTCCATGGAACTGAAACGACAACTTACACACTCTAAGAAGCGTTCAAATCAGTCCATGGAACATTATCTTCATGACATTAAGGACATTGCTGATCGTCTTGCTGCTATTAATGCTCCGGTGTCTCGCAGAGAGTTATTTCAGTATATTTTGCTTGGTCTTGGTCGTGATTATGAGTCTCTTATCACGTCCGTGGATCTATTTCCGGATAGTTTTACCTTTGAAAACCTTCGCACCAAGCTAGTTGAAAAGGAGCGCAGTTTGCAATATATGAATGTTCAGGCGCAACCGGGAGGACAGCCACCGTCGGGCGGTGGTCAGCTGCCGCATGGTGGACAGCAGCAACCCGCAGGCGGCCAGCAGCAGCACCAGGTTGGCGGACATGCTCGCGGCAGGGGCAACCGTGGGCGTGGTGGCCGTGATCAGCGCTGTCGCGGAGGGCGCGGTCAGCGAGGTCGCGGTGGCTATGGTTATCCTCCGCAGTTCGGTTATGGTTACCCTCCACCGGGTTATTTTCCAGGGGTGCACCGCATGCTGGTATTCTTGGGGCTCCAGGTTCAGCAGGTATGTCTGTTCAGTCAAAAAAAATTACTTATGCCTTATCTACTTTCTCTACTAATCATGGCTATGCAGGCTCTTCATCAACTGAGGGAACCTCAGTACCTCCTCCGGTTATTTGTCAAATTTGTTATGCCCCAGGTCATCCCGCTTCCACTTGTCCTTCTCGCTTTGTACAACCGGCTGCACCTGCCCTTGTTGCTCAGGCCCTTGATGCTTCTGAGATGGTTTGGTATCCTGATTCAGGTGCCTCAGCGCATATGACTCCTCATTCAGGTATTTTAACTCATAAGTCCTTTTCTCCTAATTCGCATTCTATAATTGTAGCAAATGGAAATACTCTCCCGGTTATGCAATCTGGTCAGGTTGTATTAAGTTCGTCTGCTAAACCTCTTCACTTGAAATCTGCTTTGCATGTGCCTAACCTTAAATACAATCTTTTATCTATCCACAAATTGTGTGCTGATAACAATTGTGCTGTGATTTTTGATAAAAATAATTTTTTTTGTAAAGGATTTAACAACGGGGGAGGTCCTTGTAAGGAATAAATGTAACTAGATTTTGATGATGCTATAGGATTAGAAATATAGAGTACCCCCCCCCCCCCCCCCCCAAATTAGATTTTATGTATTAGAATTTTCAATTGTAAGTATTAGTGTAGTCGACGATCAGAGTTGCTCTATTTTGGATCAGATCAGAAGTGCATCAGAACTGGTCGACCAGACTTGCTCTATGAGAACTGCTCCATCAGAGTTCTCTTACCAGAAGTCCATCAGAGGTGCATCATGAGAGTTGCTGATAAGACTTGAACATCTGATAGCCGATGAGAACTACAGATCAGAGGTACTCATCAGCGGACCTATCAGAGTCAGAGTCAGAGTTCAGTCAGAAGACCATCAGAACTCAACTCATCAGATAGCCATCAGAATCCAACATATCAGAAGAGCCTGATCAGAGCCCGACTAACACTTAGAAGATTTCAAGCAACATCCAACAGTTATGAATCCAACGAGTAAAAACATCCAACGGCTAGAAGACTGTGCATGAAAGGAAAGCATTTAATGCACATTAAATGAGCCTGACACGCTGAAGGATTGATTGCAAATGATTGACCAAGAATTCCGGGAAGATATATTATAAAAATAGAAACCTTCCAAAACGGCGGTCAAGTCAACAGTACGCGCATTCAATACAGTTGTCTCCTCCTCCAACGGGCAGACAACCTCAGTATATAAGCTACACACCGAAGAACAGAAAAATAACTTTGCTACAACTCTTACACATCATCATTCAAGCTCTCTTGAGATTCAAACTCTACAACATTCAACAAGACAAGCTTACGTTGGGAAGATTCAAACTCCAAATCTCTCATCCCCAACAAACAAGCAAAGTTCATCCTGTTCTTCAACACTTCAAGAACTTCATCAAACATCCTTTGTAACGAAGCAAGTTGGAGGAAAAACTCTGTTTTTCAAAAGAATCTTCTGAAAAGAAGGGCGTCCAAGTAACTGCAGTAGTGAAGTGGTGATACTTCCGGGAAGCTGAGTGAAAGGATCAGCCATCAGGACGTGGAATTGCATCCTGGGTGGCATCTAGGCTTGAAGAAGACGAGGAGTGCTTCTTAAGTGCTAGGAATTAGCTTTGTAACTGATCTACTTCAAAGCTAGTGGAACAGTGGACTAGAGGAACGAGTTGTTCCTTGAACCACTATAAAAATATCCGGTGTCATTTACTTTACTGCTATTTATATTTCTGCACTTAGGATATTAACTGATTAATTCTAAAACTTGGAATCTGTGTTCAGCAGATCTCGTTTTCAGAGTTATCAGAAAGGCATTTGCCTTAGTGTTTCTGAGGCTACCCGGACAGATCAGAATCCGCTGCCAAGGCCAGTTCTGATATCAGAACCAGCCTTTCTCTGTCATCAGAATCAGACCCTCTCTGATAAGTCACTTCGGACTTAGAGAAAATTTGAAAAACCAACCAGTCTATTCACCCCCCCCCCCCCCCTCTAGACTGGTTACCATATTAAACGGGACCAACAGTCCTTCTTCGAGCTCTCAGTGATAATGGCGTTTATCCCATCCGTCAGCCTACACCGTCACCGGTTGCCTTCACTGCGGCGTCTTTTTCCCTTTGGCATAATAGATTAGGGCATTGTGGTTCTCGTGTTTTAGATCAGCTCAGACTAAATAATTTTATTTATGGCGTTTCTGCTAATATTTCTGAATGTATTCCTTGTCGTTTGGGCAAGTCGCAACGGTTACCATTTAATAAAGTTTTTCATAATAGTCTTTGCGCCTTATATTTAATTCATTCTGATGTATGGCAATCTCCCGTGGTATCTAATTTAGGTTTTAAATATTATGTCTGTTTTATTGATGATTTTTCGTGCTTTACTTGGGTTTATCCTATGCGGCGTAAGTCTGAGGTTACTACTCATTTTCATCATTTTAAATTAATGATTGAAAATTTACTTGACCGCAAAATCAAGATTTTTCAGAGTGATGGAGGGGGTGAATTTGACAATTTTAGTATGCGGAAAATTTTCACTGACAATGGAATTATTTTTCAAAAATCCTGTCCTGAGACTCCTCAACAAAATGGTGTTGCTGAGCGTAAGCATCGACATTTACTTGAATTAGCTCGTACTGTGCTTATTACTGCTAGTTTACCGGCTATTTTTTGGGTAGATGCCGTGCTTACTGCTACTTTTATCATTAATCAGATACCCTCTCCTACTCTACATGGTTTGTCTCCCTTTGAAAAACTTTTTCATAGGAAACCTGATTTGTCTGTTTTTCGTGTTTTGGTTGTGCATGTTTTCCCAATTTTACCGCTTCTTCTGCAAATAAGTTGTCTCTGCGGTCTGTTCAATGCATTTTCTTGGGTTATGCCCCTGAATATAAAGGGTATCGTTGCTTTGATCCTATGTCTGGTCGTGTCTATATTAGCAGAAATGATAGATTTTTAGAAAACATTTTTCCATATTCTGTTCTTGCCAGTTCCACAGTGTCATCTTCTACAGCCTCTTCTCCTGCCTCCTTCATTTTTTCTCCTAGCCGCGACCAGCCTCTTCTTACCGGTCCTACACCTGCATGCGGCCTGCACACTTCCAAACCAGACTATCCCTGCTTCATCTTTACCTTCGGCCAGCCCTCCCCATAACCCGCAGACACAAAGCAGCTATGCTGCTTCTGCCTCAGATGACAGCCCAACCTCTGCAATCCATCCCCAGACCACAAACTCCGGCCCCTCTTCATCCTGCAGCACAACCGACAGCCCCCCAGCCTCTCCCCAGTCGGTCTCTTCTTCGGATGTGCCTACTTCCACACCTACTCGCAGTTCTTCTCCCGTGGTGAATATTCATCCTATGCAAACCCAGTCCAAGTCCGGAATTTTTAAACCCAAAACAATTTTTACCTTAAGCACAGTTGTTCACACACCTGATTCCACATGTTTTTCTGTTGCAAATAAACATCTTAAGTGGAGAGCTGTTATGGCAGAAGAATTTAATGCCCTTATCTCTAATCATACTTGGGATTTAGTTCCATTTGATGCTAATAAGAATGTGGTTGGGTCTAAATGGATTTATAAGACTAAATATTTGGCTGATGGGTCTGTTGATCGCTATAAAGCTCGCTTGGTTGCACAGGCGTTTAATCAGCAGGCAGGTATTGATTTTACTGAGACTTTTAGCCCTATTGTTAAACCTACTACTGTTCGGCTTGTTCTTACCTTAGCAGTGTCGTTTGGTTGGTCCATACGTCAAGTAGACGTCAAAAATGCTTTTCTTCATGGTCATCTCACGGAGGAGGTATATATGCGTCAGCCACCAGGTTTTGTTCATCCCCAGTTCCCTCATCATTTATGCCGCCTTCGTAAAGCTATTTATGGTCTTAAACAGGCACCTCGTGCCTGGTTTCATTGTTTTAGTAGCGTTCTCCTTTCTCATGGTTTTGTGTGCAGTCGGTCAGATAATTCTTTATTTATTTTTCGACGTCAGTCTGATGTTATTTATCTTCTTTTGTATGTTGATGATATTATTGTTACAGGCAATTCCCCAAAACTAGTCTCTCATTTTTTATCCCTTCTTGCTAAATGTTTTGCCATGAAGGATTTGGGGGATTTGCATTTTTTTTCTGGGCATTCATGCGACTAGGACTTCTTCTGGGTTATTTCTTTCCCAGCATAAGTATATATCTGATCTACTTCTTCGTTTTCATTTCCATACACTGAAACATGTTCGCTCTCCTCTTCCGAGTCGCACCAAACTCTCCCTTACTGATGGGGAGCTTCTTGCAGATGCCACGGAGTACAGAAGTATGATAGGTGCATTACAGTATTTAACTTTGACTAGACCATATATTACTTTTGTTGTACACTTGGTTTCTCAATTTATGCATGCCCCCCGTACTTCACATATGTTGGCTGTTAAGCGTATTTTCAGGTATCTACAGGGCACTTCCATGCATGGACTTCTACTTAGGGGTGGGGGAAAATACCGAAATTTCGGTATACCGGACTTACCATACCGAAAAATACCGAATTTACCGAAGTGTTTGGTATACCGACACTTTTGGTACGGTATGATACCGTACCGAATTACCGAAGTGTTGTATTCTATTATATATATCTGCCAGGACTACCATTATGGTTAAGCCTGGTCATTATTCTCACAGCACATGGTGTGCCGATCCCATTAATGCCTTTTTTCCTCAAGCACCGAAGTTCGCACGCAGCTTCCTCCGATCCAGATTTTTTATTCTTCTGCACCATGTCCATGCTTCCACTAATTTTTCCTTCCATGTTTCCACTTTCTTTTCTCTTTCTTGCTTTCTCATCTAATTCTCTTTCTTCGTCTTTTTACTTCTTTTCTTTTTCAATTTTAATTTGTTCATTTCCTTTATTAAAATATTAAAAATATAATTACAATTACTTTTTATATAATATATTTATGAAAAAAATCTTTATCTCTTTTATAGGTTTTTAGTGTTTTTTAAGACATAGAGTTTGTTAATTTCTATTTACATATGATAAAATAGGTGATTAAATTTTCATGTATGTGATTTACATTTTCATATACGAAGTATGTGAGTTACATATATACATGATTCCTGAAATTATATTTGAGTTACACCTTCTCATGCGCGAGTTACATATTTTTATGCTTGAGTTACATTATTTTATAAGCGAGTTACATCTTCTAAACCGCAAGTTACATATGTCATCAACGCGAGTTACATTTGTAATAACATGAGTTACATAAAAAAATAACCCCCTGCTATTGAAACAAAAAAAAAAATGATTTTTTTTTAATCCTTGTGATGGTCATGATATTAAACACAAAACATAATCATCATTTACGTAAAGTAATTGTGTAGTTAGACTCTTTTTTTTCATTGTCTGCATTAAAATCAATGCTTTATTTCTTATAGTATGTATTTGATAAGTTACATTTCTAATAGACTTGATTTACATTGATCAATAACATGAGTTACATATCTTTACACGCGAGTTACATCATTCATACTATTGGGACAAAATACCAGTTATTGTACATGCGTGTACTATTCACACGTTACTGTTCACGCGATTTTTTTTTTAAATTGTGTAAAACTACGCCGTTTTGGGTTTGGGAGCACGGTGCTCACCGTGGGACGGAAGAAGTATTAAACATAATTTTACCAAATAAGGTATGAGACAATCTTAGTGGGACGGATATGTGGGACGGAAGAAGTATTAAACAAAACTGGGAGTACGAATGATTGTCTCATACCCTAATGATATTTGGGAGCACGGTGCTCACCGTGGGACGGAAGAAGTATTAAACATAACTTTTTAAATAATGTACTATCGTATATACGATAGTATATACTCCGTATAACATATAAAAGTATGGGGTACATGTAAAACATGGACCGTGCTCCCAAACCCAAAAGATTGTCTCATACCCTAAGATTGTCTCAATCTTAGGGAGTACGGGTACATTGTCAGTGGGACGGAAGAAGTATTAAACATAACTGGGAGTATATTAATAGAATTACTTTGTATGTACTATTATTGTTTTATTACTTAATTGATTATTTAGTTAACTTATACTCCCTCCGTCCCGCTAAAATTGTCCCATTTTACCTTTTCGGAAAATCCCACTAAGATTGTCCCATACCAAATTTTGTAAAGTTTGTGTGGTTCTAAATTATTTTTACTTTAGTCTTGCTTTATCAATTAATTATCAACCACACAAACTCACTTTTCTTAATAATCGTTTCACCTTCTCTTATCCCAATCTTAGTGGGACGGAGGTAGTATTTAATAAAAAGTTCACAGGTCACAAAAGGTATAAAATAGACGAAGTAATCTGTATTCAGCCCCGGTTATGGGGTGGGGTAGTACATTACTTAAAAAGAACCGTCATTCGATCACCTTCATTTGATATGCTTTCGGGTGGAATTTATTTATAATATTTTTGAGCATGTTCATTATGAAGTGTAGATTATGTCCACCAAAGTTCACATTGAAATTCAATCAGAAGGCTATTCAAATAAATTATTGAAAAATACTATGTTTTTTTTATATATTTTTGCGTAGTATTTTTCATTAGTTTTTTTCTGGACTTTCCAATTAAATTTTAAGGTCAATTTTGGTTGACATAATTTACACTTTATGAAGACATGTTCACAAAATTTCATCAAAAAATTCCACGCGTAAGAATCTCAAATATAGGTGGCCAAACGTCAACTTCGGTGAGGTAGCTAGTTCCAGGATCATTCATATATGCTACGGAGTAGTTTGTAGATATTGTCACTCCTGAATTTTGTCTGGCATCGAGTAGGCGGACTTTGTCCTCTCTTTAGTCTCTTCAACTTTCCCTACTTATTTAGCATTTCCGTCATTCTTCTCATCTTCATCTAACAACAATATAATTATGAATGAGGGTTGGTACCCCTGAATTATGTCAACACACTTAGTGCATAAGATGTTGTACATTGTTATTAGAAGATTAAACCCTATTTTTTCCATGGGCTATTTTACCCTTACGGTCCGTGAGCTCTTAACTTTCGTTATACAAAGTAGTTTTCTTTTTGTATATGAGCTCATGCGCACAACGGGAACAACGTATTGCCTATTTCATTAAACGACAAAAGCACCATCACATGAAGTAGTTTTCTTTATCTCTATATATTACGTATATCCCATTTACAAAAGAAGTAAAGAAGCATTATAGGATGGCCATGCCACCTTCTTCTTTTTATTTTATTCTATTTCTTCTATTATTCTTTTCATTTTTTTGGGATGTGAACTTATTATTGTATTATTCTATCAGTAGCTATGTACTTCTCACTCACTTTATAATTTGTAATGATTTACGATTTCACATTTATTCTTTTTTTTCTTAACATACTTAAATTTCATTTAATTTTATGCATTATTATAAATTTCCTTGTACTTTCTAAATATATAAATTACTCCGTATATTTTTTGGAAAAAATATATTGTCACAATTATATGTTATATGTTCAATATAAGAAATGTTTCACCTGTGAATTAACATACACAATTTTCCTATCTAAGGTTGATGCTACATAGTTAAATATGTGGCTTAAATGTAATCTTTTATTACTGCAAACACTGAAACACATATGATTACAACCTTATCAGGAAATGTGAAATACTTATTGCTCATAAAAATGGTTTGTGCACAACTATATGCATTTGGATGATACTTACATTAATATTCGTAATGTATTTCTTAAAATTGATTAAGGATGAACCACATAATCAGATATTTTCTGCACAATAATTGCTTGACAGGGAATGTAATTATTCCGACAATTTTTAAATTATACGTTATGATGAACCCGTTTGATAACACTGAAATTGGTTGAATTGGTTGATTCTGGTGAAATTGGCTGAAATGACTATATTGGGCTGATTTTGCTGATTTATGAATATATTGTAGCTAAAATATATTTTATTAATAAAATAAATAAAAATATATGGAAGAATAGCTAAAATAGTCATCTATCTATAGTAACTTCAGCCAATACAGCTATAAAAGTAACTACAATCTTACTTTTTGTTATTATTACTCAATTCAGCACGCGAAAAAAATTACTTGTGTTTGGTTAAAAAGTTGGCCGATAAGCCTAATAAAACGAAAAACAGAGTCACCAAAGGGGCTTATGTAAATTTCAGTAGCTATTTACGAAACCCTCCTAACAATTTAGCATATGACAATTTTTTTTGCAAAAGACAACATTAATTTAATATTGGACAAACACTCTCGCGCCTTGCGCGAGTAATCGCTAGTTAATATTGATAATTGAGAGAAATCATCTCGATAATTGAAGATATTGGTTTTTGTAATTTTTTTTCCTACTAGTCAATCAAATGAAATCAATTTTTTTACAAAGAATTTATTTCATGAGTAATGTGTATATACATATTTATTTATTGTAGAAAAAAAATAAAAACATGATACAAAATTATATTAGAATACATGTATGATAATTGTTAGTCCGTTGGACATACACCAATTAGCATAAAACTATAAAATAAGTATCCTTTCATCCCTAACAAATCTTGTCTAATGAAGATGATAACAATTGTTTTTTAGATGATAACAATAGTTATCATATTACAATCTCATATGTAGTATTATTTATTTATAATATAATTATGATGATTATTCAACACATGACATTACTTTTTAATATCGTGCTTGTTGTGTTTTAAAGTTTCTAAATATATTCCATCTAAAAAGTGAAAATATTTATTTTATACTCCATATATAATATCTCTTGATTCATCTCAATATATGTTTTATAAAAGCTACAGATCAAGATTGTTAAAATCACTATATGTTTTATAAGAACTACATATCAATGTTGTTAACATCGCGAGTTGAATCGTAAAATTGTATAATCCAATATCATTGAACCAATTTGACTCGTACACAAAATTGGAAATGCTAAAAATCTTTTCAAAATTGGGAAACATTATTTAAAATTATGATTTCAACGAATTTTTAAAATAGTTACTTATTTACTAATGAATAGTTATAGTAGAATTAAATAATTGAATTTTTGTATTTTTTGTTGCAGCTAATTATAAAAAACAATGACTCCCTCATCTCGTTAAATTGTGTTGACTTTATTTTTGCAGCTGCCCCAACCAAAATTGTCATTTCCATTTAAACTAATAAATGTGTAGGTAAATTATTTTTCTCAACTGATTTGTAAAAATCTGAATCACATACAAAGTAATTTTTACTTCATTTATATTCCACATGCAAGTGAATTCTGAACACATTTAATGGGGTACTGAGTATTATCATTGTCATTTACATAATATTTGTATCCAAATATATTGTAATACTCTATTTTATATTCTGAAATTAGAACATTTCATTTTTAACTTTATTATATTATGTCTCTTAATTAATTATGTATAATGTATCTTTTAATATTTTTCTAATTTTTTTTAATATTTAATGTATTTATGCTCAATATAATTTTCAAAGTTTTATTTATAACATACAACTATTAATTAGGTTGGCACTTAATATGGCATCACTAAGTAATGCTTCATTAAAGTGACAATAATTTTATAAAGTTTTATTTATAACTTTCAAAAATTAAATAGGTTGGCACTTAATATGACTTCATTAAGTAATGGTTCATTAATAGTGACAACAATTTTTCACTTCTTTTGACTCCAAATAGATTTCTATTTGGATCTCCACCATGTTGTCTTTATATATATAAAGATACAGACACTAGTGATAAGTGCTGAACTGTGGCACCACATTAGCAGCGCTTAAGAAATAAACGCCTTCAAAAATTACACGTGCAACGCTCATTTATAAAAGCGACGTCCAGTAAATTATCATGCGATTACCAATTTTAATTTTAGGCCTTTGGAGTACTTTTTATATGTATTGAACTTTGATATTACAGTATAAGTTGATTTTCAACATTATAATTTCAAGGGCCCCTATTTTCAATTGATCCGGAGTCTCCAAAATGTCGGGATTGGACATGTCTATATATAGTACAAACAAGTGCATAGCAAAGTGGTAAGGAGGCCGAATGCATGGAAAGTGGAGCGGTTTGAATCAACAAAGTGCTATATTAAGACATGAGTTACTCATCTTATCAGGTTGACCTTTTAGGATGAAACTCCGAGTCTTAACATGGTATTAGAGTCAAATCGATCCATGGTGTGAGCCCCCTTATGAAAAATGACGACACGATTATAAAAAAATGACAATGACGAACCAACGAAAAAAAAGAATGACGGCACCATCCAGACGAAGTGTCTGGTCTTGAGGAGGGGTGTTAGAATCTCACACTGGAAAAGCTTGAATCAACAAAGTGTTATATTAAGATATGAGTTACTCCTCATATCAAGTTGACCTTTTAGGATGAAACATCGGATCTTATCGGTGTTGCTACATTATTACGAAGTACTACGTATTATTTTTTTGAAAGCGTGATGCTATATTGTTAGTTTATGTATTATGTCTAACTTTCTACGTTTTCAAACTTGTTGTATATAATTTGTGCTAGTTGTGTGCTATTTATTTAACTTATGAATTTGTCTGGTAAAAAAAAACTTATGAATTTGTTGTGGGACATTTTGTTAAGTAATTCAAAATTTTGCTTTAAATTTCTACTATATTGGTGATCTATATACTACCTCCATCCCGTAATTAATTTCCTACTTTCCTTTTTGGGATGGTCCATATTAAAGTTCCTACTTCAAACCTTTCCTTATTTGGCAAATGATTTACACCAAAACAGTGTCAAACAGTGTCAAACAGTGTTCAAACAATGCCAACAGTGTTCAAACAGTGTACTCCACAGTAAAGTCAAATTTATTTCTTAATATGTGTGAAGTCAAACTAGGAACTTAATTAAGAACCGGATGGAGTATTTATTTAGTTTGAGAATATTATTAATTACTAATTTCTATATTAGCGTGACATTATTTTTTGTGGAAAAAAGAACTGAGAACGTGAACTAATCGATTTGTTTCAACTTTGTAATTGGTCGGGTTAGGTAACTATACCTAGGTTGGTTAGATAGCTATAATCGTGGAGTCAAGTAATCGTAACTGCTAGATCGAATAATTGTAACTGATGACGAAACGGGTCACTGACGCATTTTTGACAATTGACGGGTTTTTGGTAACTGTAGCTTCATTTTAGTAGTAGCGAATGTGATTTTATTAGTATAATGGTATAAATGTATAATC
The DNA here is from genome assembly GCA_945859915.1 of Cuscuta epithymum. Lineage (NCBI taxonomy): Eukaryota > Viridiplantae > Streptophyta > Magnoliopsida > Solanales > Convolvulaceae > Cuscuta > Cuscuta epithymum. Next base: position 2,606,019 of record CAMAPF010000017.1, on the reverse strand, counting down.
CACTCTTGTCATCGTTTTAGTCTCATTTATGAAAATTTAAAGAAAATCACTTTTTTTTGTCAATAACTCATATTTTAGTTATGGTTTTGATATAATGTCTTCTTACGACCTTTTGGATGAGGTGTTGGAAAGTCTTACTCACGGAAGTGTTGAGAGGTGTCGGTCTTAACACTTGTTTGAATTGGGAGTTTTCTTTTTAAAAAAAATCAGTGTTAGTAAGTTCTTAGGAGTGTTAGGGGAAACCTCCCTAAGACCACTTGGAGTGGTCATAGAATCTAAATGTCCAAAACGGACTCTGTCCATCTGAAAATAGTGTTTTGACTCCTATTTTTTTTGCATTCTAGCACTATCAATAAAATATATTCTGCACATTTTTTTACTTATCAATTTCGTAAAACAATAAATAAATTATTATAAGTAATGTTTTAGTTTTAATTTTTTCTGTGATTAATTATAAAATAAAGAAGACACATTTCAATGTAAAAATAAATAAATTATATTTCATTATTTATTTTTTACGTTTTTGAATGATGTGAGTTTAAACACATTGCAGCATTGAATTGAGTCCAAACACATGGAATAAATTAAAATAACAAAATATGAAATTTAAAATTGAAACATACGTGAAATTCAACCGACAACATAATACGAAATAAAAACAACAATACATAAGTAACTACAAATTTCGTATTATTGTTACTTGAAATTTCAAATTCAAGCTATCATGAGATTATAATTAAATAATTTAAATATAAATAATAATGAAATTTCTAGTAACTAGAATAATCCAAAGCTTTCTGGCAAATCTTCCTAGCACTTTTGAAGGGCTTATGTCGCAAGCAATACTCCAGGCACTGCACCAGCATCAACTGCAAATCCATGAAACCAGTAAAACCTCCTCCCTATAAATGGTCTATCCACTGGCCAATTGCAACCTTCTTTGACGGCTTGGCCAGCATCTCCTTCACTATCTCCATGATTGGGCTCTCACTTAGCTTTGAAAACCACTTTCATTATTAACGCTTCATCTTTTTAACTGTTCCAAACAAGATAAATTTATATTTTACACTTACATTTACCTTCCTCTCGAGCCTCTACCAACACTTACTAACACTTCCGTTGCTAACACTTTTCAATACTTTATCCAACCAAACTGACTACTAATTTGAGCGTCAAAATATGAATTGAATTTGTGAAGCTAAGGGATGAATTGTAGAGCTGCGCAAAAGAGAGTGTCGGTGGAAAATTAATAAGATCAGATTCTTCTTCCACAACCAATCTGTCTAGCTAATTTGATGCCAACTGGCGTACTTTAGTTTTAAGGGGTGTTTGGAACTGATTCTGCTTCTGCTTCTTTTTTAAAGCAGAAGCAGAATCAGAATCAGTTTTCAGAAGCTGTTACCTACTAGCTTCTAAAAAAATTGATTCTGGGAGTAAATTAGAGCACCAGAAGTGCTTCTGGAATTTCACCCAAACAGTCCAGCTTCTGCTTCTGCTCTCTGAAGGAGCAGAATCAGTTTTGAAAATCAGATCCAAACACCCTTTAATTTTAGTAACACTACAAATGCCAGCCCGACTTTTCGCACCGCCCCCTTTTGCCGTTTTTTTAATATGGCACTCCAAGTCCGCCACCATGCCTACATAATAATTGCATATAGTTTGAACAATGATTAAGAATCAAAGTCCACAACGGAATTATAATTCATATGTGTTGGGCTAGATAGTTGGTATGACGATTATATAGTATATATGTCCCGACTATGATTTATAAGATTTATTGAATCACTATTATTTAGAAGTTAGAACCTCTCATGAGATTGAGGATTCAATTTTTGTTAGGACAATAATTGCATATATACTAAAGCCGAGTAAATAAATACGGAGTAACATTGATAAAACGTGTAGATAAATAATGTAAGTACTACATGGAGTACATAATTTCATTATTATTTATATTTGAATTATTTAATTATAATTTCATGATAGCTTGAATTTGAATATGCTCTAGAATCTGCCAATAAGTGATACATATTGTGGCTTATGAGTACTTGATGATGAATTTCATTCGAATTTATATAATTTATTCCATAGTGCATATTTCATATTTATACAATTTTTTTAGAAATGAAAAAACTTATACTCCCTCTGTCCCTTATAACTATATCAACTTTCCTTTTTTGGATGTCCCATTAACTTTGCCACTTTCTCATTTAAGTAAATAATTTGTGGTTCTACTTAATTTTCTCTCCTCTGCATAAACCTCAACCATACAATTTTTACTTTATTAATCCTCGTGCCGATCAAACTTGGCAAAGTTATTAGGGATGGAGGGAGTATTAGAATCAAACGAGCCAATACATCAATCAAATCCCAAGACCGAAACCTCCCACTAGACCAACAATACCAAAAGTCCATCGGCCCCCTCACGTCATCTTAGACATGAAATAGTCCACCCCATAAAGAGCGAGACTAATCGTTGAAACGGTGAGAGCAAAAAGGCTACTAGTCCCTGTGAGAGTCTGATTGCCTCCATCAAGAAAAGACCTAATCAAAAAACAACAACCCACAAAACCCACACCCTTATTGTAAGAAATAAAAAACAGCAAAAAACCGAGTCCTGACGAAGAAAAAAATAACAGCAAAAATAAAAATTCCAGGTGATGGAGTTTGCATGCTTCCATCCCTTTTGCTTCTCCCAACGCCTCTTTTATTTGCCCGACAGGCGGGCGTTGTAGCCCGCCCCTCCCGTTTTTTGGTGTGCCTGTGATGTGTGTTTTCTCGCACTTAAAATATCGTAATATAGTGGTGTAAGTACGAGTATCGTCTCCACAGGGACGGACAAAAGGGAATCAAGAATTAATTAAATTCAGCGATTAAAAGAAAATAAAATAAAAGCGTCGTGCGAGATTGGTTGGTTTGGAAAATAAAAACTAATGCGAACAATTAAACTAGGGGGTTCTTTCTAATTAATGACGAAGGGAACAGGGATCGATTCCGGGGTAACCAGATTTCTGGCAGATCAGACCTAATTACATGAAATTAATTTAATTGAGTCTAGCTAATCATTACTAAGTTCTTACAGCTCTCGCGGCGTAGAGTACAATAATTTAGGGGACCAGGCTGATCTCTCATGCGACAAGATCCTAAATTATTGCCAAGGCGATCGAGCTTACGGCCCCTTAATCGCTACTAATCTCTTAGCGAACGATTAAGTGTGTGTGAATATGTCCTAGAACAAATTAGATCTCTCTTAATTTATTCTACATGCAATTGTAATTCTAATCGCGATCTAGGTTACAAGAGATATCAATTAAATTATTCAAACACAAATTAAACGGCATTCATGCAATTAACCAATCAAGAATCTAGCCATACATCATGATCAACCCCTTCATCAACCCTAAATCCCTAATTAAAACTACTCACAATTCATAATTGAAGAATCAACAGAATTGGAATAAAAAGAATTAATTGTCATTAATTAAAAAAGTGGAACTTACAAAGAATCCCAAAAGATTGATGAACAAGGCTGAAAAGTTCTCTAAAATTCGTGCTAGGCACTCTCTCTAAGCTCCCCCTCGAAAACGGGGGTTTACAGGCTGTTTAAATAGAAAAATCGGGTGAAATTTGAGCGGAATTAGGATTTTCGGAGCCAGACACGATGCCAGGCACGATCGTGCCTTCGATCGTGCCTCCGGAGCAAAAACGCGCATTTTGGGCAGGCACGATCGTGCCTCCCTCCAGGCACGATCGTGCCTGGCTGGCAGTGACTCCGCGGTGCTTTTCTCTTTAGGCACGATCGTGTCTGACTTTGAGGGCACGATCGTACCTACTTACATTCCGAATTTGACAAAACTTCCTTCATGAAAGTTGTAGAAAATGAAGTCCTCTATCCACCTCAATTTGCCGAATGTTATTTCAATCATCCAATCAAGAGATATGATCAAAACGGTGGAAGGTGTCTTTCTGAAATCGCAGCAGAGATCATCTGACTTCATCGTCTGTTTTCACCTTCTTCCTCTCAGATTCTCGCAAAGGTGTCTTCATATGATTTGTAGATCTTGAAGTTGGATTTCCTATGCAACTTGAATCGTGTCCATTGGTTGTTCCTACAAAGAGATAAGCTTGAACGATTGAAAGAAGGTCATTCTGATCGTCGTTTTCAAGCTTCATTCATCTTCTTTTGATCCCGAAGCCAATCCTAGAGCTCTTTTTCCTTCAAATCTTCATCGTGAATCTTCCGGTGACCTCCAAATCTATCAAATCATTCTCAAATGCTTCTCAAATCACCCCGATTGTTCCTTAAGTGTCGGTGCCGGGCTCAAATTCCCTGATTTTGACTACAAACAACACAAAACTCGAACCAACGCCCGATAAACATAACTTGAGCTAAAATTGAGACTTGTAACACCTTAAAACTAGGAAAATCATCAAAAGCTGATCTCAACACGCATCAAATACGTGTCAAAATGCGGACTTATCAAATTCCCCCACACTTAAGTCTTTGCTTGTCCTCAAGCAAACTGAACAATGGGACTTACGATAATCACCACACGGAATTTCAAACAATTAGCATGCACACGTAGTTAAAGGGATATTCACAGAACAGAGAGTTTAAACCAAGAAAATCCTTCCCAAACTACATCTTTGTACTCTAGCTAACATATTTGACAAAATTATTCACAACATCCTCAAAGTAGTGACAGCACGCACAAATAAACTAGCTACCGATCAGAAGGACTTGTGAAGGTGGTGGTGAATGGTTCATGGATAACAAAAATAGTCCCTTTCTTTTGAGAGATTGGAATATTCTAACAAAGACTCAATGCATTTAGGAACTTCAGGGCTATTCTTAGGAACAAGGAACTCAGTAAGCCACAATTTAGGAACAATCATCTAAATCTATGCAAAGAGTAGACATGGTGTACAACTAAGCTAAACCGCCACGGCACATTTGTGCTTTGACGTATACTTGAAGTACACGGAGGACTAAAACTAAATTTCAATAGCCTCCAAGTTCATTAATTATGTGTAGTTTTCCTTGTCATGTTGGCACGAGAACGTCATTTCTTTCGAAAGATACCCAAGTCTCATCTTACGCTTTTTGACCGGGGCTCTCATTCTCTTTTTCGCAAAGTAAGAGGTCTAGCTATATTAATTTTTCACCTTTCGGATTCTCACTAGACATTACCCCATTCTAATCTCGGCCTCACCAAGGAAAAATAGCAATTAAGGTTCATTTATTTAAAAGTGAATCCATGCCTACAATGTAATCCTCGAAAGTATCAAATTCCTAAAAAGTGACTGCTCTTACCCCATTTGGGGCATAGGAACAATGCCAAAAATGGCTCCTACACAAATTCCCTAAACTTAGCAAATTAATCCCCTAGTTCCCTAAACATCAAGACTAAGTTAGAAATATTCACGGGTAAGGAAACATGCCATTTGGCTTTGGAGCTCAATTAATTGGGTAAACAATAAACGATCAGGCTCAAAATGGCTTCTCCTAAAGGACTTTTTCAGGTGGGGTAGATGATTAATGGAAAATTCAATGGGTGACTAGTGCCTTCATCCTTTCAAAAACTAGATTATAGTGCAAGCAATTTAAGCCTAAACACTTCAAGAATGTTATAAAAGCATAGTCAAAACGCTAGCCAGCTCACAAAGACACAGTTTAAAGAAAAATTTTCAAAAATTTTGACATGAATTTCCTTATGAATATACAACTAACACATGCGCATGTTAACTCTAAAAATCACATGTAGCAACTACTGCCCGAATGCTCAATTCACTCCCCCACACTTAAACTTTGGCATCGTCCTCGATGACCAAAAATGCACTATGCACAAGGGGGTAAAGAGGATAGGGTCACACGTGCTCAACTTAACTCAAGTCAATTAGTACAACAGGCTAGTAAGAGTCATAGAAACTTCCCTAAGGCGCTGGTCGGTGCAAAATTAAACTGAGTCAATGTAATCCTCGGCACATCATCCCCAAAGCAAGACCCCTGAGCTGCAACAAAAACACAAAGCAAAACAACCAAACAACAAACAAAGCAAAAGCAAAAACAAAAGCAGAAAAAAAGCTCGAGTTGCCTCCCGAGAAGCGCTATTTTTAACGTCGTTTTCCCGACACAACTACCCCATAGGCTCTCCAATAGCAAAGACTGTAGTGGTGCACTTATAGTCAACGTCTCCAGCTTCCTCTCAACAAATGTCATTAGGTGGCGCAGATCTTTAAATTTGTCAGCCCACAAAGGCAGCACATGGTCTTCATAACCCTCATCAGCACAGAAGTGAAGTATGAAACTCTCATCCTCTTCAGGTGGACAGAAAACATGAGTGAAAACTTTGATTACTCTAGGTATCACCGGAAGCTCAAAACATGTCTTCTCCAAGCAAGGAGTAGGAGCAACACCGTAATCAAACTGCAACATAGAAAAGTCTTCTTCTTCCTCACAAATATCATCTACATTCACAACCTCTCCTCCGGACTCTGTATCACTCCCCATGAAGGCATCCCAACTCTCGTTAACATTGTTCTTATCAATAACTTCCCGGATGATGTTGTCATTCTCCACATAAAAAGGAATTTCGTCATCAAGGAGTGAATCAAAGAAGTCCATATCTGAAACCACGTAAGAGTGGACCGGTGCATGAGTACAAGAGGGGAATTCTTGCTTGTGGAGCGGGACTTCTTCATTATGAACATCATGTAACTCACCCTCACTCTCTCGGAACATGTAATCATCTTTTCCCAACTCAGCTTCAATACCCAAACCTACTTCAGTAGCACCATCATCATGACTGATCTTCTCTTTGCCCTCCTCAGGTGTTGAGACTAATGATAAATCGAACGGCTGAGGGGTTTCTGTATGAAGATCACAGTGATTTGTGACTTCATCAGTTACATCTTGTACCGTTTCAAACTTTTTCCTGTATTCTTGGAAAAACAACTTGACACTATTATCTTCTTCTTCATCTTCAAACATAGGAGGGTCTTCAAAGGTATCAGGAAGTGTATCATCCATCATATTCCCACCTTCGCAGTCCGACTCACTCACATGATCATCCCTATTGGTCTCCTCAGGTTGGGCTTTTGTGTCGCTAGGATGGGATCTCCCGGACTCCTCAGATAAAGCCTTTGCAATCTGCCCCAATTGATTCTCCATGTTCTACATACTTGCATCGGACACTTGCATGAATTTCTTTAGTGTCTCTTCCAGGTCAGACAGCTTCTCTGAAATTATCTCTTCCAATTCGTCATCTGAATCTTGTGGCTCATAGCTCGGCAAAGACGTATGAGTGATTGAAACATTTGAGTTTGTTAGTTGTGGGGAGGACGAAGTGGGGTATGCAGTTGCCCAGTAAGGATGGACGTATGGAGGAATGGGGCAAAGACATGAATGGTGACCGCCTCCACAGAAGGAACAAATGCTATTTTTAGGAAAGCAATCAACCAATTCCTCGGGACTTTTAGTTTGAATGAGAAATTCCATTATGGAGCCTGGTTTTGTCCGAGGATATTGTGGATAAGGATAATGATGAGGAAAATGAGATTGGGAGTATTGCGTATTTGGAAGAGGGTAAGAATAGGAAGATGGAAAATTTTGTGGTGTAGAAGAGTAATTTTGATGAGGTGTGTAATATTGAAGAGGATGAGGAGGTGGAGTAATGTAAGGAGAGTATGGCGTATGTGGTGAATATTCCATGGAGGTTTGAGGGTAAGGAATTCCTCCAGGATTTTGGCTGAATGGGTTCATCTCATGCCTCTTAGAAAAATTACCTGAAAGGTTAGCACAGAAAAATCCTACGAAGAACAAAAAGAAAACTAACTAAAAAAAAATCTCGCTGAAATTAATTAACCCTTAAAACCGACACCGTCCCCGGCAACGGCGCCAAAAACTGATGTGTGTTTTCTCGCACTTAAAATATCGTAATATAGTGGTGTAAGTACGAGTATCGTCTCCACAGGGACGGACAAAAGGGAATCAAGAATTAATTAAATTCAGCGATTAAAAGAAAATAAAATAAAAGCGTCGTGCGAGATTGGTTGGTTTGGAAAATAAAAACTAATGCGAACAATTAAACTAGGGGGTTCTTTCTAATTAATGACGAAGGGAACAGGGATCGATTCCGGGGTAACCAGATTTCTGGCAGATCAGGCCTAATTACATGAAATTAATTTAATTGAGCCTAGCTAATCATTACTAAGTTCTTACCGCTTTCGCGACGTAGAGTACAATAATTTAGGGGACCAGGCTGATCTCTCATGCGACAGGATCCTAAATTATTGCCAAGACGATCGAGCTTACGGCCCCTTAATCGCTACTAATCTCTTAGCGAACGATTAAGTGTGTGTAGTGAATATGTCCTAGAACAAATTAGATCTCTCTTAATTTATTCTACATGCAATTGTAATTCTAGTCGCGATCTAGGTTACAAGAGATATCAATTAAATTATTCAAACACAAATTAAACGGCATTCATGCAATTAACCAATCAAGAATCTAGCCATACATCATGATCAACCCCTTCATCAACCCTAAATCCCTAATTAAAACTACTCACAATTCATAATTGAAAAATCAACAGAATTGGAATAAAAAGAATTAATTGTCATTAATTAAAAAGGTGGAACTTACAAAGAATCCCAAAAGATTGATGAACAAGGCTGAAAAGCTCTCTAAAATTCGTGCTAGGCACTCTCTCTAAGCTCCCCCTTGAAAACGGGGGTTTACAGGCTGTTTAAATAGAAAAATCGGGTGAAATTTGAGCGGAATTAGGATTTTCGTAGCTAGACACGATGCCAGGCACGATCGTGCCTTCGATCGTGCCTCCGGAGCAAAAACACGCATTTTGGGCAGGCACGATCGTGCCTCCCTCTAGGCACGATCGTGCCTGGCTGGCAGTGACTCCGCGGTGCTTTTCTCTTCAGGCACGATCGTGTCTGACTTTGAGGGCACGATCGTGCCTACTTACATTCCGAATTTGACAAAACTTCCTTCATGAAAGTTTTAGATAATGAAGTCCTCTATCCACCCCAATTTGACGAATGTTATTTAAATCATCCAATCAAGAGATATGATCAAAACGGTGGAAGGTGTCTTTCTGAAATCGCAGCAGAGATCATCTGACTTCATCGTCTGTTTTCACCTTCTTCCTCTCAGATTCTCGCAAAGGTGTCTTCATATGATTTGTAGATCTTGAAGTTGGCTTTCCTATGCAACTTGAATCGTGTCCATTGGTTGTTCCTACAAAGAGATAAGCTTGAACGATTGAAAGAAGGTCATTCTGATCGTCGTTTTCAAGCTTCATTCATCTTCTTTTGATCCCGAAGCCAATCCTAGAGCTCTTTTTCCTTCAAATCTTCATCGTGAATCTTCCGGTGACCTCCAAATCTATCAAATCATTCTCAAATGATTCTCAAATCATCCCGATTGTTCCTTAAGTGTCGGTGCCGGGCTCAAATTCCCTGATTTTGACTACAAACAACACAAAACTCGAACCAACGCCCGGTAAACATAACTTGAGCTAAAATTGAGACTTGTAACACCTTAAAACTAGGAAAATCATCAAAAGCCGATCTCAACACACATCAAATACGTGTCAAAATGCGGACTTATCAGCCCGTCTCCACTTCCATATCCTTTTGTGATGCCTCTTTTTCCCCATGATCCACTCGCCTACGCTACTTTTCCACCTTATCTCCAATATGAGCATGATCTTTCCCCTGTTGCGGCCTTCCTTCTGCATCCAAGCTTGCCATCCTTATTCCCCCCTCATCTTCTTTCCCTTTTCCTTTGCCAACTGGGACTAGCCATTTGTCCCCCCCCCCACAACTACGTTTCCTTTTGAAGCTCTCAACTCAGGTTCAAAGAGAAAACCTCTGCTCCTGCCTTTGCCATTAGGATAGTGCGGACAGAACCTCTCTGCATGACCTATAATTCCGCAGGCAAAACAAAAACTAGGCAATTTTTCATACCTAAATTAAACTTTACACAAAAAATTTCCCCTTAATCTGATTGGAGTAACAATTTCCTTATCAAAGGTCTGTTCAAATCAATACTAACCCTTAACCTCATGTAGGGGTTCCATTCAACAAAGAAATTATGTTCATCCACCTTGATAAAACTCCCCACAAAATTTCCAATTTTTATAGCATTTTTCGCAGAAAAATATCCCATTAGCACATCATGAACCTGTAGCCAGAAGTCAGCCTTATTCATCGGTACCTTCAAAGGCAAGTCTCCTTGCTTTAATTTAGAAAACACAATGAGATTCTGGTCGAAAGTCCATGGCCCTTCCTCTAAGGCTCGTGTCATATCACTCTCACTGTAAAATTGGAACATGTATCTTTGTGCACCTATCTCAGTAATAGTAACACCTCTAACAGGCTTCCAAACATTGGCCATAGTATCATGAAAAAAAGAGAAATGTACCGACTTTTCAGACATGATTGTTCCTACCAGGGTCAACCATACCTCCTCAATCCCTAGAGCTTTAGCCTCCACGTGTAGAAATTCATCTCCCTCCTCCATCTCCAATCTGCCATACACGTTTGCTAACCTGTTAATCTCCTCCATCTCATTTACGTCCGCCATTATGGGTTGTCGTACCCTCGTTCAAGCTATTCGCTAGCGATAGAATCCACGAAACTTCCCTTGTGACCTTCGAGAAGGATTCTCGGCCTTCTCTAGTGTGTACTGAACAATTGCCTTTGATCGCACGCTTCGTTACGTCGATCTCCTTTTGCAGTGAACAAACGTCGAGCGAAGGAATCGCCAACCCCAAGCTCCGCAAACTTACCCTAGCTGTGCACCATTTCATATTTATACAATTAGTAAATCATTTTTATAATAATAATAGTAACAACATTAAATGTTTTAGATTCTAAAATTATATCTTTTCAAATAATACTTGTAATTTTAATACATGAAAGTAAACCGTGATAATGAAATCGATGAAATAATGATAACAATAATATTATAAACTTTATAATTGAAAAAATATGATCTGTTTTTTCATATGGACAAAAAAGAGATCAAATAAAGCTGAAGGGGCCAAAATGCCCGCAAAACTTAAGTTTGTATTCACTTTCGTTGCTTGGGTCGTCGCATATTTCTGCATCCATCACTTCCAGCCGTTAGGTCGTTCACATTGCATGCCTTCTCTTTCGAAGGACCCATCACCATCGGCCTAGCATGTATCACCGCCAACTTGAACATCTTCGCCACCACCATCGCGCGTCTGCAAATCGCTCTACGCTACACTACACTACACTACACTACACTACACTACACTACATCGGTGGAGGAGAATGAGATTTCTCGTATGCAACGTCTTCGTTGCACCCGTTACTTTTCATCTCCGCCCTACACAACGCTGGTCTCCTTTGTCTCCGCGGTTGCAACCATTTCATCTCTCTGACAATGAACATAAAATCATCACCATTGTTGTTGTTTTCTTCATCGATGGTGGATAGGGATTATAGAAAAATATATCTAAAAATCAATGAGTGTCATCATATTAACATTAATTAAACAATAACATAACACTCTTTAAGCACTAGAATCATTAATTTGAGAAGAAACGACTCATAACACCACTGTCAAAATTGATAAAAGAAGAAAAACCTAAAAATCATCGGAAAGAAAACACCACTCACACGAATCTACCCACCTCTTTTTCAATATTCGTTGAAGCTTAAATGATCAAGAGCCTTTGCCGTTCCTCACCTAATTGGTTTTTTAACCCTTCTAGGGTTTCCCATATGCGGCAGTCATGCTCTCGCTAACGGGGAAAACAAGGAATTTTGGGTTGGTTGTAACAATATTTTTATCTTCATTTTCCCCGAGTACTGTACCTATTTATTTAATTCTTCAACCAAACTCTAGAATCAGATCAACTGCTATTCAGATCAATTTTATTACCAAATCTAAATTTCACCCTCCATTAATTCACTCTTTTCCCCGTATCAAATCCTAATGTTGCATTAAATTGTTGCTCTCAATTTGTTGCCCGGGCTAATGTTTTTTAGAATTTTAGGATACAATTGTTGTATTAAAGACATGTTATCTTTGACTTAATTGTTTTGTTTTATTTAATCTCGTTAATTATAATGTGCTGGTCTAATATAAATTAATTTTTTCTTGTGTATAGAGTATACATATGATACAGTATATGACATAGGATCCGATCTATTATAAGTTGATGTCATACTTCGTATGTGATATTGAACAGTCTCAAAAGACCAAATTTTATGAAAAAAAGTCAACAAAGCTAAACTCGAACCATAAAGGCACTCAACTCCCCTCCACCTCTTGCCACGTACAAATACTACATCATTTTCTAGCCAGCAGAGTGTATATATATTAATAGCAATAATTGCTGTCCACATCATGATTCACATTAATAAAAATACGGAGTATTATTTTCACAAAAGCAAGTTGTCGACACACTGGCATATGAAGTTACGAGAACAGAGAAAAACGTGTTACGGTCCTTACGGAGTATTAAAATTAGAGTTTGAGGCAGCATTTTGTTGAAAAAAAGCAGAAAGTAATAGATAAAAAAGTAATAAAAATAGGAAAAAGAATATAAAAAAGGAGGGATACAAAATAATTTTTGCATTAGTGCATGTATCATGCATTTCTTTGTCATTCTTGATTTTGAGAAAACGTATTTTGTACGTGCTGGGTTACACTTTTCACGTTTGTTTATTGTCTTTGTACACACAAAAACGGACACGCAACCTAGCGTATAAACAAGCATGTATAGGAAGAGCTAACTCTGTTTTTTGAATCATCAAGCTTATCGGTCAACAATTTCATACTCCCGTAATTTTTGGTTTCACGCGCTGAAATCGTTTTCGCTGAAGTCGTTGTAAATGATAATTTTAGCAGTTTTTTTATACGGAGTATATTTTTTTTGTTTTATTAATAGATTTTTTTCTTCATAAAACAGTAAAATCAATCAATCCGGTCATTTCAGTCAAAACTTCATAAATTTCAGTAAAATCAGTCAATACAGCCGATTTGAGTTTTACCGGACGAGCTCCACTGAAGTTTTACTACGGATAAATCTAGCCGTTGATGCCCCTCGACACTGGTCGGACAGTTAACCGAGAGAATATAAGTTACACTTTAATCACAAACTAGTAGATAAGGAGTATGACGTTGACTCAAATGCTTGCAAAAATTGTATGCATTTTTATATTGTACATTTCAGTGATTTCACCATAGTTGTTGCAATTCAAGCTAAAAAATTACCTTTGTGGCACTCTCGATTTACCATTTGAGCTATGTCCATCATACTACGTAAGTCATAACACAATTGAATGATTGTAGTTTTATAAATCTAGCCGTTGATGCCCTATCGCCTTTCGCCCCGGCCTTTATCCTATCTACGTACGGTACGGGCTTTGTAGCTAAAGTTCACACGTGAATATTTTACCATTTTGGTGTCAAATATCTAAAAGTTGCATTTTTACCTAGCTTTCTTCATTTGCAATTTGCATCTTTTTATAGTCACAAGTTAGATATACTATTGCGTATTAGTGGAGTACAGTTTTTGTCGTCCAGGCGACAGTACTAATTCTTTCTAGCTTCAACCTAAAAAAGACCCCATAGCTCCGTCCAAAAGTGTAAGCACATTCTGGTTCACGATATTGATTAATTTAATGTTAATTGTTTAAATTAAGTAGCATTTAATTCAGCATCATTAGGAACAAAGATTACCCGAAATAAGACTAAAAACGTTTGAAAATTCCAAAATAGGACTGTCATGTTGTTATTCCCAAAATATGACTAATTACTGTCATGTTTTGGCAGTACCAGACTTCAAACATGATAGTATTTTCCAAACTTGACAGTAATTACTCCTATTTTGGGAATAAAAACATGACAGTCCTATTTTGGAATTTTCAAACTGTTTTAGTTCTATTTCGGGAACAGCTTGAAAATTCCGAAATAGGACTGTCATGTTTTTTATTCCCAAAATAGGAGTAATTACTGCCAAGTTTGGAAAATACTGTCATGTTTGAAGTCTGATACTGCCAAAATATGACATTAATTAGTCCTATTTTGGGAATAAAAACATGACAGTCCTATTTTGGAATTTTCAAACCTTTTTAGTCCTATTTTGGGTAAATTCTCTTTCTTCTAAGCTTGTACTTTGAACGATACGGCGATACCACATCTCTCATTTGCCATTTGGCAAGATATACTTTCTTTTTTTAGTCTAAAGATGGAAACACTATTTTTTCATGATTTGTTTCTTTTCTTTCTTATAAAAATTTAATTTAACATAATTGGTGACTACTTTAGTAGATTTTGGGGTGTTTGGTTAATAGCGTTTCAGCTGAAAAATGACGGTTTGACCACTTTCGGCGTTTTCAACAAGTGAAAAAGTTGTTTGGTAAATAGCGGTTCGGTACTAGCGTTTTGGGCGAAAACGCTGTTAATATGAGAGTTTTGGGTTGACATTTTGAAAAATGATATTTTCTATTAATTTTATGGCCAAACAGTTAAATTACCAAAAATCTTTTAAAGAACCCACCAATTTAAGCTAAATTGGATTCAATGGACTATCCATATTTGGTATATATGCACAGTAGGAAGTACAATGTACTCCTTCATTATTGATGTTGTGGGTGATGTATGTATACAGATACAGAGGTGTATGTATGAAGGAGATAGGTGTCCCATGTGAGATGCTTTAATGGGTTGATTAATGACTTTCCCAGTCTTCTTCTTTCCATTCCTTGCTTTCTCCTCTCTCTCTCCATCTATCCATCTCCCATCAAATCTTTGCTTGTTGTTTCCTTTTAAGACTGTGCTGGCCCAGTAAGCAATTCTTTAAAGTGCCGTTGAGATCAGTCAGGGCCACCGCCACCGCTTACTCCGGCGTCCGCCATGGCTGCTCTCTTTCTTCTACTCTTGCCGGCGCTATTTGTCTCTTCTTTCTGCCACGCTTCTTCTTCCATTTTCCTGGTAATTTCTCTGACTGTTTTCTTTATGTATATTTATTTTTCCAGTAGTGTCGGTGCTGTTGCTGTTGATGAAGCAAAAATAAGGTTTGCTGGTAAACGCCCGACTTTAAGGATGACATTTCAATATATGTATTCATACTAATAATAACAGCAACAACATGTGTTCTTGGGAAGGTATTAGTTGACCAAGATTGTTTTTTTATTCTTGTTTTTCGTCAAAAAGATTGCGTTTTTCGGATTTTTTTGGGCTTATTTCTCTATTTAGAACTATGGATGGCCATCTAATGGAATACCCAGTAATCCAATCCTTTTGAAACTTCTCATTTCAGTCAATTCTGCCCTTTTTAATGCTCCTTATGCTTAAGTTGGCTTAAAAGTTTTTATATTTCTTGTTAGTAAGTATTTGTAGTTAAGACTCAAGAGTATGAATTTGATTAGTTGGATGAGTAGACTTGGTCCAAGTAATTCAATACCCAGTAATCCAGTTCAGACCACCCAGTCAATCCAAACAAGGCCTTTCTGAACCTTAAATGTGTGATACAGGAATCAGTTGGACCTAAACCTAGGCACTCGAGTCTTTTCAAGAGCGCTCTACAACGTCAAACTGTGAGTGATTGATCTTTGTATCTTCTTTCAAAGTTTTGAATAATGTAAGAGAATGAACCCCTTTTTAACTATTACTCCGTATAAATTTTGGTCCTTTTTTTTATTTTTCTAATATAGAGCCTGGAAGAAAAATCTCAGCTATGGATGCCATTGGCCAACCAAGGATGGAAACCCAATAGTGACTCAAGCCGTGTCTCTGGTCAGTGATGCAAATCTGTCACATTTTATTATCTGTTTATAGGAAATTAGCAATTAAATCCTTATCTGACTAAGCATTAAATCACAAGCAGCATTAGCTGGAAAGTCTGAGGGGTACCTTCAAGTGTTCCTTGATGGAGGATTGAACCAACAGAGAATGGGGGTAGGTTTTTTGTGTGTTTTAAGGGCTAGTACCAAGCTGTTTTACTAATTATGCTTATATAAATATTTTGGTGACTAAACAGATATGTGATGCAGTTGCTGTTGCAAAAATTCTTAATGCTACTCTCGTGATTCCTCATTTGGAGGTGAATCCAGTTTGGCAAGATTCAAGGTACTTGTCTTGAAATTGCATATTCATCCCACATATAGAAAAATACAAAATGTTTGAAAAAAAAATCAGTTATAACTTTCAGAACAAAACCTCGAGCTTCAGTAGATAGTGTGCTAATTATTGACCATTTGAACCAAACAGCACGTTCATGGAAATCTTTGATGTGGATCACTTCATCAATGTATTGAAAGATGATGTCTCTATAGTAAAGGAGTTGCCTGATGAGTACTCATGGAGCACAAGGGAGTATTATTCCTCTGCTATTAGACCTACCAGAATCAAGACAGCCCCAGTTCATGCTTCTGCAAACTGGTATTCAGACAATGTGTTGCCGGTTCTTCAGAGGTTAGTTTAGATGATATATACATTTATTTTCTGAAGTGTATGACCCTCCTCCACCACACCTCAAAAGGGAAAAAGATCTTGTCTTGAAAACATTTCTTGTCCAACAAAAGTCATAAAAGATTTGTGAAACTAATCTTTTATGTAATTTTCCAAGATAGTTTACCTGGTCTTAAAATGATAAATTTATCTAAAACATAAAAAATTAGAAATAGGTAGGATTCCATGAATTTTAAGTTGTACCTAGCCAAAGTTTAAAAAGGTAGTACCTTGACCAACCAAGACTTTTTCTTTGGGATGAGAGAGTATTATGCAGGTGATTCTTACAAGCTTCATCTGAGTTGGAAGAAAGTCTGCTTCATTTAGCGCATGTTTGGGTTGTGGAAAATGCAAGAATGAAAAAATGCCTATAAAAGCTATTTTCTTATGTTTTTCTTTTATTGTGGAAAATGCAAAGGAGAGTAACTAAAATAAAGATGGTGGACTAAAATGCGACTTCTTATCTGAATATGATTGTAATTTTTAGTGACTATGAGTAATTTCAAATTTACACTGTAGTGACTGACGTTTGTCATATTTTTTGTCCATAAGTTTTATTTAAGTAATATTTTGGGAAAAACTGGCTGTATATTAGATAGGATTAAAATATAAACTAAGTTTGAGCAAATATCCAAAATAAATTTATTGAGTGCAAGTCTAAGCTTTTATTTCCACCCTAATTTCCCTCATTTTCCTTCCTATCTTTTTTACCTAGTAATTTTGAGTGCCAAAGAGACCCTTGATACCATAATGAGATTGTCCTTTAAAGTTGGTATTGATAGTCATTTGAGGATTGGTAGGCTTGCATTATACGTTTTTCCATTTTCAAAGCAATATATTGACATTGTGGTGTTCAGTTGAAAAAAGAAAGAACTTTTTACATTATTTTGGGTACTTCATTCATTATGATTGTCTACGTGTATGTCTTGGGCATTGATCTATAAAACCTGTAAATGCATCATCAGTTATGGAATCGCAGCCATTTCACCATTTGCTCATCGCCTGGCATTTGATAACATGCCAAAGGACATCCAGCATCTACGTTGTAAAGTCAACTTTCAAGCACTAGTTTTTGTACCACATATCAGATCCCTCGGGGATGCCCTTGTTCATCGCCTCAGATTTCCTGAAGAAGAGGTTAACAGTAGTGACAATGACAGCAAACAAGGGGCTGGCGAGAAGTTTGTAGCCGTTCACCTTCGCTTTGATAAGGTGTGGGGCATTGCTTTAGTAATTTCGTCTATATATGTTATGCCTTTTGTGTTATTCACTGGTATATAAAATTCCAAACCAAGCTATAAGCTCATGGATTACTACTGCTATAAGTTCTTGGACTACTACTATGGTTAGGGTGTCTTTGACAATTGAAACCAAGTCTTAATACTTTCAAACAAAATTGTTGATTTATTACTAATCGAATTTGATTTTCTATACTAATTTGTTGAGCCCAGTAAGACATAAAGGTTTAATTTTTCTATATTAATATTCAACTTGTGTTTTCACGACTATAAGATCGTTCCCATCTGTGGTTTTTAACTTCCTTTTTCACTTTAGTCCATGACTATAGATGTTTTTTATTTGTCACTTGTCCTTCAAACCACTTACCTGGTCAACTTATGTGAAATTTCTGGTTGGTTTTTGCTGTAAAAGTGGGCAGAATGGACATAAAGTGGCTAACAATCATAATCATGCACCAAAATGGAACAATGAAAGTAATGTGACCAACATTGAAATCTTTTCATAGTGTGATCACTGTGATGTGAAATCAAGCATTTTATCAAGCAATTTGATCAGGGTAAGCGTCAAAACAAACACAAACATTTCAATATTGCTTTGCTTCAGTCAGCCCACATCCGGTTTTTAAGAAGGATTACAAAAGCTTAATAGTGTTTTCTCCCATTTCCTTGTAATTTTGAACGTCTAAATTCCTAAAATCTGGGCATTTGGTTACCTATCAGGATATGGCTGCTCATTCCGCTTGTGATTTTGGTGGGGGTAAGGCTGAGAAACTAGCCCTAGCAAAGTACCGGCAGATATATTGGCAGGGAAGAGTCCTAAATTCCCAATTCACTGATGAGGAGTTGAGGAGTCAGGGTCGGTGCCCACTCACCCCAGAAGAAGTTGGGTTATTGCTTGCAGCCTTAGGGTTTGACAATCGCACTCGCTTATATCTTGCTTCCCACAAGGTGCCTTGCACAAAGCCTTATGCCAATTTACTTTGCTTTGTTTATAAAATAAAGAAATTAAACTTATGTGTGAAACCCCTGTCGATACTGTTTTATAGGTCTATGGTGGGGAAGCCCGAATTTCCGCCTTAAGAAGTTTGTTTCCGTTAATGGAGGACAAGAAGAGCCTTGCCTCTTCAGTTGAAAGAAGTCAGATTAAAGGAAAGGCCTCCTTACTAGCCGCGGTCGATTACTACGTCGGCATGCATAGTGATGTTTTTATTTCTGCATCACCTGGAAATATGCATAATGCAATGGTAAGTGATTTGATGGAATGTATATAGGAAATCTTATTGTTACCCCTCTAGAATTGGTCACTATTACTAGACTGACATTAAATTTTGATTATTATCCCAAATTTGTCTTCTATTAACGGTCAAATCTAACTAAAATTGTCTAGTGAAAACATTTTTCCTTTGATTACAAAAAACCATGACTTGTGTGAATAGTCGGAATTGTTTTCCGATCCCTCTGGATTAGCTGACTGTCGCGAACGATGAGGGTGAGTTGAACGATGATGGTGAAGTGAACGATGATGGTGGCGACGCGGTGGTGAATAGTTGTCATTCCCTTCTGATTCCTCAGAACTCGCTGAATGTCGCGATTGGTGATGGTAATGCGAAGGGTGATGGTGAGGCGAATGGTGATGATGCGAAGTACGATGCGAGGTAGATGATCAATGCGATGCAGATGATCGGTGAGAGAGGCTTCGCGATCGACTAGCGAGGTTCTTCTGAAATTCCGCCAAGTTCGCTTGCATCGTCGCTTGCATCGATGTCTGAATCGAGGCCAATTTCTCGGCCAGGTTGTCCGCCAGGTTACTCTGCAATTCACGCATCCTCCGATCCAGTTGCTCTTGCAGTTCTCTTTGATTTCTTCCAATATCCACCATGCTTCGCTCCACCTCATTCATTCTGGCTTCCATTTTGGCGCGCGTATATCTCATCCAGCGATCGAACACTGCTCTGATACCAATTGATAGGAACAGTCCAGGTATGCAGCAAAAAATCACAGAAAATATCAAGAACAACTGAGAATTTTATTGATGAATAAGATGACAGTATCGGTGACCTAGGCCGAAGCCTCCCAATGAGCCGAAGCCCCCCAAAGAAAGAGAAAATTCTCGATCTCCCAAAGTCCCAGAGTCAAAGTCTAAAACAGCCTACTCGACTTCTCCCCAGTTTAGTCTATTTATACTAACTATTACACTTATTATTATTCTGGGTTTATTAGGCCCAATTCCTAACAGTCCATTAGGCCCAATCCCTAACATTATTCCATCCGTATGCTACTTTTCCATGGCATTTCCATGTAAGGAGAAATAACGAGTAGCAATCATTACAATGATGAAGGACAAATGTTGACTCCATATCACATTAGGCACGTTTGTTTATTGGAGCTATATTTGGAGATTATTATTTAAGGAATAATAGTCGATTAAAAAGAACATTGTTAGACTTGACAATTAAGTAAAGTCAATTAAAATTAGATAATATTGACAGAAGGGAAGAGTAATCAGGATGTTCAAAATGTAAGGGCTTAACTGACTTTTGTAAGCACAATATTAGACTTATAATCATGACTTACCTCAAGAGGTAACTGTAATTTTCCATGAATATATGACTATATTCCGTGAAATTTTCGACGTGATTTTCACAATGGGTCATTCAGAAACAGTCTCTCTGTGCTTTAGTACAGGGGTAAGACTGCGTACATCCGACCCCCCTTACCCCATCCGACCCCCCTTACCCCACTGTAGGTGGGAGGGAGCCTTTGTGGCGATGATGATGATGATGATGATGATATGACTATATTCCGTATATTAATGGAGCGACATATAGCTTGCCTACTATATTCACTATATTACGGTTAACCTCAAGAGGTAACAGTAATTTTCCATGAATATATATCATTATATGTCTACTATGCCTCCAAAGAGTTTTTAAATATCACTATATTCACTGGAAATTTCAGGTGGGACATCGGACATACCATAATATGAAGACAATAAGACCAAACATGCAACTGTTAGGCCAACTCTTCCTGAACAAGAATATGACCTGGCCGGAGTTCCGTGAGGCAGTGGTTGAAGGTCATGCAAACCGACAAGGTGAGATACGGTTTCGTAAACCGAATAAATCTGTTTATGCATACCCTGCCCCGGATTGCATGTGCAGTGCTTGATCCAAGCTGGTTTTACACACTGATGATGCCTCCTTCCGTGTGGTTTATTTATGATGGGATGTTATAGATAGATATGTATTTACTGATCGGAACCATTTGTCCATTGTCTCAACCGCAATAAAAAGCCCACCCCCTCTCCCTTCAGCTATATAGGAATACTCATACTATATATCACAATATACTATTTGTTCTTGAGGGGTGGAAGATGTGTACCACGCTTGCTATACACTATTGATTTCTTGTGATCACTTCGATACATAATTATTTCATTATTTAACAATAGTGCCTTGTGGATTTATTTAGTACAATCTCATTAATAATAAACCCCCTGCCTTGACAAAGCAGAGCTTGATGGCTAGGTTGTTATGTAAAAAAGAATGGAGCCGTAGAGGGTAACCATGTTCATCTGTAAGATAAAAATGCCGGTATTTCTAGAGAATAGAGATCTGCCCTTTTGTTGTACAAGCCCATACATGTGTTCGTCAACGGGCTACATTTTTGTTCGTGAATAGCATGTTCATAGACAATACATTTTGTCTAACATGCCATTAACAGATAAAGAATTTGTTTATACACATATAAACAAATGGGGGCGTGTACAAATAGTTTTCTTCTTGTAGATATACATAGGGGTGGACCCGGGCCGGGCCGATTCTGGTTTCGGTTCGGGCCTGGGCCCGGCCGTGCTTTTATTTGGGAAAGGTGGAACCGGAACCGGCCCGGGTAGCCGGCGGTTCCGGGCCGGGCCGGGCCCAAACAGGGCTGGTTCCGGTTTGGGCTTATTTTTTTTTACTTTCTTTTGCTTTTCTAATCAACTTCTGACCCCCCCCCTCCCTTCACCCCCCACACCCCCCCAAACCCCCCAAAACACCCAACACAACCCGATAGAATAAAAAAAAAAGGAAAAATTGATAGTAATAATCCAGACTATTGGGGATCCGCTCATAATAATCCCAACTATCGATTATTTCAGAATAATCCCAATTAGAGGAAACTTCCGCCAATAATGGTCCCTATAAATAAATTCTTGTAATTTTTAAAGTGGATGAGAAAAGATATAGCAAGTAATCCCTATAAATAATCCTAACTTTTAATTTTTATGCTTAATTTCTATTTAAAAATCACTTGTCATCATCACTGTAATATATGGTCATGGACCATTATTGGCGGACGGTCCATATAGCTGGGATTATACAAAAATAATCAATAGTTGGGATTATTGTTAGCACATCGCAATAGTTGGGATTATTATTTTCAAATTTTCCTAAAAAAAATTGAAAAAACAAAAAAATTATTCCCGAACCGGGTCCGGACCAGCCGGTCCGGTTCGTGTTTTAGGGTGGCCGAGCCCGCACCGGGAACTGACCGGTTCCGGTTAGCCCGAACCGGCTCCAAGACCGGGTTCCGGGCCGCCCGGCCCGAGTCCACCCCTAGATATACAATGAAGAAAAAAATCTACGAAAGATATTTAAAATAGTCATTTTTAGTAAATTCAGTCAATTCTTCCATAAAAGTAACTGCAATCTTTTACTTTGAATATTACATAATCCAGTGTAGGAATTCAAAAGTAATAATTGAATAAAAAGTTGAGGTGAGAACATGATTGCTTAATTTGAAATCCGTAGATAACGTAGAGCGTTTTTGTAGTCTTCCTATGTCAAGTTACAAATTAAAACTTTCAGGCAAGGTGGGTTTACTTTGAAAAAATGTGATACATGTGCATTGCAAAAAAATATGATACATATAGAATGTGATGAAAGAGGAATATGTATAAGATGGTACTCGAAATACTAATATAGAATTAAAACCATTTACATCACAAATAATACTTATATTGGAAAACTTGTAGGTATATATACAATTATTCTGGAACAACTTAAAGTGACATCATCACTGTTATGCATTTCTTAAAATATTCAAATAGATTTTATAGATAAAAATACGATTAAATTTATTATGTCCTTAATTTCATAGTTACTACATCGTAAAAATGAACATAGTTTTTTTGAATGAATTCGGCTTATATTAATAACCAATAATTTTTCAGAGTATGAGTCAAATGACAAAAGGAAATTTGACAACTGTTATCCCTCAAACCAGACTTGGAATTAATCGTCGTAGCAATAAAATTCGCCGATCCATAACTGGGAATCAAAACGCCAAAAACGGTTACCATATTCCTCTCATCTCCCATATCCAAAATCAACGTCTTATGATACGCTTGTAATTTCCGTGTGTTTATTTACGTTTTTAGTTAGTTTTGGTTGTTTAATATTTCGGAAATTACACGCTTTTGGTGTAATAGTTTAGTATGTTAAATTCTTGTAAATTGTTTAGATTAGGTTTATTCTGAGCTCAAACAGGTCTACTATCACTCAAAGGACAGTTGGTGAACCCCAAAAGTGGAAGGAAGGTGCAAAATCACAAGACAAAGAATTGTTCCTGATTTTATGGTCTATACCCGGTCGAGTATCATCTATACTCGATCGGGTATCTTGTTGAAATTTCAAATCGGATCGGATCCGAAAACAAAGGAACATGCAGGGAAGATTTTGACACGATCGAATGTCTATACCCGATCGGGTACACCGACATACTCGATCGGGTATAGCTATAAATTTTACTCGAATATCGATCGAGTATGGACCGAGTTTGAATTTCTACACATACTCGATCGAGTATCTGTATATACTCGATCGAGTACCCGACCTGCACCCCAAAAAGTCCTATAAATACACCTCCTTTCCTTCACAATTAGACACCAATCCCTTTATACTCTTAACCTCAGTTTAGAATAGCATTTCTTTATATTTCTTTTAGCATGTTTAGTCTCCAAATGAGGAGCTAAACTTCCATTTCTTGGTATTGCTCTTGAAGCTTGTTGATTATTAAAGTTGTGAGTTATTTTCTTAACTTCTTTCCTTGAATATTAATTCTTCCTTAAAATACTATTTCTATATCAATGTTGGGGAGTGTTGCTAAGATGACAATTAGTTAACATCTTGACATTGGTCTTAGTAATAGCTATTCATTCCTCTATGTTAATATTGGGGAGTGTTACTAAGATGACAATTAGTTAACATCTTGATATTAACTTTAGTAGGATTCATTTTCTTTAATATTCTTCCTTGAGTATTAATTAATTCCTATTCATATTTCATATTAATATTTTGAACATTACTTAAAGGATCAACTAGTTTTGTTTCATATATTAATTATTACTAGAAACGATCAACGAACCGATGGTTAATCGTTGATAGTTTCACAAGTAACTTTGGTTTATTAATGCACGGTCGTGGTTAATAAACTTAAGAGGGATTAATTTTGTTGGTTAAACCGAAACCGTTGTGTTGAGGTTATCAATCTCAATTGATTTCATCAAGGAGTTAAGAGATTAAATGCTACTATCAAGTCGGTATATGACGTTGTTCTATACTTGACTAATAGTAAGGGTTATTAATGAACGGTCGTTGTTAATAGCTATCCTCGATGAATTGGATATACTCCTCGATTGAGTATTCGAGAGGAGATAAGTTATAGATATAACAATGATCGACTAAAATATATCAACAAGTGGAAATAGCAATGCCAAGTCCCTTTTATCTTTGAATTAAAACCCATATAACTCGTTCATCTTCGTGTTTAATTTAATTAAATCACAAAATCAAAACCCCCCTTTATTTACTAGTTACATAAAAAGAGAGTTATTCCTTTCCCTGTGGATACGAACTCTACTTCACTATACTACGTATTAGTGCTAGTATTGAATTATTTTGAGTGCACACACGACAGAGTGCACGTCAAATTTGGCGCCATTGCCGGGGAAAGGCAATTAATTTTTCTTTTTGTTTTATTTTAAGAAAAAGAAAAAAAAATATTTTACTTATATAGAGATTTCTTTTTCTCTTCTGAGCTTTGTTTGAGTATATGGTAAGAACCCGATCCATAAACGAAATCATCTACCATACAAACCCCCAAACGGAACAAGCCTTCGAGAGGTTTAGGAATTTATTTCCGAATACTTCTTCGGAGGAATCATCAAGTGCTAGTTCTCAATCTAGCGAGACCGAAGAGCCAATCACTATGGCTCATGAAACGAGAACATTGAGGGAGCTCACGGCTCCGAATCTAGATCAACAACCCCTATGTATCACTTTTCCAACTCTTGATACGGGGGTCACATTTGATCTAAAATCTGGGCTCATTCATCTCCTTCCATCATTCCATGGTTTACGAGGGGAGGATCCGAACAAACACTTGTCGGAGTTCCATATTGTGTGCACAAGCATGTGCCCCAATGGTGTGTCCGAGGAGCAAATCAAACTAAGGGCCTTCCCATTCTCCTTGAAGGACACCGCGAAGGATTGTCTTTTCTATCTTCCTTCGGGAAGTATCACTACATGGCCACAAATGAAGAAGGCTTTTCTTGACAGGTACTACCCCGCTTCTATTTCATCATCACTCAAAAAGCAAATAAGCAACATTGAACAAAAAGATGATGAATCTCTATACGAATATTGGGAGAGATTCAAGAAGCTATGTGCGAGTTGCCCTTATCACGGATACACCGAACAAGACCTCATTCTCTACTTTTATGATGGGTCTTGTGGATCAAGATCGTCGCATGGTGAATGCAGCGTGTGGAGGAGGCATTGTCAACAAAACCCCTTCGCAAGCGAGAGACCTCATTTCGGAGTTAGCCGAGAACTCTAGACACTATAACGGGCGGTCCTCAACTCGTAGAATTATGGCGGCGGAATCCAACAACTCGTTGGAAAATCAAGTGAACGGCTTGACAAGTCAAGTGACCGGCTTGACTTCTTTGGTTAAGGATTTCCTTTTAAAGTCCAAGACCCAAGAAGTCAAGGTCTGCGGTATTTGTACACAACAAGGGCATCCCACGGACTCATGCCCAACTCTTCAAGAAGACACCACAGAGCAAGTCAACGCCTTGGGTTTCCAAGGACATCAGCAAAGAAGGTACGCCCCATTCTCAAACTCTTACAATCCAGGATTGAGGGATCATCCAAACTTGAGGTATGGAAACCCTCAACAATCCAACCCATCTTCTCAGTCTAGTATGTCTACGGAGGACATGATTCGAACTCTTGCTACGAGCATGGGCACCTTGCAACAAAACGTGGTGCAATTTCAACAAGAAACAAAGTCAAGCATTCAAAATTTGGAAACTCAAGTTAGCTAAATTTCGAATGCTGTGAATCGACTTGAAGCAAAAGATTCGGGTAGGCTCCCTTCCCAAACTGAGCAAAACCCAAGGCAACAAGTCAATGCCATCATGCTAAGGAGTAGCCCGGAATTACAAGCAAGGGAAGTTGAAAAAGAAAAGGTTGACAAAGATGAGGTTGGCCACAAGGAGGAGGAGCCACCGAAGACAAAATTTCCTCCGCTGTCATCATATGAACCAATCCCTCCATTCCCTGAGGCGTTGAAAGACACAAGGAAGCTAGAGAGTGATCGGGACATCTATGAGACCTTCGCGAATTGTGAGGTAAATATCCCACTCTTTAAACTAATCAAAAGTGTTCCCCATTATGCAAAGTTCTTAAAAGAACTATGTATAATGAAAAGAAAAAATAAATTAAAGGGGAAACGAAAGGTTGAAGTTAGTGAGCATGTCTCGGCCATCTTTCAGAAGAAGCTTCCAAAAAAATGTAGCGACCCAGGCATGTTCACTATTCCTTGCACGATAGGAAACACCACATTTCCTAAGGCCTTATTAGACTTAGGGGCATCTATAAACGTCATTCCTTATTCCGTTTATAAATCCCTACAACTTGGCCCACTACATCAAACCGGTGTAGTGATTCAACTAGCAGATCGTTCTAGTACTTACCCGAAGGGTGTATTAGAAGATGTGCTAGTGGAAGTAGAGAATATGGTTTTTCCTGTCGACTTCTACGTCCTCGAAATGGGGAATGATGACCAAATAACACCCATCCTTTTGGGAAGACCCTTCTTGAAGACCGCAAAAACAAAAATTGACGTGTCTAGTGGTTCATTAACTTTAGAGTTCGATGACCAAAAAGTAGAGTTCAATATCTTTGACTCTACGAAAAAACAAATTAAAGATCAATCTCTTTGCTCTTTGAATGTTTTTGAACCACCCACGCCAAATATTTTAATTGAGTTGGGATCAAAGAAGAAAGGTCGGCCTTACTGGAAAAGGCCGAAGAAGAAAAATGAGACTCAGCCAAACAATGCTGTTCAAAAAGGAAGGGATGTTCACGATCCCACATAAAATAAAAAAATAAATAAAACGTCGTGCCACGACGTTAAATAAGGCGCTTCTTGGGAGGCAACCCAAGTCAGGTAGTTAGATTTTATTTTCTTTTTGTGTGAATTTGAGAGAAAAGGGAGAGAGGGAACTAACCACATATTTTTTAAGAAGAAAAAAAAATGCAGGTTTTGTGCAGCTGGAGACATACTCGATCGGGTACAATTACATACCCGGTCGAGTACAGGTCTAAAAGAGAAACCGAGTTCAATACTCGACCGAATCAGCAAAATTTTTACAAAAACCAGGCATACACGATCGGGTATAATTCAATACTCGGTCGAGTATGTCTGGAAAATCAACCCTACCAGACCCCTGTCTCCGAGGCCCGATCGAGTAACATCTAATACTCGGTCGAGTATAAGCAGAAAAGCCACAAATCGCAGCCCCTGTCTCCAGTACCCGAAAGGGTATAGCAGGGTACTCGATCGGGTACCCCTGCGATTTAACCCCCAAAACACCCCAACCCACTTCATCTTCTCCAAAAATCATCCCAAAACTTCGAACCCCTCTCCCCCAAACTCCATTTTTCCACCTTCTCTCTACCATTTCTTCCTCATTTCTCCACCAAATCAACCCATTCCACCACCAAAATACTCCCCTCACCCTCCTCTACACACCTATACCCACAAATCCCTTTTCCCCCAAATATCCAACAAATCCAAAAACCCTACCCCCATTCGAATTTTTTTGATTTCAAAGCTCAAAAGCATCAAAAATGGCTCCAAGGAAGAATAGGGGAGAGAGCTCAAACACCATGGCACCCATTCCGGGCTTCGAGGACCTCATACCCGCCGACAACGATCACCGAACTAGACTCCTATCAACAATAAAAAGGCAAGTAAAACATTCCCGTTTTCTATGCCATGATGCTCTCCGTGAATTAGGAGTCTATAAAAGTTGTAGAAAATTCTTTCATGAGTTGGGCATGGACCGTATTTTCCGAATGAAATATAACTCTAATGAACGAATTATCTATGAATTTATGAGTTCGGTGCAATTTGAAAGTGATGAGGCTGATTTTAGGGATGATAGACTCAAGTTTCGTCTGTTTAACCAAAACTATTCAATAACGAAACTTGAGTTTGCCGAACATTTCGGCATCCCAGTTCCCTACGAAAGAGCCATCTCCGATAACACTATTTTCGGGCATTCCCTATGGACGAAGATGACCGGGGAGGTGAAATTTAGCTCCTCCCAAATGTATATTAGTCATGTCCAACACCCCGTCCTCCGGTTGTTCTTGAAATTTTTGGTCAATTGCTTGCTTGGGCACCCCAACAACCACCATACTAGGATAGGGGACGTATGTTTGATATCTGTGGCCTTATTCCGTCGTCATGTGGACTTTAATCTGTGCAATCTTATGTGGGCACATTTGAAAAAAGAAAGCTTAGCAAAAGGGGCCATTGTCGTGGGTGGGGTGATTATGCACCTAGTGAGTAAGTTCGGGTATATAGATAACTCTCCTATACCTGACTATTGTTTGATGGATATGGCTTGGTTAGGCCGTTCGGGATGCACAGCTTTTCCCCATACGGTTTATGATGGGGAAGAACCGAAAAACATGTACAATTGGGTCATACACGTCCAACCTATCCAACATTTCCTAATGCCCAGCCCAGACCTTCCCAAACTAATCTACAAACTAGAAGTAGATGTGCCCCACTATCTATTCCCACACGCCCTCCCACCAAATCTCCAAGAACCTCAACAAGACCAGCCCGAGGACGAGCCTTATGCCGAACCCCATGATCATGAAGACATGGAAGCGGACATCCCCGAGCAAAACCAAATCCTTCCTCCACCCGATTACTTCCAACAACTACTTGATGGGTTCAACAAAGAGACCAATGAAGTTGGAAAGTATCGGGAAGAACAACAAGCAGGATTTCGAAGACTTGAGGAACAACGGGCCGAAGACAACCGGAGGTACGAAGAAGATCAACGTAGGTTCTATGGACCTATGTACTCTTACATAGCCCATCAAGGCTCTTTTGATACCATGACTCAACCACCCCCACCCCCCTCTTGGTATGACCCCACTCAATGGGGTAACTTTGGAGGATCTAGCTCCGGGGGTGGAGGTTATGATGGCGGGGACGGCGGCGATGCTCACATGGGCGACGGAGGGTATGGAGGCGGCTTTGGAGGCAGCTACTATGGCGGAGAAGGTGGGCACTAGGGACAGTGTTTCACATAAGTGTGGGGGAGGAGACTCATCATGGGTATGCCACTTTATTTTCACCCTTTACTATGAATGAATTTCTTTTACTCTTTGTAAACAAAAAAAAGGGAATAAATAAAAGAATTGAAATGCTAGTTAGGTTGAAAACCCAACAAAATGGGCAATCTAAGCAAAAAGGGCTTATAAAAAAAATGAGTGAGTGGGGAGAATGGAAAATGAAAAGAGATGCTAGGATGAAAACCTGAAAAGGCTCCTAGGCAAAATGAGAGATATGAGAGAAATATTTGTTTTTGCAGGCACTCATTTGATCTCTTTGGAGAATAAGAGGACTCAGAAAGAAGAAGTGGAGAAGAAGAAAAAGAGGCAAGGAGATGGAGCATAGAAGATCATTAAACCCAAGAAAGAATGTTGTTGTAAAACCTCATTTTTCCCCTTGGTGGTCTTAGTTTCTTTCTTTCTTGAACTCTTGGAGAACTCTTAAACTGTTTGATATTTCTATTTTACTCGAGGTCGAGTAATGAACTAAGTGTGGGGGAGTTGATACGCTTGTAATTTCCGTGTGTTTATTTACGTTTTTAGTTAGTTTTGGTCGTTTAATATTTCGGAAATTACACACTTTTGGTGTAATAGTTTAGTTTGTTAAATTCTTGTAAATTGTTTAGATTAGGTTTATTCTGAGCTCAAACAGGTCTACTATCACTCAAAGGACAGTTGGTGAACCCCAAAAGTGGAAGGAAGGTGCAAAATCACAAGACAAAGAATTGTTCCTGATTTTATGGTCTATACCCGGTCGAGTATCATCTATACTCGATCGGGTATCTTGTTGAAATTTCAAATCGGATCGGATCCGAAAACAAAGGAACATGCAGGGAAGATTTTGACACGATCGAATGTCTATACCCGATCGGGTACACCGACATACTCGATCGGGTATAGCTATAAATTTTACTCGAATATCGATCGAGTATGGACCGAGTTTGAATTTCTACACATACTCGATCGAGTATCTGTATATACTCGATCGAGTACCCGACCTGCACCCCAAAAAGTCCTATAAATACACCTCCTTTCCTTCACAATTAGACACCAATCCCTTTATACTCTTAACCTCAGTTTAGAATAACATTTCTTTATATTTCTTTTAGCATGTTTAGTCTCCAAATGAGGAGCTAAACTTCCATTTCTTGGTATTGCTCTTGAAGCTTGTTGATTATTAAAGTTGTGAGTTATTTTCTTAACTTCTTTCCTTGAATATTAATTCTTCCTTAAAATACTATTTCTATATCATTGTTGGGGAGTGTTGCTAAGATGACAATTAGTTAACATCTTGACATTGGTCTTAGTAATAGCTATTCCTTCCTCTATGTTAATATTGGGGAGTGTTACTAAGATGACAATTAGTTAACATCTTGATATTAACTTTAGTAGGATTCATTTTCTTTAATATTCTTCCTTGAGTATTAATTAATTCCTATTCATATTTCATATTAATATTTTGAACATTACTTAAAGGATCAACTAGTTTTGTTTCATATATTAATTATTACTAGAAACGATCAACGAACCGATGGTTAATCGTTGATAGTTTCACAAGTAAATAACTTTGGTTTATTAATGCACGGTCGTGGTTAATAAACTTAAGAGGGATTAATTTTGTTGGTTAAACCGAAACCGTTGTGTTGAGGTTATCAATCTCAATTGATTTCATCAAGGAGTTAAGAGATTAAATGCTACTATCAAGTCGGTATATGGCGTTGTTCTATACTTGACTAATAGTAAGGGTTATTAATGAATGGTCGTTGTTAATAGCTATCCTCGATGAATTGGATATACTCATCGATTGAGTATTCGAGAGGAGATAAGTTATAGATATAACAATGATCGACTAAAATATATCAACAAGTGGGAATAGCAATGCCAAGTCTCTTTTATCTTTGAATTAAAACCCATATAACTCGTTCATCTTCGTGTTTAATTTAATTAAATCACAAAATCAAAACCCCCCTTTATTTACTAGTTACATAAAAAGAGAGTTATTCCTTTCCCTGTGGATACGGACTCTACTTCACTATACTACGTATTAGTGCTAGTATTGAATTATTTTGAGTGCACACACGACAGAGTGCACGTCATCTTACAAACTGAAAAATAAACGAAAAAACAAATACCAAAACAAAACCAAACAACATACAATTCGACAGAAAAACACAAATTGAATAAGACAAAATTAAAACAGAATTCACTCGTCTTCTTCCAAACCCTAGATTTGCTTGCACTCCACGGCGGCGGCTCAGGAGGGGGAAGTGCCCGCCGTTAATCTGCCAGAACTTCAACATCAGCTTTATTCAGATCCAATTCTTCATTCTCTGCGCCAATCGCCACCGTCTTGTATTTGTCCACAAAGCTTCCCAGACCGAAAAGAGAAAAATCAAACAAATATCTTAAACTCGTTTCCACCTCCATATCTGCCGATGAATCGGGGTTGCAGCGAGAAGAATCTACAGAGAACTAGACCGAGAGACGCCCTGCTTTGCTCTCCTTCAACAACGAACCCTTCTTGTTGAAACCCAAATCAAAACGAAACATAGCTCCAACCAATCCAAACGAAAGAAACTACAACAAATAATAGTGCAGTGGCGTGCCTAAGAACCGCCACCGGACAAACCTAGGCCGACTGGCTCTAGAGAGAAAAAAATCGGCCGAAACCTTTACATTCTCTTCTCGTAAAAATGAACATAGTTATAAACTTATAATCATTAAAAAGTACTACGTATTAATATAACTAGTGCAATTATATAGAGTGATTACTATGATTACTTTATATAATAGGTTACATTTTTATCCACCTTTTCTATTTTGATTATATATGTATGTATATTACTTCATATAATAGTTCATATTTTTATCCTAACTTTTTTATTTTGGTTATGTGTGTGTACCATATTTCAATTAATTTAATTTTGAGAAAATATGACTCCTAGCCGTGCATAGACGAAAAACACAAAAATGTTAGTTAACCATGTCAAAAAATGATACTCTTAGCATTTTATTTTATATGAACTAGTAAGTACCGTTCGATGCAAATGATAGTAATATATTTATATTATATTAATTTTGACTATTTAAATGTGGCAATATTTTAATTGAAAGTGAAATATATGCACAATCAGGGCTGGTTCTAGGGGGAGGGCAACAGGGGCGACCGCCCTAGGCTCAAAAAGATATAGAAGAAAAAATAGGCCCAAAATCTTTTCTTTGTATATTGTGTGAGTAGGCTTCTTTTTTTATTCTTAAGTTCAATTAATTAGGCCCAATGTTTAATTTTATTGACAATTTGAAAATTTAAAACATATATAAAAAAAATTAAACAGAACCAAGTTTAAAAAACAATATATATACATTAATTTAATCTTAAGTAGAACCGGTTTTAGTTTTTTAAAAGCAATACAACTGTTGCTGGATCAATAAAAGACACGTCTCTTCACTGTTCACATCTCTTTAGCCTTTAAGGTTTTATATTCATTTTAATATAACATAACAAATTTATATAATTATTTTAGAGCCCGTGGCTCCCAAATCTCATGCCAATTATTTATTTGTTTCCAAATTGAAAAAAACTATATCTGAGTTCCTAATAGTAGTTAAAGAGGATGACAAATTGGCAATCTTCTTGGCGGCCAAACATTTTGTGTCTTTGAAAACCTTCATTCTTTCGAGACTTCAAACTTTAAATTCTTAGCGGTCAATAAATCATTCTCAACTTATGAATTCAATATGTAGTAATATTTATTTTCATTTATCTTTTGAGTTGTAACTAAAAGAAAGTTTAGTGTGGTTATATGTGATGTTTTTATTGTTTGTCATACTTAATTATTAGTGGAAAGAAGATTGTCTATGAGTTTTGCTTCACATTGTTCTACGAGAAACATTTTAAAGTAATTTTTTTCTTTTTATTCGATACTCGTGTCGTTACTTTTGCCTAACTATGTAACTTAAATAATAATAAAGTGATCCTCGCCTTTATTTTATGAACTTCGTTAGATACTTTTATTATAATTTATAGAGAAAATGGTCAAATAAGGCCTTTTACTATTACAAAATTGTCACATAAGGCCGTGTACTCAATAAAGTGTCATATAAATACGACTACTCATAAAAAGCAATCAAATGAGTCCTAACGACCTTTTGACAACCCCGTAACCCTGATTTTGGCGTACACCCGACTATCTTTTTAAAACAAATTATAAGGCTAATGTGGAATATTTAGCTAGGATTGACTTAAATACAAGGCAAAAATAACGACATGTAAGATAAAATCGAGATTAGGAGGTTGCCGACGGGTTGTTATGACTCATCTGATTGTTTTTTATAAGTAGACGTATTTATTTGACACTTTATTGCGTACATGCTCTTATGTGACGATTTCATTATAGTAGAAGGTCTTACTTGACCCGTTTTCCTAATTTATATGTAAAATAACTTAATAAGTATGTGATTTAGGATTTATCTTGGATATAAGCCCGAATAAGCGTATCGCCCATAGGCCCATAAATAGACAAGACAGGCCCTCTGCACAATAATATAAACAAACATATATATTTCCAACAAACATATCATATTTCTTTAAAACAAACAAACTTATCAACTTCAATGCACAACACACAAACATATTTCACTTAATTGCGAAAATGCCAACATAATTTTAACAAAATCTGATGCATTGTTAGCCTTTTTTTTACCCTAGGGGGCGTCAGGGGAGGGAGATTTGGGGGACCTGGGGTAAACTGGGTTCAATCTCACTCCATTGAGAATTGAACCCGAGACCTCCCGTAAGGGAGAGTGAGTCGGCGACCAGCTAGGCTCGACCGCTTCCTCGCATCATTAGCCCTTTTAAAGTCGCCCGATCTCAATTCCAATGCACAAAAATCATTCACATTTATCGCATTAAGACTTGTTTTTACTTAATCTAAAGCCTTTATATATATAATCTCAGATAATGGAGATGGAGCCAATGTATATTAAATTCATATATGAATTTTTTCATACATAGGCCAAACATTAATCATACGCTAACAATCCCTAAAGGCCACTCTTAAGTTTTGAACATTTAAATATTTAATAACTCTTGTACTCGATGTCTCGATGGACTAATATAAAAAAAATAGCATCAATTGTTTTTTAGCCAACACTACTTTTGAAACAAAGATCTAGACTGTCACTTAAGCAAGACCCATAAATTAGGTATTAAGCATCAACATGTATATTCATCCCAGTGATTCCCAATCTCGTTCTTGGGGACTTGAGCTGAGCTCAATATCTTAGTCACCGCCTACCCCCTTACCGAACAAACCGCAGGTGAGCTGAGCTTATTTGGACTTGAGAGATAGGCTCTTTATAATTTTTTGAGCTTCATAATATGAGTCTGGCAATGTGTTACCCTCAGGCAATGCATCTTTAAATAGTTCAAGGAGCATGACCATGCCTTTGTCACTTATTCCGCATAAACACTTTATGTGGAGTAGCTTAAGCGAGAATGACAACTTTGAGAATTTCTTGCAACCTGGATATAGCTCTAACTCAAGGTCATCCATCAACTTGTAGAAGTTATTCGCTACTTCTGTAGGATCTCTGGACTCACTGGCATTAGCTTCACCATCATCTGCACCATTCTCCCTCGGCATCTTAAATGCATCATGTAGCATTGGAGACATAGATGCATGCTCTGTAAATTCATTTGATGCATCTTTGTTATTGTTATGATCTGTCCACTCCTCAATGCTTTCCCCATGCCGCAACCAGCGTGTATAATTCTTAACAATTCCGTGTTTAATCAAATCCAGTTCTATTTCATCCCTACCCTTCCTCCTTTCATTATTGCACTTCATACATGGACAAGGAACCATGTCATGCATGCTTTTTTGTGAAAAAGCGAACTCTAGAAACTGTTTTACGCCGATCTTGTACCTGGGGTCAGCTTTTTTGAATTGCATCCACTCACGATTCTTGTAAACCATCGTATTCTAAGCACGACCATACAAAATAGTTAACTGACAAATCTAACCGGAAAAAAACAGTCCACACAATAGAAAAATACTAACTAGGTTACAATTCCACGGGTTGGCTCCAAATGAAACCAAACATTAACTCTTCTACTTAATGCTTCCAATCTGCCCAAACTGGATGATTTGCAGTAGATTTAGTAGTCTTCAGTTTATATTTAAAATAATTGAAGATAGTACCCTAGAACTAATGCATAAACTACATTTCCAGTAAGTTTAGTAGTGTTCAGTTTATATCTTTTTACACTAAAATTGGAGTGATGTTGGGTGAAAATAGACACAAGCAAAGTACTTTGGGTCATAAGAGTACTCGAAACTTTACACTTTAAGAAGAAATGTAAACGAAAAATAAATGCAAAACAAAGTTGGAAAGTAGATTTTTACTACACTTTGCAAGGAGTATCGATAATAATTTCGATGAAAATAGAGTCAAGTTAAAATAGATAAAACTGACAAACTCACAAAAGCAAAATGCTTTGGGTCATAATACAGTTGACTTTGCTGGGAATTTCGCAGGGTAACACAAGTACACACAAATTTCTGAAAATAAGTTTACATAAAATCAAGAAAATTCTGGACTAGAATAAGTTTACATTAAGTTTTGAAAAATCTGGACTGCAAATAAGTTTACATATGGATTTAACATAAGTTTTAATCATAATGTCATAGACAAAAGCAGAGTAAATGGAAATTGTAACAGTCGGCTGGGGAGTGGGAACTTTACAAAGTGTGTTGGGACTATAAAGTGGCAGGGAACTTCACAGACACCCGATCAAGACTTCAAGATGATGTCATGATATATAGTCTTAAGGGTATGTATTATGCTTTTGATGATACGCTAGCCATTAGCACTGACATGGTTTGATTGTTTATATTTTAAAAATAGGACACTGATGTTTTTACTAAAGATAAGTGAATATTTTGAAATGCCTTTAACTTGCATTTCAGTTCAAGGCATATATCAACGACGGAGGCACGGAGTATAAGATAATGTGTGTGTGTGTATTGGTTTTTTGTATCTGAAAAACAACCAAAAAAGGTCAGGGAGAGAGGCAGTTGGTGCAAAAGATTGCATTAGAAAGATCGAATTCTCAAAAGATTTTGGTTTAACCACAGATCTGAAGTGCATACGCCGAAAAAATGCTATTCTTCATGCTCTTGATCTTGAGAGGCAGTTGGTGCAAAAGAAACTTAAAAGGCCAGGGATTGAGATGCAACAAGAAACTTGTTCAAGGGTAAAGGGAAGCAAGTATGCATACTTTTCTTCTGAATCAGGAGATTTTTTTAGGAAATCAGTTCATTCTTGCTCCTTAAGGGACTAAAAAACACCTCTGAGTCCTATGGTGGTGACAAGACTGCCTCTTCTGGCATATCTGAACAACTCAAACCTATAAGAAAACTATATATCAAAGAGGTTTGCATAGGAGATGTGGGTCCAGATGATGATTGGCGTTGTGATTTTTACTACAAAGGAGATGCTGTGATTCCTCTATTTGATGTGATCATGTGAACATTAAAGTTCAAGCAAGTCACCAAGGAGTGGATGTTCCCCTCCTCAGCATGATGAGAAGGCTAAATGGAAAGGAGATCATAGGGCACCCTGTGAATATAGAAGTTCTGGAAGGCACTGCTGAAACTCAAGTTAGAAGTGGTGAGAAAACATACAAAAGAAAGTTGAGCAGAACATGTCCTCTGGTTTGGAAATCTTCCAAGAGGACTCCTGCTATATATTCACCTCCACTGCCTTCCTAAGGTAGGAAAGACAAATCTTCAGGAACAGAACAATCTCTTCTTCTAAAATCATGTAAAAGGCAAACGTGTGTGTCAAACTGGTCAAGAAAGGCATTTATTGCGTATAAACTGAGCTTCATGGTGCAGAAAACCATCAAAGTACTAGCAGCTGTTAGTAAGGAAAGACCAGACCACCAATGCACCTAAGATGAGAATGACATCGTGTGCTTTAAAGATGGGATTGAACTAGACATACTCATTCAAAGGAAAATAGCTATTTTGTGCGGATATTGCTTACAGGTTACAACTTGTCAAGGGTTTTGTGCAATTACTAAGCATGCAGGTAGATGAATATGTTGGGGTCTATAAGGTAGGGGATGATAATTGAGTACTTGGATATCTTAAGGATCGTGTAAGTTCACTTTCCGAATTGATATTTCTCCCCTATGTCTGGGTTACAAGAAATTCAATCTAGGATAATCCTTAAGGACACTCTAGAACTTAGGCACAAGAACTAGAGTCAAACTAGTGAGTATATGGATTGTTATATTTAATTTGAGTGCCAAAGTGATGAAGATATGTCGGATCTTATTCTTCTACCTCCTCTGTACGAAATATGGTGATATATATCCATATGACCATATACACCGTCTTAGGCAGTTGCAACACGTTTAAGAACCACCGCAGCAGTTTTTGGGAAACTGCTGGAAACTGCCTAACCGTTCTAGAACTCGGTCTAGAACCAC
The DNA here is from genome assembly GCA_945859915.1 of Cuscuta epithymum. Classification (NCBI taxonomy): domain Eukaryota; kingdom Viridiplantae; phylum Streptophyta; class Magnoliopsida; order Solanales; family Convolvulaceae; genus Cuscuta; species Cuscuta epithymum. The sequence goes on along the minus strand of CAMAPF010000017.1, from coordinate 2,568,081 downwards.
AGAACTGATCTACTGAAAGTTATACCTCAAGTTCTACCTCGGATTCCACTAACGTAGACACTTTGAAATTAAACTAGTTCTTATATACAAGTGTGCATTCCACACCTACTAACTTGTATTAGATCATAGTTCTAATTCTCATTGGCGCTCATGGTATTTCCAATTACACAAAATGGCCGGTGACACTAAAATTAACAGAATATATAACAAAATAAATACTTATTAGAGAAGACATATCAGCTTCTACATGAAATCAGATGACAAGGGGAAAAGAATTCGAGGTCTGGTTTAATACTTACCAGTTGTTGAAGCAGGAAAGGTGAAGGCCCGAAGAAGATGACGACACCCACCTCTTGTGGTCACACAGAGAAATAAAAAGGTTTAATATTTGCTTTTCTTTCTCAGTTTTGACCTAAAACCAAATATTGAATAAAAAAATCGATTTCGGTTCAGTTTAACACTCCAAAACTTGGAACCAAAAATTGAATCAAAGTAAAAAGTTCGGTTTCGGTTCGGTTTCACACTCCAAAACTTGGAACCACGATTTGATTGGTTCGGTTTTGGTTTTTTTCGATTTTTTACCAAAAAAATCTCACCTGATTTAAAATTGATATAATACTTAGGGAAGTCAAACTTATTACATAAAGAATGCAAGCACAATACAACAACAAATAAAATAAAATAAAAATGAGAAGATATAAATATGTCTTGAATTATATGCGTATGCGAGATAGATAAAACTGTATATATTATTGATTTAATTTGTTTGTGAGTAGTACGAAAAAAGTTCATGAATATATATGTTCTATGTGATATAGTTGAGATGAATATTTATTGTTTTATCAATATAAAATCTTTAAGTAATCTAAAAATAAAAGTTAATTACTACTAATAAGTAATAACTAGTATACACATATTATCATGATTCAATATATCTACATTATTAGAGATAATGAATGTGTACATGAATTTATACACTAAGTTAAGAAACATAACTCAAACATTATTTCTCTAACACAAGAAAATCAAAGACTATTGATGATATTAAGATTAATTAGAATTAATGCTTAACAATTATCATATAAATTTCATATTTTAAGTAGTTCGGTTTGTTCCGTTCCGTTCGGTTCGGTTTTTTACATTTGGTTTCGATTTCTTAGCGGTTCGGTTTTATGTGGCTGCGGTTCGGTTTAATTTGATTTGGTTTTCGGTTTTCGGACTCAGCCTTAGCACGTATGTTTTTCCGAAGTATCTTACTTTTTTTTATCCCCAATCCTAATTAATTAATTATTAATTGATCTAAATAACTGCTTCTCATATTTCTCATGCACAACCAAGGCAGTCTGTTGGGGGCGGGGCAGTCCGGTGGTGGTGACAACACGGCGGCAATGGTGGCGGCGGCAGTGAACTCTGACGGTGGCAGTAGGTGGTCGGCGGCAGGCGGCAGTCCAGGGGCAGAAGTGAGGTTATTTTTGTCCATTCATAAATAAAAAGTCTTATTTAAGGATGTTTAAACTAATTGGTCCTATTTTGAGGAAAAAGCCATGTTTTAGTCCTATTAAGACAAATCCCCCTTTTTAAAGTATGGAATGGAATTACAAGTATGGATAATGATGACCTAAGGACCCGTTTGATTCAAGAAATGTCAGATGACCATGGAAATGTTAGATTGCTGGGTATGTTAAATTGATGGGAATGTATTCAATTTGTATCTCATTTGTGTTTGGTACTTTGGTTAAGATTAAAGAAAGGGAAAGTTCCCGAAATAGGACTAAAACAGTTTGAAAATTCCAAAATAGGACTGCCATGTTTTTTATTCCCAAAATAGGAATAATTACTGTCAAGTTTGAAAAATACTGCCATGTTTGAAGTCTGGTACTGCCATAACATGGCAGTAATTAGTCCTATTTTGGGAGTAAAAACATGGCAGTCCTGTTTTGGAATTTTCAAAGCTTTTTAGTTCCATTTCGGGTAATACACTCTTAAAGAAATGTGACATTAATTCGTTTGGTTAAATGATATATTATACTGATATATTATACTACAGACTTGGTGAATTACTCATTGCCCTTCTAATATTTTCTCTTATCACAATACATTTGGTACAATCGAACCGCATGTCACTAAGAGAATGACCCGGTTATTCAAGGGACTTAGGGGCAATTTTTTTATCACCAAAACAACCTCTTATATTAATATTATTAGGAATCAGATCGTTACAAAAAACTCAAATAGACCAACACTGACAACAACTATCTCTAACCAACTAGCACTATCAAGTCTACGGCTAGACTCAAAGACGGTCACCTCTGAAAGAGCAATATGTATCGCTGACCACCAAGCGGGTGTGACATTGCAATCTCTGACCATATAGATCTTTCTAACGAGATAATAGCTAGCAGAATTGTCAATCATTATTATAGACCTAAAACTAAATACATCAACAAAAAACAGAACAACGTAAAACATAACGTGAAAATAAAACCATAAAAAATTAAATAACTGATAAGTCTTCCAAACCCTAGAATCTCAATCGCTCCAAGGCGGCGGTTCAAGAGGGGGGCGGACCGTCGATCTGTCTTCCCCCTTGCTCAGCCCTTCACCTCTCCCCGTCTTCTCGTCACTCGTGCCACCTCCACTACCACCATCGTCTTCTACCCATGTTGATTCGCCAAAAACTAACCTTTCGACCTCCTCCTCAATTGCAGGAATGAGACAATGTTGCCATAAATATCCATATAAGTCATGATTATCCTTTCTTGAACATTAGATTTGTTTCCAAAAGTTGCAACCACACTTTCGCCTCCTTTAAGTTTGACTTGCACAAGCCCAGGCCCGGCCTTGACTAATGGAAGGCCCTGTTCAAAAGGAAAATCGGAGGCCCTAATATTTAAAACCAAAATACTAACAATAAAATAAAAAGTAATATCATATTTTATAATTATACTTCATACTCAAATGCAATTCTTATACAACTCATACACCAAAAGCATCAAAATTACATCCAATATTTTGAAATTAAACTTACACTTATTTAAATAGTGCTATCCTCCTAAGATTCTTTGAAATAAAGTCTTCGATAAGGTCTTCATATGCAATCTTCTCCAATATATCACTCTCAATTGCCACTAACGCCAATCCGTTAAGTCTCTCTTGTGTCATTGTAGACCGCATGTATGTCTTCAACGCCTTCAATTTTGAAAAGCTTCGCTCCGCCGTTGCAACAGTAATAGGAATAGTCAACAGAACTCTATATGCAATAACGGCATTAGGAAAACAATCAAGACGTTTTAAAATTTTCAAGATATCAATAGGGCCCATATTCTCCATGGGCAAAAAATCTTTAAGTAACTTTAATTCTACATATAATTCATTGCCATCAATATCTAATTTTTCATCCTTTTTAAGTGATGCTTCCAGACAACCACAACAAGATTTCAAATTGTTATCATCTAATAAACGCAACTTCTCGGAGGTAAATAAAAATCCGAAAATATTCTCATATTGTTGATATTGTTCAAATCTTGCGGTAAGTGATGTTATTGCTTGATCAACAATGCATAAGAAATAATTAACTCTAAACGATTCCTGTGCAGATTGGGAAACACTAGCACATTCATCGTTTGGATTCTCATCAAATTGCCTCTTTCTTCTAATTTGACGCTTTTGAGGAAATACCGCGTCAATGTTCAATTCAATACAAATGTTCGATGCAATTTCTAAGGCACTTGAGAAACCATTTTCTCTATATTTTTCAAAATAAGAAATCAACCCCTTTAATTTTTCAATAGCAACATCAAGAAGCATATCAATCATTTGCAAATCCTTACTAACTAAATTAACAGCATATAATATTTCATACCAAATAACTACCGCCACAATGAATTCAAAATTACCAAGATCATTTTCAGCTAAAGATTTTGCTTCACTCCTAATTTTGGAATCATTGTCGGTTTCTGCTACTTCAAGTAAAGCTTCCCGTATTTCAAAAACCTGAAATCTTATAGCTTTAACACTATCAACCCGACTCTCGCAACGAGTAGATGACAATGATTTAAGAGTTAATCCCTTCACATTTTCTTTCAAAACTTGCCATCTTTTAGTGGAATTTGCAAATATTGTGTAGATGCGTTGAATAATTCCAAAAAAATCTTTAGCTTTACCACAAGTATTAGCCATGTCACATAAAGTCAAATTAAGGCTATGACAACCACAAGGAGTATAAAAAGCTCTAGGATTTATATCCAACAATTTTTTTTGCACTCCTTGATGTTTTCCTTTCATATTAGATCCATTATCATATCCTTGCCCTCTTACGTTATCAAGATCAAGATCAAGAGAGACCAATTCATTTTGCATAACATTAAAAAGTCCTTGCCCAGTCGTATCATTAACATTCAAAAATCCTAAGAATGATTCCTCAATGCTAACTGAGTTTGATGAGACATCCACATATCTCAATATTAAAGACATTTGTTCTTGATGACTTATGTCAGGGGTACAATCAAGTATAACCGAAAAGTACTTTGCTTGTTTAATTTTTGCAATAATTACATATTTGATTTGAGAACCAAGCAAGAGTATTAACTCATTTTGGATCCTATGCCCTAGATAATGATATTGAATTTCATCATTTTTAATACGTTGAACATGTTCTTGAACCACAGGGTCAAACTCTGCCAACATCTCAATTAAGCCCAAAAAATTTCCATTACTATTTTGATACAACTTCTCATTCGTGCCACGAAATGCAAGATTATGTTTTGCAAGAAATTTCACCACTGAAACAATTCTCAACAACATCTTTCTCCAATGCTCCTTTTCTTTTTCAAAAAGCTTTTGAGCAGTTTTATCAATCGTTTGATTTTTCTGCAATCTTAAACGCAAATCATACCATGTAGTCATATTCTTAAGATGCTCCGCACTACTTTCATGTTCTCTAAGTCTAATGGAAACATGTGCCCAATCTCCAAATCCCTCATTCGCTAATTGGTTTTTACCTATCCCCTTTTTAAATAATTTACAACAAAAACAGAAAACTTTATCAAGTGTCTTTGAATACACTAACCATTCTCTATCACACTTCTCTCCATTTGGTAAAATTCTAGTGTAAAATGCAGCTGAAAACCTTCTCGATGATTGATCTTTGGGTCCCTTAGTGATAGATAAATCTCTAATTGGACCCTTTTCAACTAAATTATTAATCATGTTAGAATCAAGAGCATCCCAATTTTGTAGATCAAATATATCAATAGTAAAATGATTATCAATATTAGCTTCAACAACATCATTAGCAATAACATTATCATCAAATTCACAACTAGAATTAACGATGCCATCAACATTAACATTAACAGTTGCACCAACATCATAATCAACATCAAAAGCATTAACAGTTTCACAAACAATATCATCAACATTAACAACATTAACAGTTGCATCAACAATATCATCAACATCAACATCATTAACATTTGCACCAGAAATATCATCACCATCAACACCACTACTAGCACCGGTATTTTCATTGGCAAAAACACTTTGAGGTTCTTTTGTAACAAATTTTTCTAAAGCTCCTTTTTGAGATAAAATAAAGTCTTCTGTTTTCTTCTTCTTCTTGCGTTTTTCATATCCAGATTCATATTTTCTGATTCTAGGAGGCATTTTCAAATATCAATTTCTAAATTATAATTTATAAAAAGTAGATGAATCCAAATTACCTATTAAACAATAAATTAATCAATTAAAGGATGAGAACAAAAACACCTGAAGTGCCTGCCTAGCTAGCTCGGTGTCTCCTGTCTCCCTGCCCAGTGCCAGCCTAGCTGCCCTTAACCCTTCTAGACACTCGAATCTGGTTGGAGTGGTTGCTTACTTGCTTTGGTAGACGGTAGTTTGGCTATCCAGTATCCTTTGATTCCAGTATTCCACTCGCAGGAAGCAGCCACACAGGACAGAAATCACACTCACACTGTGACACAATTAAAGAATGAAAGATTGAATGATATCAGAAGGATGAAGAAAATCGGAGAAGCTGAAATCAGGGGAATCGCAAATTCGCAAGTATTCCTACCGATGGCAGAATAAAGGATTATAGAAGATATTTAACATAAAAATCCTAACGGTAAAAAGAATAAATTGATTTAATTTCATACCTTTCCGACGATTTCGTAGTCGCTCGAATCGCAGTCTTCTCCTCGAAACACGGCTTCGTCCCTTCGATTCTCCATGTGTTCAAGACTTCAAGTACCGAAGAGCCAGGGCCGGTTAATATGGAAACTGCTTAACTGCCGCTTCGATCCTTTCCAAGGCCGGTTAATGTTGGGATGAGTTGGATCGGGCTGCCTATTGTAAAAATTTTAATTTTACTAAATACTCATGGGCCTAGGTATACTACTACAGCTAAAAAATTTGGGGGCCCTCCAAAATTGGAGGCCCTGTGCAGCTGCTCCAGTTGCACCTGGGCTGGGCCGGGCCTGCACAAGCCGAGAAAGGAGATAAGAAAACAAGAGGAAACTTGTCGTTGCTTCGAGATCCAATGGATAATCTGAAAGTCACCTAAATCCCAAAACCAGAACCAGCAATCTTAAATAAAAAAAACACTCTAGAAGCCTAGAGAAGAAGATCCGCACAAACAATTGGCGGTGGGAAAAACCCTACGCGGCGTGAAAGCCGCTAGGAAGAGAATCAGAGCTTACATCCGCTCCAGCCTCCAAGCCCAGAGCTTATAATCTTTTTTATTGTTTTGTTAAATAATAACTTGTGCAGACTTAGGAGGAAATTAATTAATTAAATTAGGTGTACAAAATAATGTTTGATCATATTTATGAAATATTAGAGATCGGCTTCTATTTAAGGAAAAGTCGTATGTTATATTTTATTTCTATTAAAGGCAATTCACTATCTACCACTAGTAGAAAATTAATGTTTCATCATTCTTACTTTATTAATTCACTATCAACTACATAAACTCACTTTTCTTATTAATCACACCATCTTAGACTGTAAATTGTCCCAGACCAGACCAGACTTGGATAATTATAAATATACAAAGAAACCAGACTAGTTCAGACAAGAGCAGCAAATTACAGTCCAAATAAAAACATCCCAAACAGGGGGGTGTTTGGATCTAATTCTCAAAACTGATTCTGCTCCTTCAGGGAGCAGAAGTAGAAGCTGGAGTGTTTGGGTGAAATTGCAGAAGCACTTCTGGAGCTCTAATTTACTCTCAGAATCAATTTTTTTAGAAGCTAGGAGGTACCAGCTTCTGAAAACTGATTCTGATTCTGCTTCTGCTTTTAAAAAAGAAGCAGAAGCAGAATCAATTCCAAACACCCCTGGGTCTTCGACTGAAACCAAATTCGCTAGTGCTAAGAACCAGGAACCACCTATAGAGGGCCTTCGAGGCTACGGGCAAGCTTCTTTGTTGTGAGAAACCGGATTGTGAATGCATGTCATATTGTCATAAATACATGTGCGTCTCACTAATAAAACAATAACCACATGATGCTAAAAGAATGTCAGTACCATTAGCTTGTGATGTTCAAAATAATTCACAACAATGGTCATAAAGCTATTGACCTGGAGTAACAGGTCAGTACGTTAAAATCATTCCAGCTGACCCCCCAACTGATCAGCAGTACTTGAAGAACGCTGACTCTGTTGTTTATCCTTTTCAGAAGACACCGCTGAACCATTAATACCACTACTACTACTACGAGACATGGACAATTCCTTGACTTCCTCTGTTCGTGCTTCCATCCCTTCTTCGATAGGAAGGGTTCTCTTTGAGCCTTCAAGAGCAACACCAAGTACTATGTTCTCTTCCATGCCAGGCTTTGATGATGATGGTGGTGGTGGTGGTGTTGGCGGCGGCGGCTTTGTTGAAGGATTGTGGTCAGATTTAGAGGAGACCGGCTTTGAGGATGTTTTAACTTGTCCAACCTTTGTCTCAAACTTTGTCGAGTCAGGTGTTGGTGACATGGCATTCACTTTAGGTTCTACAGCTTTGCTCTCAGGTGGTGTTGGACTGCGCTCCCCCTTGGGGTGATCTTCCTCACGCACTGATCTGACTTTCGTTGGCTCAATGAGCAGCACTGGGCGGGTTGAGGCAGCCCCACGGTTGAATGTTGGGTCTGCTGCAAAGGGTATGTTGTCCAAATCTGCATCACTGTATATCTTCTGAACAGTTCGGATTGGGGTGGCTAATCTGGCTCGGTGGTGCCGTATTACTCTCAGAAGATCCAGCAATATAGCTTCCTGTTTGGTTTGTGTCAAGTTAATATAATTATAATTTTACCTCATACTATCCCCCTACATTTGTATTGCTAGCAAGAACGTACGTGCTCACCTTGACACAGAGATACTCTTCAAAATGTGAGGTCTTCACAAAGCAAGATATCAGGATCTGCAAATCGAAGGTTGGGTAAGATTTAACTCCTAGATTCATTTCAGAACTAGGTATATCTCAATATCCTAGGGAAAAAAGGGACGAAATTCAGAAGCAAAGAAAATCAGTGGGAAAATAAAAGATAGATTGAAACTCAATAAATCTTTTTCAGATATTTGCTCATACTCATTTTTTTTATCTATCGATACTATATAAGACTAAAACTCTCTCTCTCTCTCTCTCTATATATATATATATATTGATTAATACCAAACACAAAAAGAAGTCCTTTAGCAATTTTCTCTTTTCCCTACTACTTTGAGTATTTTCTAGGAACCAAACATGCCTTGAGCACCCAAATAAGGATGAAAGTAACCCATAATAACAATGATAAGTCAGAACTAGTCAGTGTTCAAGAGAATACAAATGGATCAATTTGAAATAGCACCTTAAGAGCACAAAAGTTTTACAAAAGAAACTCATTTTCGGTGTTAAAAAACAGAATAACCAACGCACCAGTCACAAAACATTACACAATAAAAAGGCTAAAATGCTTAACTAACCGAGAGGGCTTGGTTGTCAGGATTAATATCATCTAGAAACACTCTTTTGTGCAACTTCTTTTGTTCTACTTGAGGATTCTTTGATAAAACTTTCCGCATATCAGCTACAATGTTCTGAATCAGAACAAAAACATAACCTTGGTTAGATTTGTAAACATATCTTTCTATTCTTAGAAATCATACCTCAGAGTTAACATACATGTGCTTACATTAATCTTACTGACATCCAAATGACTGATCGCAAGGTGAGTCTTTATCCGCCAATGAGTTTTCTGTGTGAGATTTCTCACAACATTAACGGTAAACTTGTGGTTTGGTATATGAACAGCTTCACGATCTTCACCTCTTATAATTGTTGGTGACCACCAACCCACATGCTGCCATTAATAATGAATGGAGATACAAATGAGGGTAAAAAACTGTACTTAACGATTCAAAGAAATCGGCATATAGAAGAAAACTGTGTGTTGTAGACATCATGAACTACTAACATAAAAAAGTCAACAACTCATGAAATTGCCAATGTACACACTATGGATTAGAGTGACTAGCATGGATTCTAAAAGCTGGAGATAATACAACACAGAAGAAAAAGAAGTTCCCCACTCCTCTTACTCTTTTTCATTCTGTTAATGGTATGTTTGGAACTCATAACATGCTAGGGAAAGAAAATATAATAGAGGGAGAATTCGGAGGGCAAGAAAATGTGGGGTAAAATAAAATAAAATTGGGTCAAACTCAACCAGTCCATAGTAGATATTTGTTCAAACTCATTTTATTATATGTCTATAATTCTATCACATAAAAACTAAAAAATCTAAAATACAAACTTTTAAAAACTTTTTATTGAATCCGATTTTTCATCTGTATTTTCATAGGTAAACCGTAAAAGCGAATATCAGAAAACCATTTGCATCCTTTTTGTTTACCAACAATTTTCCGTGTTGCAAACACAACCTGAGTGATTAAGTTTGTAATAAAAAAATAGTCCGTATACAAACCTCGACAGTTCCAGAAACTTCATAACCTTCAATCTTTGTTTGAATCCATTCATTCAATACAAATGGTCGGGTTGCATGTATCATTATACTTGACAGGAAATTTGTGAAGATCTGAATGTCACAAGAATTTGGTTAACACCGGTATTTGGGAAAACAAGAGTCTTAAGAATTAAATATTGAAATACACCTCACGACCAGCAAGAGTTAGCAAAACAGTCCCAAGTCCTCCAGCAGTTAGCCACTTCTGAGTAGAGAAACCTAGCAACTCCATGAACAATGACACTGCAGCAACCCACACAGCAGTATATACAGCTTTTCCAGCAAACTGGAAGCCCATCTGCAAGTGAACGCATAGTGTAAAGCTACACATTCGTCCTCTAAATCTCTCATATTAAGAAGTTAATATAAATGGTAAAGTTACAGTATAAATTAAGGTGAAGCTTAAGAATTACGTTTCTACTATCGGAGGTGTCACTTGTCTCCATGAAAAACTTCTGTGACTGTTGTAATACACTGCGTCCAAGGACCAAGGTTAATGAAGAACTATAATTATTAGCAATTTTGCAGCAATTTCAGTTATCTAAATTATTACAAAGCAACAGAAGGGTAGGATGTAAACAAATTTGTTAGCAATTTAGCAGCAACTTTGATACTCACCTTGATAAACAATAAGCAAATGCCAACACTGTTGACAACGATCTCACAAAATTTAGAAGCCGTTGTTTTACAATTTGACTAGCTTCTGTTGGAAGAACCATGGGATCCACTACTCTGTACAAAACTTAACAGACATAACTGTTCTTTAGTTGAACCCAGAATCTAAAGTAAAAGAGAAAAAAGCATTTCAATTTTCTTTAGTCATCAAATCATTAAGGCTATGTCTTGGAGCTCGGAATATGATTGGAAAGGGGGGAAATACCAGAGAAAAAGATTTCTAATTTCTATGTTTGGTTTGACAAGAAAAAACACGAAGGACAATCAAACTTAATTAAGGTTTTAAAAACTATACATGTGTTATGATTTCTTGACATATTCTACGTAATTCTTTATATAATAGATACTTAAAGAATGAGTTTGAACGAATATCTGAAATTGATTTATTGAGCTCAAAGCAAAGCTTATTCTTTTAACCCACATTTTATTTTCTACCATATTTTCTCCATTTTTCATTCCCTAGCATTTTCCGAGTTCCAAACAGACCATTAATGTTACAGGACGAGACATCAAGATCTATATTCTCAACTGTAGTAGCTGACCTGCAGACAAGCATCACTCCAGTCCACAGCACCATAGGTTGAAGATAATAGGCCATAACATGATATGTGCTACTCTTGCTCCAACTACTATCACTTTTCTGTAGATATTGCACTAGATAGGTTGTTGCAAATTATAGAAGAAAAACTAAGCCACAAATTTCAAAATGGCACAAGAAGAAAAACTCAAAAGCATGACATACACGGAGGAATAAGTTTCTACTTTGGCGCAACATTGGTCCCAAACCCCATAGCCCAAAGGCAATAACTCCAACAGCTGGTATCAACTTGAGGATAAGAGGGCGGCTTTGCAACCAATTGTATGATCTGAATAAAAGTTTGAGGTCGGCTAACATGAAATCGGGGTTAAAAAGGGATAAGAAAGATAAGAAAGATAAAAAGATAAGATAACGTAAAATGTTTCAAGGGAGAGGACGGGGTGACTATGGGATAAATAAAATGTTTAGTAGCCAAGACTCAGTTCAGTTGAAGCTTAAATGAGCAAATCTTACCACCAAAACAATAAAACAGTAAATACAGGCACTAAACTAAAACAATGTCGAGATAGAAATGAAAGTAGACTCTCTCCGCCCCAGTATGTTTGTCCCATTTTTTCATTATAATTCATCCCAGAACTTTCCCATATTATATTTGGTCAAATTTGACTATTTGTGTGACCCAAAACTTTTCATACTTGACAAAATTAATATCAACCACACAATTCATCTTTTCTCTAGACTTGTTGTCACTTCCCCTTGCCTCAAACTTAAAGGACCACCGTAGGGAGTATATAAAAATGAAAAATAAAGATTAATAAGAAAAAAGTATAATCTTTTTTAATTAATGCAAATATCATCATGCATCTAAAACAACGCAAGTTAAGAATTACCTTGTAACACATATAACAGCATTCTTTATAGACGTAGTGTCAACAGGCTGTCCTGGTCTTAAGGAAGAACTACACCGAAACCTATTGTTTCTATACAAAATAACATTTCTCTCTGCTCGCAAAGCCTTTGAAAGATGAAGGCTCCAATAATCCTGCTTCTGAAAATACAAATTAGAACGTCAGCCTGCATATAAATAAATAATATTGAGTAAGACACTAAGACCTAAAAGAATGATTTTTTTAACAAATAAGATAGTAGCATAAAAAAATGATGAATTGGCCTCTTTGCGTATAGTGAAAACACATGCCCACAATATACACCTATGCTATGATCCTATGTAAGAGCTAATCACTAAATGAAGTGATTGTGAATTCCTCCCATTGTTTCACACTTCCACCATGAGTTCACATCCATTAATTTCAGGACTTGGAGGCAGTAAATATGATACCTTCATAGCTATCAAGCTAATGGTGCATCTATAGCACTGAATCACTGACAAAGCTAAAACTTGAGATGGACTAATGAGTGCTTTACAAGAATGTTAACCACAGGTTACGTGGTATGCTTTACAAGAATGTGAGCCACTGATAAAGTGATTCATTTTAACAAAACCAAAAAGAGGGCTGAAAATTCAGAATTTCAGACACTGCACAAGCCACATCGTCCTATGAACAATGAACTATGAAGAATGAAATGTTCTCATTTGAAACAATTGAATCATAGCATGATAAAAAATGCATCAACAAATAATAGCCCTTGAATGTCTCATCATAACAACAAATTAAAGAAACATACAATAAGAAATGATGACAGTCTACTGGTAGAGCTTCGTAACCTGCTCCCCCCAATCTCATTCTGTAGCAAAAACAGAGCAAATTAATCACACTCTGGAATGTAACAGTTAAGAATTAAAAACAATTACAATATCAATACCCGCGATCGTTGATAGGGAATATGGTTCTTTCGAACTCCCAGATAATGCGGAAGTTGCAAAGAGCCAACCGTTTCCATTTCAGAAACAAATTTTGCTCCTGGAGTTCAAAATCGGCATAAGATGATAATCCCAGAACTGAGCATTCAATTCAATTCCAGATGCTAGCGATATAAGATGATGATCCTGCTGCAAAGCATTCAATTCACTTCCAGATGTCAAAAACTTCTTATAAGCTGGAAGACTGGCCTTATCCCGAGCAGACCATCAACTAACTTGTCTCGAACTGGTGATTGTAAAATCGGAGGTCTACAGAAACATAACCTAATTCCACAACTCTTATCCAAAAATCAAGAACTGAACAAAACTAATACCAAATCAAATTATATGCATTAAAATTCGAGGGCAGAAAAACGGTTAAAAGATGAGAAAATGGAGAAAAACACGACGCCGTATGAGAATCGATTAGAAATTCCGAAATCTATTGGGAAAGGTTGTATTGGGCGACGCACAGACGAATACTAGTACATGTTAGGAGAGTCTTTGTCACTTGTCACTTTTGGTCCCCACTTTAGTGTTACATTTTTGATACTCGACTTTTAATTATTCCATTTTTAGTTCTCTACTATTGTGTGATAGACATTTTTAGTCCTCGACTTTAAAGTTTTGGCATATAATCCCCTAAGTATTGCCAAATTGACATTTTTAATCCTTTCACTATAATTTTGACACAATAAATGGAGGACTAAAAACGTCACTCTTATAATTAAGGATGGCAATGGGGGTGGGGACCCGTGGGGAACCGCCCCGCGGGGGAAGGGTGGGGTGGGGCTTGGGGCGGGGGCGGGGATGGGTGAAATATTTTTACGCCGTTAAAATATGGGGCGGAGGACGGGTATTGCTACACCCGTCTCCGCCCCGTCCCCGTTATAAATATATACTCAAACATATACATACACATATTTAAATAATGTACACACATATTAAATTAAATTATTTGTAGTACGAAGTACTTCGTATATAACAAACGCATATACATATAGACATACATAATTGTATACGGTTTAATCATGGTTAATGAATTAATACATATTATACTAGAATAATACTCCGTAATAAGCTAGTGATGATTAAAAATATTTATCATAAATGTTACTTCGTATATGAGTTTTAAGAGTAAGACGATGAGTAATAAATACACATACATTTATATGTAATATAATACGTAGTATGTAATTAATTGTATTATAATTGTTGAGAATTTTGAAACAACGTACATGATGATAATATGTTTACTTATATTTTTACTTTAATTGTCTCCAATTCACAAAACTTATTCAAATTGAAGAATTATTAAAATTGGTGGTATTAACTTTTAACAAACACAATACTTCAGTGTTGTATGTGTGTGTCATATATCACCGTGTGCGCGTAGATATATATAGGCTAGGCTTAGGATCAAATGAGAACAACGTTTAACATGAGAACGTGAGAACACCACATTTACCCCCGATGTGAAGCACAATGGGCTCGCACAATGCACTTTTTTGTATCTAGCATAACATTTACAAAAGTGCCACCGTGATTATTTATACTTATATTGAGTGAAGTCCAAATGTGCACTACAATGGCTCTATTGTGTATCACATTGGATTATTGTGTATAACATTAGATTAAATGTGAGTGTTCCCACGTTGAGCATCGTTTTCATTAGAATCGCACTACATATATTTATAATAAGAGATTAAAAGTATATGCAAATACGATAAATTAAATCTATATGGGGGCACCCGGGAGCACCTGCGGGGGACAATGGGGTGGGGCGGGTCTGGGAGTAACGGGGGATGGGGCGGGGATGGGGGAAACTTTTTAGACGTGGGGCGGGGGATGGAGGAGTGTACCCCCGCCCCAAACCAACCTCATTTCCATCCCTACTTATAATAGTTAAAGGACCAAAAGTGTCAATTTTATGAAAGTCGGGGAACTAAATATGGAAATTTTCAAAGACGGAGACCAAAAGTGTCTTTCGCACAATAGTCGATGGACTAAAAGTGGTAAAGATCAAAGTCCAAGTGTCAAAAGTGTCAGTGACATAATAGTCGGAGGATTAAAAATGGCAAACTGCGTTTAGAGCGGGGAAGTTTAGTAACGGCGTTTCAACCGAAAAATGACGATTTGACCACTTTTAGGGTTTTCAATAATTAAAAACATTGTTTGGTAAATAGATGTTCGGCATCGGCGTTTTTGGACGAAAATGTTGAAATGAAAACGGTGCTAATAGGAGAGTTTTGGGTTGGCGTTTTGAAAAATGGCGTTATCTACTAATTTTATGGTCAATCGGCTAAATTATCAAACATCTTCTGACAACCCCCCAATTTATTCCGCTAGTCAAACCCCCCAAAATTTACCTCTCAGTAACTTTATTTCCTTAAAATGTGTGCAAGTCAACCCGGAAACTTGTTTCCGGGACGGAGGTAGTATTTAGATTTTGATGATGCAAGACTAATTAGGACATTAGAGTACCCCTTTAGAATTCATGTATTAGAATTTTGTGTGTGTGTAAGTACTAGAATATTCGACAAACCAGAAGACTCCAGGTGTTCTGGTCCGCGTGCCGGTCAGAACTGCTCTTGTGTTTTTCGTGGACTTGGTCATTCTCAAAATATCCACAAAACTGCTTACACTTGGGAATTCTACCAAGAGCCGCCTAAGTCGTCTACTAACGGGATATTCCCTAACGGCTAGGAGCCTCTCAATGGAAGAGCTACAGTATGCGCAATAAATGCTCATTTAATGAGCTCCACTCGTTGAGATATTTAAAGCTGATGATTGACCAAGGATCCAGACGAATATTATTTAATACACCCCAAAATAGCAAGTCGTCTACTTTTGAAACCAACCGGTCACATCAACAGTACATGCATTTTATGAAGATGTCTTCTACACTCCAACAGAAAGTCATCTCTTAGTATATATGATACACTTCGAAGCACTGGCTGGATAACTTTCTACGAACTTTACATCTTGAATTCAAGCTATCAAAATCTCTTGAGACTTCATCTTCTATATTTTCCACAAGAGATCAAGCTTGAAGTTGGGAAGATAATATTCTCCTATCCTTCAAACCAACTCAAAGAAAGTTTCCTCCAGTTCTTCAACATCTTTGAAAGCTTCAACTATACATCTTTCACGAAGCACGTTGGAGAAAACCTTTTACTCTCAAACGATCTTCCTGTTTAAGGAGGGCATCTTAAAGTAACTGGAGTAGTGAAGTGGGGATAGTTCAAAGAAGCTCAGTGAAACGAGATCAGTCATCAGGAAGAAAGGAAGTGCATCTCGAGTGACAACTAGGCTTGAAGAAGACGAGAAGTGCTTCTTAAGTACTAGGGACTAAGTGTTGTAACTTGATCTTTACAAGCTTAGTAGAACAGTGGATTAGAGGAATGAGTTGTTCCTTGAACCAGTACAAAAATCTCTGGTGTCATTACTTAGTGCTTTTAATTCTTGCATGAGATTCTAATTGTTCATCTCCAAAAGGCTTGGACTTTGTGTTCAGCGAATCTCGCCCTTGGAGTTTACAGAAAGGCAACTGCCTTAGTGTGTTAGCAAGGCTACCCGACCTGAAGACCTAATCCGCTGCTGGTCAATTCTGTCAAGAACGTGACCCTCTCTGTGTGTCTTTTCCTTAGACGCATAAAACGTTTGAAACCAGAATAGTCGATCCCCCCCCCCTAGACTGTTTCGTGTGTAACCGGGACGAACATGTAATAATTCTTCCAACTCGTCCCCAACTAAACCGAAAACCGATATACCCATCCCTGATTGTGGTAGGCTAAATGGGTTACTAAAAGTGAGAAAGGAGATGAAGGGTATAAATGGAGGATGAGTTAACGGGGGAGAAAAGGAAAAAGAAAAGAAAAGGGGGAGGAAGAAGCGGACGACTTGTGAAAGGAAGTGGGAATGATGTCATTCATGTGTCATTCCTACATCATTAAAATCCCAATTTTTTTAAACTCTTATATATTTTTTTGTTTTTCAATTTTTTCAAAAAATAAACTCCTTCTGTCCCTCAAAACTTTGTCAATTTTTCTTTTTGGTTGTCTCACTAACTTTGTCGCTTTCAATTTTCATTAATGAATTTGTGATTCCAGTTAATTTTCTCACCTTTGCATAAACCTCAACCATACAATTTTAACATTATTAATCTGTGTGACGGTCAAACTTGATAAATTTAAAGGACGGAAGAAGTATCAAAATTAATGAATTTTTATGATATTTAATATGACACCAATATATAATATATAAACATGAAAAAATCTAAAGTTTTAACCGTTGAAGTTTTCTTGAGCCTAAAAACATGAAATACAATTTTTTAATTTATGGAGCCTTCACAAATAATTGAGTATTCAATAATCAAACTTTACTTGAACTAAATTCATTTTTTGTTAACAGAAAAATGTTAAAAAATTAATGGAATTTATATATTTTTACATCGAAATGCGTATTTTTTATTTCATAATTATTCAGGGAGAAAATTAAAATGAAAAAATTACTTATAATAATTTAATTAACTTTTTGCTAAATTGATATGTAAAAAAATATACTGAATGTATTTTATTGAATGTGTTGGAATGCAGGAAAGTAAGAGTCTAAACATTATTTCCATATAGACGGAATCTATTTTTAACATTTTGGCCTCTCCATCACTACAAATGATCTACGGGAGTTGATGGAGTTAAATCCAACTACGAGAGCTAAATATACGTAAATGTAAGAATAATATGGCAGCGTAAGACACTTTTTACTCTTTATTCCGGAGAACTAGCAATTGTCTAACCTCGGTTTAGAATTCAATCGGGGATCCCCATCTCGGGTGTTTACATCTAATATTTATAGATATTGCATTGGGAGATAGTATTTTAGGAGCAATCTAATACAATTAATGCTTCATTAATGAACTATATTCTTGCTCGAAATAGAACTCCTTCGATGCTTGATTCCCACACAATTGCTTTCTTCTTTTAGTTGCCGTTCTCTGGATGAGTTTTGCTTGTTGCCAAATATCTACCAACGAATGATAGCTCACCACATAAGCCCTAGGAATATCACGGCCTCACTAGAACTCCGCCCAGGCTCGAGGTCTGCTGTCCAGCCCGGCCTGGCTGTGGGTTCCTATTGTGGGCCTAATTCCTAATGGGCTAAGCGGCTTTTAATCATAAATCCCGTTTATGGGCTGATCCTGTAATTAGGCTGATCCCGTTTATGGGCTAATCCTATAATTAGGCTGATCCCGTTAAGGGCTGATCCCGTTTATGGGCTAATCCTGTAATTAGGCTAATCTCGTTAAGGGCTGATACTGTTTATGGGCTAATCGTGTAATTATATTGGGCCATGGGCTGAATCCATGGTACCATCAGGAGTATTTCAGTTAGTAAGAGTTATTTATTTAAGAGATTATTCAAGCGATCATGCCGGCCTCTAATACTTTTGTCTTGATCAATGCAAGTTATCTCTCATTTTTGAATTTTAATGACATGCTTTGAGTTCATTGCCCAAATCAAAAGAGGTCAAAAATATGGATGTTTACTCAAGCTCATTATTGTTTGACAATCAATGCGTTAAATCTTCTGTTGAGTTTGAAGTTAGTACTTCTAATTCTATTTTCGCTAATCTTTTACGTTATTTACAGAATAAAATCTCTTCCATGAGTAAAGAATAAGTCAATCAAAAAATTACAAGCACGATTAGCTAATAATGCAAGTGTCCTAATAAAACACTCAAGGAAAGAATCGTGCCTTGTGCTTTGATTAACTAATGCTAAAAATAAGATCATTGACCTTAAGTTTAAGGTAGAAAACTCAAAAGAAAATGTTTGAGTTATCTAAGCAACTGAATGCTTTGAACTTCAACGTCTCACTACTGCAAATCCTTTTAAAACTATTCAAGAGGAATGCAAGAGATTATACTCCAAAATCAAATATATGGAGGACATCCTTATCAAAAGAAGTCAAACTGATCAAAGTTTTTTTTTTCTAAACCAGCTCAAGAATACTGAATTCTCAACCGAAAGAAGGCTTGGAGTTCCAAAACTCATGTCACTCAAAGAAGGTGACATCACGTCAATGATACGATATTCAATACATGAGTTTAGGATTAACTGAATTGATTTCTTTTTGGGACATCATAAATTAGTGGCTAAAACAGCTGAATAGGAGAAAAAGAGCAAAATAAGGCTAAAGCCTATTTTAAGTTTTAACTATATAGAATTGAACGATAACTATAAGAAAATGGAAATTCCTCTTTCTAGTGACGGTTTGATCTATAGCGGTGAGAGTGAAACTGTCTTTAAGGAAAAAATCATCTACTTCTAAAAATCGTAATTGATAGTATCTATATTCCAAAGATCATTCACAAAACCGTGAAAAAATCATCTACTTCTGAAAATCGTAATTGAAAGTATCTATATTCCAAAGATCATTCACAAAACCATGAATTGCCCATATCTTTGAAAACTAAAAGAGCAGTTATCTTCCAAAAATCGTTTGGCTGCCTTCCCGATTGAAATTTTTGTTGAAATTTGGTATGAATGTACTAGACTTGATGACGAACATGTTCAAAAAATTTCATCGAAAAATTCCACCGGGAAGACCCTCAAAACGTGGAGGCCGCACGGCGACTTCGGTAAGGTATACCTTACCGGAAAGTTTTCCTGTATATATATACACTTTCATATACATATATATATATAGGGTAAGGTTCAAGTGAGAAGAACCCTTTGGGTGAGAAATGAGAATGAATCTCAACCATTGGATTCGACTAAGTTGCAGTAAAAGACACTTCATGATGCACTGAATTATGCAATCTAGCACGGTGGCATTTCTGTAAATACTTATGAAAAATCCGTATTACACGTGTCTAGTGCAACATGAAGCTATTTCGGTGCAACGCCGTCAAATATTAGTGCAACATGAAACAGTTTTAGTGCAACATGTGCAAAATTTAAATATTACTGCAACATAAAGCCAATTTTAGTGCAACTTCGTAAACCCAATGGCTGAGATTCATTCTCATTTCTCACCTGAACCAAAATCTATATATATATGTATATGTATGTACATATAAGCACAATTATACAAATGTACGTATAATAAGAATCATGTTTCTATTGAGAAACCAATATTATATACGGAGTAATTGAAGAAAATGAAAGAAAACACTGGAAAAAGATTAAAATAGAAAAGAAGCTACAAGTCTGAATCGGAGTACTTTTTTATGTTTAGTTTAAAGTGAGCTTCTCATATTCCGTAACCGACGATAGCCGACGGTGTATCTCTGTGAGTGGGTGGGCAATTTGCTCTTAAAAAGTTAAAAATTGATTTCTTTTGCTCCAAAAATAAGCCTAGTGCCTAATTTGCTTCTTGATATAAACGTTAATGGTTTATATGCACCTTTAAGCTTATGATCGACCTGACCTGCGGACACGATAACCGTAGAATTCAGCGAGTCTCAAAAGACAATTTTGCCCCTCTGATTTCCCCCTTTTTTTTACTTTCTTTCTCGAACCTAGCCCTCGTTTTCAATACTGAATCTCGAGAACTTCTTTTCGATACTGAACCTCGAGAACTTCTTTTCGATATTATGATCGAAGTTTTTGAACATGTTAAATTGGTTCTACAGAATAGGAGCCTAACAGTGAATATCAATAATCTCTTCATTCCTTATATATCACTTTCTGTTTATTGATTTTTTCGTTTATTAAAAAGTCTTAAATTATGTCTATAGTCAATTTCAATTAATTTCAATATGTGAATCTAATGTGATGTAGTATGATATGTTTGAAATGTGCAACCTTTTAAAATGAGAATAAAACCTATGTTTAAAAAACCGACCCGACCCGGCCGGGTTGACCCGGAACCCGGTGACCCGGACAAAAAACCGGTTCGGGTTTTTCAAAACCCGGAAATGGTAAAAAACCGGAAAAACTCGGCTGACCCGGGAAAACCCGGTCAAGACCCGGACCCAAGAAACCCGAAAAACCCGGTAAAACCCAGCTTTTGGGTGTTTTTACCAAAAAAGTAATTTCTTTTTTATTTTTAATGAATTTTTTATACCAATAAAATTGCAGTTTCAATATCTTAAAAAGAAAAACTACGTAATATATTTATATGTTTATTTAAGAATGAACATCAGGCCAAATTATAATATAGATGTACAATAAAAATAAAAATATCATTATATATTTTTATAAGATCAAAATATACATTGAAATATTATAAGAGTGTATTAAATGCTTAATAAGTAGTATTGTTAGTTGATTATTATGAATAATAACTAATTTTTATTATAATTTTATATATAATTATTTGTTTACTATTATTATATAGACGTATAATCATTGACCGGTTTTCCGGCATTGACCGGGTTGACCCACCGGGTCCGGGTTGACCCGTGACCCAGTCATGTGGCCGGGTCACTCTCCGGTCCGGTTTTTACAACATAGAATAAAACAATATCAAATGAGCATACATAACTTCAAGGCTGGTCCTATCCATTTCTAGGCCTATGGGCGATACAATATTTTGGGCTTATATCCAAGACAAATCGTAAACTATATACTTATTTGAAATATGAATTATAATAGAGGGAAAATCTCACTTTTAGTCCCTGAAATAGTCACGAAAATGAAATGTCATAGCCGTATTCCCAAGTCTGAAAATATCGTCCCTCAATTGTCCTAAATGTTGTAAATGTGGTCCTTTTAGGAGTGAAATATACAATGTGGGCGAGAGTACATTTCACCCCTTAAAGGACCACATTTACAACAATTTGGACAATTGAAGAGTGACATTTACAATATCAGAAATACGGGTCCGACATTTCATTTTCGTGACTATTTCAGGGACTAAAAGTGCGATTTCCCCTATAATAAAAGTATCCAATAAAGTTCATAAAATAATGGTGGGAATCAATTTATTATTATTTAAGTTACATACTTGGGCAAAAGTAACAACAAGAGTATCGAATAAAAAGAAAAAAACTTTACTATAAAACGTTTCTGTAGAACAATGTGAAGCAAATTATCAATAATTGATTTATAGGCAATCTTATTTCCACTAATAAATATGACAAAAAAATCGCAACATGAACAACACAAAACTTTCTTTCAGTTACAACTGAAAGGATTAATGAAAAGAAAGATTACTACATGTTGAATTCATAAGTTTAGAATGATTTATTGACTGCTAAAAGAGCAGTTATCTTCCAAAAATATCTATATGTATATATATATATATATATATATATATAGGAAATCTTTCCGGTAAGGTATACCTTACCGGAGCCGCCGTGCGGCCTCCACGTTTTGAGGGCCTTCCCGGTGGAATTTTTCGATGAAATTTTTTGAGCATGTTCGTCATCAAGTCTAGTACATCCATACCAAATTTCAGCAAAAAATTCAATCTGGAAGGCAGCCAAACGATTTTTGGAAGATAACTGTGTTTTATATGTATATAAAGGGTGCAGTTATCTTCCAAAAATCATTTGACTGCCTTCCCGATTGAATTTTTTGCTGAAATTTGGTATGGATGTACTAGACTTGATGAAGAACATACTCAAAAAATTTCATCGAAAAATTCCACCGGGAAGGCCCTCAAAACGCGGAGGCCGTACGGAGGCTCCGGTAAGGTATACCTTACCGGAAGAGTTCCCTATATATATATATATATATATAGAGTAGTCTTCCGGTCAGGTATACCTGACCGGAGCCCCGTCCGGCCTCCTCCATTTGGGGGCCTTACCGGTGTTATTTTTTGCTCAAATTTTTTGTGTAGGTTCCTCATCAAGTCTAGTTCATCCATACCAAATGTCAGCCAAAAATTCAATCGGGAAGGTCGTCAAATGATTTTTGCAAGTTAACTGGTCCGAAAAATACATATTCCGGACCAGTTAACTTGCAAAAATCATTTGGCGACCTTCCCGATTGAATTTTTGGCTGAAATTTGGTATGGATGAACTAGACTTGATGAGGAACCTACACAAAAAATTTGAGCAAAAAATACCACCGGGAAGGCCCCCAAATGGAGGAGGCCGGACGGGGGGAGTGGTCCGGCCTGGCCGGACCTGAACATTCGTGTGTGTGTATATATATATATATATATATATATATATATATATATATATATATATATATATATAGCACTAAAAGAAGTAAGCTAGATAATATCGTGACATCGTGTTTGATAAAAGTTAATTCCTTCAATTTTTAATAAGTCTTTAATTTGAGTCAGAAAAGTAAAAAAACAAGTAAAACATATTATCATCATGTATGTCGTTACAAATTTCTCATCAATTAGAATACAATTAAATATATACAGAGTAGAGGGCTCTTCTCATCAGGCCGGCCTGACGGGCTGCCCCGTCCGGCCGAGCCCGTTTGGGCACCTTCCCGGTGGAATTTTTTGATGAAATTTTTTGAGCATGTTCCTCATCAAGTCTAGTGTATTTTCCGGACCAGTTAACTTGCAAAAATCATTTGACGACCTTCCCGATCGAAGTTTGAGCTGAAATTTGGTATGGACAAACTAGACTTGATGAGGAACATGCTCAAAAAATTTCATCAAAAAATTCCACCGGGAAGGTGCCCAAACGGGCTCGGCCGGACGGGGCAGCCCGTCAGGCCGGCCTGATGAGAAGTTTTGTCATACAGAGTATATTATACTTAAATATGCATATGTGTTCTATTTACTCACTTTCTCACTTTTAACCGTACTCATATAAAATTTATGATAAGTATTTTTATTTATTACGTATTATGATGATGATGATATAATATTTAT
Organism: Cuscuta epithymum; assembly: GCA_945859915.1. Taxonomy (NCBI): domain Eukaryota; kingdom Viridiplantae; phylum Streptophyta; class Magnoliopsida; order Solanales; family Convolvulaceae; genus Cuscuta; species Cuscuta epithymum. The sequence goes on along the minus strand of CAMAPF010000017.1, from coordinate 2,544,219 downwards.
TAATTCATTAGTCATAACTAATACACAGTTACACACATATATACATTTATATATGTCTATATGTATATGCATGTGTTTGTTATATACCTCGTACTACATACTCTATAATTTACTTAAATAAGGTTATACATTATTTATGTGTATGTATGTTTGTATATATATGTATGTTTGAGTTTATATATATAACGGGGACGGGGCGGGTGTAGCAATCCCCACCCCCACCCCATATTTTAACGGGGTATAAATATCCCACCCATCCCCGTCCCCACCCCATCCTCACCCCATGGGGCGGTTCCCCACGGGGCCCCGCCCCCATTGCCATCCTTACATGTGTTGAAACTTCTATTGCTCAAGAATGAGTTCATAAGTCTGAAACACAGGCATATAGCTTTCCTAAAGCTCAAAAAAGATTGTTTTGGAAACAAAAATAAAACAAACATTTCATGAATTAAATAGTGTGGTGAAATTCACAATGGAATGAAATGATTTGGGACAAAGAAGTGAATCATACCAAACCGAACTACACCAAACCGAAATCGGACCGTATGCAATTTGATTTGAGTTTGGTAATATTTCTTCCAACTGTACTAAACTGAACCGAACCGCCGAAACCAATTAAAACCGAAGAAAATCGAATCGAACTAAAGAAATTCAAAAAATCCTTTATATTATATTTAAAAATAACAAATCCAAACTGAACCAAACCGAAACCGAATTAAACCGAACCAAATTGAAAAAATAGTATGACTTGTTTGGTAATTTTTCTCCCTACCAGTTCCACAGAACCGAATCAAAAACCGATATATCCAGCCCTGCCCTTAGCATCCAAGAATGGTTGTTGATGGTTAGGCTGGTAGGAGCAAGTTAGCTGAATGTGAGGTTTGGAGGAACAATTTTTGGTGTTTTTGTGACGCCACAAGTGGTCATGCCGGATATTGCTTTGATATCTAACTTTCATTTATCTCCCCACAGAATTTCTGCCAAACTCATACTCCCTAAGTTGCTAATCCAGTTCTCCCAGTTCTTCATTTTCAAACTCTTGCCATCCTGCTGAGGCTAAAAATTGGAAGTCGGGACGTACCTACTGGAAATCATACTGAACAACAGTCAAGATTGAAACTTTTATTTTGAAAATAGGTATGCTGTCAACTTTTGATGAAACTGTTAAGTCAAATTTCTTTTATTTTGTTTGAAAGATCTTCGTTTAACACCAGGGCTCATCAAAGTCTCGTGCTACGAAAATTAAAAGCAATTCAAGACGGGCCTGTTGGATTGTGGCTTTCTTTTGGCCATTATAGGGCATAGAAAGATGTAGAACAGAGTGACAGTGTATAGTTATGGGGGCCACCTCGCAGAGGCAGGCCTTCAATGGAAGCAATATCTCGTGTTGGAAATATTTTAAAAGCCATGAGGCCTGTGATGGAGCCTGATGTCTGGGGTCTCCTGGATGCCATGTTCACTTACATTGGTAGAAGCCCTGGATCAGTTAAGCTTAAGGTATTTAGCCAAGTGATGCATTTGCAAATTTATTCTTATTGTTTTGTAGACACGTTCAAGGGTTTCGTTTCGTGAATTCTTTCTCTGCATACCAACATTGTTGCCCACAATTCAAGATCGGTTGATTGACTGCATTTCAGCAATCCTTTCAAGATCCCATTCCCATCAGTCAAACCTTGTAGTGACCTCAGGTAAGGGACACATCTCTAATGCCACTCAACAAGTGCCAGAGCTTAGTGGTTCAGCTCTTGTTCAACTTGCTTTGCAAACTCTTGCTAGGTTCAACTTCAAGGTTTGTCTACCTACTTGTTCGTGTCAGTGTGTGTGAGTGTTTCCTTCAACATTTTTTTCTAATTGTGAGTATAGCTGACCTAGTTGACCCTTGATGATAGTTAGCTAGCTGTCAACAGCACTCGTATATGATATTGTCCAAGGTCAAGATCTAGAGAACAAAGGTGTACTAGAAACAATTGAAAGATGAAACTCAGGATCCATTATTATTTCAAGAGTGAAACAAAGAATGTGAGTACACTAGAATTAATTGATGCTAAAGCCCCCTTATATAGTAAACACAAAACCCCTAATAATAATAGGAAACAGAAAGCTAAAAGCTAATATAGTTAACCCTTGTTTAGGAAATACGACCTATGTCCCGGCTTAAGGTTCCCGTTAAAAAATGACACGTTTGTTTTGATGTTAAGTATTTGTCCCACACCGGAAATCTATAAAATAATAAAACACTATATGAGACTTTGGGCTAATCCTCCTATCAGCGTTGACCTTTTAGGATGGAGCCCCAAGTCTTAACATGGTACTAAAGCCAAATCGATCCATGGTGTAGGCCCCTGTGAAAAATGATGACACAATTAAAAAAAATGACAATGACAAACCGACAAAAAAATGAATGACGACATGATCCGGGCGAAGTGTCTAGTCATGAGGAGGGGTGTTGAAGTCCCACACCGGAAATTTATAAAGTAATAAAGTGTTATATTAAGATCCGGACTCCTCCTCTTATTAGGTTGACCTTTTAGGATGGAACCCCGAGTCTTCACATGTTATCAAAGCCAAGTTCGGTTGTGGTTTGACTACTTGTTTAGTACCCATGATTAAGGGTAGCTTGTTAAGAGCTTGTTTGGACCATTTATAAACCCCGATATTGTCCAGCCCGGTTCGGACTGAGGGGTGTGTTAAAGCATTTGTCCCACACCGGAAAGCTATAAAAACAATTAAGCACTATATAAAGCTATTAAATGTGACATCTTTACTTCTTATTCCTTTCATATGTTTTAGTTAGATGGATGATCCACTTATTCACACTTGAATCTGACTTTCATCCAAACATGAATTCCAGCTTTGTAACTCTTCGATTCTGCATGCCAATGCCCGTGCTGTGTTGTTGATTTTTTAAGTTTCTGCTGCTGCTGTTGCCTTCCATTTTGGTTTATTCATACTTTTTATTCTCCCATCTCATATTATATCTCATTCAATAGGTCTTAGCTGGAAACATGATTACTTGAGTTATTTGACTTACCTTTGACAGGCATTTCATGTTTGCTCCTTGAGAAGAGTTTAACTTGTGCACATTCTTTCTGGATTTTTACCCATTCACTGGGCTTTTAAGTATATGATTTTTGTGTTAAACAGTCTCAGACGTGAGAAAAACATCTCCTCCCACTTGTATGTACTTTGTGATGCCTGGAAAGTAACTATTCTAGAATTATTCTTTAATGGTTTTAGTTTCTTGTTATGTTCAACTTATTCTCGCCCATCTTTTCTCCTGATTTCTTCCTTAATTAGCTTTATGCTCTGGAATGGACTTTCAGCTCTGTTGCAATTTTCAAGTTCATTTTTTCCATATTGTTATTACTCTCATGTTCCATGATACGGGGATTGATTACTCCGGTACCCTCCTAAAAAATGGGGTACCATACCTACCATTCATTTGATTGGACTACATTACTTTATCATTTTTAATTTAGATTTAAATAATTCAACTGCTACATTTTCATTGGTCCATTTGGACAAAGGTATGGTACCTTATGGGTACCATAGAATCTACCTTGATTTTAATATATGAAATTGTAGCAGAATGTGAGTCACATGACTCTCAACAAAAATTGCTCTCATGCGATATTTTCCACTCAAGTAAAAAAATCTATAATGTGAAGGTTTTAGAATTTTCAACTCATTCCTTCAGAAGGCTGCCTAAAGGTCTAAAACTTGTAATTATGTTATAGTTTTTGCATGAGATGCAGTGTTAACTAATTTTTACTATTCAATTGACCCTAGTTTGTTGATGTTTTCGTTCTATTTGTTCAAATTGTCATGATGATGGGATTTCGCCGATGTGTTTCTATTAGGAAGAATGTGGTGCCTTGCTGCTTTAGTACGATGGGAAGAGCTTAACAATCTTTGCAAGGAATACTGGACTTCAGCTGAATCAGCTGCTCGATTGGAAATGGCGCCAATGGTTTGCATTTAACTTTAATGTAAATGTTGTATAAAATATGTTAGGAAATCAGGAAAGTTCTTACTATATTCATCCAGGCTGCAAGTGCTGCTTGGAACATGGGTGAATGGGATCAGATGTCAGAATATGTGTCTCGTCTTGATGATGGTGATGAAACTAAACTTCGAGTGTCTGGAAATGCTACTACTAGTTGTGATGGATATAGTAGTGGAGCATATTTAAGGGCTGTTCTACTTGTTTGCAGGGGAAAGGTATTCTTGATTGATGATCTATATTAGTTTTAGTCCGTTTGGTGACCCTGTTTTTCGGTTTATCAGGCTTATCAACCAACTTTTTCACCAAAACGTAACTTTTGATTTCGTGCGTTGAGTTGTGTAATAATAAGAAAAAGTAAGGTTGAAGTTACTTTTCTGGTTGTATCGGCTAAAGTTACCGTAGAAGATCATTTTAGTTGTTTTTTCATTTATTTTTTTCTTTATTTTTTTTGTTAATAAAATTTATTTTAAATATATTTTTCATAAATCAGCAGAATCAACCAATTAAGCCACTTCACCCAGAACTTCATAAATCAGCCAATACAGCCGATTTGGGTATATTACCAAATGGGCTCTTTGACTTTTGAGGCCGGTATTCAACTTTTATTCCACATTCTCTTCCAGTATGATGAAGCGCGTGAATATGTTGACAGAGCAAGAAAATGTTTGGCTACAGAGCTTGTTGCATTGGTTTGCATCTGCAACCCCACTCCTCTCTCTTTTCTTTTCTTACCTGGCTATGATGGAGGTAAATTATTTGTTTTCCTTCAATACTTTTAATTTAATGTCTCAGTTGAGGTGAATGAATGTTCTGAAGACACACAAGAGTAAATTGATTAATGAAGAGAAGAGCACTTCTTTTCAATTTTGGTGAGGAAATAAACCTTCCAAGTTCCAATTATAAACTGGCGGCTTTTCAACTTCAATGAAGTTCCTCAAATGTCTACATTGCACACCCCTGCTGCAGTCAACAGTGAGGAATCTGCTTCCAATGAGCTATTTCAACCACAAAGAGGTGCCAGGGAGAAGGAATTGCTTCAGGTGGCATAGATATAATATATACATATGTACATGCACTTCGAGAAGTTTCTCTACTTATCCTTATGAAGTTTCTCAAATGTCTACGCTACACACTGCTATATGTAACTTTTTGTTGTTTAATGCAGGCAGTTGGCCAACTTGGAGATGCCAATGAGGTTCTGAATGAGTGTGTTGTAGCTGTAATGGCTAGAATGAGCAACAAGCTCACCGGGCGTGATTTCTCTACTTCCCCTCCACCTATCAGCTCTGCACAGCATGTGTTGGGCGGGCCATAGCACCTTGATTTCTGGAGAGATCCGTGAATCCGATCATGGTTTATCAGTCAAATCGCAAGTACAAAAGCTTATTCTACAATCAACATCACATGAAAACTTGTGTCAGAATTATGTCGGGTATTACCCCCCCCCCCCCCCCCCCCGATGAATGAAAATATAAATAAATAGAAATTCATGCTTTAAACCACAAGGATTACAGGAATGTTTTAAAACAATGTTTACATCTTTGTAGTATGAATATGGGTCATTTTCAGTTTTGGTGCATGGCCTTAGTTTCTTAGCCTTGTGCACGACATTGGATTTCGTGCAACCTTTGGTCCTTTGAATCATTAATCCGGCGATTACAATTTTTATTAAGTTATTGCTAGATAAGTGATCAGGAGCAAGAAATACGTGTCCATTAAAAGTGGAACAAATGGAACTCGTGGGTCTGATGTGAAATTGAATTGATAGTCTTGGAACCAAAACTGGAACATTTTCTTTTCCAAAACCTTGAAAATTAAATCATTGTCTGGCTCTTATTGACCCTGTGTTTTACTGCAGGTCAGAATTCCACAACAAATTACAGAAAGAGAACAAGAAATCAAACGGATTTTATTAGAGAAGAAGATGAACAGTACAGAAATCCAAGGCCGAAGCCCCCAATTGAGCCGAAGCCCCCCAAAGAAAGAGAAAAGCTCTCGATCTTCCCAAGTCTACGTCCAAAAGCCTGCTTTCCCTTCCCAGCCTTCCTTCTATTTATAGTAGTCTAATACACTTATTATTATTCTTGCTCTAATAGGCCCAATTCCTATCAGTCTATTAGGCCCAATTCCTAATATAGGTAGATCCCTAACAATACTCCCTCCCTAAACATCCACCTTGCCCTCAAGGTGGGCGGTAGGAGACAGCCAAGATCTTTTTCCCCTTCTTCTTCCTTGCACTTCTACCTTCCCAATATCTCACTGGTTTCCGAGCAAAGAGCTTCCGTATTAGATCTTCACATCTCTGAGATGTTTCTGCAGCATAGAATGTTTCTGGTGAAGTATCTTTCACTTTCTTAGTCTTCAGGCCTTCAATAGCCAACCATATTTTCATTCTTTCCTGAGGTATATCCATTACAACAACAGCAGAATTTATATTCATGTCCTGAACATCAGGATTCTCATCCCTTTTAACCTGCTCAACTCCATTTGACTTTTCTCCCTTTGAGTTAGGCTTGACATCAAATTTCTGTGGTTCTATCATGCTTTTCAGTAATATAATGCAATGTCATCCACTGCTGCACTTTGAGTACACCCAACATAATGCCACCCTACCACTTCCCTAGAAATCCCCCACCAAAAACTCTCTGCCACTGCACATTTCTCAAAAGGAGAGTCCATTTTCAAAATGGTACAATCTTTGCTACTATAAAGAAACACATAAACCAAGCAACACTTTGAGGCTGAGAATACAAAATCAGCTCCTGCATCATCAAGTACATCAGCCCTACTTATTTGGTTCCATCGTTTCTTGTCAGATGAGGGAAGTTCGTTTTTTCTAAAAGAACTCAAATCTTTGCTGCTATTCTTCAGGTTGGAGGAATCATGAAGCATAGAATCCAAATTGAGGTAGCAGCATCCTTTGCGATTTTTCCAAAAACAAAAAACTTCTATGACAGGAAAAGAATAACCCTCCATTCCCCTCTGCAATCCTCTGTCCAGAGTTGTAAGGAAAAGGATAATACCTTCAGATTGTCCCAAATGGATCAACCATTTTATCCCTCTAATCGCATCAGTTACAAGAAATACCTCCTTCCCTTGAAATATAGGACTTGACTTCCCCATAATTTGCACGCTCAACTCCTTCTGAATATGCTTTATAGAAGTAACAACATCAAATGTGAAACAATCAATCTTATTCAGTCCTTCCAAACTATTATCTGGTAAACATTGAATTGGTTTAAGTATTTCTAAACCTTCCTTATTGTCTGAAGAAAATCTCATAGATGGATTAACCTCCTCTTCAGAGTCTGATTCTGTAACTGAAGGGACCACCAGGTTTAATTCTGTGTTCATTCTTGTTGGTGGGGTCCCCTGGAATTCTTTTTCTAATGCGCCTATGTCAAAAGTTCTTGAAGCCGATGACCCTTGTGAACGGTGTGGAACCACAAGCGATGATGATCTGTGTGCTGACGAGCGGTGAGAGTCCGCAAGTGAAGAAGCATGTGAACTGAAAGAATAGCTCAGCGACAAAGGTGAAGATTCTTCTCTCACTCCTGTCTTTCTTGGACGCGAACTGATAGCCGGTGAAGAATTCTGTGAATGATGATGCGAAGAGCTATGAGAAGAGCGATGAGAAGAGGTACGCGAAGAGCGGTGCCAAGAACTATGCGAAGATTGATGCGAAGTTCGCGACTGCGGACTCTGATAAGAAACAGATCGCGACTCTGCTCGCGATAGCGGATGACGCCTACTGTCCCTCGTTCGGTCGTCAGATTTTCTGTGATGCCTTCTCTCTTTGGATTCTTCTGGATTCGCTGACTTTCGCGTGTGATGGTGAGAGTCGCGATGTGATGATTGTGACACATGCGATCGGTTTCGCGACCGACTTTGAAGTCTGTTCTGCACATCTGCGATGCTAGCTAGTATCGCGGCTTCCATCACAGCCAGATTTGCCTCCATATCCGTCTGGAACTTCCGCAGACTTCTATCCATATTCCTTCCAAATTCTACCAAATTTTCCTCAACTTTGTTGATTCGTCTTTCCATCCTTGCGAGCGTGTAACTCATCCAGCGAACGACTCGCTTCTATACCAATGATAGAAACCTCCAGAATTCCACAACAAATTACAGAAAGAGAACAAGAAATCAAACTGATTTTATTAGAGAAGAAAATGAACAGTACAGAAATCCAAGGCCGAAGCCCCCAATTGAGCCGAAGCCCCCCAAAGAAAGAGAAAAGGTCTCGATCTTCCCAAGTCCCAGATAATACGTCCAAAAGCCTGCTTTCCCTTCCCAGCCTTCCTTCTATTTATACTAGTCTAATACACTTATTATTATTCTTGCTCTAATAGGCCCAATTCCTATCAGTCTATTAGGCCCAATTCCTAATATAGGTAGATCCCTAACATGTGCCCGGTTTGGTAGGTGGTCTGGAGAAGTTGAGGTACCTGCTTGTCTTTGTGTGTATTATTATTAAACATAGTAAATAAATACTCTGCAACTGTTGTACTAGATTGAGAATATGTTTTCCTGTACAGAAACTTTGTGAAAAGTGATAAAGATATAACGTAAGGGTGAAGCAAGTCTTGTAAATAAGTGTCTCTCTACTCTTCCCAATGTCAACTAGAATCTCATAGTTCACACAGAATATATAAATTGTTCCGTTTTTTCGTGATGTTTTCCCCCTTTGTTTATGCAGGGTTCCAGGGCTTTTGACCATTGTAAATAAGATGTAATCTAACTGGATTGATTGTAGAGGACATATCATTTTCAAATTTGGCTGGGTGCATGACTCTAAAATTTCCTTTTTTTGATGAGCGATGTAATTATTCCATGTCATCTTACATGTTAAGGAAATTTTTGAGCGTTAACTGGAAACTTGAACTTGGAAACCATAATTTTGTTATTAACTGTGGTGAGAGCAGAGCCAATAGTGGCACATTGAAGCTCAGTTTATGATTAACAAGTGCTTTAGGAAATAGGAAGTACTAGATTTGTTCTACTTTCCTCTGATTATGATGTTGTAAAGGTTATTTTGGATTGAACCCTATATGTAGAAACAATTTTGTTTTCTTTACGAAAGTATCTTTACAAAAGTTGTATGACCCGATAAAGGATTATTTTGGTAATGCTTTCAAGAGATACCTTTTGGGAATTTTATCGAATCAAGACTTGAAAGATAGATGAATTATCAATGCGAAACCTCATAGAAGAAAAGTGTCAATATAAGACTCGAATGATGGAAAACTATCAATTTAGGACCTGAATGATTGAAAATTATCAATCCGGGACCCAAGTTGTCGTGAATTTTATTATTATTTCTATTTTAATGTTTTTAAATATTATTTAGTTTTATGCAACTAATAAATATAATTAAACTTTTGTGAAGAAAAGTTTATAAAAAACTAGCAATAGAATTAATTAATAAAAAATTAATAAATAAAAACTTATAAAATGTCAGGTCCTAGATTGATAGTTTTCCATCATTCGGATCATATACCGATACATTTCATCTTTCAAGCTCTGAATTGATAATTCATCTATCTTTTAGGTCTTGAATTGATAAAATTACAAAATACCCAGGTTAGTTAGAAGCATTTATATACCAGCTTCCAATTTTTAGCTTTTAAATGTTTTTTTAAGCATAAACAGGTATTAGGGATGGCCTCGGTTCGGGCCGCCCGGCCCGGGAACCGGCCCGGCCCGCTACTGTGTGGGACCGGCCCGATTTTCCGGGTCCGGGTCCGGTTTGGGCCTAGGCCCGAGGGCTTGGGTGGTTCCGGGCTCGGTTACAGTTTTTGGCGAACCGGCCGGGTCGGGCCCGGGTCTAGGCCAAAAACTGTTTTTTTTTTCATTTTTTTGGGCTTTATTGAGTTGGGCTTGATGTTTAGGACCGGTTTGGGGGGTTTGGGGGGGTGGGGGGAGAAAAGAAAAGGAAAAAACATAAACTAACCGGGTGTCCCGGTCCGGCCCGGAACAAGATCCGGAACCGGTGGCCACCGGTTCGGGCTCGGGCCCAACAAAACAGACCTGAGGCCTGACCGGGCCCAGACCCGAACCGGGCCCGAACCGGCCCGAGGCCATCCCTAGCAGGTATTTGAAAACACCAATTTCAACTTTTTTTAAACTAGAAGCTGAAAAACATTTTTTCAATTGTTACAAACACTGAAACTAACACTCACTTAGTATCATGCAAAGCCTCAAAGGAGAATAACCATCGTAACCTAAATTCAAAGACGCACTTAAGTTAGCTCACTTGACATTTCCCTGTGTTCGGTGTTCCTAGATGTTTTATTATCTCATGTATGTAACTCAGAAATAGATAAGGTCACGCACTTTCGTCAAACAGCCACATGCCATGCCTATTTAGAATAAAATAGAATATCTATAACTAAAAGAATGGTTGTTTGTAAAAATTTGACCCCTTAAATGTACAACTAACTTTAATCGTGGTAATTTATGTTCATTTTTACACTTACATGATCTTGCCATTATGTTATACTACCCCGTTTTTAAATAAGTGCAACGTGTTATTCTACATTATTCACATTCTCTACTTTTACTACATCTTATTTATTAGTATATCAGAAATTTATTTTTTGAAAAAAAAAATGTTAAATTATTACTCTCATTTTACATTTTCAAAATCTGAGTTATATGGATTTTCTTCTATATTTTCTCTAAACATACGACCACTTTGTAGGGTATTGCTTCTCTTATATGAATATAACTGGTGATGAATATGATTGGTTTCTTTAATCTATGATACATTCATACATTTATTGTTTATTATTGTGTGTACGGTGTACCCTTTCTTCATTGCATGACATGCATCATACGTGCATGATGATTGCTTTCCACTTCTCTAAAGTAATATTCAAAAAGAGATTGTTACATCAAATTTCTTCTCTTTGTGCAGAGAGTTGATGGAGTCTTTGTGAAGCTTGCTTTCCACTAACTTTAGCAATTCAAGATGAAAAGTAAGATATAAGTTGAATGTGTAGAAACTAGAAAGTGCAAGAATAAGGAAAGTATTTACCACTACGCGAGAGGTCATTTTGCAAAAAAAAAATCTTCTTCATAGAATTTTATTTGGACTTTATCAAGTTATTCGCATTTGACTTATTTTTGTGCTTTTGTGAAAAAGTTGTCTACTCCTACTTTGATAATGTATTGATGCTGCTAAGCTGATCATCCATGGGGTGTGCTACACATATAGGCAGTATGTACTTAAAAAGTTATCATATGGTGACCAAATTTATAAATATAAAGAGATAGATCGCTTTCAACATTTTTTTTATAAATAAGACTAACATTTGAAGTTCTTATTTCTACTACTACATAGCTAATGATAATGGAAGTAGCCTGTGCCAACCATTCGGTAAAAGCAATTCGTTTATGTGTACAAAATATATTCGAAAATTCCTTTTACAGTCTCACTCACCGTTTTCTCCCGACTATGCCACATTGCCACTAGTATAATTAGTTGAGTTATTTCCTGAGTAGGGGTACTTTCTAAACTTATTTCCCGAAATAGGATACTTCTAAACTTATTTCCCGAATAGGGGTACTTTTTCCTTGTCAGCGTGCCACGTCATCATTCAAGTCAAACCCGCCACGTCATCATTCAAGTCAAATCCGCCACGTCATCTTCCAAGTCAAATCCACAAGTCCATGTAATCCTATGTATCACTTAAAAATAACAAAATTGGAGGTCAAGGGGATTCGAACCCACAATCACTCATTGAAATTTCTAACTCTCCACCACCAGACAACACTGACATCTTGTCCGAATCTTGTATTTACATATACTTCTATTCATATTGTTTCAGACTTGTTGAATTATTATAATATTGTTATTCTAATTGGAGATACTATAATTATTACGGTTGTTATTATTACTATTATTATTTTAGTTACTGTTATTATTATTTTATTATTATTATTATTATTATTATTATTATTATTTTGTTATTGCTGTTATTATTATTGTTATTATTATTATTATTACTCCATCCGTATTTAAAAGTTCCCAGACTTTCCTTTTTGACTGTATTTGAAAGTTTCATACACTTCGTAAGTTTACCCATTATAAAATATTCAACTATCTTAATTTATCTATTTTTATCTTCTCTTTCATATTTTTACACTCTCTGTCCATATTCAACTATCTTATTATAATCATTATTGTTGTTGTTATTATTATTATGATTATCATTAGTAACAACAAGAATTGAAATAGTAACAATAATAATAATAATAATAATAATAATAATAATAATAATATAATAATAATAATAATAATAATAATAATAATAATAATAATAATAATAATAATAATAATAATAATAATAATAATAATAATAATAATAATAATAATAATAATAATAATAATAATAATAATAATAATAATAATAATAATAATAATAATAATAATAATAATAATAATAATAATAATAATAATAATAATAATAATAATAATAATAATAATAATAATAATAATAATAATAATAATAATAATAATAATAATAATAATAATAATAATAATAATAATAATAATAATAATAATAATAATAATAATAATAATAATAATAATAATAATAATAATAATAATAATAATAATAATAATAATAATAATAATAATCATAATAATAATAATAATAATAATAATAATAATAATAATAATAATAATAATAATAATAATAATAATAATAATAATAATAATAATAATAATAATAATAATAATAATAATAATAATAATAATAATAATAATAATGATAATAATAATAATAATAATAATAATAATAATAATAATAATAATGATAATAATAATCATAATAATAATAATAATAATAATAATAATTGTAATAATAATCATAATAAAAATAATAATAGTCAGAAAAAAAATTATAGTAATAATAACAACAGTAATAAAAATTATAGTATCTACAACAACAACAACAACAACAACAACAACAATAATAATAATAATAATAATAGAAATAATTATAATACTTAAACAAGCCCAGCTTAATATGAATACAACTATGTCCAAATACGTTATTGTATCAAGTGGCTCTGATGGTCTAGTGGTTGAAGATTCAAAATTTCAATTGCATGTGTGTGGGTTCGAATCCCCTTCACCTCAGTTTTCTTTTAATTTTTAAATGATACATTGGATGACATGGACCTTTGATGTGACAGGTAAATGATGTGGAAGTGGCATTTGACTTGAATGATGACATGGCACGCTGACAAGGAAAAAGTACCCCTATTCGGGAAATAAGTTTAGAAGTACCCTATTTTGGAAAATAAGTTTAGAAAGTACCCCTCTCCCGGAAATAACTCATAATTACTTATAGAATGTGTGTAAACTAGGTTAAAATAGGAAACTTATACTCCGTAAGATAAATTACTAGCTATCTCCGTCACTATTACCAATAATACTAGCTAGATATTATGATGGGAGTTTTTGAACATGTTAAATTGGTTCTACCTATTAGGAGCCTGACACTGAATATCAGCGATCTCTGTTTCATTCCTTATATATCACTTTCTGTTTATTGATTTTTTTTCTGTTAATTATTAAAGTCTTAAATTATGTCTATAGTCAATTTCAATTAAAATTCAATATGTGAATCTAATGTGATGTAGAGTGATATGTTTGAAATGTGCAACCTTTTAAAATGAATATAAAACAATATCCAATGAGCATACATAACTTACAAATTGAGTATCAAAAAATTAAAAAATTGATTTGTGTGTGCTCATTCCTTTTGGGTGTTATACTCATTTGAGTTTAACATAAAACTCATTTATAATGTGCTCAATCAGTCAATCTTCATTTTTGTATGTTCATTTTTTAGGCGTATACTCATTTGAGTTTAATATAAAGCTCATTTGAGATCAATAGCAACAATGATTCCTTATCAACGAATAAGACTCCTATTGTAATATTATATTTTTGAAATATGTATGAATATGACATTTTAAATTTAGTATTACACTAATATCAAATGAGTATAAATAAATTACAAAATCAGAATTCAAAAAAAATTAAAAACTCATTTAAAACTTAGAGCATCTCGAATGGTAAAATGCGCACGGTGCACACGTGGTATGAGAGATAGCCACATAAATATTAGTAAATAAATTCTTTCTCTCCTTATTTGAATGATTTTATACAGTTTTGGTAAGTTTTTCTCTACAATGTCAAGGAGACCGTCTAGATGTTGACATTGTTGTTGACATTGTAGGGAAAAACTTACCAAGATTGTATAAAATCATTCGAATAAGGAGAGAGATAATTTATTTGCTAATATTTATGTGGCTATCACTCATACCACATGTGCACTATGCACATTATAGCATTGGAGATGTTCTTAAGTTTCTCCTAAGTTGGAGCCAAACAAGCTACCAAACTCATCAAACCTATAAAGGAAAAAAGGAAGAGTTCAAAACTGGCTTACGAGGAACATAAGGAGTATATTTTAGTATTTTACCAAACACACAGCCACCATACCAATCAGCCAATTACAAGAACCGTTTTAAATTGTGAAAGGTTGACCCCATTCCTGAGCGCCCCCAACACCGATCGGACGGCATGATGGGAGGATGTAAATTGCACTATAATCACAATCTGACAAATAGAGAGTGAGGTTCTGTCTCCGGTACTTGCAGAAGCCCTATGCATTTTTCAGCACAGTAACCCCCATCGCAGATGCCGGGATTTGAACCCGAGACCTAACCGTTTTCAATTGTGAAGTTTTATATTCGTATATCTTCATACTCCGTATCTTGGAACTAATTTTAAAAGCAATATCTTGTTGTTTGTTATTTGTAGTTCCCTATATTTTTCACCCAGTAGGTATGCACTTGGAAATAAGACAAACTTTGGGAGTCGAAATGTAATTCTCGCCCTATCACTTTCCTATAAATCTTGGCCCCGCCAGAAAGCTATCCTAACTGCAGCAGGAGCGTGTGCCTGCGAGTGTGGGAGGTTCTGAAAGATTTGGAAATCAGAGAGAGAGAGAATCAGAAAATGGAGTTTATGGAGGTGCAAGCCCGGTCCTTTCAGTAGCAGCTTCTACTCCATCGGAGTTTTCTTTCATTTCCGGTGTAATTCATTCACCGGCCAAAACTCCGGTGATCTCTCCTTTCGCTGCTTTCCAATGCAGTTTTCCATTTAATCACTTATTAACGTCAAAATATGCGGGAAAAGCTTTTACTTTCCTGAAAAATAAGTGTTGGGCTTGAGGAGGATCGGTTTTCTGTTAGCTTCAAATCAAATTTGTGAGAAATTTTGCTTAATTTGGTAAGGAAGCGGATTCGGCAGGATTTTTCCTGTTCCAATGGATTATTGAATTTTATTTAGTTTATTTGTTGAATCTGTGCGCCGACCCACTTTAATTTAACAGAATAGATTTTCCTCCTATCTTAGGGGCTTGAATTTTTACTGTCTCTATTGAAGTAATGGATGTTGCTTTTTCTCGCCTCTCATGGTGGTTGTGGGGTGGAAAGGAGAAAGGCTCAGTAGCTAAAGGGTCTTCTGTAAATTCATTGCCGGATTTTGGGGCGGGGAAACCGGAGAATGTGATGTTCTGGCCGGTGAGGGGTCCGGATGCTCAGAGGAAAAACTGGAACAGAAGGGAAGAAAGGAGGATTGATAAGGAGTACGATGTGTTGGTGCCGTCCGATGATGTTTCCTTGTCGGGATATGAATCCGATGAATCCGACTGGTCGGTCGGGTGGCTGGAGCCGCACGCCCCTGGTTTCCGGAGTCATGAGGAGGAGGAAGAAGAAGACAGTGGATTTGCTGTGCTGGTTCCTTGCTATAGGGATGACCGCATGGGATTATTAGCTCAAGATCCAAGCAATCAGTTCTTGAATGCCATTAAGAACCTTGCCAATGACTATTCTCCTGGTAATCAATTACTCCCTTTATCTTTAATCACTGTGTGTTTTACTTATTTTGCTTTACTTGATTGGATAAAAGCATTGGGACAAAATTGCCCTAAATACTTAACCCAATATGTTAGAACTCTAAGATCCTGTTTTTCTTTACCTAATTGGGTTTAGTGTAGGAGTTCCATGTGATAAGTATCTCTATAGGCCCTCACTAAGTTAGGAAATGGTTAAACATATTTCTATATAATTAATTAAGCATGTACACTCAGGAAGAATTTGTCCCAGAGTATTAGTTTCATGATTGATTATAACATAGATAGATTTGTTGCACTTAGACAGTTAGACTGAAGCATTCAAATATAGTATAGTCTGATATGATTTGTTGTGACTGCGAAAAGTGAAAACAATCTAATAGCTGGTTTACATAGACTACTTGAAACCATTTTGATGAGTTTAAATGAATTTAAGTTTGCTAAAAAGTGGTTATATCTAGCTGAATCTGGATACGTATGTAGAAAATGTTATTTGCATAATTATACAGTTGACTTGTTGAATGTGGTAAAACTTGTTGGGAGGGAGGTTAAATTATATGAATATGTTAAATTTATTTATAAAAGAAAATAACTTTCATAAACGTCTGATTAAGAGGTTATCCAAAGCTAGATCATTGGAGTTTTCGGGATAAAATTAGGATATCTTGAAACCTAGACTCTTTTAGAAAACAATTAAGCAAACCAGTAAACTCAGAATGAAATGTAGAAGTACTTAAGTTCACCTTGAAGCAAAAAAGTCATTAATGAATGAAGAAAGAACATTTATGATACTCTGTAGTCTGTACTATACTACTATTTTATCCGTGGCTTGTAGTGAAGCCAAAAATATCATTGGGCACGAGGTAAGATACTCTATTGGTGTGTACTTTATTTGTACGGTTGTCTATGTATACAAACAACTTCTGCGTTTTTAGACAACAAAAATAGGGGTGTACACAGAAGTGTGTGAAAAAATAAGGGTGTACACAAAAGTGTGTGAAAAACGTGCACATGGAATTTGCCTACCCAAAAGGATCTTAATAACACAAGTTTGATATGTTGATATGTTTGAAGCCTATTTGGTAACACTGAAAGTGTCTGAATCAGCTGATTCTGCTGAAAATGGTTGTTCTGATGAATTTTATGAAGTTCTGAATGAAGTTGTTGGATTGAATGATTTTGCTGGTTTATTAAAAAAAAAATTATTTTTTTTTGTTAATAACATAAAGAAAAAATTATATGAAAAAATGGCTAAAATGATATCTACCGTAACTTCAGCCAATACAACCAGAAAAGTGATTCTAACTCCAACCTTACTTTTTCTTATTATTACACAATTCAGCGCGCAAGTCAAAAGTTATGTGTTTGGTGAAAAAGTTGACTGATAAGACGGAAAAAGGATCATGAAACGGGCTCTTGATATACTACAATACAAAAATAAGTACTCATATATGCTTTCTAGTTGATATGTGAAGCTTAGGTGATGCTCTTGTTTTGGTTGCAAATACAGAGGGAAAGAAATGCATGGAGGAGTGGCTTTCTTCACTTGAGAAATTTTGAGAGCATTGGTGAATGATTGGTTCTCTTTATTTGATTAAAGCGATTCTTCTTTTCAAGAAAGGGATGTTAGATAGGGAGATCAACATTGAGCTCTGTTTGGATTTCAGGTGAGCCATTAATGAATTGGTGGAGGAAATTGGACGTCTTTCTTACTGTTTGGTGTGTAAATATTGCCACTGTAAATATGTGAGAAAATAAAATCTGTTCTCTTGACTTCTGCCAATGTAAAATTTATGGTCCTAAGTTTCTCCTGTCCAGTCACTGATTGTGATTAGTGAATCTCTATTATCGTGTGGATACGAGGATACGATGTTTTATTACGAGATGACTGCGAAAACGTTAAATTAATGTTGTACAACATACAGTATTGACGAAGTAAATCTTATATTTATGGCTGGACTCGGGCCGGTTCGGGCCCGGTTCGGGCCTGGGCCCGGCCGGGCCTCGGGCCAGAAAACTAGGGCCCGGGCCCGAACCGCCGGTGGGCGGTTCCGGTTCCGGTTCCGGGCCAAACCGGGCCGGGCCGGGCCGGGCCGAACCGGCCCACTTAATTTTTTTTTTTTTTTTTGGTCTCCTATTTAATCCCCTACCCCTCCCCCTCAACCCCAAACCATCCCAAACCACCTCAAATGGCCCAAAATACCTAATCCAACCTAAAACTTAAAAAAATTTCAAAAAAAAAAAAAAAAATTAAAATCCGGCCCGGACCGGGCCCGAACCGGCCGGGCCGGTTCACCAAAACCTGGGCCCGGGCCCGAACCGCCCAGCAGCCGGGCCGGGCCGAACCGAACCGGTGGACCCACCGGGCCCCGGGCCGGGCCGGGCCTAACAGTAACCGGGCCGGGCCGGTTCCGGGCCGGGCCGCCCGGCCCGAGTCCAGCACTACTTATATTAAGAGACCCCATGATAAGACTTAAAATAGTTTAAAGCACGTTTTTATCTTATTCGATGATGCGCGACTTTTGGCCTCATACTTGCGAGTTTTGAAGTTAATGGCTGAGTAAGTTTTAAATAATTGGGGTTTCGACTTTCGAATTTGTGCTTTCAAAGATGCTTTTGTGCTTGGTGTCAAACCAATTGATCACTACTGGCTTAACAGTCCCACTATTTTTTAATCTTTATGGAACGAAAATTGTACTCCACTTATTGAATATAAGAATCAATTAGTAACGTAAAAATTGACCAAATTAACTAAATCTAAATTATGACTGAAACGGTTCAATTGACCGAATATGCTGAATTATGAAAAAATTATATTTGAAATATATTTTATGAAGAAAATAAGAAACATTATATGAAATATAGTTAAAATAGTGACCTTTAACAAATTTAGCCAATTCGGCCAGAAAAATATCTTCTGCCTTACTTATTTTAATTATTACACAATTTAACGCATGAAATCAAAATTTATGTTGGATAAAAGCGTTGACCGATAAACTAAAAACACAAGTTAGAAATATCAAATAAACTTTGATAGTAACATCGTTAGTTGTTCCTGGTCTTTCCTCGAGTGCACACATTAATTTAAGAAAAAGCTACAAATATAATACTCCCGAGTTTTGTATGGACAAATATAGAACCATATTTGAATCTCGACAAAAAAAAAAGACTAATTTAACTATGAAAAGATCATGCAACCCTTGAAAAAAAAAACTCTCCCCTGCCTCTTCACTCATTCGTCTCCCGCATTGCGTGCCTCTTCACTCGTTCGCTCACCGACATCGCCATCCCTCGTATGACTCCGCACACCAACATTGTTGCCTTCGTTGCCATCTGCCGCCATTCAAGTTAGTATGTCTTCTCTTTCTTTCTTCTTCTTCTTCATCTTACTCTTCTTCTCCTTCCGCCTTCGATCTTCTCCTTCGATCATCGTTCGTGGTGGCTAGGGCTCACATGTTGGTGATGGCTGCACCTTCAAGGTGGCACGAAGTTGTCGACGATGGTAGCTTGTAAATGACAGTCAGAGTTTCAAATCAAGCGATGTGACAACATTGTGAGGACTATAATTTTTAGGGCAGTTAGGATTTTTATGGTAGGGGTGGTGATGAGATACAAATACGTATCTAAGACTAGCCCAACTACGTAAAAGGCTAGTCTAGTACTCTAGTAGATACAAATATATATTTCGTATGTGAGACCTGGGGGGTCCGAGACTATATTTCTATGAGTACATTTGACAGGGATTAATATAATGGGTATGATATATGAAGAGTTGTGTAAAAAAGAGAGAAATATGTAAGAATATGTGAGAAATGTCATAATCGCAATTTTTTTGTCAAAAAGGAAATGAAAAATTATTTGGGAATGGACAAAGAAATTTGGAAGTACTTGACTACTCCGTAATTGGTATGCCGTCTGCGTATTATTCACACTACAAGTCTACAAGACTACAACTACACAGAAAGGGCACACTCACGGAGAAATATGATTTGTCGTTTTATCCCTTCAGCATTTGGTGTATCTTTGCTTGGTTTGATCACCTTAATCCAATTGGCATTGGAAAATGTAGTTTCAACAATCTATGACTATGGTGGCCGAATTTAAGAGGATTATTTTGCAGGGATCACAACTCAATATGTTAACATATTCTTTTTAGCTTAGAGCATCCACATTTATGATCTTCAACTTTACGGTTTTTCATGACTTATTATTGTCATGTCACCTCCACATAAGATAATCTCAAATAATCTCCAAATCAATAAATTTCTTCTCATTCATGATCTTAATTTACTTTGGATATGAGCATGAGCATGCACGAACTACAAAGCCAGTCATCACCATAATTATGAGTATATGCCTAAAAGTTGGAAATAATCTCAAAATAATCAAGCTTTAGAATTTGATACCAGATTATTTTATCAAATAATCTCATAAAATAATCTCAACTCCTCATCCATGATCCCAAAAAAAATCCTCCACATCATCAAAATGATCCCAAAAATAATCCATGGATGTGGATGCCCTTATGTATATTTATGAGTATATATTACTATAAAAATATTAGGGGACCGTGGTCTGCCCTTCTCTTCGACATTAAAAATATTTGGTAACACTTATTTTCGTTTAACAAACATTTAATTTTTCATTCCACATGAGGAGTGTAATAATCAAAATAAATAACTTTAAAATTACATTTCTGACTAAATTTACTGAATATGGCAACTTTGACTTTTTACCATATGATTTTTCTCTATTTTATTTTTACTATATATTTTAAATATAAATGTTACTATCTATGTACCATTTTATGTGTCTCCTTTGGTTTTGACACAATTTTTAATAAAGCGGTTGGAAAAACGACTAGTTTTTGTTTTAATGAAAAAACGACTATTTTAAAAATTGACTAACTGGTTTTTTGTTTTACTTTTTTTTTTGTTAAAATTGTTTGGATTTAATATGACTAGCATGAGTATAAGTAGTTTTCGTTTATATGGGGAGTAGTCATGGACCCGGGCCGGGCCGGGCCGGGCCCGGCCGAGCTTTTTTTTGGGAAGTGTTGAGGTTTATTCCTTCAACCCGTGGACCCAACACGTAAGCCCAAAGGTTTCGAGTGGAGTGAGTGTATGAGTGTCTAGCCCAACAACTATTAGATGAATCAGGAGACAACAGTGATAGCAGGCAATGTAAATAGGTATTATTAACTCCGTAATAACTCCCCTAAGTACAATCTACTCGCTAAACAAGGCACGTCGGCCGTTCGTCTTACAAGGCACTTAGAAATGCTGCAAGTAAGAATGCTGAAGCTAGTATGCTAAGAATAGAAAGTTGCCAACCCTTTACAATGAAATAAATGCTTCTATTTATACCCGCCAATGGGCAGGTGGCTGTACTGACGTGGCAGCCTGTGGACCGCTGGTGTCCCAACTACCAAATCTTTAGCATTAAATGCACTTCCCGCCAGAATCTAGGTTTCCCGCCGGAATAGTGGGGACGTTCGTCCACCCGGGAAGTGAGTTGGATTCCTCCAAGTGACCCTTGAGGGATATTGGCTGTTCGTCTCCTGGCCTTGATGGATTCTCACCATGTGGGCTGGGTCTCCTCCGATGACTATGGGCTTGCTCAGGAGACGTTCGTCGTCACCCCTGATGGCCCGTGGCTCCGCTCCTTGTCCCTGCTTAGACGTTCGTCGGGATGAGCCGCTGGGCCTGAGTCCTCCAACACCAGACGTTCGTCCATGCTTAAAGTACATGGGCCTGTGGGCTGGCCTAGTTTCTAGCTGGACGGTCGTCTGGCAAAATGGGTTAGTGGGCCGGACCTCGGCTTGGGCCCTTAACCCAACACAAGTCCCCCACTTCTGATGTTCTGAGCATGCGCAGGACATAAGGAAGTATGAACCTCCCCGAAGTAGACGTCCGTATTTTGGCACTTGTGTTTATTGCATCTTGGCGGAATCGTACGCTCGTGGCCATGGTGCTTGACAGCTGTTGACGGTTCAGGAAACGAGGTGACGGCTGATGTTGCGGCGGCGCATTTTCCCGAGGAAGTGTCATCATTACGTTCCCATCCCACGCACAGCGCGTGGGCCGGAATACGCTCCTTGCCACGTGTCAGCCCCTCGTTGGCTTCTCCATCGGCGTTTCCCTTATAAATGCTGGGTTTGCCCTCTGAATTAGGGTTCCCAATTTCTGCTTTCTTGCTCTCAATTTTCCGCAGCTCTTCAAGTTTCCCGAATTCGGCCAACCATACCTTTGTAAGGTAATTTCCCCCCTCTGCTTCTTTTCTTTACCCTGATTTCTAGCCGAAATGACTTCGATGGAGATTTCCTCAAGTTCTGATTCCCGTTCGTCGGGTTCCTCCTCGGGCTCCTCTTCTGACAATGCGAATGCACGCTCCCTGGGAAAAACTAGTGTTTCCGGAACCTCGGGTTCGGCCACGACTGTGGGGACCATCCGGGCTGATGGCGAGCCGGATGACGTGCCCCAAGATAGCGGGAGCGACGCCGGGGGCGGGGGCGCTGACGGGGCAGTAGATGTTATTGACGCAGTCCCCCTGAATGAGCGTCCTGCTGATTATGATTCCGGAGAGGAAGCCGAATCTGGTTCTGATGTGGAGGTGTATGATCTGGGCATCCCCACGGATAGGGAGCGCCACATCTGCCCGATCAGGAGTGCACTTGACCATGACCAAGTCCTCTCCCGCGTGGCCCTCAATAAAATCCGTACCTTCCTTCCCCCGCCGTTCGTCTGGAGTGTGAGAGGCGCTGAGCACGTGATGAGGAGACGTCCGGGGATGATCATGCTTCACCTGGATTCCGTTGAAGCCGGGCTGCGGTTTCCACTTCATGCGTTCTATGTGGAGTTCTTCCACTGCTTCCAGGTGGCCCCGGCGCAATTCATGCCAAATTCTTACAGATTCATATCGGCCTTCCTGGTGCGCTGCAAACTTGCGGGGGTCGATACCACTCTGGAGCTCTTCCATTATTTCTACCGCGTCACTCCTCAGAACGCCGACGGGTATCTGAGCGTGGCCGCACGTCCTGGGAGGCGCCTGTTCAAGAACTACCCTTCGTCCATCCACGACTGGAAGAACCGTTTTTTCTTCCTTCGATACGACGGGCCTCCTCTCCCTCTCCGGTGGAATGGGTACCCCCCAAAGATTGAGTCACCGGAGCCGTCCGACGATCTGCTTCTGGATGCGGAGAAGGTGTTGGAGGGTGGCGTCCGTCCTATAGCCGGATTTCTGACCTTCGAGGCACTCTCTGGGGCAGGCATAGGTACCGCCCGTGTCCCTGGACTTTTTCTACCCTTCGACGCTCGTCTCGGGGCGCCGGGCGGTCCTGTCCTTCGAGGTGAGTGTCTTATTCTATTCCCCGCTCGTCTTCTAATCCTTTGTTATTTTTTGCAGGTCCTCCGCCAGACAGAGATCAAATGAATCATGCCGAGTGCCTGAAGACCAGGAAGGCCAAGGCGGCCGCTGCTAAAGCTGCGATGGAGAAGGCCAAGAATGCCCCCGCCTCGGCGTCCAACTCCTCGGCTTCTGACGCTGCCCGGCGAACTGCCGAGGGTGAGCAGCATCTGATTGCCACTGTGCTGGCTCAGGGTTCCGGGGCCCCTGCTCTCGAAGCCGCCCTCCCCCTGCCGGTCGTCCCCACGAAGACGGCCCCTCAGAAGGGGACGGAGAAAGCCCCGGAGAAGAGACAGAAGAGGGGCCGCGAAGCAGGCTCCACCGGGCCCCTGCTCGAAGACGCCGGCTCCTTGCCATTGAGCCGCCCGGCGGAAGAGCTCTGGAGGGAGATGGCCCTCAAGGCTGGTCTAGAGCTGCCCAGCCGTTCGTCCTCTGAGGCGACAAGCGCTGCCCTGGCAGCCGCTCTTCAGGTAATTCCGTGCTAGATCTGAGTATATCTCTTATTTTCCTTGACGTTCATCCTCTGATCCTTATTTTTCCTTCTGTCATCCAGTCTGGGCTTCTAGTCCTTCAGGCTGAAGCTGCCCGGGAGGCCGACCTGAAGGAGGCCAAGGCCAAAGCTGACGCGGCCATCGTTGCGGCCCGGGAGGCCGCTCGTCGAGCGGAGGCGGAGGCGGCCGCCAAGGAGAAGGAGATCGCCGCCCTGCGGGCAGAATCCCGCCAGCAGCTGGCCAGCCTTGAGAAAGCTGGCTTCAAGCTTGTCCCGGTGCACCCTACTGCAAAGGATGCCAGTCCGGAGTGGCTGATCGATACCTCCGGCTATCGGAACACCGGGGAGTTTATGGACTCCGCCAAGGACTACTGCGCCGGGGTCTTCGCCGACCTGTTCGCCGCGGCTCTGGAGAAGATTCCGCCCCGCCAGCGCCTGGCTCGCGGCGTCCGGATCCTTGAGGGCTCTCCCTTGTCTCGCAAGTTTCTATACGAGGTCGGCGACAGCACCTTCGCCGCCGGCTACAATGAAGGGGTAAAGGCCACCCTACCCACATTCGCCAAGCTGCTGGGGCCCGATTTTGATTTGGCGGCCAACACGGATGACGATCTCCTAATCCAGGCGCTAGGGAAACTGAGGAGGGATCAGCGTCGGGAGGAGGCCAAGGCCAGGGGGGAGATTCCAGAGCCGCCGACCCCCGAGCCTGAGGAAGAGGAGGAGGAGCCGAACAAGGGCAGCAGCCGCCCGGGGTCCCCTTTCTTTGTATAATGTCATTTACATTTTTCCATTCCAGCTATTGTAATGTCCGGCCATTAGAGCCGAAGAATATACATCTTTTTGCCCATAATTGCTCCGTGTTCATGATTTCCACTTGTTATTTTCCTTCCTTTTGTCCTTCATTGTATGGAAACCCCTTCGGCGGCCCGATACGCCTTGTAGCAAGGTCAGAGTTCGAGAGGACGTTCGTATCTGTCCTCTACTTGCTTCCAGGCAAGTACTCAAAGTGTTCTGTCAGTGGAGCGACGCTCGTCGGCGGTTTATGGTGCATGCTCGAAGTGTAGACATAGGAACGTATTTCTCAGCACCAGCTCTTGATAACGATGTCCGCCCGTCGTCGTGTGATATGAACACTCAACCCATGCGCGGGACGTTCGTCGGTTCTGCGTGCTCATCTGGCACGGAGTGTGGAAAGGCGACGTTCATCCTCCGCCCACCACCAATGGATGTGACTTTTCCTTCGTCCCTTTTGTGTCCATTGTTTGTAGTATAAGGAATCCTTCCGGCGTCTCGACACATCTTTTTATCGCCCACGCGGTATCTTGACAGTGGGAAGATGTTCGTCGGTAGTTGCCTTGTCAGTACATGTTTCGAGTATGGACATATGGGCGTATTTCCCTGAAACAGCGCTTGGTGACGACGTTCGTCCATATTTGCGTGACATAAAAAACTGGTGTGCTGCAAGAGGGACGTCGCCAGTTGATTCGTGTGCCCTCGCCAGCCGCCGATGCTAGGGTCAGCCGGGGAGTTAAGGAAGCAAGGGAGGTTGAATGTTTTCAAATTCCTCCGAGCCGGTGACCCCTCCTCAAGGGACGTTCGTGGCACGGGCCCGGATGCCTTGTGTTGGTTATGCGGCGACAAAATCGAGATGCTTTAAATACCGTGGTGGGTACCGGTATCCAGGCGCCACGTGTCCTGCTTCGGTTGGGGCAATCCCGCGGTTTTGTCTATAAATACTCGGTACCCAGGTGATCCACTCACACTTCTCCTTACGCTGCACAATTGCCTTCTCTCTCTAGACTTCTCTTTTGATCGTATCGGAAACCTCGACTCCAAGGTACCGTTCGTTGTCATGTCTTCCGAAAGTCGTCTTGATGATGGATGTTCTTCCGGTGATGACTTGGAGTATTATGAGCGGGGAATGCCACCCCGGCCCCCCCCGTTATAGCCTCAACTTCTCATGCGTCCGGCGTCAAGTTCAACGCCTGACGAACGCTGACAAGCGATTGATCAGTCAATGGTTCTATCCACCAAGGACCTACGACGATCGGCGTCTTCGGAACCCCATGCGCCATCTGCCCGGCTATGTGGTGGTCCACCTAGATTCGGTGATAGCCGGGCTGAATTTCCCCTTGCATAGCTTCCACTTGGAACTCTTCAGGGCCCTCGAGATTGTGCCTGCGCAGCTCGTCCCTGCCGCTTATAGGATAATCGCTGGCTTCACCATTAGATGCCACAGCGTCGGTGTGACCCCCACCGTGGACCTGCTGCACCACTTCTTCCGTCTGTCCACCTTCGGACGTACGGGGTATCTGACCCTGATCGCCCGTCCGTCCATGGTTCTCTTCTCGAACAACGCTGGGAACCCAGACGGTTGGGAAGAACGCTTCTTCCTGGCCGGAGTAGGCTCACCGCTGCCATTTTCTGATCGGTGGAATGCCTACCCTGTGAAGACGATTCCGCCGCCCATGACGGACGAGGAGCTTGGGCATGCCAAGCGCATAGCCGGACTTGGCATCCAGAACCTCCGGTTGCTGGTGGCCGAGCCCCTTAAAGCTCAGGCTGGATTAGGTGCGTCCGTTTGTACTTGCATTGTTTTAACCTCTCTTCGCTGTTATGGTTCTGAACGTCTTGATTCCCTTTATGCAGGAGTTTTTCCCTCCACGTCCACCATGCGCCGAGTCAATGCCGCTCCGTCTGCCGCCGATCGTGGACACAGAGGGCATGACAAGCCCGGGAAGCCGCTCGTCCCCAAGGTTGAGACTCGGGTGACCAGGGCCCGGACTGAGGATGATTTGGGAGCTGGTGCTTCCAAGAAACCGCGCGTCGAGGGTACTGCCTCGAAGGCTATTATAGTGGCCGATGATTCTGATGGGGAACCCGGGAGTCCCCTCAAGCGGAAACCTGTCCCTCGGATCAAGTCCCGTCCTTCTCCCCCCCGAACTTCTGAGGTCCGTCGTCTTCGGGATGATGATGCCCATACTGCCAAGGATTCTGACGATGCTCGTCCTCCTTCGCCCCCGGAGACCAATGGGTCCTCCCTTGGTTTGATCGAATTTTCCGGGGTTGGCCCGCGCAAGGAGTCAATGATGCTCTTTGGTCAAACAGCCTCCTCTATATGGTGCGGCCTGAATCTCAAGGTCCCCCAGGATTTTGCTGCTCAGGAGGCACCCGAAGACCTTCTGGAGTGTGGTCAGAGCACTTTGGACAAGGCCGGGCTCTACTTCCACAGGGCTCGGATGGCCTTTGAGCATCAGGGCAGGGAGATGGCCAGAGTGCGAGCTGAGTGTGATGCCCTTCTGAGGAACGCGAAAGGCAGGGCTGGCACTCTTCAAGAGAAAGCCGATGCCTATGATAAGCTCGTTCAGGAGAATGCCTCTCAGAAGGAGCTCCTTAAGAAGCAGGAGGCCGAGCTTGTAGATCTTCGCAGCCGGATGTGGGCCGTAGAGAAAGCCAAGGTGGAGCTTCGCCAGACGGGCATGGACAATCATGTCCCCATTTATGAGGCCGATGTTGCCAAAATCAAAGAGTCTGGTTCCATTGCCTTTCAGAAATCCAAGGCTTATACTGGCGCCATCCATACTATGGCCATGAAGTTCCTCCCGCGGCTCGTTGGCGAGTTCCTAGCCACCTGCCCGGATGCCTATCAGGATGGAGTCAAATTGCTTCAGGCCACCCCCACCGGGCGTCGTTTTCTTGACGATCTCGCTGATGACACCTACCGCAAAGGTATGGTTGGGCTAGTAGCGGAGAATCTCCCCACGTTCGAGCGTCATTTCGGGGCTCCTTTCGATCCGGAGGCGGCTGGTTTTGACGTCTTGATGGCAGACGCTCATGCAGGGGCCCTCGAGCTGCTGAAGGAGCAGGCGGAAGCCAGAGCTAGTGAAGAATGCAAGCAGGCTCTTGCTAAGGTTCCAGCTCCGGACGTTGATCAAAAGTGATTCTCCGTTCATGACCTTGTACTTGTACAACTTTTTCCATTATTTTCATTGTCTTGTAATCTCCCGGCCAATAGTACCGAAGAATAAAAGAATCATTCTTTGCTCCTTGCTCTTCTGGCTTTTTTTTTTTTTTTTTTTTTTTTTTTTTTTTTTTGGAGTCTTTTAGTCTTCGTTCGTCCTTGGTCCCTGGTCCCACCGGCGTCCCTACTTCGAGGAGACGTTCGGTGTCCGCCGACATCGCTAGGATGAACGGGTTTATCTACATCGAGATTCCCCCCTTTTCGTTCGTCCGTGGTCCTTTTAGCCTTACCGACGTCTCTTGCTTCGAAGAGGACGTTCGGTACCCAAGGACTCGCAGGGACGAACAGGTCTACCCTCACGGGTCCCCGACTTTGTTACCCCACGTCCATCGATCCATGGTCATTTGTGGGATAAATAGGTTTATCTTGGCAGGCTCCCTTGGTTCGTCTAGCCCCCTCCGCGTCTCTACTAACCTCTACACCGAGAGGCGTTCGTCTTCGGCGGTTGGAGAAGATCTGGCACACCCGGGCAAGATTCCCTTCTACATAGGAGCACCTCTCCTCTTCTCCCCATTTTTTTTTTTTTTTTTTTTTTTTTTTTTTTAGGTGGAGGCAATCCATACTCTTCGTTCGTCCTTAGTCCCTGGTCCCACCGGCGTCCCTACTTCGAGGAGACGTCCGGTGTCCGCCGACATCGCAAGGAGGAACAGGTTTATCTACATCGAGATTCCCTGGTGCTTCGTTCGTCCTTGGTCCCTGGTCCCACCGGCGTCCCTACTTCGAGGAGACGTCCGGTGTCCGCCGACATCGCAAGAAGGAACAGGTTTATCTACATCGAGATTCCCTGGTGCTTCGTTCGTCCTTGGTCCCTGGTCCCACCGGCGTCCCTACTTCGAGGAGACGTCCGGTGTCCGCCGACATCGCAAGGAGGAACAGGTTTATCTACATCGAGATTCCCTGGTGCTTCGTTCGTCCTTAGTCCCTGGTCCCGCCGGCGTCCCTACTTCGAGGAGACGTCCGGTGTCCGCCGACATCGCAAGGAGGAACAGGTTTATCTACATCGAGATTCCCTGGTGCTTCGTTCGTCCTTAGTCCCTGGTCCCGCCGGCGTCCCTACTTCAAGGAGACGTCCGGTGTCCGCCGACATCGCAAGGAGGAACAGGTTTATCTACATCGAGATTCCCTGGTGCTTCGTTCGTCCTTAGTCCCTGGTCCCGCCGGCGTCCCTACTTCGAGGAGACGTCCGGTGTCCGCCGACATCGCAAGGAGGAACAGGTTTATCTACATCGAGATTCCCTTCTTTATCGGTCGTTGGTGAGGACAGGATTTCAGAAAAAACAGGGGCCTTATTATTGACGACGTCCGGCTATTTTACATGGTAGTGGGATTAATACAAGGACAACAGCCCCTAACTATTGATAGAACTTCCTCAAGTGCTCTACGTTCCACATCCCGGCATGGTTCCCCTCCATGGTGTGGAGGAGGAACGTCCCCTGGTTATATCTTCTGATGACCCGGTAAGGTCCTTCCCAGTTCTTCGCCATTTTGCCGCCTTCGAGCGGCTTGCTCTTCTCTCTTTTCCTGAGCACGAGGTCCCCGGCTTCTATTTCGCGGAATTTCACGGCCTTGTTGAAGTATCTTTGGGTGGCCCTGTGATATTCTTCCATGCGACGAGCCGCTAGGCCCCTCCGTTCCTCGATAAAGTGGAGCTCTGCTCGTAGGTTGATCTCGTTGTCCTCCGGCTGGAAGTGCTTGGTGCGATGGGTAGGCACCAGTACCTCCGTCGGTACCTTAGCTTGGAATCCGTAAGCCAAGGCAAAAGGGGTTTCCCCAGTCGCCGTTCTTGGCGTCGTCCTGTACGTCCACAAGACATAATTCAGCTGCTCCGGCCAGGTGGAGGTGTAGTCTTCCAACTTCTTCTTGATCCCGTCCATGATGGTCCGGTTCATGTTCTCCACTTGGCCGTTGGCCTGTGGGTAGGCCACCGAGGCCTTAGAGTGCCTGATGCCCCACTTCGCCAAGTATGCCTCAAAGCCTTTGCCGACGAACTGCCGGCCGTTGTCAGTGATGATCTGCTCTGGGATTCCGAAGCGGCAAATGATGTTCTGCCAGACGAACTTCTGGCACTGGAACTCAGTGATGGAGGCCAATGGTTCGGCCTCGACCCACTTAGTGAAATAATCAATCGCCACGATGACGAACTTCCTTCCACCAGCAGCCGTTGGCAGAGGACCCAGCAGGTCTATCCCCCACCTAGCAAAAGGTAGCGCGATGGTCATCGGGGTGTAGAAACTAGCTGGGCGGCCGGGGACAGGTGCATACTGCTGGCATACTGCGCACTTCCGAGTGTGGTTGAAGCAATCTTGCTGTATGGTCGGCCAGTAGTAGCCTTGCAGGATGATTTTCCTGGCCAAGGTCCGGGGGCCCTGGTGGCTGGAGCAGATCCCTTCATGTATTTCCTCGATTACTGCCGCCGCTATGCTCGGCGGGAGGCATCTGAGGTAGGGCCCGCCGAACGTCTTCTTGTAGAGCTGCCCGTCAATAAGTTCAAAGTTAGGGGCACGCCTCTTTATCCACGCGGCTCTTCCCGTACTGCCATCACCTTCGGGCTCAGGGAGTGTTCCATCTCTGAGATAATCTGCTATCTCCTTTGCCCAGTTAGGTTCAGCAACGGAGATAACCTCCACCTGGATGACGTCCGTCGCCGGTACTGGGAACACCTCCTGCCTAACGAAGCCTCTGATGTGTCGGGGGATGCTTGACGCCGGGTCATCGGTTGGGGGGTTGCTTAGTTTTGACAGTATGTCCGCCTCTGCATTCTCCACCCGCGATACCTGCTCAAGCACCACCTGTTCAAATTGTGCGGTCTGCTCCTCCGCCAGCTCTCTGTAGACCTTCATTCTCTCTTCCCTGGTTTCTGCCGTGCCGTTCATCTGGGTTACCACCAGCTGGCTGTCCATTCTCACCTTCAGACGAGCTGCTCCGAGGGCTTTCGCGCATTTTAGTCCTGCGATCAGCGCCTCGTATTCAGCCTCGTTGTTGGTGACCTTGAACTCGAATTTCATAGAGTAATAGGCCTTGAAACCCTCGGGGGAAGTGATCACCGCTCCCCCGCCACAACCCCGCGCACTCGAGGCCCCATCGGTGTACATCTCCCACCAATTATCGAAGTCGTTGCTGTCATGGGTTTCGTCCTCGGTGCGCGCGGTGCATTCTGCAATGAAGTCTGCCAGTGCTTGTCCCTTGATCGTCGGCCTTGGTTTGAAGTCCACGTCATACTGGCCGATCATCAGGGACCACTTAGTTATCCTCCCGCTTGCCATTGGGTTCCTGAGGACTGTGGCGAGGGGCTGCGTTGTGTAGACGGTCACCGGGTGTGCTTGGAAATACGGTGCCAGGCGCTTGATGGATGCAATCAAGGCGAGGATCGTCTTTTCCATCAGTGTGTACCTCGTCTCGGGACCGTTCAGCGCCTTACTTACAAAGTATATCGGCCGCT
Source organism: Cuscuta epithymum (assembly GCA_945859915.1). Classification (NCBI taxonomy): domain Eukaryota; kingdom Viridiplantae; phylum Streptophyta; class Magnoliopsida; order Solanales; family Convolvulaceae; genus Cuscuta; species Cuscuta epithymum. The sequence continues at coordinate 2,512,923 of CAMAPF010000017.1, read as the reverse complement.
GAACGCCTTCCGATTCCTTCAGCAGTACGGCACTTACGGCCAGATCGGCTACTGCCAAGTACATGTACAATCTCTCCCCGGGATCCGCCTTGGTGAGGACGAGCGGGGAGGAGAGATACATCTTGAAATCTTCGAAGGCGGCCTGACACTCCGGGGTCCACTCGAAGGGATTGGCCTTCTTCATGATCTGGAAAAAGGGGATCGCCTTATCAGCTAGTTTGGACAAGAATCTGCTCAGGGCCGCCAGACGCCCGGTGAGTCGCTGTACATCCTTTAGGTTCTTCGGGGCCTCCATGTCCACAATTGCCTTCACTTTCTCCGGGTTAGGCTCGATCCCCCGCTCGCTCATCATGTAGCCGAGGAACTTGCCGCCCCGGACGGCGAAGGCACATTTCTTCGGATTGAGCCTCATGCTGGCCCTTTCCATGATGCCGAAGACCTTTTCCATGTCCTGGACATGGTCCTCCTTTCTCTTGCTTTTTATCAGGATGTCATCCACGTAAGCTTCCATTGACTTTCCAAGTACGTCTTTGAACAACATCCCAATCATCCTCTGAAAAGTAGCCATGGCGTTCCTCAGGCCGAACGGCATGACAATGTAGCAATACACGCCGTCCGCCGTAACGAATGCCGTTTTCTCGGCATCATCGGGGTGCATGAACACCTGATGGTAGCCCCTGAAAGCGTCCATGAAGCTAAGCAGCTCGCAGCCTGCCGTTTCATCTACCAGCAAGTCGATCCTTGGAACGGGGTAAGGATCCATCGGACAAGCTTTGTTTAGGTCCGAGTAATCGACGCACATCCGCCACGTGTCGCCCTTCGGGCCTAGTACCACGTTGGCCAGCCACTCCACGTGGATGACCGGCCGGATGTGTTTAATGCTGAGGAGAGTTGCCGTCTCCTTCCTGATGAAGTCGCGTCGGTCGGCCGCCATGTATCTTTTCTTTTGCTGTACAGGCTTGGCGTCCGGCCGCACGGCGAGTCTGTGGCATATGAGGTTGGGGTCGATGCCCGGCATGTCCTCCGGTCCTCTAGCGAACAAGACTCGGAACCTCCGCAGGACAGCTATGACCCCTGCCCTGATCTCCGGCTCTAGATCTGCACCGATGGACACCTTCCTGTCCGTCGGGTCGTCGAGCTCGATTTCCTCCAGCAGAGTTGCTGGTTCCAGATGAGCGTCCAAGTCGGCCTGTTTGGCCTTCTCGGAGATGCTGTTGACCCGAGCCTCCCGCTCGTTGAGCTTCTCCATCGCCTTCGTGTAGCAGGCCCTGGCCATATGCGGGTCTGTACGTGCCACTCCCACTCCAGTGTCGGTGGGGAATTTGATGCATGAGTGCCGTACGGAGCATATGGCCCCCAAGTCTTCCAAGCCGGGTCGGCCCAAAATGGCGTTGTGGGCGCATTTTAGGCGGACCACGACGAACGTCATGCTGATTCGGGCAGTGTGGGGGCCATCGCCGACCTCTACCGGCAAAATGATGGTGCCCTCAGCGTCAATGCAATCCCCGGTGAAGCCGGACAGCGGGGTGCGTAGGGGGTGCAGCATGTCCTTCCGAAGCCTCATTCCTTCGAAAGCCTCCCAGTAGAGGACGTTCACACTGCTCCCGGTATCAACAAGGACGCGACGAACGATAGCATCGTTCACGTCCATGCTGATCACCAGCTCGTCTCTGTGCGGCGCCGGTGACATTGGCAGGTCAGCGGGGCCGAAGGTAATTGCCTCGATTCTATTGCGCTTGGTGGGGGGTGCTGATACGGAACCCACATAGAGTGACCTCTCAAATTTTTTCCGCTCGGCGGGTGTATCCCCTGTCTCAGCGCCCCCGAAGATCACCTTGATCTCCAATTTCTTCTTCTTGCCCTTCGGGCCGAGGGACCCCTCCGGACGTTTATCTGCACTCCGATAATCCACGTCCTGAGGTTCTGCCTCGCGCCGATCGTCGCGGCGCCATGTCTTGTGCCTTGAGTTCGGCTTCTGCTGGCTGTTTTTGTCCAGCAGCTGGGTGAACTCGCCCAGGTACCCCTGACGGATCAGCTCGTCGATCGCTTTCTTTAATTGGCTGCAATTATCCGTCAGGTGGCCGGTCCTCTGATGGTATTCACAGTAGGCCGATTGGTCGTGCCCCATATGCTTACTCATATCCTGGGGTTCCGTTAGGAGGCCCTTGTCCTTAATGGCCTCAAAGATTTGGCTCACTGGATAGGCCAAGGGAACATAGCGGTCGTCCGGCCGCGTCTGACTGTCTCCGAACGGAGCCTTCCAAGGGACCATTGCCCCGTCCACCTTTTTCTTTTTGTTTGGGGGGGAGGGCCCGGTTCCCGGTCCGGGTCCAAGCCTGTCCGCCATCTTCCGTGGGTGGGCCGCGGGAACTCCGTCCCGCTGCCTGATCTCCTCCTCGATGGAGGCATACTTTTGTGCCCGAGCCAAAACCTCGGTGTAGCTGGTGCCGGGATTCCTCCTCAGGTCCCGGTATAGATCCCCTGTGGCCAGCGCACTGGTGAACATGTTGGTGGCCAGACGTTCGTCCAGATCGTCGACCTGCAGGACCTCGTCCCTCCACCTTACCAGGAACCTAGCCAGCGGTTCGTCCCGCCCTTGTTTGATGTGGGCAAGAGCCGTGACGTCCTTCCTGGGGGTGGTGCTGGCAGCAAACTGCGCCATGAACTGCTGGGAGAGCTGTTCGTATGAGTCGATGGTGCCTGGCCTCAACTGCCCGAACCATTCTTGCGCCGGCCCCCTGAGGGTGCTGAAGAACAATCTGCAGATGGCCTCGTCTGACGCTCCCAGCATGGATAGGTTCCCTTGGTAGCTCATCAGATGGGCCTTGGGATCGCCAGCCCCATTGTACACCAAGTTGCCCGGGGGCCTGCAGTCCCGGGGAATCTCGACGCTCATCACCCGTGGAGTAAAGGGAGATGTGAGAGAGAAAGAGGGTGTAGCCGAGCCAACGTCCGCCCGCCTATTCATCTCGGCTATCTGCCTTTCCATGGCCTCCAACCTTGCATCCTGTGCGGCCCTTCCGGGGGACACAGGGGGCGCGGCTTCGGGGACGGCATTCTGCTGAGCGGCCACAGCACCGTGCGGCCGCCTAAAGATCTGCGCACCTCGCCGTTGGAAACGTCGTCCAACGGTGTTGATCCTCGGGGTCTCGTCTCCCCGCGGGATTTGGCGGGGGACTGATGGTGTGTGAGCCCTGGATGCAGCGATGCTGACTCTGGTTCGCCCTCCCGTTCCACGGGAGCCTGAACCCCCACCTAGCCGCTCATGGACTGAGGGCCGGTGGTCGCTGGATCCTGTCGTATCGTCATACGACTGCATGCGACGTATGGGAGAGAGGGGCGTTCGCTGGGTACTTGCAGAGTACACCTGGTTTTGGGCCTCCCTCTCGTCTGCCAAGCGACGCATGGTGTCTGCGAGTTCCCGCATGAGGCGAGGATCCTGCCTGGCCTCCAGAGGAATGAGGTCAGTGATACCCCCGTTTCCCCCGGAGGTCCATATTGTTGCGGATAGTTCCGAGTTCTGGCCGCGATTCCGGCGGCTTGATTCCAGACGCTCGGAGAGATCACGCTGATTGTTGCTTCCTGACATCGTGTTTGCTGTAGGTAGACTTAGTAGCTGCTTGGGAGAGTTTCTGGAAACTTTTTGCTCAGTTTCCCACAGACGGCGCCAGTGTTGAGGTTTATTCCTTCAACCCGTGGACCCAACACGTAAGCCCAAAGGTTTCGAGTGGAGTGAGTGTATGAGTGTCTAGCCCAACAACTATTAGATGAATCAGGAGACAACAGTGATAGCAGGCAATGTAAATAGGTATTATTAACTCCGTAATAACTCCCCTAAGTACAATCTACTCGCTAAACAAGGCACGTCGGCCGTTCGTCTTACAAGGCACTTAGAAATGCTGCAAGTAAGAATGCTGAAGCTAGTATGCTAAGAATAGAAAGTTGCCAACCCTTTACAATGAAATAAATGCTTCTATTTATACCCGCCAATGGGCAGGTGGCTGTACTGACGTGGCAGCCTGTGGACCGCTGGTGTCCCAACTACCAAATCTTTAGCATTAAATGCACTTCCCGCCAGAATCTAGGTTTCCCGCCGGAATAGTGGGGACGTTCGTCCACCCGGGAAGTGAGTTGGATTCCTCCAAGTGACCCTTGAGGGATATTGGCTGTTCGTCTCCTGGCCTTGATGGATTCTCACCATGTGGGCTGGGTCTCCTCCGATGACTATGGGCTTGCTCAGGAGACGTTCGTCGTCACCCCTGATGGCCCGTGGCTCCGCTCCTTGTCCCTGCTTAGACGTTCGTCGGGATGAGCCGCTGGGCCTGAGTCCTCCAACACCAGACGTTCGTCCATGCTTAAAGTACATGGGCCTGTGGGCTGGCCTAGTTTCTAGCTGGACGGTCGTCTGGCAAAATGGGTTAGTGGGCCGGACCTCGGCTTGGGCCCTTAACCCAACAGGAAGGAAGGCCCGGGACCGGCCCGGGTAGCCACCGGGTCCGGGCCGGGCCTCCGGTTTGGTCATTTTTTTTTTTGCTTTCCTAACCCCCCTCACCCCCCCCCCACCCCCCAAACCCCTCCTAACCATCAAGCCCAACCTGGGTCCTGGGTAACCCCAAAAAGTGGGAAAAAAAAAAAAAAAAAAAAAAAATCGGCCCGGACCCGGGCCCGACCCTGCCGGGCCGGTTCGCCAAATACAAGGCCCGAGCCCCCCCCCACCGGGCCTAGAGAACCGGGCCGGTTCCGGGCCCGCACAGTAGTGGGCGGGGCCGGTCCCGGGCCAGGCGGCCCGAACCGGGTCCATGACTAATGGGGAGAGTTCTACTAAGAATCCCTCCTAAAATGAGAACTCATATACAGGGGTGGATTCGGGCCGGGTCGGGTCCAGGCCTAGGCTCGGGCGGGCCGCTGGTTCTGAATAGTTGGGCCCGGGACCGGCCCGGGTACCTACCGGGTCCGGGCCGGGCCTCAGGCCTCTTTATATTTTTTTTTTGCGTTTTCTAATTAACCCCCGACCCCACCCTCACCCCCACCCCCAACCCCCCAAAGCCCCAGCCCAACCAGTTGGTATTAAAAAAAATGAAAAAAAAAAATTGATTTCGGCCTGAACCGGGCCCGAGCCCGGCCGGGTCTCATTTTGGCAGAACCGTGCCCGGAACCGTATCCCCCTCAGGCCGGGTCAAAGCCCGGTACCCGGACTGGTGAACCGGGCTGGGCCCGGGCCCGCACAGTAGCGAGCCGGACCGGTTAGAGGTGGGGAAAAATACCGAAATTTCGGTATACCGGACTTACCATATCGAAAAATACCGAATTTACTGAAGTGTTTGGTATACCGACACTTTTGGTACGGTATGATACCGTACCGAATTACTTCGGTATGGTATCGGTATATATTTTGGAAATAAACGGTATACCGTTATACCGTCATACCGTAATTCCAAAATTTCTTTAAAATTATAAAGATAACTAGAAACACAACATTAATTCAAGGATAATGACTTTATATCCATGTTTCTTGAATTATTTATACTTTTTGTTGGAGATCGATGTTATTTCAAATATATTTATGTTGTTTAAATTATTATTTTAGCAGAATGTGTTGTTATCTTCATATATCATGTGTTGAAGTATCCGTACATATTTATAATATTTTTTTGTTCAAAGTTGAATAGAACACAAATAGGTTATCATTGGTATTTTATAATTAATTTCATTAATAATTTTAGTATATCACTATTAACACTGATTTTCTATATTTCATTTGATATATAATAATTTGATATTAAATCATGATAATTTACCGATACCGTAGCTTACCGTACCGAAATTTTGGTATACCGAAACAAGGTATACCGAAATTTAGGTATGGTAACGGTATGTATTTTTGCATACCAAAAGTTTACGGTATGGTAAAGGCATGGGATAAAATCTTCGGTATACCGTACCGAACCACCCCTAGGAGGCTAGGACCGGTTCACGAGCCGGGTGGCCCGACCCTAGTCCACCACTACTCATATATCAATGAAAACTCTTAATTTCGAACTTTGTTATATCAAATCAAGGGTTATAATCAACAAAGAGACATTTTTGTAATAATAATTTTATGATAATTACAAAAGTATCTCGTTTGAATTTTGAATAATTATAAAACCGACTCCATGCATCCTAACAATGATTGAATAACATAAAAGATTATGATTAAAAGTTCTCATTATAAAAAGTTCTCATTTTAGAAGTTCTCACTAGAACCCTCCTCATATCATATGACACACACTCAAACTAGGGATGGACTCGGGTCGGGCGGCCCGACCCGGAACCGGCCCGGCCCGGTCACTGTTTGAACCGGCCCGGCCCGGCGGCCCGGCCCATGGGCGGTTCGGGTCGACCGGGCCCGGTGGCTACCGGTTCTGGGCCTTCATTTTGGTGAACCGGCCCGACCGGTTCGAGCCCGGTCCAGGCCGGATTTATTTATTTTTTTTTTGAATTTTTTTTAAGTTTTTGGGTTGGATTGGTTATTTTGGGCCATTTGAGGTGGTTTGGGGTGGTTTGGGGTTGAGGGGTATGGATGGACTCGGGCCGGGCCAATCGGCCCGGAACCGGACCGGCTCGCTACTGTGCGGGCCCGGACCGGTGAACCGGTTCGTGCCCGGTTCGGGCCTCCCGGCCCGGTGGTAAAGCGGTTCGGGCCCAGGCCTCCAGTTTAGTGAACCAGCCCGGCCGGGCCGGGCCCGGTTCGGGCCGGGCCCGGTTCGGGCCGGAATTTAATTTTTTTTTTTTTGGAAATTTTTTTAAGTTTTGGGTTGGATTAGGTATTTTGGGCCATTTGAGGTGGTTTGGGGTGGTTTGGGAGGGGTAGGGGGTTAAATAAGAGAAGAAGAAAAAAAAAATTAAAAATCCGGGTGGCCCGGTCTGGCCCGGAACCGGACCTGGAACCGCCCACCACCGGTTCGGGCTCGAGCCTCATTTTTCTGAACTGAGGCCCGGCCGGGCCCAGGCTCGAACCGGAACCGGTCCACCCCTATTGAGGGGGAGGGTAGGGGGTTGATTAGGAAAACCCAAAAAAAAAAAATTATATAGAACCGGAACAGGGCCCGGCCCGAACCGGACCCGGGGTTACCCGGGCCGGTTCCGGGCCTCCCCTACCTTGAACCAAGGCCCAGCCGGTTCAAGGCCCGAACCGGGCCCGGCCCAGAACCGGTCCACCCCTAACTCAAACATCAAACCAAAAACGTAAAACTAGAAAAGAATGGGGCATTGTTTTATACAAACACACAAGTACATAACCCATATGTCATTTTCAACTAGTGCTTCTTCCCAATGGGATCCTGTCTATGTTTTGTTTCTTAAACAAAGATTCATTGGACGTAGGTGTCTGCAGATTCAGACTATCATACAATGATACTGAAATGCATACAGTAGCAAATTGAAATCCACTGTAAAAACTATTTCTGTTTGTTACTATTAGTATCTTGGGGAAGTTGTAGACCCAAAAGCCCAACTAAGTTGGAAGCTGGACCAGGAAGTCCTTGCTGGGATGAAAATGAATCAAGAAGGTTCTTTACAAGGTTGAAATCCACATCCACGGGCCTGAACTCTTCCTCCAACCCCTCTCCTGCAACAGCAGATGTTCCCTATATTGAACCAACATATGCTCATATGGTTAGCAAGCTATTAATTGAAAAATATCATTAATAAAACTACTTTTGACAGTAAAAATTCATAAAGTCTGGATGTGCTACTTGACAGAGGTCATTTAATGAATACTAACTTCGTCCTTCTTGAGAGGGTTTTCATCGGTTCTAGCAAAACTTTTTCCGAGTGAAGTGCCTTTCAGTTCCTCATTCAGAGCATGGGCATAGGACTGCATAAAGGGATCCCCTCCCATGTTATCATTGTCTTCAGCATCACTTTCATCATCAGATTCATCTGCAAGTTAAGAACATCTAATCAAGATTAGTAGTAAACCCAGTTTTTGGAACACAATTTCAAGGATGCACACTGTATACAGTTATATACTTAAATCAAATTACATGTGCATTAAGTCTTTAGTTTTGAAGAATTTTTTTAAATTGTCGCCAAATAGCAGCATGCTCAAAATCCTAATGTATTATGAAGACAATTATAAAAATATTCACACAATTTTAACAAGATGAAACCTCCATATTTTTTGTTAGTGAAGTTCTACCCCACAAATCCATGCATATATAGCACATGTACAAACAGACACATATATAGCTATTGATTGATAATACTGGAACATACCAAATTCCATGTCAGAATTTGATTCTTCTTCAACATCAAACTCACTGCCAGTGCTTTCAGAGGTGTCCTTTCGTCTGGCCAAGGAATCAATTTCTTCCATAAAGCGATCCACATCAAAGTCCACATCTCTTAGGCTTCAAATGAAGAAAGAAAAGAATAAACAACACTGGCTAATTCACCAATTACTGCAGCCATGCAAAAAATATGGTTGGATCCAAAAAACACTACTACATGTTAATAATTAGTAGTCATAATCCTTGCATACTAACATCATTCTTAGCATCAAAAACAATAATTATGGAAACATTGCTTCCACTTGCACCGTTTAATATTTCAGTGGTTCAGTCAAATACCCTTCCTGAACTCTTATGTGGGCATCTTCACGTTCTAATCTCTAGTATGGCCATCTCTTTCCACCCTTAGACAGTTAGATGATCATGTAACCTTTCTCATTCCTACTGTGGTCATCTAATGTGAACCCTATTGTATCAGTCATTTGATATTTTGATCTACTAAATGATACTCCTAAAACAAGCACATAGACACCAATTAATTCAACCAAAGGTACTACTTCATAATGATCTGGAATAGAAAGACAGAGAGCACAAACCAGCTTTCTGGAACCTCTGCTCCTTTGTAGCTTGACCTTTTCTTGACAAATGCTTGCATAGACTCTGAAATATTTTTTAGATCGTAGTCGTCTACGTTGTCTAAATCTTCTGGCTTTTCCTTTGATTTTTGTTTCTTTTTATGTGTTGCATTGTAATCTTCCATCTCCTTCTGCCTCTCTTGAAGAACAGCATTTAGCTCATCTTCCCCACCATAAAGCCACGAGTCGTCATCTGATGGTGGTAGTTCCTGGTTCTTAAAATCATCGACAGAATGAGGAAGAGCAAGAATCTCATCTATACGTCTTATGGGTGCACTCAACATTTCGCTGCATTTTTCAGTAGATCAAAACTTCTGACATGACAAAAGGAAAATATGTGGGAAAAGAAAGGCATCAAAGAGCAAGTGTTGATAGCAACAACAAAAACATAAGGGTCTGCTTGGAAACCAGAACATGCTAGAAAAAGAAAATTGGAGAAAAATAGATGGGATTGGGAAGTAAGATTGGGGGATTACCGGATTAAAAAAATGGTTCAAACTCAAGAAATCAATATAAGGATTTCCTCCAACCGTTTTATTTATATATATTTTATCAGGCTATGAGAATCAAATACATTCATAGATGTCATAATATAAAAAGTTTCCATCGATTCATAGACTCCAAGCTAAAACCCAAATATAAAAAGTAAAAACCAAGAATTAATTCCACTTTTGGTCCTACAAGTTTGATACAATTTTAAAATTTAGTTCTTGTGTTTCACTTTGTCCACTTTTGATACTTGACTAATGTTTCTTGACCATTAATGGTCCTTCTGTCCAATTTTCTATCGCCTCTCCAGAGATTTTAATAAACAAAAATATTGACGGAAGGACTATATGTCTATATATGGCTGAAATGCAATAGTAAGGTGCCAAAAGTGATCAAAGTCAAAGACAAGGACGGATGGACCAATAGTGAAATGGGTGCGAATGTGCGATACTCATAGGAGTATAGGACCTAAAGTGGAATTTATTCTTAAAATTAATAACCATAGAGTTATTTTCTTTCCCCTAGAGTTTCAGCGTTCAAAACATAGCCTTAAACCTTAGTGATAAGAAAGTGAGAAAATTTGAGGAATCAGAATAGTGCACTGGACAACAAGGAATGAAATGGTCTTTAATGAATGTCAAGGTGCACGAGTGAAGTGCTTAAAACATTCCTAGGAAAAGGAAGACAAGGAAAATAAAACCATGTGACCGTAAATCATATAGCAGTTAAAATTTATTTCTTAGGATAAATGTACTAGGAAATATAAGGAACAGCTCAAAATCATCATCCATATAACTTGTGACTCATTAAAATCAAGGTTTGATCCCATAAGTAAAGTACTAGTTCACACTAATAATTAATATGGTCATGATATCTTGTAATCTCACACCTTTCTTAGCGTAAAAAACAAAATTTACTGAGACAGAGCTTCCGCTTCCAGCTTTGATTATTTCAGCAATTCATTTAAATATGATCCCTTTATAGTACTCTAATGATCATGGTGTGCAGTAAACACATTAGAATCAGTAAAACATGTCTACCGAGTAGAGTATTATCTATTCATCATTGGTCAAATAGTTTAACAGCCAAATAGTGCACACTTAAATAAAACAAATTGCATGAACCTTGTTTTGGCTTGCAATGAGCTATTTCTGTAGTATTCCTCTGCATTCTGCATCAATCTCTTGAACTCCTGTGACCCAGGAAGCAACCCTTGAAAATACCCACTATTTTCCAGACTCTTCTTGAAAGCCTCCCATGTACTCCCTTTCCCCTCCATTCCCTGTGTCTTCCTTAGCTGGTACATCATCTCAAAACCACATGCAATCTTCACCCCCAACTCGGCCTCCATATATGATCCCATGTCAGTTCTAGGTGGCAATGGCGGGTAGCATTTTGGGGCTTGAAATGTTTGCTGCACCAATTGGGCATACATTGCCCTAGACATCCGTGTAACCACTTCCACAAGCTCTTCTCCACTTCCATTACTCAGAAACCTCTCCATCTTTGCCGCATACTTCATAGTATCAATATCTCTATCATAAAATCCCTCCACGGAAAGTGAAACCAAGCATGGCTCGTGTTTCAACACTTGTGCCACAGAAACCGGGACTCTAACCCTCACCCTGTGCACATTCTTCTCCGCTCTCAAAGGGTATTGCTTTAACCTATTCTCCAATTGAACCTGAGCAGGCTCAGGGGCTTCGGTCTTTCCCTCTCTGCCGTCTTTCAAAACCCTTAGCGCGTCAAGAAGGGTCGGAGTGTCGTGGAAGATGGACTTCGGAATAATGTGAAGACGACCAGTGCGGATAAAAACGCGATTCGTGGCGCTGTCGGGGTTGAGCCACCGCGGTAGGTGGAATGCAGTTTCGATGAGAAGGAACTCGCCGTCGCTGTCCCAAACGCGAATTGATAAGTTCGGGAAGCTCCTGGAAATCTCAAAAAGGAGGAATACCACAAACCATTCATCTTCTAGGTTATCGCCGAAGCGGAGTTTGCCGCCGAGATGGGGCGGGGAAGTAGTGGAGAGGCTAAGATTAAAGGGCTCGTGTTGCCATATGTAGTTAGAGGTGTAAGGAGATATGATTTGGATGATCTGGAGGTGAAGAGCTTGAAGCTCGGAGGTGGTCGTAGTGGACGTACAAGAATGTACAGAGAAGTCCGGAAAAATGGAGAAGAAAACTGTGTCTTCGGAAGGACGGAGGTTTTTGTGGGAGAAAATGTTAGATGAGGTAGCAGCGGAAGGGTCCAGCTCCGCCATTGTATTGGTGGCGTAGATAGCGTGAAGGAAGGGTGTAGACTTAAGGCGCCGAGCAACGCCAAATAGTAGTAAGTCTATATTGTTACTAGTAGTAACAATATAGAAATAAGCACCCGCACGGTCGCACTGTACAAGTAACTTAGGGGTGTCCCAAATAGACCTGTCAATGGGTCGGGTCCGGGTCGGAACGTAGTGTTCCAGACCCGGACCCGCTAAGTAAATAAAGGACCCGGACCCGACCCGTTTACCCGGCGGGTCTAAAAATTTGGACCCGGACCCGGACCCAACGGGTCTCGGAACCGGGTCGGGTAGACCCGCCAAGTATAATATGCACAACAGTATATAACTTTTTTTTGACAGAACATTATATAATTTTTTAAAAATAGCAAAACATGTATATGAAATGTAAATCAAAGTGCACAAATTTAAAAGCAAAATATATCTTCACTTTTAAAAAAAAAATCAAGGATTATCATAGAAAATTAGTACTTTTATTCAATAAAATATCGGTTCTTGTAGATGCGTACAATTCCGCACTTTGTGTCACTTTGTGTACTATTATATTATCACTTGTACATTAGGTATGTATTAATTCGTTTCTTTTTAATCAAAGAATTAAAACTAATCACTTTATATATACATATATATTAGTTTGTATTTTTATTTGAAGTATTATAACTAATCTCTTTATGTATTAGTGTGTGTATATATACTAATAAGACATTTTAAACGGGTTCGGGTCCTTAACGGGTCGGAATCATAAGTACCATACCCGACCCGTTTATTAAAAGTACTAACGGGTCCGGGTTCGGGTCCGGGTAAACGGAATAAAATAAGGACCCATACCCGTTAAAAACAACCGGGTCCGGGTCGGGTCCGGGTCTAGACCCGACCCATTGACAGGCCTAGTCCCAAATTTAGATTTTAAAGGATTTTAAAAGATTGTATATTCCATAGATTTTGAAAGATTTTAGCAGATTCCATTTGAGTTTAATGGATTTTAAAATCTAAAGTTTATGGATTCTAATTGATTTCTAGGGTTTTGAAATCTACATAGACATCGGCTCAAACGGCAATTGATGAAGCATCGGCTCAGTTGATGAAACCCAAACAATACTCTCTCCACTCAAATACCAGCCTATTGGATCTTATCTTTGTTTCTTACCCTTAAATTCAAGCACGGATTGAGTAATAGTGTATAACCCACAGAAAACTGAAGAAAGAAGAAAGAAGAAACAGAAAGAGAGGAAGGAGCTGGACATGGTAGAGAAAAATGGCAGGATTTGGACTTTCATCAATTGCGGCTTTGTTTCGTCTACTAGGGCAGGGCTAGTTTTCCTTGTGCGCTTCTGATATATTACGGCCATCCAACTTCCTGACTTTGTTTTGCTCGCGAAGGGAAATCCGTGGAAATCTGAAGGGGAGAGCAGAGAGTTTCGGTGTATTCTTTTCTTTGTATTCCAGCTTTGGAAATCCACGGGAATCCTTAGCAATCCAGAGTTAAAGAATCCACAGACATTTTGAGGACACCAGTATTTTAGCAGACTCCACACAAATCCAAATTCAGGACACCCAAATTCAGATGGAATTCTAAATTCCTTTAAAATCTGTTGGAATCCATATTGGGGACACCCCTGTTAGTTGTAGTTGTACGAAATTTGGATAATGAACAAGGTTTGAATTCCTGCGATTATCGATGAAGATCACATAATCTGAAATAAGGTTAGATTTCTGGTGTGCACGGGTATATGGTCTATTGTCACTCTGCTGACTGAATCACCGTGACTTACATCCTCCCATTTGCTCTGTCGGGTCGGGGCGTGGGGGGCACTTGGGGTTGGCGATTCAACCTTTTGGACAATATAGAAATACGTAGTGTAAGCAATTTACAAAGGGTATGGATCGGGTATCGGTATCGGATACGTATCGAATACGCGAATACAGCATCGGGGTGAAGTATCGGTGCAGCATAGGTGTAAGCTACTCCGTATACAAAAACCGCCTCACAATACATAGGATGTTGTTAATTGTAGTGATAATTTCAGTTTGCACCTCATTATTATCTAAGTTAGACTTTGCACGTATGTGCTACGTACTAAAAAAGACAATTAAGGAGTAATTTGAGTTTGCACCCCATATTATTGTCTAAAGAGGTAATTCCCTAAACAGGACTAAATCAATGTTCAAATGCATAAATAAGACTCTCATATTTTACAGGACCATAAATCAGCTGAGTAGACAAAATTATTCTTAATGAAGTTACACGTTAAATACGGAATAGAAAAAATAAAATCGTCTCGCCCCAGCTGCCTTCTATGATGCACATAGCGTGAACACCAACCCTTCGACACCTTCAACATCTTCGACACCTTCAACACCTTCCGTTCATGGCCGCCGCTGTCAGACCGCCGCCGTAGTCACCGCCGAGATTGACGCAGCACACCTCCGGCGAGTCACGACTTACCCCTTCCTACAGTGAGAATGTAGCCATAGCTAAATTCCTCTGTGGAGATGATCTCTTAGTCACAGCTGCCCCTCTGGAGTGTATGGTATCAATTTCAGGCAAAAAATGTAATTATGATAACATCAATGACAAAAAAAATGGCATTTCTTTGTGCAAAAACATGGAAGTTTCAGATTACAAATTACTTTGTATGACATTTTCACATTTTAGAGTTGGAATTGTGAAATAGTAGAAGAAAAGTGAAGAAGCAATGTTGCCGAAAAATTCAATTCAATGTCATAAAAATGCCAAAACTTGTGATAATGTAAAAAATCTGGCATTTTCAAAGATGCATATTTCCATCTCCATTTATAAATGCCATAAATTTGGCATTTCTTACAAGCGAATAAAGATACACGATAATAACATTCAGATATGAATTTATTTGAAGAAGAGCTTCAAAATTTCATACCCATATGTTTTGAGTTCAAAAGTTTCAAACGAAAAATAAAATTTCCATTGAAAATTGAAATAATATTCCAATAAATCAACAACAAATAATCATAAATGCAAGATGAGCAAAGAATAGAAGAGGAGGAAGAAGTAGAAGGGGAGAAGGAAAAGAAGGAAGAGAAAGAGAAGGAGGAGGCGTGGATTACATGTGGTGAGGCAGGCCGGCGTGGTGCGCGGAGGGTTGAAGAGAATCTTCGTACTCCATGGGAGTCGAGAGAGGCCGGAGTTTGCCGATGCCAAAAAGAAATGTAGATCGAGAAGTTTCGTTGATGCGGAAGACAGATAAATGGAGTTTTATAATAGCAGGGGTATATTGGTTATAAAGAGTCCCATTTACGTAAAATAAAAATTAACTCTCATTTAGGAATTTCAATGATGATTCGGTCCTATTTAGGGGTAAAAAGTCTTGTCTTAATTGGACTTTGCACCCCGTAATATATTTAATTTAATGCCCCCCTTCTTTTTTCAAAAATAAATACTAATTAAAGATAATTTCGATAGTATATTAAAATAAAAGGCAAAGTTTTTCATTAAACGTACCTGTTTCTAGAAATACAAGTATTAAGTGCAACATAACACACTCATTTGAATGCAAATGTGGATTGTTTTATACATTTAATGACACAAGAGTTGGCTTTTCGTAGTTATAGTGAACAATAAAGTATTGAATTTAGTGAATATGTTGTCACATTTCTTGCAACAAAAAGATCAAAACATTCTCGAAACTGTGTTGGGTTCCTCCTTAGTGGAGAAATTCATGAGAATTTTAAAATTTTCAGATATTTTAAGATTCTCTATATATGTGCAGAGAAGTATTGAATGTTCAAGAATAATAATGTGGAGTTTTCTAGAAAAGTGTGGAACTCACTAAAATTGTGTGGAAGGTGTGGAAGTCTCTAGAACATTTTGAAGAATCATGGAATTCTCTAAATTGTGGAGTTCTTTATAAAAAAAAATCCTTGAGAACCTTAGAAGAGCTCTTGAGTGAGTGAAAGTGAGAGTTTCATTCACAGAGAGTGAGAGCCTTCTTGTGATTGAGAGAAGAATGCTCAAAGATATCACTTGATGCAGTGTATGTGATTAAGATAAAGTGGAGTAGTCTTATATACAAAGAGTGAGTGAGGGTAATACAAAGTGAGATATGGTCAGATTGAGTCTTTGTATTATGAGTATGTGGATAAGTTTACAAGAGTCTATGAGCTCGTGATCCTGGAAAAGGTTCGGGATCATGTTTTCCCAACCTGAACAAATTAAAACTCGTATGATTGACCTTACCAGATTATAGATATGAGTCAAGTAATATATAATGAACTAACTTGTGCTAACACATTTTGCTTTTATTGTTTTTATTAAAACATTTTGAACAAGTTAAAACTCGTATGATTCATCTATCCAGATTATAGATATGAGCTAAGCAGTATGTAATGAACTAATTTGTTCTAACGTATTACACTTTTATTGTTTTTATTATATTTTGAGCAAATACACAATAATTCTCTGGCTTCGCTACTGGTTCTTCTGCATGTTGTTTTATGTGAATTTTAAAATTGTTGAAGTCTTGTGGCAAGAGGTAGGTTAGACCTATTATCTGTAAGAGTATGTTTGACATAACTAGCTAAAAAGTTACTTTTATGAGTTTTGTAGTAACTCTAAGTTTTAGTGAATGAGAAGATCTTTAAAAAAGGTACTACCCCTGTCCCCCTAATATTGGGACGGGAGGGATGATGTGGTTTTTAAGAAAAGTAGAATTATGTGGTTGATAATGAATTGATAAAGTGAGAATAAAGTAAGAATAAATTAGAGTCACACAAATCTTATCAAATATGGTATGAGACAATAATAGAGACATCCAAAAAAGGAAAAATGGGACAATTATAGGGGGCCGGAGGAGTAGAAGTTGTTTGATAAAAAGCTGACGGTTTGACTTAGATATGTTTGGTATACAAGCTGTTGGGACTAATTAATGATAGACGCTACATACTTATCTGAGATGCCCAACATCTAAAAAAAAGATCTTTTACTAGTATTTTTTAAAAAGCTCTCACAAATTGGCATGCCAAACATACAACTAGCTAGAAGCTCTTAAAGATTTTAAATAGTACAAAAGTTATAAGACAAAGACTTATGCTTGCCAAACATGCACTAAGACTTATATGTTTAACTCTGATTTAATTTAGAACTACACTCTGTCCAATTAAAACATTTGTATAAGTAGAATAAATTTGTTTAATAATAAATGAAAAGTTATTAATTAAAACATCAGAATTAATTGATTAATTATTCATGCAAGTCCTATTTAATAAGAGAAAATTAATAACTGTAGTTATTGGTATGTTTTTATAGTTACTATAGGTATGTTTGACATAATTAGCTGAAAAGATATTTTTATGGACTTTTTAGTAACTATTAGCTTTTAGTGACTGAAAAGATCTTAAAAGAAAAGATAGTAGTTGTTTGATAAAAAATTGACTGTTTGATTTAACTCTGTTTGGTATCCAAGCTGTTGGGATTAATTAATGCTAGAAGCTACAGACTTATCTGAGATACTACTCACTGTAGCATCTCAAAAAATATCCTTTATTTTTATAAAAATTCTTGATAATTGGCATGCCAAACATACAACTAGAAACTTTTAAAGACTTTTTAAATAGTACAAAAGTTAGAAGACATAGACTTATGCATGCCAAACATAGCCTATGACTCTATTTCTATGTGCTAAGCAAAAAAGTGACTCTATTATTTCTATGTAGCACCAATTCTGTGTTGAAAACGGTGAAGGGGATGAAAACAATTGTGTGATCTTTAGCATATGGCTCTTATATCAGCTCGTATTATGCATATTTTATTATCACACACAATTCAAATTAGGTTTAAATGTTTCAAAAGATAAAAAGACAATTCAAACCTCATAAGTCGTATACACATGACTTTCTTTAGAACCAAACAAAAAAGTATAAGAGTGAAGCTTTGATATATGTACATGTACCGATGAAAAGAGTGTTAATTGCATGGGAAAAAGACAAAAGAAGTGCAAAAAAAAATCAGTGTTTAGTGAGTATAATTCAAATGACCGCTAAGATGGAATTATGAGGCTCAACGGTCAAACACTCTTTTACAACAATAAATTAAAGATTAGCATAATTCAGTGAATACTGAATAGTGATAATGTTAATTTTTGGAAATGATCCAAGTCCCAAGATGATTAGATGAAGCTCATCACAAAAATATACTCCGTATTACAATGTAGGAAGAACACTCCTAGACTTAAATAGTCAACGTCGCAATCCCAACAATAGTATTGCTTCTGTCTCATAAAATTTTATCCATTTTTCTCATTTAACCGTTAATTGTTTATAATTTTCATTTAAATACTACGTATGTGATTAAAGTTGTCCATTTGTCAACCACACTAATCTCAACTGCACAATTGTTCTTTAGAGAATTTCTATTAAATGAAATTGGCATAAAGACTTATAAGATCAAAAGTAGATTAATTCTATGTAAAAAATTCTACAACCAACCTTGTTAATAAAAATTTAAGAATACTGCATATGAATAAATAGTGAGATAATGATATAGCAAAAGTATAATTGCGGTCTTGTCTCATTTGAAATTAGAACGTCTTATAAAAACATCAACCGGTCACACGATACCAACCCAATTCGGTGACACATTTTTAGATCGCACAAAATGTGTATACTTTGGACACATCATAGATAAATGTTCATTTTTTACCCTTATTTTGTTTTCATCACCTTCACGGGCTTCACCTAATCACCTCTACAATCATCCTCATCTTCCATATTAATCAAATTTTATCTTCATCTTCCTCACTCTATCTTCACCGTTTCCATCATCTTCCACTTCCATTAATTAACCTCACCAAATCCATCACCTTCTACCTTGTACCTTCACCATATCATCTTTCATATCTATCACCATCATCATTTTTACCCTGATCATCTTCTAAAATCGGAGAAAATGAAGTTTGAGAGTAGCTCTAAAGTCTCCGGAAAGTTGCAGGAAAAATGTCTATAGACACACATTTTTACAATGTCTGTAGGTCCATACAAAATGTTAAGCACAAACAAAAATACACAAATTGTTTGTGTATACGTAACTAGTATTTATGCATAGACATTGATTTTCATGCAACTAAACTATGACATTTCTGCAACATAGCACACTAATCAATGTCTGTTAATCGACATTAGTTGTCTGTACGCATACAATTTGTACATTTTTGTCTGCGTATCCAGACAAAATTGTTAAGAACAAATATTGATATTGTGCCTAAATTCTTGAAGGGGATAATTATAATAGTTAAACGAATATATGATATTATTAATGCGCTTTTTCTTGTAGGTCATGTGTTTTTACCTTTTTGTTAAAAACTGTTGTGTGAAATTGTGATCGTGTTTTAACTGTTTTATAATTTCACTAACTTGGTATGTTACATTATTTTTGAATTGTTGCAGCTGTGTTGAAGTTACTGTTATTCAAACTTGTTTTTTAACATTTCATTAAAATTCAGAAACTTTATTGAATTTGTGTACGTATGATTAAAATTGTCGAATTTGGACAGGCGAAAGAGGAAAAAAGAAGATATAATTTTTGTTAGGATAATCTTTTAACAAGATTTTTGTGTACGTATGTTTTCTTTTGGATTGTTTCGGTCCTAGACCAGATCAAATCAAACCGGACCATAATTTCTCTACTTCACCAAACCAAACCAATTTATGCCAAATCATACTAGCCCAGCAACATTATACTTCGTATAGACTATTAGTGAGTATGATATTATCCCTAGGGGTGGGAAAAACCGAACCGAAACCCGGAAACCGACCCTGGACCGACCCGAATATTGATCCCGGTCCGGATTTTTTCTTTTTACCCGGTACGAATTAAAAAAAAACCCGGACCGAACCCGAAATTCTGGGCTCATTAACGGGCCTTAATATCTATAACCCGACCCGGACCGATAAAACCCGAAACAATTAGCTTTACTATAAAATTAATATAATACACGAATATAAATTTATACATATTTCCTATTATATGATTATAATCATGGTAGATAAAAAAATGATTTTGTAACTTTTAGTGACTACAAATATGTTCAATTTGTTTAGCGTAATGACCATGAAAATATATTTATAGCAACTCTAGTCACATATTTATCTATAAATTTTATTTCGTAATATTTTTAAGAAGCCTATGTTATTTATTTATATGTATCTTAAATAAAATATTACGATATTTATCTTCTTTGGATTCAAATTGTTGGTGATTTTGGAGACTAATATTTGTGTTATTATTTGCGGTTTGTCTTTTTGATTAATTTTATTTGAAAATAAGTGTTAAAATATAAAAGAATAATGAGATATTTCACGTTCGGGCTTTAACCGGCCCAACCCGAACCCGGACCGAACCCGGGCTACCAAAAATCCGACTCGGACCGAATCTAATGGGCTTTGTTCCGGTCCTTAATTTTCATATAACCCGAGACTTTCCGGGTAATTTCCGGGTTTAGCAAAAACCCGACCCAGACTGGACAGATCCCACCCCTGATTATCGCTCCCGGGCTTGAGAAAAATTTGTTTATTTACCTCACGAAACAGCTTTAACGATTCCCTACGGCAACATGCTAGCTGTAAGATATGGAGGTAAGATATGATGCTGCGTATGACGAAAAGCAAAGAAACAAACGGTAGCTAAAATTAGCAAAGAAGTAACTAAAAATAGATTAGGTACGTCTTCCTCTTGCTCTTTCTCTGTGGGTTCTAGTTTTAGTTCGCTCAGCTCTGTTCTTCTCTACTTCACGAAACCAAACTCTAAGTAACAGGCTAACAGCTACTCCCACCCTCTACATTAAAGAGAGTGTACCGTTAAATCTGTGTGGAATTAAAAGTTCGGATGGAGAATGGGTCGAGTTCAGTAAAGGGCGAGGAGAAGGCGGATAGGCAAAAGGGTCAGAAACCGGGCAGTAGTACTTCTGCTGCTGGGGTGCCCAAGATTGAACCTTTTCTACCCAAGAAAGGGTATGACCCGAAAGAGTTGAAAACATGGGCTAAAAAAACCGGTTTCGTGTCCCATTTATCCGGGGAGACCGACCCAGCAAGTCTTAGCGGGAGGGATTTGGGTGAGATGAATATAAGGTTTGAATTCGAGAGGGGGTTCGACAAGATTGAGTCTGCTTCTCCAAAGATTGAGCTTGACCCCATTTTGGGGAGGACTAGGAGGAATGAAGTGGTTGAGATTCAGACTTTAAGGGGTGAGAGCCAGGAAAAGAAAGTTGAGCTTGTGGAAAACTTGAGGGTTGCGGATAGCAAAGATGCTCTGAATGGGATTACTGCAAATAATAACTCCATTGCTGTCCAGCCAACTGCTTCAGCACTGGGTTCAAAGAAAGATGATGGGAATTTGGATCATGAAATGGGGATTAGAGTGTTCCCTGACTGGGAGGATCCTCCACCTCATGAAGAATGGAAACAGTCCTCGAAAATTAAGTGTGGATTACGAGATAATCCGGGTTACGGTTAGTGTGCTTAGTGTCACTTTATCATATCTCTAGTCCTTTCTTTCAGTCCAGGATGGAGTCTATATTGATTGTAGTAGTTGCATGGTCCTTTAAACTAAGATGTTTATATGTCTTATGCAAGGTAGTCTTGATTTTTAGGATGCCCTGTGCTAATTAAAAAAGTACGCTTTGGTGTGATAAAAGAAATACGTTTTGAACAATGTTGTCTAGAAATGTGTTTCATCTAATACCATGTTCAATTTTTTTTCAAAATAAAGCACTAAAATACTTTTCTTAACTAAAATAAAGCACATTTTGTTCAGCTACAATGTGGAATTAGGTAACTGAGCCAAAATGTATCTACAATTTCATTATATTCAGCCTTTCCAACCATTTTAGACCTAACCAAATGGGTTCTTAGTGATATTAGAATCATTTTTAAGCACTTTCATGTAATGGAGATCAAGGCTCATCTGTTGTTCTTGTTGTACATGCTAAAATGACATAGGTACCAGAAATGAACTTTTGTCAAGTCATCCTCCCATCACCAGTGAAATCATATATTAATTTTTGACATTTATGGTCTCTTTACTGCAGTGCCACTTATCTACTATGGTTTGCAGCACTTTGTGTCATTGGTTGGATCACTTATTTTTATGCCTTTGATCATTGTACCTGCAATGGGTGGAAGTGATGTAAGGATCTTGTTCTACAAACCCTTTTTAAAGGTTATTTTTGTTTTTTATATTATCATTTCTTTCCCTTTTCAAATGATACAGAAAGATACAGCTACAGTTATTTCCACAACATTGCTAGTGTCTGGCCTTACGACAGTACTGCACTCACACTTTGGTACCCGACTGCCATTAGTTCAAGGGAGTTCTTTCGTGTATTTGGCGCCTGCATTAGTCATCACAAATTCAGAGGAGTACCGAAATCTAGCAGAAAATGTACGTTTAATGATTTAGGTTTATTTCAATGTGCTTTTTGACCACTTGAATTCAGAAAGTTTACTCATCATCATTTGCTAATAGTGCTTGTTATTTCAAGGATTTATTGGCCAAAATAGAGTTTTCAGTATAATTTTTGTGAAATGAAGTTCAAACAAGGATATTGATTTTGTTTTGTTTTGCGTGAAATGATCCTTCTTATTCAATTGCATTTCACCTTCGTTCAATTTTTCTTTCAAATTTTTAAACTTCTCAGTTCTCACTAATGCAAAGATTTTGCAATTGTCTGTTTCAGAAATTTAAGCACATAATGAGGGAGTTACAAGGTGCTATAATAGTTGGTTCAATTTTCCAGAGCATCTTTGGTTTCAGTGGCTTGATGTCTCTTTTTCTAAGGCAAGTTAATATGTATTTCTTTTATTATGAACTCTGCAGCTTTAGTTGATTTGGTAGAGTGGTATATTGTGGAGACTGGGGAATGCATAATTGGCATATTTGAATCATCTAATGTTTCAAGCTCTGTTTCTTAAGTTACTGTTCAATTTAGGAATTATTATTTTTGGCATATTTGAATCATCTATATGCTTCAATCTCTTTTTCTTAACTTACGATTAACTTTAGGAATTATTAGTTTTGCCATATTTGAAGATCACGCTCTTGCAGGTTGATAAACCCTGTTGTGGTTGCTCCTACAATTGCAGCAGTGGGTTTAGCTTTTTTTAGCTATGGCTTTCCTCAAGCTGGTAGCTGTATAGAAATCAGCGTTCCCGAAATACTACTTGTTCTTGCTTTTACCCTGGTGAGCAACTTAAGGGCCATGTTTAGATCTTAGAAAATAATGCCAAGGAAAATTATTTTTCTAGTTGTTGGATTAATTTTGGGAAATGCAAAGGAAAATAAAACACGATTGATGTTTATAATTTTATTCATGTCTTCATGTGTATATAGATTGCTTAGTTTTATATGATATGAATAAATAAAAACAAACCCAAACAAATGTCAAAAACAAATTTGTTGAGTTTAAAAGAAGTTTTGTTTCCCTTAACATTTTATTTTCTTCTATGTTTCTCTATTGTGTCCCTCCCTATTATATTTCCTTAGCACTTCCCACAGCAAACAGACCCTAAATGATTTATAGACTCTATAAAATGATTAATAGGTTTTCATTTACCGCTGAGTTCTTCTTTTTCTCTTGCAGTATCTTCGAGGAATATCTATTTTTGGACATAGAGTGTTCAGAATCTATGCGGTAGGATTCTTGTAGTGGTTTTAATCTGATTAACTTCCCTCTATTAAACTTAACCCCTCCACTGGAAGTCACTCTATATCAGTTTGAATGCCTTTCTTCATCACTTCTTTCAAAAACTTTCTGCAGGTTCCATTAAGTGTTGTAATTACATGGGCATATGCATTCTTGTTGACAGCTGGCGGGGCTTATAACTACAAGGGCTGCACTCCTGACATACCAAGTTCAAATATCCTTATTGATGCATGTAGGAAGCATGCATATACAATGAGACATTGTAGGACTGATGTGTCAAATGCTATGAAGACTGCTGAATGGTTCAGAATCCCTTACCCTTTGCAGTGGGGTATGCCTATCTTCCGCCTTAGGACTTCACTTGTTATGATAATTGTGTCACTAGTTGCTTCTGTTGATTCGGTGAGTAACATGCTTTCCATTTTGCTTACTTTTGTTGGATGCTGTAATATTTCAGCACTTCTAATATTTCACATTTAGTTTGATTTCTTTGTCTTTTTTTATTTATTTACCTTGGGTCTCAAACCCAAAATTTTCCAGTCTTTATATAATTATAAAAATACTTAAATAAAATGACTTCAGACAAATATCTAAAATTAATTACAGTGTGTTTTTGTCAGTGTGAACCATTTTTGTTATTCTACCCTACCGTTTTTGTTATTTCTACCATTAGTTTTAAACTGAAGCATTTTTGTGACTAAACAGGTTGGAACTTATCATTCTGCATCGATGCGAATCAACTTGAAACCTCCAACTCCTGGTATTGTGAGTAGAGGAATTGGGTTGGAAGGGTTTTGCAGTGTTCTAGCTGGACTTTGGGGAACAGGTACCGGATCAACAACACTGATAGAGAACGTGCATACAATTGATGTCACCCAAGTAGCAAGCCGAAGGGCTTTAGAATTTGGATCGATTTTCTTGATCATCCTCTCCTTTGCAGGTATGCACGTTAAAACCATCTTTGTTCAAGAAATGAGAAATTATGTTAGGAAATGATGTAAGAAATGATAAATTACGTTGTGCTGTTTGAGGATAATGATACTCAAACATTAATCCTTGTTACATTTTCTCCGCAAATGTTGTAAAGTCATTAACATTGGACTTGGAATGCTATTTTTTATAGGCAAAGTGGGTGCTATTATTGCATCTATACCACAAGCATTGGCAGCTGCCATATTATGCTTCATATGGGCACTGGTGATGGCTTTGGGCTTATCAACAATGCAATATACTCAAACAGCAAGTTTCAGGAACATTATGATTGTTGGAGTCTCTCTGCTCCTTGGCTTCTCCATCCCATCTTACATTCAGCAGTATCAGCCCGTGTCCTCCTTAATTTTGCCCGCTTATCTCCTTCCTTATGCCGCTGCTTCTAGTGGACCAGTCCACACTGGGAGTACCCAAGTTAGTCACTCTTATTTCTTTATATATGGGTTACATTAAATATCCTACCTAAACTGAAAGAACATGATTAGAAAATTGTGCTACAGTGCATTCATCAATTATAGCTATGGCTTATAATTATTATTATGATGAATTAGTTTGACTTTTAAGAGTGGATATTTTAGAATCTCTTTGTTAGATTGAATAACTATGTGAAGCTTAATGCGATAAATATTAACAGAGGGGAAAGCAGCCAGAATGATAAAATCTTGAGGGGCACTAATTAACTTTTGAAAAACAAGGTTGAAAATAGTAATTAATAAATTACTCCGTATTACATAACCTCAAAGGTGTAATTGTAATTTTTCCATTTTTTATATTGTAGGGCTCAATTCAAGACATTTAGTTCATTTCCCAGAATCCAAACACTTTACCTAGATAAGTTCCACTCTTTAAAACTTGGCTCTGTTTTAAAATCTCCACCTAGTAACAAAAAGAACAAACGCAAAGTAACAAAAAAAATCTCCACCTAAGCGCAATGCACCATGACTGTTTCTTCATAACTGTTTCTTGAAAATTCTAACGTGAAACTGTTTCAGGAAAATGATTTCCAGTTTTCACAGAACGGAAAGTCATTTTCAAGCAGTGTAAAGAACCATAGAAAATACCCCCCTTATGGATAATAATTTTGTATTTCCATCATTTGCAATGGAGCCAAAGATTCATAATTTTTTGGCTTGAGAATATGATGGAATAAAGCAAAATGGCTCACTAAACTGTCTGCGCTTCTTTGTTATGAAGCAGCAGTCAGTCCATGCAATTTTGGATGCGATTTTCACTACGGGTCATCCGGAAACAGTCTCTCTGTGCTTGTAGGGGTAAGACTGCGTACATCTGACCCCCTTACCACACCGTAGGTAAATGAAATGATGGATAACAATTTTGTGTAGCTAACATAGAAAAAGAAGAAAAATGTTTTTAAAGACAACAGTTTTCTTTGTAAACAAACATAGCCTAGGTTTTGCACTGGGTTTTACAGCCCTTTTGTGTGTTTTCAAGTGTAGCTAACATCATATTTCATTGTGGGAAACTGATGGCAGTTTGATTTTGCGCTGAATGCACTTATGTCCTTAAACATGGTGGTCACACTGTTGGTGGCTTTCATACTAGACAACACTGTCCCCGGAACCAGACAAGAGCGAGGTGTGTACATATGGTCAACTACAGAAGATATAACCGCAGATCCGTCTTCCTTTTCAGACTATTCGCTGCCAAGAAAGGTTGCCAGGTGTTTTCGCTGGGCAAAATGCATTGGTTTATGACTTGGATTTTAGAAGCTTTCTGCTCGAAGTGTGTAACTAGTAGTCAAAACTTATAATCTTATATATAGAGTATCATTTTGTTTCTGTACAAGCAACTGATATATAGAAACGCACCAAATGGCTCATTGCTTCCATAGTGAATTGATTTTAAAATGAGGGTAAAACTGTCAAATAGGTCCTCGAACTTTCATAAAAAGGTCAAATAAGTCTTTATATAGGAGGCTCTATCCGGCCGTCGCGATTTGGGGCGGTTCCCGGTGGAATTTTTTTATGAAAATTTTTGAGCATCATATTCATCAAGTGTAGTTTACACATATCAAATTTCAGCTAAAACTTCAATCGGGAACGCATTCAAATTAATTCTCGAAGAAAACCAAATATTAACACTATTGAGAGATATAATACATGACCATAGTGCTAAAATAACTTTTTATTTAAAGTTTGGTGTATTTAAATTACATATGCAATATTGGGGTATTTTAATTATTTTTCCCCAAAAATAATCAATAGTTGTGATTATTGTTAGCGGATCGGTAATA
Organism: Cuscuta epithymum; assembly: GCA_945859915.1. Lineage (NCBI taxonomy): Eukaryota > Viridiplantae > Streptophyta > Magnoliopsida > Solanales > Convolvulaceae > Cuscuta > Cuscuta epithymum. The sequence continues at coordinate 2,486,335 of CAMAPF010000017.1, read as the reverse complement.
GTTGGGATAAGCGTGCCAATCTATATGCTGAAAAGAATATTAGAAGACATGGGAGAATTGAAAAGTTTTGCGATAGAGATCTATTGCGATAACAAGTCTGCTATTGCAATGGCAAAAAATCCAGTTCAACACAATCACACTAAGCACATTGATATCAAGTATCACTTCTTGAGAGATATCCAAGAAAAAGGGCATATTGAGATGAGGTACTGCCAAACAGAAGAACAATTGGCTGATATTTTCACAAAGGCCCTACCAAGAGACATATTCCAATTTCTCCGAAGAATGCTTGGAGTTACCGACAAATGCATCAAGGAGTATTTAATAATGATGCATTTATCTAGAATATTTTATGTAGTTTGATACGTCCGTATTTCGACACGCATTTGATGCAAGTTAAGATAGGATTTTGATGATTTTCCTAGCATAAATGTGTTATAAGTCTCATTTTTAGTTGAAGTCATATTTTACCGGACGTTGGTTTGTGTTTGATATTTTTGGAGTCAAAGTCACGAAATTAAGTCCGACACCGGCGTTTGAGAAGTAATCGAGAGAGTTGAGACGTATTTGAGATCTGATTAGGAGCATTGGAGGTCAATGAGGTGTTAAAGATGAAGTTTGGAAGACAAAAGAGCTCTAGAATTGGCTACAGGATCAAAAGAAGAGGAATAAAGCTTGAAAACGATGATCAGGATGACGTTCTGTCAATCGTTCAAGCATATCTTTTTGTAAAAACATCCAAAGTGCACGATTCAAGTTCCATATAAAAATATATAACGTCAAGGTCTACAAATTATATGAAAACCCCATTACGAGAATCTGAGAGGAGCAAGGTCAAAACAGACGAGGAAGTCAGATAATCACTGTTGCGATTTCAGTATGCGACCTTCCACCATTTTATTCATGTCTTTTTATTGGATGATCCAAATCCAGTTTTGCAAGTTGTGCTGGATAGAAGACTTTATTAGCTACAATTTTTATGAAGGAAGAATAGTCAAGTTCGGAAGGAAAGGGCGCACACCGTGCCCGATGAAGGAAACAACGCTGGAGCTACTGCCGGTCAGGCACGCCGTGCCTGCCCAGGAGGCACGCCGTGCCCACCATTTTTTCGCCCCCAGGTGTCCTATTTCGGTTCGGATTGATCTGTTTTCTATTTAAACACCCCGTAAACCCCTATTTTTGGTTAGAGATCTTAGAGAGAGGCCTAGAAACGAAATTTAATGTATTTTTCAGTTTTGTTCTTGAAGACCCTGTGATTATTTGTATGTTCCATCTATTTATTTAATGACAATTAATTATTTTCATCCCAATTTCTATTGTTGATTCAATTATGAATTGTGAGTAGTTATAATTAGGGATTTGGGATTGGTCATGATGTATGGCTAAACTCATGATGGATTAATTACAGGAATATTATTTAATTTGCATATGAATGATTTAATTGATATCTCTTGTAAGTTGTAACCTACAATGACCACTATGATTATAATTGCACATAGAATAAACTAAGAGAGATCTAATTTATTCTAGGACACTTTCACACACACTTAATCGTTCACTAAAAGATTAGTAACGGTTAAGGGGCCGTACGCTCGCTCATTTTGGCAATAATTTAGCTACCTGACGCATGAGAGATCAGTCTGACTCCCTAAATTATTGTACTCTATGCGGCGAGAACGGTTAGAACTTAGTATTGATTAGCGTTGCTCAATTAAATAATTTTCATGTGATTAAGCTTGATCAACCAGAATTCCGATTACCCCGTAATCAATCCTTGTTCCCTTACGTCATTAATTAGAAAGAACCCTTTAGTTTAGTTGATTTATTGCATTAGTTTAATTTCCAAAAAATCCATTCATGCACATCGTATTTATTATTATTTATTTTCATCGCTGAATTTAGTTAATTCTCGATTCCCCTTTTCCGTCCCTGTGGAGACGATACTCGTACTTTATCCCTATACTACCGCATATTCTAAGTGCGAGAAAACTCACATCATAGTTAAAGCTAAAAATGTTCTAGAGAATTAATGGAAATAATGTTCTACAGAATTCTCTACTAGAGAATTCTTAACTAAAGTCTAGATTTATTAGAAGTAGAATACTCTAGATTCCTAGCATTCAATAAGGATCTAGAATGATCCTCTAGCACCTATAAATAGGATCCATTTTACTCATTTGTTCACCAAACAAACTGTTGAGGTTTATTCCTTCAACCCTCGGGCCCAACACGTAAGCCCAAAGATTTCGAGTGGAGTGAGTGTATGAATATCTAGCCCAACAACTATCAGATGGATCAGGAAACAAGAGGAAATAGCAGGCAATGTAAGTAGGTATTATTAACTCCGTAATAACTCCCCTAAGTACAATCTACTTGCTAAAAAGGCACGTCGGCCGTTCGTCTTACAAGGCAGGAAGTGCTGCGAGTAAGAATGCTAAAACAAGAATGCTGAGAATAGAAAGTTGCCAACCTCTCACAATGAAATAAATGCTACTATTTATACCCGCCAATGGGCAGTTGGTCCTGATGACGTGGAGGATTGTTAGTGGCCGCGGTCCAACCACCAAATCTCCAGCATTAAATGCGCTTCCCGCCAGAATCTGGGTTCCCCGCCTAATCCCTGACCATGATCGTCTGGTAGAACCGAGGGCAACTCTCAGCAGGCGGTGGAAGGCTGGGGGCCGCTCGTCTGCGGCCCTTGATAGAGTAAAACGATCCTCTGGATTTGGCCCATCTACAGAAATGGGCCTCGGCTGACGACGTTCGTCGGGAATATGCTAATTGACCCTCGGCTGGGACCTTGTGTTGCTATCCGGGAAACCGACGTTCGTCCTATCCCCTCTGGGCTAAGGTCACCCGTGGGCTAGGCGACGTACGTCGGTTTGGGGGTGATTGGGCCGAACCCCCGTTTGGGCCATTTACCCAACACAAACCAAGAAACATCAATACAATACTAGTTTTCTAGATACAAGGGCTCTACTCTAAAATACCTCCTCTACACTACACCTCACTAAAATCACTTAACATATCCATACACCAACAACCTCCTCTATTTTCTAACAAAGTGTCATTTTTATATTTCATACCAAGAGTGTGCATCTATTTACGTTATGGGGGACCAAAACTAATATAAAAAACTCCACCAGTATTATTCCTAGGAAAGTGAAGGGCAAAATTGTGCCTTAGTAAGTTTTGGTAATTATAATTGTGTTCAAAGTTGGGGTTTTGACATATATTCTACTAAAATTTAGAGAATGGACAAAGACAGATTTTTTTTCCATTTCCAAAAATGTCATTAAAAACATTAAACTTACTAAATTAGCCATAGCTAGTGAGTTTATCTGATAGTGACCTGATCCGCCCAGTGGGTCAGTGACTTAATCCGCCCTAGGAAACGCACTCCCCCCTGTGACACTAGACAATGCCGCCCTGGTTACAGTGACCAACGCCTTGGTCACAGTGACCAAACCCGGACAACCCACTGACCATCAGTCGATCTTAGTTATACAAACGTCTCTGGTAACTGGTAGTTACTCAGTGACTCTAGTCCCCCATAGTAACTTGGAATAAAAGTGACTCTCCTGTCGCTGCCCCAACAGTGACACCGCCACCGGTAGTTACATATTAGGCCTTAAGCTGGCTAACAATTGAGCGGAAGAATTCTCTCTCATATGGTAAACGTCGGGGAACGTTTACCTAGTTTTTATTAAGTGAAATAGGGGAGAAGGAAGTACAAACCTAAGCTAGAGAATCGCAGCGAAAGGCCCAAGATAGAAGGAAAATAAAATAATAGCCCACTGGGGCTGGAGTAATCAGGGCTGAAACTCACTCCGTTGAGTTTCTAACCCTTATGTGCCTAGCGGGTTTCGAACTCGAGACCTCCAACTAGGCACAGTAACCTCACAACCAACTGGGCTGGAATGCTTGGTTCACATATACATACATGTATATACACGTATACACACATAAATGTATACACACAAGGTTGATGTTATATCATAAAACATGTATGAAAATCATGATAATCCATTGAGTGCATTATTTTTTTAAACTCAAATGATCATATGAAATAAATCTACAAAACTAGTGAATAATGAATTTATGTCATTAATTAAAGTCCACCCAATTGATAAGTTAAATGTTGATGAATCATCATAGCATTGATATGATTAAATTATTTGCATTATCCCTTTCGGAAAACCCCCTCTATTTGAATCAATATCAATTTATTACTTATTTTAGCAATTAGAATCAATTACACATTTTATCGGAGCAATCAAGATTTCAATATATTAATTTAGTTTCCACAACGTAAATAACTAGCATGCAAACTTTTTGTTTGAAATAAAAAGCAACAAGACATTAAATTTCACATTGGATCTAGCTTAGCCTGACAGATATTTGTAATTATTACTCTGTATGGTTTTATGAGGACTTAAAGAACGGAACCAAAAACTGTGACACATGCAAGCATGCATGGTCTTCTTTAAATGTTCTTATCCGGTTGTCCAAATGCATCACCATTTGAAAATTATTACTACTTTCGTCTCTTTTTAATTAGCCATATTTGATTTTTCTGGTTAGTGATTATAAAGTTTGATCAACCAATTTAACTTATATAGTTTTGCGAAACTTATAAATTCTATGCATCTATAATAGTACTTTTAACAAAACACATTTTTATATCATTTTCATATTATAAATACTTTGTTATATAAATATATTATCCGTCAACATTTTGCATCATTGACAAAGAAAGGAAAAATGACAAACTGAATAGAAGACTGTGTGAACAGAGAGAGATATAGAAACATTGATTTGGAGATGCTCTTAAGAATTGTAAACTGCGTGCAATCATCTTATTTGGATTTAACAAAATAAATTGACAATTCTTTCAAATTTGGGATTTATATCAAAATGGATTCAAATGAAACACAATCTTAATATTGTTTAGTGATATTTCCAATTAAAAATCGATTCGGAATTACAAAAAAGATTTACCCAATTTCCTGTAACGTTATTTTTATAGGTTGTATATAAGCACACATTTACCCCTCTACCCTTTTGATATGACCAAAGATGGAGGATGTAGCCACCCTTTATTCCCATTCATTTTCCACCAAATGTCACTACCCCTCCCAACCACTACCGTCTTCGCAACCATAATCCTTTATCTACACATGTAGTATATATACCCCCTTCTACCTGTTTGATACGACAAACAATGGAGGATGTAGCCACCCTATCTTCTCTTCATGTTCCCCCACATGTCATACCCCTCCCACAGACCACCCTCTTCACATATGATGGGTTCTGTACTTACACATTGTATTTGCTAGTTCACCCAAATTCTATCTATTTTCTTCTTTGATTTATTTCTTCACTTGTTTATGTACATCGTTTATCAACCTTAAGTTGATCCAACCACTTAAATTTGCTCGTCAAACAAAACAATCTTAATATGGTTTAACGATATTTACACAAATGGATTTAGAATTACGAGAAGTAGTTACTCATTTTCCTTTAACATAGGCTGTCCATAAGGACACATTTAGCCCTCTACCGTTCCCATATGAACGAAGATGGAGTATCTAGACACCCTTTGTTCCCATTCATTTTCCTCTGAAGTTTCACTACCCCTCTCACCCACTACCCCCTCTTGACAACCACAATTTGGCCTTTATCTGTAGACGTAGTATATATACCCCCCTTCTACCTTTTTGATACGACACAAAATGGTGTATGTAGCCACCCTTTCTTCTTATTCATGTTCCCCACATGTCAATACTCCTTGCACATACCTCCTTGTTCACATATGCTAGGTTATTTATTTACACACTGTATTTGTTTGTTCACTCAAATCCAAGATATCTTCTTGTTTGTTTTTTTCCTTCACTTGTTTTTGTACATCTTTTATCAACCATAAGTTTTTCCATCCCTTAAATTTGCTTGTCAAATGAAACATGGTCTTAATACGGTGTAATGATGTTTCCAAAAATCGATTTAGAATTACTAAAAGCATTTACCCATTTTACTCTAACATTACTTTTATTGGTTGTCTATAAGCGCACATTTACCCCTCTACCTTTTCGATAGGACCGAAGATGGAGGATGTAGCCACCCTTTCATACCACTCGTTTTCCTCCAAATGTCACTAACCTTCCCACCCACCACCCTCTTCACAACAACAATCCTTTATCTACACGCGTAGTATATATAACCCCTTTTACCTAATTGATACGACACAAAATGGAGAATGTAGCCACCTTTTCTTCTCATTCATGCCCCTCCACATGTCACTACCCCTTTCACATACCACCCTATATCACAAACTTTGGGTTCTTATCTACACACCGTATTTGTTAGTTCACTCAAATCTATCTTCTTCAGTTCTTTGATTTTTTTCTTCACCTGTTTGTGTACATCCTTTATCAATAGTAAGTTGTTTTTACAACTTATACATGCTAATCAAGTTTAAAGAGATGTATCCAGGAAATGAACACAATCTTAAAAACTTTGAAGTGATAACCCAAATTAGGGGGGGGGGGAGGTCATATCTTTTCTAAGCATTCATGGACGAGCAGCAACCGAAGGTAGCACAATTTCCAAGATGTGATGCTTTTGTTCCCATAAGAGGGGGATCATATCTTTTCGAAGCATCACATCTTGAAAATTATGCTACCTGCAGTTGCTCCTCGTCCATGGATGCTTGGAAAAGATATGACCTCCCTCTTTAATCTGGGTCATCACTTCAAAGTTTTTGAGATCGCGTTCGTTTCCTGGATACATCTCTTTAAACTTGACGAGCATGTATAAGTTGTAAGAACAACTTAAGATTGATAAATGATGTACACAAACAGGTGAAGAAAAAAATCAAAGAAGAACTGAAGAAGATAGATTAGATTTGAGTGAACTAACAAATACGGTGTGTAGATAAAGAACCCAACGTTTGTGAAAGAGGGTGGTATGAGGGCGGGGTAGTGACATGTGGGGGAACATGAATGAGAAGAAAAAGTGGCTACATTCTCCATTTTGTGTCGTATCAAATAGGTAAAAGGGGTTATATATACTACGTGTGTAGATAAAGGATTGTGGTTGTCAAGAGGGTGGTGGGTGGAAAGGTTAGTGACATTTGGAGGAAAATGAATGGTATCAAAGGGCGGCTAGATACATCCTCTATCTTCGGTCCTATCGAAAGGGTAAAGGGGTAAATGCGTGCTTATAGACAAACTATAAAAGTAATGTTAGAGGAATATGGGTAAATGCTTTTAGTAATTCTAAATCCATTTTAGGAAATATCATTACATCGTATTAAGACTATGTTTCATTTGACAAGAAAATTTAAAGGGGTTGAAACAACTTATTGCTTATAAATGATGCATAAAAACAAGTGAAGGAAAAAAACAAACAAGAAGATAGATTGGATTTGATTGAACTAACAAATACAATGTGTAGATAAAGAACCTAGCGCATGTGAAGAGGGTGGTATGTGGGAGGAGTAGTGACATGTGGGGAACATGAATGAGTAGGGTGGCTACACACACCATTTTGTGTCGTATCAAAAAGTTAGAAGGGGGTGTATATACTACGTCTGTAGATAAAGGCCAGATTTTGGTTGTGAAGAGGGCGGTGGGAGGTGTAGTGAAATTTTGGAGGAAAATGAATGGGAATAAAGGGTGTCTAGATCCTCCATCTTCGTTCATATGGAAAGGGTAGATGGGTAAATGCGTGGTTATATATAGCCTATAAAATTAACGTTAGAGGAAAATGGGAAAATGCTTCTCATAATTCTAAATCCATTTGTGGAAATATCATTAAACCATATTATGACTGTGTTTTGTTTGACGAGCACATTTAAGTGGTTGGATCAACATAAGGTTGATAAACGATGTACATAAACAAGTGAAGAAATAAATCAAAGAAGAAGATAGATTAAATTTGAGTGAACTTGCAAATACAATGTGTCGGTACATAACCTATCATATGTGAAGAGAGTGGTATGTGGGAGGGGTATGACATGTGGGGGAACACGAATGAGAAGATAGGGTGGCTTCATCCTTCATTTTGGTCGCATCAAACAGGTAGAAGGAGGTATATATACTACGTGTGTAGATAAAGGATTGCAGTTGTGAAGAAAGTAATGGGTGGGAGGGGTTGTGAGTTGTGACATTTGGAGGAAAATGAATGGGAACAAAGGGTGGCTTCATGCCCCATCTTCGGTCCTATCGAAAGGGTAGAGGGGTAAATGCGTGCTTATAGACAACCTATAAAAGTAATGTTAGAGGAATATGGGTATATGCTTTTAGTAATTCTAAATCCATTTTTGGAAATATCATTACATCGTATTAAGACTATGTTTCATTTGACAAGCAAATTTAAAGGGGCTGAAACAACTTATTACTGATAAATGATGCACAAAAACAAGTGAAGGGAAAAAAACAAACAAGAAGATTGGATTTGAGTGAACTAACAAATACAATGTGTAGATAAAGAACCTAGCGTATGTGAAGAGGGTGGTATGTGGGAGGAGTAGTGACATGTGGGGAACATGAATGAGAAGGGTGGCTACACACACCATTTTGTGTCGTATAAAAAAGGTAGAAGGGGGTGTATATACTATGTCTGTAGATAAAGGCTAGATTTGGTTGTGAAGAGGGTGGTGGGTGGGAGGTGTTGTGAAATTTTGGAGGAAAATGAATGGGAACAAAGGGTGTTTAGATTCTCCATATTCGTTCATATGGAAAGGGTAGATGGGTAAATGCGTGGTTATTGACAACCTATAAAATTAACGTTACAGGAAAATGAGCAAATGTTTCTCATAATTCCAAATCCATTTATGGAAATATCATTAAACCATATTAAGACTATGTTTTGTTTGACGAGCACATTTAAGTGGTTGAATAACCTTAAGGTTGATAAACGATGTACATAAACAAGTGAAAAAATAAATCAACGAAGAAGATAGATTAAATTTGAGTGAACATGCAAATACAATGTGTAAGTACAGAACCTATCCTATGTGAAGAGGGTGGTATGTGGGAGGGGTATGGCATGTGGGGGAACATGAATGAGAAGATAGGGTGGCTATATCCTTCATTTTTGGTCGTATCAAACAGGTAGAAGGAGGTATATATACTACGTGTGTAGATAAAGGATTGCGGTTGTGAAGAGGGTACTGGGTAGGAGGGGTTGTGAGTTGTGACATTTGGAGGAAAATGAATGGAAGTTGTGACAAAGGGTGGCTACATCCTCCATCTTTGATCATATCAAAAGGGTAAAAGGGTAAATGTGTGCTTATATACAACCTATAAAAATAACGTTAGAAAAAATTGGGTAAATCTTTTTTGCAATTCTGAATCGATTTTTGGAAATATCACTAAACCATATTAAGACTATGTTTCATTTAAATCCATTTTGATATAAATCCCAAATTTGAAAGAATTGTCAATTTATTTTATGAAATCCAAATAAGATGATTGCACGCAATTTACAATTCTTAAGAGCATCTCTAAATCAATGTTTCTATTTCTCTCTCTATTTACATAGTCTTCTATTCAGTTTGTCATTTTTACTTTCTTTGTCAATGATGAAAATGATATGAAAACGTGTTTTGTTAAAAGTACTATTGTAGATGTATAGAATTTATAAGTTTCACAAAATTATATAAGTTAAATTGTTTGATCAAACTTTATCATCACTAACAAGAAAAATCAAACATGGCTAATTAAAAAGAGACGGAAGTAGTAATAATTTTCAAATGGTGATGCATTTGGACAACTGGATAATAACATTTAAAGAAGACCATGCATGCTTGCATGGGTCACATTTTTGGTTCCGTTCTTCAAGCCCTCATAAAACCAAATTGAGTATTAATTACGATCTGTCAGGCTAAGCTAGATCCAATGTGAAATGCAATATAAAATATAACGTAATTTTTTTGTTAGAGATCTTAGAGAGAGGCCTAGAAACGAAATTTAACGTATTTTTCATTTTTGTTCTTGAAGACCCTGTGATTATTTGTATGTTCCATCTATTTATTTAATGACAATTAATTATTTTCATCCCAATTTCTATTGTTGATTCAATTATGAATTGTGAGTAGTTATAATTAGGGATTTGGGATTGGTCATGATGTATGGCTAAACTCATGATGGATTAATTACAGGAATATTATTTAATTTGCATATGAATGATTTAATTGATATCTCTTGTAAGTTGTAACCTACAATGACCACTAAGATTATAATTGCACATAGAATAAATTAAGAGAGATCTAATTTATTCTAGGACACTTTCACACACACTTAATCGTTCACTAAAAGATTAGTAACGGTTAAGGGGCCGTACGCTCGCTCATTTTGGCAATAATTTAGCTACCTGATGCATGAGAGATCAGTCTGACTCCCTAAATTATTGTACTCTATGCCGCGAGAACGGTTAGAACTTAGTATTGATTAGCGTTGCTCAATTAAATAATTTTCATGTGATTAAGCTTGATCAACCAGAATTCCGATTACCCCGTAATCAATCCTTGTTCCCTTACGTCATTAATTAGAAAGAACCCTTTAGTTTAGTTGATTTATTGCATTAGTTTAATTTCCAAAAAATCCATTCATGCACATCGTATTTATTTTATTTATTTTCATCGCTGAATTTAGTTAATTCTCGATTCCCCTTTTCCGTCCCTGTGGAGACGATACTCGTACTTTATCCCTATACTACCGCATATTCTAAGTGCGAGAAAACTCACATCATAGTTAAAGCTAAAAATGTTCTAGAGAATTAATGGAAATAATGTTCTACAGAATTCTCTACTAGAGAATTCTTAACTAAAGTCTAGATTTATTAGAAGTAGAATACTCTAGATTCCTAGCATTCAATAAGGATCTAGAATGATCCTCTAGCACCTATAAATAGGATCCATTTTACTCATTTGTTCACCAAACAAACCAAGAAACATCAATACAATACTAGTTTTCTAGATACAAGGGCTCTACTCTAAAACACCTCCTCTACACTACACCTCACTAAAATCACTTAACATATCCATACACCAACAACCTCCTCTATTTTCTAACAAAGTGTCATTTTTATATTTCATACCAAGAGTGTGCATTTATTTACGTTATGGGGGACCAAAACTAATAAAAAAAAACTCCACCAGTATTATTCCTAGGAAAGTGAAGGACAAAATTGTGACTTAGTAAGTTTTGGTAATTATAATTGTGTTCAAAGTTAGGATTTTGACATATATTCTACTAAAATTTAGAGCATGGACAAAGACAGTTTTTTTTTCCATTTCCAAAAATGTCACTAAAAACATTAAACTTACTAAATTAGCCATAGCTTGTGAGTTTATCTCATAGTGACCTGATCCGCCCAGTGGGTCAGTGACTTAATCCGCCCTAGGGAACGCACTCCCCCCCGTGACACTAGACATTGCCGCCCTGGTTACACTGACCAACGCCTTGGTCACAGTGACCAAACCCGGACAACCCACTGACCATCAGTCGATCTTAGTTATACAAACGTCTCTGGTAACTGGTAGTTACTCAGTGACTCCAGTCCCCCATAGTAACCTGGCATGAAAGTGACTCTCCTGCCTCTGCCCGAACAGTGACACCGCCACCGGTAGTTACATATTAGGCCTTAAGCTGGCTAATAATTGAGCAAAAGAATTCTCTCTCTCATATGTAGGGCCTTTAGGTATCAGATAGAGTAACCAGCTAACATTTGAGCTGGTGAATTTTCTCGCTCATACATAGTATTTTTAGGTATTAGATATATTAGATTAAAATACACATTAGACCATAAGCTGAAGAATTCTCTCTCTCATATGTAGGGCCTTTAGGTATCAGATAGAGTAACCAACTAACATTTGAGCTGGTGAATTTTCTCGCTCATACATAGTATTTTTAGGTATTAGATATATTAGATTAAAATACACATTAGACCATAAGCTGACTACTAATTCAGTGGGAGAATTTTCTCTCACTTCTTTAAACCTGAGAATCCACCCTAATGGGTGTGGTAAACGTCGGGGAACGTTTACCCGGTTTTTATTAAGTGAAAAAGGGGAGCAGGATGTACAAACCTAAGCTAGAGAATCTCAGCTAAAGGCCCAAGATGGAAGGAAAATAAAATAATAGCCCACTGGGTTATGGGCCGAATAACAAATCTGGATCAGGACAAACAGAAGGAATAACCATCTGCGCCCAAACATAGTAAGCTAAGAGTGATGTGGGGTGCCCTAAGTCTTGAGCATTCGTTAGGTTTTTAGAGAGAGATGTAGCGATAATTTTCTCCCACACATGTAGTGCATTTAGGTATAAGAAGAATACTTATTAGGTCATAAGTAGGCTAATAAATTGAGCGGAAGAATTTTATCTTTCATATGTAATGCCTTTAGGTATTAGAAGATAGATAAGATGACTATTAAATTAAGAAAGAGAATTTTCTCCTACATATATGTAGGTCTTATAGGTATTAGATTAGGTTACATATTAGGTCATAAGGCGGCTAACAATTGAGTGAAAGAATTTTCTATCTTATATAGTGATTTTAGTATTAGATTCCGTCAATTTAAAATTTGCATTATCTCAACCTTAAAAGTACACCCTCATGAACTAAAATGTGCATCGTTTCACGTCGTTTTTTATTTCTCATGGAAAGAATGGTTCTTAGCAGAAATTGACATGATGCACACATATACATACATGTTTTTTACTCCAGGGGGTGTTGGGGGGGGGGGGGGGCTGGAGTAATCAGGGCTGAAACTCACTCTGTTGAATTTCTAACCCTTATGTGCCTAGCGAGTTTCGAACTCGAGACCTCCAACTAGGCACGGTAACCTCACAACCAACTGGGCTGGAATGCTTGGTTCACATATACATACATGTATATACACATATACACACATAAATGTATACACACAAGGTTGATGTTATATCAAAAAACATGTATGAAAATCATGATAATCCATTGAGTGCAAAACTAGTGATTAATAAATCTACAAAACTAGTGATTAATGAATTTATGTCATTAACTAAAGTCCACCCAATTGATAAGTTAAATGTTGATGAATCGTCATAGCATTGATATGATTAAATTATTTGCAACCTTTCGGAAAACCCCCTCTCTATTTGAATCAATATCAATTTATTACTTATTTTAGCAATTAGAATCAATTACACATGTTATCGGAGCAATCAAGATTTCAATATATTAATTTAGTTTCCACAACGTAAATAGCTAGCATGCAAACTTTTTGTTTGAAATAAAAAGCAACAAGTCATTAAATTTCACATTGGATCTAGCTTAGCCTGACAGATATTTGTAATTATTACTCTGTATGGTTTAATGAGGACTTAAAGAACGGAACCAAAAACTGTGACACATGCAAGCATGCATGGTCTTCTTTAAATGTCCTTGTCCGGTTGTCCAAATGCATCACCATTTGAAAATTATTACTACTTTCGTCTCTTTTTAATTAGCCATATTTGATTTTTCTGGTTAGTGATTATAAAGTTTGATCAACCAATTTAACTTATATAGTTTTGCGAAACTTATAAATTCTATGCATCTATAATAGTACTTTTAACAAAACACATTTTTATATCATTTTCATATTATAAATACTTTGTTATATAAATATATTATCCGTCAACATTTTGCATCATTGACAAAGAAAGGAAAAATGACAAACTGAATAGAAGACTGTGTAAACAGAGAGAGATATAGAAACATTGATTTGGAGGTGCTCTTAAGAATTGTAAACTGCGTGCAATCATCTTATTTGGATTTAACAAAATATACTGACAATTCTTTCAAATTTGGGATTTATATAAAAATGGATTCAAATGAAACACAATCTTAATATTGTTTAGTGATATTTCCAATTAAAAATCGATTCGGAATTACAAAAAAGATTTACCCAATTTCCTGTAACGTTATTTTTATAGGTTGTATATAAGCACACATTTACCCCTCTACCCTTTTGATATGACCAAAGATGGAGGATGTAGCCACCCTTTATTCCCACTCATTTTCCACCAAATGTCACTACCCCTCCCAACCACTACCCTCTTCGCAACCATAATCCTTTATCTACACACATAGTATATATACCCCCTTCTACCTGTTTGATACGACAAACAATGGAGGATGTAGCCACCCTATCTTCTCTTCATGTTCCCCCCACATGTCATACCCCTCCCACTGACCACCCTCTTCACATATGATGGGTTCTGTACTTACACATTGTATTTGCTAGTTCACTCAAATTCTATCTATTTTCTTCTTTGATTTATTTCTTCACTTGTTTGTGTACATCGTTATTAACCTTAAGTTGATCTAACCACTTAAATTTACAGTCCAAACAAAACAGTCTTAATATACCCCCTTCTACCTTTTTGATACGACACAAAATGGTGTGTGTAGCCACCCTTTCTTCTCATTCACGTTCCCCACATGTCAATACTCCTTGCACATACCACCTTGTTCACATATGCTAGGTTATTTATTCACACACTATATTTGTTTGTTCACTCAAATCCAAGATATCTTCTTGTTTATTTTTTTCCTTCACTTGTTTTTGTACATCATTTATCAACCATAAGTTGTTCCATCCCCTTAAATTTTCTTGTCAAATGAAACATGGTCTTAATACGGTGTAATGATGTTTCCAAAAATCGATTTAGAATTACTAAAAGCATTTACCCATTTTACTCTAACATTACTTTTATTGGTTGTCTATAAGCACAGATTTACCCCTCTACCCTTTCGATAGGACCGAAGATGGAGGATGTAGCCACCCTTGCATACCACTCGTTTTCCTCCAAATGTCACTAACCTTCCCACCCACCACCCTCTTCACAACAGCAATCCTTTATCTACACGCGTAGTATATATAACCCCTTTTACCTATTTGATACGACACAAAATGGAGAATGTAGCCACCTTTTCTTCTCATTCATGCCCCTCCACATGTCACTACCCCTTCCACATACCACCTTCTTTCACAAACTTTGGGTTCTTATCTACACACCGTATTTGTTAGTTCACTCAAATCTATCTTCTTCAGTTCTTTGATTTTTTTCTTCACCTGTTTGTGTACATCTTTTATCAATAGTAAATATACATGCTCATCAAGTTTTTAGAGATATATCCAGGAAACGAACACAATCTTAAAAACTTTGAAGTGATAACCCAAATTAAAGGGGCGGGGGGGGGGGGGGGGGGTGGAGGTCATATCTTTTCTAAGCATCCATGGACAAGCAACAACCGAGGGTAGCACAATTTTCAAGATGTGATGCTTTTGTTCCCATAAGAGGGGGGTCATATCTTTTCGAAGCATCACATCTTGAAAATTCTGCTACCTGCGGTTGCTCCTCGTCCATGGATGCTTGGAAAATATATGACCTCCCTCTTTAATTTGGGTCATCACTTCAAAGTTTTTGAGATCATGTTCGTTTCCTGGATACATCTCTTTAAACTTGACGAGCATGTATAAGTTGTAAGAACAACTTAAGATTGATAAATGATGTACACAAACAGGTGAAGAAAAAATCAAAGAAGAACTGAAGAAGATAGATTAGATTTGAGTGAACTAACAAATACGGTGTGTAAATAAAGAACCCAACGTTTGTGAAAGAGGGTGGTATGAGGGATGGGTAATGACATTTGGGGGAACATGAATGAAAATTAGGGTGAAATTGAGTTTTTTTTCTCAACCCATGATTAGCTTCCAAAGATTCGAGATCAACATGTTGGTAAAAAATGGCACAAGTTGAAACGCGAGACGCAATCAATTTCTATGGTCCGCCTTGCGAAATCAATATTGTTCACCCCCTGAAAAGAGGGTGAACATCGTACCCACCCTAATTACTTTATGTGGCAAGACATTATATAGAATTTTAAAATGGTTTTAACTTTTTTATTTTTTGAAAAAAATGTACTCCCTCCGTATTTAAAAGATCTATACATTAGTAGTACTTTTAGGTATTAGATTTGATAAACCAGTTGAAAATTGAGCGGAATACTTTTCTCTCTTTTAAGTAATGCTTTTAGTTATTAATTTAGATTAAAATTCATATTAGGCCATAGGCGGACCAATAATTGAGCGGGAGATTTTTTCTCACATATGTAAAGCATTTAGCTATAAAATTATTTATTAGGCCACAAGCTTGCTAATAAATTGAGCGGAAGAATTTTATCTTTCATATGTAGTGCCTTTAGGTATGAGATAGATAAGTTGGCTATTAAATTGAGAGTAAGAATTTCTCGTACATATGTAGTTCTTATAGGTATTAGATTAGATTACATATTAGGTCATAAGCCGGCTAACAATTGAGCGGAAGAATTTTCTCTCTTACATATTGTTTTTAGGTATTAGATTCCGTCAATTTAAAATTTGCATTATCTTAACCTTAAAAGTGCACTGTCATGGACCAAAATGACCAAAATGTGCATCGTTTCGGGCAGTTTTTATTCTCACACAAAGAACTATTCTCAGTAGAATCTGACCCTATACATACACATATGTACATGTATATACATGTATACACACATAAATGTATACACAAAAGGTTGGTGTTATATACAAAAACATGTATGAAAATCATGATAATCCATTGAGTGCATTATTTTTTTAAACTCAAATGATCATATGAAATACATCTACAATACTAGTGGTTAATGAATTTAAGTCAGTAACTAAAGTCCGTCCAATTGATGAGTTAAATGTTGATGAATCATCATGGCATTGATATGATTAAGTTATTTGCATTATCCCTTTTGGGAAACCACCTCTCAGGGGCGGATCCATGATTTAATGTTGGGCTGGGCTGAAAATTTTAATTGATAGTACATTGATTTTTTTTCAAAATAAGCGAAAAATCAAATATAAAAGTTATCCCCTAAATTTGTTCTAGACAAGGCTTTGAAACAAAAAAACTCATCAACAATAGAGTCTACATCTATACTGAGAGTAATATATTTTTCAATGTAAAGTGTCATGCAATCAGCAAGAACCATCATCTATTTTGTTGCAGAGTGTTGCCTTTAGAAGTTTCACGACAGAAAATGATCATTCTATCTACTGTTGCAGTAGAAACAATAAGACCAATACGAAGTGAATCAATCTAGCCATCTTAACATATGAATCAGACCTTTTGCTTTTAGTTAACTCCTCACATAATTCAACAAGTGTAGATACTTGAAACTTGGTATCATGAATCACATCATGAACATAGTGTTGCAGCTCGAATTTCAAAGCACGAATGTCCTGACTACTAAAATCTTCGGGATAAAACTTCCTTACAAAGAGTACAAATAGCATCGGCATTGAACGACTCATATGAATTTTTTGGATCAAATGAAACACTCAAAGAAAGGAGTTCCACTGATTTATCATTAAACCGGGTCGTTAACTCCATGAATAAAAGTATATTACCTCATTGAAAACATCAAAGTCATAATGATTCTCAATTGTAGTTTCTTTTCAGCAATGACCAACCATATATTTAGAAATTAGAATTCAAGTCTGGTGCATGGATTTATTTTTTGAGAAAAACTCATTTACTTCTTCAAGAAAACATTCCCATCTATTTTTTGTCAATTCCTTAAGAATGAGTTGTGTAGTAGAAAGATGTCTCATGGCTACCGAGATATTCAATAATTTTTTTTGAAGACTTTGAGAGAGAATAGTCGTTAATGCCATAACTTTGTGCATCAAACTAAAGTAAATTGAACACAAATTCAAAACATGAAGAATGTCTATATACACTACAAACTTTTGCCCAAGAACTCACTTTTGGGCAATTAATGTTGTTGAAGATACTCAAACACTTTACAAGTTCACGTGAACATGCTAATCAAGTTCTTAATTGAATCATATTTTATTGTATTTATTACATTGATGCTTTGTGGGCTTTATGGCCATTATATGTATTTATTAAGTGCCACTTATTAAGTGGGAGGTGATGTGTTTAACATTTATATTAGATTTTTAGATGGTAAGATTTTGTTTTATAGTCTAGGCTGAAAAGTTGGACTAAGCTATACAAAAACCCGGAGTGGGCTAGATGGAAAAATGTCAAAATAATACCTTAAAAAATAATTTTTTTTTGCTTTGCCCTGGGCTTCAGCCCACCATAGCCCTAACATAGATCCTCCCCTGCCACCTCTCTATTTGAATCAATATCAATTTATTACTTATTTTAGCAGTTAGAATCAATTACACATGTTATCGGAGCAATCAAGATTTCAATATATTAATTTAGTTTCCACAACGTAAATAGCTAGCATGCACACTTTTTGTTTGAAATAAAAAGCAACAAGTCATTAAATTTCACATTGGATCTAGCTTAGCGTGCGTGACAGCTACTCGTAATTAATAATCCGTATGGTTTTATGAGGACTTCAAGAACGAAACCGAAACTATGACGCATGCAAGCATGCATGGTCTTCTCTAAATGTTGTTATCTGGTTGTCCAAATGCATCAGCATTTGAAAATTATTACTACTTTTGTAATACTTGAGATTAATTTAAAGGGATTAGTAGTATTTCTCATACCAACAAAATGCATCTCCTTTTAAGGGAGCTCATCAACAAAAAACTCCAAGTTAAGCGTGCTTGCACAAGAGTGGTCTTGGGATGAGTGACCCCTTGGAAAGTACTATTGGTGGTTTTTGAGGACATTGCTATAGGCCTGGATGACATTCAGGAGTAACTATCTCGAGTCCTATGAGGCGGGGTGTTACAACTTTCATCTCTTTTTAATTAGAAATATTTGACTTTTCTTGTGAGTGATGATAAAGTTTGATCAACCAGTTTAACTTATAAATTATATACTTCTATAATAGTACTTTTAACAAAACACATTTTCATATAATTTCCATATTATAAATACTTTGTTATTTAAATGGCTAACTAAATTGGGGGCAAAGGGATCATATTGTTATTTAATGTTAGAATATTACTATTTCTATTATAGTTTTGTGACATTTTTTACTTTTTGTAAATTATTATAAGCTATAATTTAAATGATGATATAGTGGATTTTATGGAATAAAGCCATAAACTGCACCTAAATGCATTTTGAAACTTTTACATTTCAACAAACACACACATGTATGAGTTCATTATTAACTTTAACACTTTGGATTAATGTATAGAATAGACAAGGATTGACTAGATTTTTGTTATCCTTATTAGAGTATCTCAAATGCAAAAATGTGAGTGTTGCATACAGCTAGATACACATGAAAATAAATGAATAAATAAATAAATAAATAAAATCTCTCTCTCTCTCTCTCTCTCTGATTTAAACGGTCTTATATGTTTGTTCTAAGTGTAGACATTGTGATTGCTATTATCAATAAAAAGACACAAGAAATATAGAAGATTTTGTAACCAAAGAGAGAAATAGAAACATTGATTTGGAGATGCTCTTAAGAATTGTAAATTGAGTGCAATTAATCTTATTTAGATTTCACAAAATAATTTGACAATTCTTTCAAATTCTGATTTATATCACAATGGATTCAAATGAAACATAGTCTTAATACAGTTTAATGACATTCCAAATATGGATTTCGAATTACGAAAAGCATTTACCCATTTTCCTATAATGTTTTTATAGGTTATCTATAAGTACACATTTACCCCTCTACCCTTTCGTTATGACCGATGATGGATGATGTAGCCACCATTTGTTCCCAATCATTTTCCTCCAAAGGTCACTAATCCTCCCACCCACCACCCTCTTCACAACCACAATCCTTTATCTACACACTTAGTAGATATACCCCATTCCACCTTTTTTATATGAAACAAAATGGAGGATGTAGCCACCCTTTCTTCTCATTCATGTTTCCCCACAAGTCATACCCCTTCCACATACCACCCTCTTCACATATGTTGGGTTCTTTATCTACACACTGTATTTCTAGTTCACTCAAATCCAATCTATCTTCTTCAACTTATTTCTTCCTTTTATCATCCTTAAGTCGTTCCAACCTTTAGTTAACTCACATCATTTATCAACCTTAACTTGTCCCAACCACTTAAATTTTCTTGTCAAACGAAACAGTCTTAATACGTTTTAATGATATTTCAAAAAATGGATTTAGATTTACGAAAAGCATTTACTCATTTTCCTCTAACATTATATTTATAGGTTGTCTATAAGCACACATTTACCCCTCTACCCTTTGGATATGACCGAAGATGGAGGATGTAGCCACCCCTTTTCACCATTCATTTTCCTCCAAATGTCACTAATATTCCCACCCACCACCATCTTCACAACCACAATCCTTTATCTACACACGTAGTACATGTACCCCAGTGTCTTGCTTTTTGATATGATAGAAAATGGAGGATGCAGCCACCCTTTCTTCTCATTCATGTTCCTCCACATGTCACTGCCCCTCCCACATACCACCCACTTCACATACGGTGGGTTCTTCATCTACACACCGTATTTGATTGTTCCTTCAAATCCAATCTATCTTCTTTGATTGTTTTCTTCACTAGTTTGCGTACATCATTTATAAACCTTAAGTTGTTCTGACAACTTAAATATACTCATCAAGTTTGAAGAGATGTATCCAGAAAATGAAGACAAACGCTGTGATAAACCGAGGATAAGAACTTCCATTTACCGTGGAGTAACTAGGTTGTCCATCTCGTTTTTTTTAAGAATAAGATTTCGAAGTTCATAGTAAATTTCAAAATCAGTTATGTAGAAATAAAAATAATTTTTTATATAGGCACAAGTTGACTGGTAGATATGAAGCTCGTCTATGGGAAAAGGGCTCCAGAAAGGAGGGCTATGTAAGAAAAGGCCGGCAAGGTACTCCTTTTTTATTTACTTCGATCAATTTATTTGTTTTATTCTTTTTCATTTTTGTTGAAAGCATAACAACTGATATTGTAACATAGTCATACACACACGCATATATGTATGTGTATGCACGCATGTATGTATTTAAGTATATACATGAACAATGTGCTTGAGTTAGAGTGAAAAGAAGTCTCTCAATGAAAATAAGAATAAATGTACACCTTCCATTGATGATATTGATGAATTACATAATTTTTCCATAAAAACGCTGACAATGTTATAGATATTCGGTATGTTTTGTGATACAAAGCACATCATGTTAATATAAAAGTGTACTCATAAGTGTTTACTAGTTGTAATCATATTTCTAAAATTATGTTCCCATTTGCTCATAGTCAACTTCTCTTAGAAAGAAGAAAGAGTGTGTCTGAATTGTTGAAATTTTACAAATTAAAAATTGAAAAGTATATAAATGAACACATATTCTAGTTATTCAAAAAAGAAATATATGCTACACAAAAATGAACAAAATACATGTACCAAAAAAATTACGAAAAATAATTCATATATCTTAGAAGAGACACATCGTGACATGGACAAAAGAAAGAGAAAGTGTTACGTTTGGAAAAATAAAATAAAAGATAAAGATTATTGTACTCTTTATTTACTTTCTGCGTGGAGAAAGAGAATGAGTGGGGTCATCACAAACAAAGGACAGTACAAAGATTGATGTCAAGCGGGCACATTTAATTTTTCTGGAAATATTAAAACGCTATATAAGAACAACATTTATCGTGTGAACATGCATGTAAACGCTTTTAACTTAATGTGATGAACAATGATACTCCGTCTCATTCAAAGGTTCTCAATTTCCTTTTTTGGACGTCCCATATAAAGATTCTCATTTCTATTTTAGGAAACAATTAACACTCTTAAATGATAACTTAATCATCACATATTAAAAGTAATACATTTATAACATCACATTTTCATCAATGACTTCAATATATTGTATTTCATATATCTATCAAAACTATTTCTCAAAATATACTCGAATTACCTTATTTTATTATTGTCTAAATAACCGTTTCATTTTACAATAAGAACCTTTAAGCGGGACAGAGATACTACTCATCTATTTCACTTTTTTAACCTTGGTCAAAACTTGCCAACATTAAATAAGTGTGGTGCCAATTGATATGCACAATAATTACATATGATTTACAGAAGTAATTATAATAATCTATAAAGAAAAGAGAGAAGAAATTAGGTAAACTTCAAGGTGTGCCAGAAATGCGAAACATGATCAAAAGTGAAGTGACAAGTTAAAAGGGACAAAAGCCAAAAGCCAGCACCTACAGGTCAACCGTTGAAGCCAAAAAGCACCAAAAAAACCGAAAAAGTATAATCGTGATTTGGGATCCAACCAGCGCCGATGGGATCCAATCGGTAACCTCGATCTATCCGGAGTCATTCGTGTCAAAATATACAAATAACAAAGTGACATGCAAGATATTCTTAATCCGAAATGAAGATATTTGGAGAGTCTATAATAGCTTGGATATTTCGCCCCAAACTGATATAGGATCATGAATAGTCTATTAAAGATAATTTTCTAGCCTATTTTAACCATCAATCCATCCAAAATGAATCATTTAATCCATTAGTTATTTGTAGTTTTTTTTTTATATTTGTTCTTTGTTCTTCATGGCATTCTTGACGTGTGGAGCTCATTTCTTGCCACCATTGATGTTTGGATAGCATTTCTTTTGCATTTTCATGTTGTTTTGCATTTAAAGTATTGTAATTTTGATTAATATGAGCGCAAGAGGCTAAGTTCTTAAGCATGTTTGGGATGTGAACCCTATGCGTGCTAGTTTTATATTTGTTCTAAATCAATATATTATGATTAATTCTTCTTAAACTTAACCATCCATATATGTTATGCAGCATAAGAGTCTAATCTATTATTGATATGAAGTAATTAATGTTGAAATATCAATTGGACATTAGAAGAATAATTCAAGTTTTACTCTCCTTAGAATTAAATTAATACAACTATGTTGCATAAAATCTAGGAGTTAGAATGGTCAATGAAAGTTCCACGATAGATCGTTTTCTAGAAGAATAAACATATGTAGTACTATCCCCCATTCTTTAATAGTTGCAACAATTTGACTTTCACATTTGCCAACGCACAACTTTGAATCTAATTATATCTAATTACGTATTAGTAAACATTATAAAAAGTTAATATATTAGAAATTTAGAGTCATAGAAATGTAATAACATCTTATACATGATAATTTGATTATATATATTAGTAATATGAAAGTAATATTGTATTGTGTGTGTGTGTGTGTGTGTGTGTGTGTGTGTGTGTGTGAAGAGTGCTATTCTTGTCCGGAATTTCCGGGCAGGAGCCCCGTCCGGCCTCCTCCATTTGGGGGCCTTCCTTGTAGTATTGTTTGCTCAAATTTTTTGTGTATGTTCCTTATCAAGTCTAGTTCATCCATACCAAATTTCAGCAAAATATTCAATCGGGAAGGTCGTCAAATCAGTTTTTTAAGTTAACTGGTTCGGAAAATACATATTCCGGACCAGTTAACTTGAAAAAATCATTTGACAACCTTCCCAATTGAATTGTTTGCTGCAATTTGGTAGGGATGAACTAGACTTGATGAGGAACATACAAAAAAAAATTTGAGCAAAAAATACCACCAAGAAGGCCCCCAAATGGAGGAGGCCGGACGGGGTTCCTGTCCGGAAATTCCGGACAGGAATATTTGTGTGTGTGTGTGTATATATATATAACATATATACATATACATAAACAAACATGAATGATAGAATTATCACATTTAAATATATATAGTACAAGATAACTAATCACTTAACTTCATTATGTTATAAATATAAATAATGATGAAATTTAGGTATATATAGAAACATATATAATTTTATCTTAATTTACAACTTCATTTCTTTATATCCATGTCTCAAGCTAAAGTACATATATCGTTTAGAAAATTAAAATTTAAAAAATAAAACAATGTTTGGCGAATCTAGCAGCCTAGGCAGCCGATTAGGCACTCTAGGCGGGCAACTAGGCGCCATAGGCGGGTGACTATAATTCACCTAGATGGCAAACCAATTAGTCAGAGCGCCTAAACGAAAATTGGGGCACCCGACCACCGCCTAGCGTCTAGGCGGGGACTAGTCGGACGCCTAGAACGATTTTTAGAACACTGGTTTTATCTAGATGAATGAGATTCGTAACGAAATTCACACGTATCAAAACTCACACTTAATTTCTCAAAACAGGGACTTTATAAAACAACTTTCCCTATGGATAGACCCTACTAGAATAGGCACTTTTATACTTGCAACTTAATCCCGACCTCAATTGATTAGATTCTGCTAACTTCATTGTGTTACTATATAAGACTTCAACGTGTAAGGTGTTAGAGACTGTATAACCAAGCCCTATCCATCGATCCAACGAGGAGTTAGATGGGGGGGGGGGGGGGGGGGGGGCGTCGATGGGGGGTCTGATGTGAGTTTTCTCACACTTAAAATGGTTGTAGAAAAGTGGTTGAAAGTACAAGTATCGTCTCCACAGGGACGGACAAAAGGGAATCAAGAATTAATTAAATTCAGCGATTAAAAATAAATAAAATAAATGCGTCGTGCGAGATATGATTGGTATGAAAAATTTAAATCCAACTAAACGATTAAAATAAATGGGTTCTCTCTAATTAATGACGAAGGGAACATGGATTGATTTCGGGGTAACCAGATTTCTGGCAGAACAGACCTAATTACATGAATTTAATTCAATTGAGTCTAGCTAATCATTACTAAGTTCTTACCGCTCTCGCGGCGTAGAGTACGATAATTTGACAAAACGTCCTTCATGAAAGTTGTATATAATGAAGTCCTCTATCTACCCCAATTCGCCGAATGTGATTTGAATCATCCAATCAAGAGATATGATCAAAACGGTGGAAGGTGTCATTCTGAAATCGCAGCAGAGATCATCTGACTTCATCGTCTATTTTCACCTTCTTGCTCTCATATTCTCGTAATTGTGTCTTCATATGATTTGTAGCCCTTGAAGTTGGATTTCATATCGAACTTTAATCGTGTCCATTGGTTGTTCCTACAAAGCGATATGCTTGAACGATTGACAGAAGGTCATCCTGATCGTCGTTTTCAAGCTTCATTCATCTTCTTTTGATCCCGAAGCCAATCGTAGAGCTCTTTTTCCATCAAATCTTCATCGTGAACCTCCCGGTGACCTCCAAAGCTATCAAATCTATCTCAAATGCTTCTCAAATCATCCCGATTGTTCCTCAAGTGCCGGTGTCGGGCTCAAATTCCCTGATTTTGACTACAAACAACACAAAACTCGAACCAATGCCCGGTAAACATAACTTGAGCTAAAATTGAGACTTGTAACACCTTAAAGCTAGGAAAATCATCAAAAGCCGATATCAACACGCATCAAATGTGTGTCTAAATACGGACTTATCAGGGTCCGGGGGCGTAGTCACCCGGCCGAAATTTTTGGTCCGTTTCTGAAGAGCCGCGAGTTTCCGTACAGTTTGGGCCGTATAGATGTAGGCCGCGCGCGTCCTAGTTATTTTAGGGGTTAAGTTTTACTCTATAAATACAAGCTCTATCCCTTGTAATCATTGGATCCAAAATATTAATAACATTCCTGGCTTGATAGCGCTCCCTGACGTAGTCATTCGTGGCGACTTACCAAATTTTGTGTGTTCTTTATTATTGTTTTCCTGTTATGTTAATTAAATCCTAATAATTGGTATCAGAGCCCTAGGTTCGAAGGGTGATTTCACGATGGCAGACAATTTGAAGACACCGTTTGACGAAACAGATTTCGGATTCTAGAAGTTGCAGATCGAAGATTACCTGTACGGTAAAGATATGTATTAGCCTCTGGATGATAAGCCCAAAGACATGAAGGAGAGCGATTGGAAGTTGCTGGACAGGAAGGCGATGAGCGTGGTTCGGTTATCGTTGTCCAGAAACATCGCCCTACACACTGTCAAAGAAAAAACGACGAAGGAGATGTTGCAGATATTATCGGATATGTAGGAGAAAGCATCTGCTGCGAAAAAGGTTCATCTGATGAGGCGTCTTTTTAACCTAAATATGTCAGAAAGCACGGGAGTTGTGGAGCATCTCAACGAGTTCAATTTGATCACCACACAGTTGAGCGCGGCTGAGATCAAATTCGACGACGAAATTCATGCCCTAATTCTGCTGTCATCTCTATCAGAAAGCCAGAACGGAACGGTGACTGCAGTCAGCGCTTCAGCAGGGAAGGAGAAGTTGAAATTCGATGAAGTAAAAAATCTGGTGGTGAGCGAAGAAATTCGCAGGAAGGAATCAGGCTATACTTCTGGATCGGCGTTGAGTACAGAGAACCGGGGCAGAACGAAGTCGAAGTCAAAGTCAAATCGAGAAAGATCAAGATCGAAATCCGAATCAAACAACAAGGGTAAGAAGGACAGAAGTCGGATCAAGTGTTGGAATTGTGAGGAATATGGGCACTTCAAAAGCCAATGCAAGGAGCAGGTCAAAGATCAGAAGGAGAAGACATCGGCCAATGCAGCGGCAGAATCAGCTGGCGATGATCCCCTGATCCTGAGTAGTCAGTTGGAGTCATGGGTTCTGGATTCTGGAGCTTCGTTCCATTCATATGGTAATGCTGAAGTGACAGAACAGTATACTCCCGACAATTTTGGAGAAGTGTATCTTGCTGATGATGAGCCTCTTAAAATTTTCGGAAAGGGTACAGTCCACGTGAAGACTTCGAACGGATGCATGCTGAAACTAAATGGTGTCCGAGACATTCTTGGTTTGAGGAGAAATCTTCTTTCAATTGGGCAGCTGGATGAGGAAGGTTATGCAGTTACATTCGGCAGCAGAAATTGGAAGATCACCAAAGGAGCCTTGCTGGTTGCTAGAGGGAAGGAGGGTACGTTGTACATGACAACGAACTCGAAGGACTGCATTGATTTTGCTGCTGCTGCAACAAATGATGTGGATTTGTGGCAATGTCGTCTCGGTCACATGAGCGAAAAGGGGATGAAAAAGCTGTGCTCGAAAGGTAAACTGCCCGGCCTGAAGATAGTTGAAGTTGGCTTATGCGAGGACTGCATATTCGGGAAACAGAAACGTGTCAGTTTCTCGAAGGGAGAAGAGCTATTAAACCAGAGAAGCTGGAACTAGTTCACACGGACCTTTGAGGACCTGCAGAAGTTACATCCTTAGGAGGATCCGCCTACTACACGACCTTTATTGATGATGCTACAAGAAAGGTGTGAGTTTATTCTCTCAAAAATAAATCTGATGCCTTTGATGATTTCAGAAGATGGAAAGCTCTTGTTGAGACAGAGAAAAGTTGGAAATTGAATTTCCTTCGGTCTGACAATGGAGGTGAATATGAAATACACGAGTTCAAGAAATTTTGTGCTGAGAATTGGGTTTGTATGGAGAAGATAACAAAAGGGACTCCGCAGCATAATGGCGTTGCTGAACGCATGAACAGAACACTGAATGAGCGGGACAGATGCATGAGGTTGAAGAGTGGCTTACCAAAGATGTTTTGGGCGGATGCAGTGAACACCATAGCTTTTCTCATCAATAGAAGTCCAACAATCTTGTTGGAGAATGGTGGACGGGTAAGGAGGTTAATCTGTCCTATCTCCGCATATTTGGTTGTGTTTCTTATGTTCATATCAGTTCTGTTGACCGAAGCAAGCTAGACGCTAAATCTATCAAGTGTACGTTCGTTGGATATGGTGGTGATGACTACAGATATAGATTCTGGGATGAGCAAAACAGAAAGATTATTCGTAGCCGAGATGTGGTTTTCAATGAACAGGTTATGTACAAGGATAGATTGAGTGCAGTTGATTTTGAGCGAGACAGTCTGAAGATCATTGAGTTAGATATCTCTAATTCGGGTGGGAGCAAGTAGGATCAGAATGAAGAGTTGAGTAGTGATGAAGATCCATCAACAACACCACGACAGAGACCTACCAGAAACCAAAGAGCACCAAATAGGTATTCACCTTCTAATTTCTATATGTTGCTTACTGATGGTGGTGAACCTGAGTCCTATGCAGAGGCAGTTCAAGTTGATGATAGGGGCAAGTGGAAACTTGGAATGGATGATGAGATGGCATCTCTCACATCCAATGTAACTTGGAAGTTAGTTGAGCTCCCGAGAGGAAAGAAAGCTTTGCACTGCAAGTGGGTCTACCGGATCAAGAAGGAGGCAGATGGTAGCAAACGGTACAAAACTAGGCTGGTTGTGAAGGGATTCGAGCAGAGGTATGGTATCGATTACACCGATATATTCTCTCCAGTAGTGAAACTAACTACTATTCGGTTAGTGTTGAGTTTAGTTGCAGCAGAGAACTTGCTGTTACATCGATGGATGTAAAGATCGCATTCGTTCATCGTGACTAGAATGATGAGATTTACATGGTACAACCGGAGAGCTATGTGGCAGAAGGCAGTGAAGGTCTTGTGTGTAAGCTAGAGAAGAGCTTATATGGGTTGAAGTAAGCATCGAAGCAGTGGTACAAGAAATTTGATGATTTCGTGAGGGAAATCAGTTTCTTGAGATGCCACACCGACAATTGCTGCTACTACAAGAGGACTGAGAACTGTTATCTTATCTTGATGTTATATGTTGATGATATGTTAATTGCAGGAGCTAGTTCAAAGGAGATTGAGAAGCTTAAGAGGCAGTTGTCAGAACGTTTTTCCATGAAAGATCTTGGAGAGGCGAAACCGATTTTGGGCATGCGAATCGAGAGGGATGAGGCAACAGGCAAATTGTTTCTTTCACAGGCAGAATATATTCAGAAGGTCTTGGAAAGATTCAGAATGCAAGATGCAAAGGCAACAAGTGTACCACTGGGTAGTCACTTCAAGCTTAGCAAGGAAGATGCGCCGAAGAACAAGGAGCATGCTCAAATGCAGAATGTCCTATACGTCTCGGTAATAGGCAACATCATGTACACTATGGTGTGCACGAGGCCAGACATTGCACATGCGGTGGGAGTAGTGAGAAGATTCATGGTAGATCCCGGAAAAGAACATTAGGAAGCTGTGAAGTGGATCATGAGGTATTTAAAAGGTAGTGTTTCTAATGCCTTATGTTTTGATGGAAGGAACATGGAGCTGGTAGGACATGTTGATGCAGACTTGACATCAAATGATTCAGATGGATCGAGGAGCACCATCGGGTATGTTTTTACATTTGGTGGAACGACAGTTTCCTGGCTTTCGCAGCTGCAGAAGATTGTTGCATTGTCTACTACAGAGGTAGAATATGTACATGTGGCCATAACCGAGGCAAACAAGGAGATGGTGTGGCTTCAGAATTTACTTGGGGAACTTGGGAAGGAGTACAAGAATAGCATCCTTTACAGTGACAGTCAGAGTGCTATCTTCTTGGCAAACAACTCAGCTTTTCACAAGAGAACCAAACACATTCGGTTGAAGTATCACTAAATTTGTCATCTTCTGGAGATAGAGGCATTGCAGCTTGTGAAGATCCGTGGGAGTGAGAATCCAGCAGACATGTTTACTAAGGTGGTGACCTTAGAGAAATTGAAGCTTTGCATAGCTTCAATTGGTCTTGGTACTTGAAGATGAAGACCGACGCTACCACGCTAAAGAATGGACGATTTGAAGAAGATAGTCTCAAGGTGGGAGATTGTAAGGTGTTAGAGACTTGTATTTTTGGTCCGTTTTTGAAGAGCCGTGAGTTTCCGTACAGTTTGGGACGTACAAATGTGGGCCACGCGCGTCCTAGCTATTTTAGGGATTAAGTTTTACTCTCTATAAATACAAGCTCTCTCCCTTGTAATCACTGGATCCGAAATATTAATAACATTCCTGGCTTGGTAACGCCCCCAGACGCAGTCATTCGTGGCGAACTGGGTTACCAAATTTCGTGTGTTCTTTATTATTGTTTTCGTGTTGCGTTAATTAAATCCTAACACAACGAGCAATATGGAGTAGATCTACTTCCCTTAGAACAAATGAGTTCACAAAATTGTTACAATATAAGACTTCAATGTGCAATATTTTGTGTTCAATGTGCAATAGTTAAATTTTGTGTTTAAAGTATTACTTCCTCTGTCCCAAATTATAAGGCATTTTACGACTTATGATTTTGATCGACGATAAAGCAAATTGATCCCTGTCAACACTCAAATTAGTTTTAGAAAAAAAATTTATATATTCAGAAACTAGATTAAAATCGTTACAAAACCTGCAATAAATCATTTAAATTTCATAAAAATTTGATATCTAAAGTAAGAGATTAAGAGTGATTTGTATTGACTAAGGCTATGTTTGGCAGACATAAGTCTCTTCCTTCTAACTTTTGTATTGTTCAAAAAGTCTCTAAAAGCTTCTAGTTACTCCCTCCGTCCCATTGGACTTTGCCAACTTTCCCTTTTTGGTTGTCCCAAAAAACTTTGCCACTTTCCTATTAAAGCAACTAATTTGTGGTTCTACACATTTTTCTCTCCTCTGCACAAATTTCAACCACGCAGTTTTTATAATTCTTATTTCTCACATACTTTGCACTTGGCAAAGTGCACCGGGGCAGAGGTAATATATGTTTGGCATGACAACTTTTAAGAGTTTTTCAAAAATTAAAAGATCTTTTTTGAGATGCTACATGCAGTACTACTGCAGTAGCATCTGAAAAAAGCCCAGGACTTTTAGGATGTTTTCTTTTGGACTGTTTTCAGTCCCAGACTAGACCAGACCAGATCGGACCAGACCAGATCAGACCAGACCAGACTTCCGTAGTTATAAAATACACAGGGACTAGCTGAAAATGTACTTTTGTGAGCTTTTTAATAACTGTTAGCTTTTACCAAAACTTAAATGTACAGTTATTAAAAATGTAAAGATGTAACTGTTAGCTGAAAATGTACTTTTGTGAGCCCGGGGTACAGTTTCGACAAACTTCCAAGTGGGTCACCCTTCCTTGGGCTTTCTTACCCCAGGCTCGCTTAAGTGCAGAGTTCTGTGGTTAAATAGCAGCCATATCTTTTTTAAAACCAATTGGTGATAAGGAAGTGGACACCCTCTATTTAACTCATTACTCTGTAGTCCCCAAGTCAAGGTAGATTCCTATGGGCACCCCCCACAGTTCACTATGGCAGTGCAGAGCCCCACTACTGATCGGCGGATGGACATGAGGGGTTGCACCACATCGTGGTGCCAACAGGTTGGGCAGTTAAGCTCTGAATCAAAGGGTGGTGATGATCCCCCATAAGACCAACAGATATCTTATAAAATGAGACTGAGGGAGTATTTGTAGAAATAATTATTTTTAGGATCCTACTCCGTATATTTTTATATTCTTATACAACAAAAATAATGATATCAATTACGGAGTACCTTTTTTGATAAGAAATACGTAGTATGAATTTGACTCTCAATATTAATGCTTCCCTTTTATTGCATAACATGTGATGTCTGGCTCTATCCTTTTGCACTGTGGATCTTCAACCTATCAAATACATGCAGTTTATTTGGGTAAGCTTCTTTTCTTCAACTATATACGGTAGATCTTACACAAATGTTTTGATGTTTAAAATTATTTTACAAGTAAGATCAAACGACTTTAAGTATTTTTCAACTCACCATTTCCATACATGTATGGTTTTAGAAACAAAGTAAAACTAGATAATTGAATTAAAAATACACCATTTTAAATAAAGAAACTACAATAAATAACAACAATTCTATACTTGTATCTTTGCTATAAAAAAATTGTGTCCATTCAATATTTCAGAACAATGTCATTTGGCCACTCCTCGAGTGAATATGAAGTGATATTTCTATAAAACTTACATATATACATCTATCATAGATTATCTATGGAGAAGTAGGTTAAAACTATATATCTAATGAAGCTCCCTAGTAATGAAATAATGTGTATGTAGGTGGTTATGAGAGCGAAGATATGGCAGCTAAATCTTATGATTTGGCTGCTCTCAAGTACTGGGGTCCATCAGCTAAGACCAATTTTCCGGTAATACTAAATACGATAGTATATAAATATATCTATGGAGTGCCATTTTTTTTTATGTGAAGTCTATAATATACGAAGTATTAAAGAAATGCAACAAAAATTTGACATACGGTCAAGGTGCAAGCAAAGCACAAAGAACATAAATATAATACTAGGTTGAGGAAACACATCTCTGAAAACACTACCTAAAAGATGATCACTCATTTTCCTGGCTGCGAAGCCTAGCCAACTTGTTGGTGACAACGACATCAAGCTGTGCTGCACATTCGACTATTTCCTTCCTTTTCTTGGTAGACACATTGTGTGCAATCTCTGCACAGTAAGTCCTGTTGTGCACAACAAACTTTTTAAAACCATTAGGCAGATAATGGCGGGTCTTCTTGTCAGAACCATAACCGATGTTTGGCATGAGAGTGCATCCCTTGAACTTTCTACGCACACGAGAATCGATACCCTTGGGCCTCCTCCAGTTTTCCTTGACAATGTATCTGTCACTTTGTGGCCTCTTGAACTTCTTGACACGCTTCTTCACGATCTTTTTGTCTAGCAATGGGACAGCCATTTTTCAACCTGATGAAGTGGGAGAAGGCGTAAGAGCTCCCTGTGAACGCGAAGTGGGAGACGGCTGCCCTATGGAGTGCCATTATTTAAGAGATAATATTTAGTTTGTTCTGTCATCTATGTCTTTTATCTTCTTTTCCATTTGAAATCACTTACATGTTATGCATTAGGTCTCAATATATCAAAAAGAGATTGAGGAAATGAAGGCTGTGTCTATTGAGGAGTTTCTTGCCTCGTTAAGAAGGTTTGTCCAGCTTTTTGGTGTCATTATTTCAAAGAGTATATTATCTTCCGTTTCTTTTTAGTTGCAACATTGATAATTTTAAACTACTCACATGTGTTACTTTGACTTCATTTTATTTAAGATGTATGAGAATTACTTTTTTTTAAATATTGTTGAATTCATCTCATTACAAATTTTCATCATCCAAATTTCAAAGATTTTTCACTAATAGAGAACTAAATATAATGACGGTCAAAGTTGTGCATTGGCAAGCATGAAAATGTGAATGTTCCAACAAAAAAAGAACGAAGGAAGTGATTCGTATATATATACTATATAGGCAAAGTAGAACTTGTGAATAACGTAAAATTAAACATGTTACACTTATTTGAGAGTAATTGTAGCAGTTAATTACTAATGATGTCTCATGTTTTATACTC
The DNA here is from genome assembly GCA_945859915.1 of Cuscuta epithymum. NCBI lineage: Eukaryota > Viridiplantae > Streptophyta > Magnoliopsida > Solanales > Convolvulaceae > Cuscuta > Cuscuta epithymum. Next base: position 2,453,155 of record CAMAPF010000017.1, on the reverse strand, counting down.
TGTACTAAACAGGAAAAGTTGTGGATTTTTACGTGGAACTTCTAGATATCGTGGCGTTACCAGGTTAAAAGAACTACTTTACAACTATGATATTAATTAGTCCATCTGTCACATGCATGTAACATACTATGTACTTCGTATATGGTATGAAGGATTAATCTCACGTATATATATGATTGTGAGGTAACACTTTATTGAAGTAGTCCTTTTAGGTTATAAATGGAAGTTTTAGGATACCACATCCTTAGATCTAATTCAACTATTCAAGTTCACGAAGCAACTTGATTTAACTAGGATGTTTTAACTTGGATTGACTTTAATCTCAGTTCACAAATCAGACTAAAACAGATCAAACTACACTTAAATAGATCAGAGCTTAGACAATTACAATTGTAAAATACAAAGAGGTCAAACATTTTCCAGACTATACTAAATCAAACTTAAACAAATCAAATGAGACCTGATCAGAAAATATCAGGCCAAACAAAAACGTCCTAATAGAGAATTTATATTTCAGTAGTAGTCACCTCCAATAAGTACAATTGGATATTATCGTCATGTGATTGAACCTTATATTTTACTCTGGTCATATCTATATATGAGTAGCTAGAAATAAATAAGGGTCACCATTTCCAAGCATTTCTTTAGAAAAGAAGTGAGAAATGTGTTGTAATCTACATGCATATAGAGAGTTACATTTGTAAGTGTATATACCCTTTGTGTTATACTAAGAAGCGAGTCTATACATTTATTTACAGAGATCAGCATCAGGAAGGGTGTTGGCAAGCACGCATAGGGAGCGTAGCTCAGGAGCGGAATATATACCTTGGAACATTTGGTCAGTACATACCTAAATGCTTGAGTTGAATTAGTTCTAATGTGTATAAGCTATGGGCATGCATGCACTAACTTAATTGGTGTGTTCATGATATATACTTGGGGTAGGCATATCTGTTTGGTTTACCCAATGTTCTAAAAGGCGCTAGGCGCTAGTCGGGCGCCAGCACAACGCCTAGCGCCTAGGCGGCTAGGCGGGCGCCTAAGCGGGGATTAATCGGAGACATAAAAATTGTAGTTTTATTAATATTTTGCATAAATATGATTAATAATGTTGTGTTTATGTGTACATAAAATATAAAACACATACATACACACACTTACATGCATGAATGATAAGAGTTTTCACACTTAATAACATATTATACATACTTACTTCTTAACTTCAAGTAATACTACGTAATAATTATTAATAAATAATAATAACACTTAAGAATATATATAAGAACATGTATAGCATTTATATTAATCTACAACTAGTAGTTTTCTTCATACGTGTTGTTATAGTTAAAGATACGTATATCTCTTAGAATACTAAAATAAAAAGCAAAATAAAATGTTCGATGAATCTAGATGTCTAGGCGGCTGATTAAGCGCTCTAGGTGGGTAGTTAGGCGACTTAGGCGGCCGACTAATTCACCTAGGCGCCAAATCAATTAGTCGGAGCGCCTAGACTAAAATCGGGGCGCCCGACTACCGCCTAGCGCCTAGGCGGGGACTAGTCGGGCGCCTAGAGCGATTTTTAGAACCATGAGTTTACCCAAATTGAACTGTACCAAACTGAACCATATGCAATTTGGTTTGAGTTTGATAGTACTTCTTGCAAACCGTATTAAACCGAACAGAATGAAACCAAGATAAACCAAATAAAACTAAATCGTACGAAAGAAATTCAATAAAACGGTAAAACCTTTGTATGTTATTGAAAAATAACAAATCTGAACCGAACTAAACGGAATCAAACCGAAAAGGGAAAAGGTGCAAATAGGCCCATGTACTAACCAAAAAAGATCAAATAAGCCCTTATTTAGGAGGCTCTGTCCGGTCCTCGCTATTTGGGGTGGTTCCCGGTGGAATTTTTTGATGAAAGTTTTTGAGCATCTTATTCATCAAGTCTAGTTTACTCATACCAAATTTCAGCTAAAATTTCAATCGGGGAGGCATTTAAATGAATTCTTGAAGATAACTGCGCTTCTAACTGCGCAGTTATTTTCAAGAATTCATTTGAATGCCTTCCCGATTGAAGTTTTAGCTGAAATTTGGTATGAGTAAACTAGACTTGATGAATAAGATGCTCAAAAACTTTCATCAAAAAATTCCACCGGGAACCACCCCAAATGACGAGGACCGGACAGAGCCTCCTAAATAAGGGCTTATTTGACCTTTTTTTGTTAGTACATGGGCCTATTTGCACCTTTTCCCAACCGAAAATAATACTGGGTATGGTTTTTGTTTCATGATAATTCTTCCAATCCAGTTACAAACTGAAACGAAACCCATAAAAAGTGAATCGAAAACTGATACCCTCACCCCTATTTTACACACACTATTCCCTATGGACACAGGACACATATATGCATAGACACATACACACATGGATTCATGATATGCATGGTTGATATATACATTTTACATAGTACTACTATACGTATACTATACTACATGGTGTGTCATGTGTGTGTCAATATATCAGAGACGGAGGAGGAAGCTGCAGAAGCCTACGACATAGCGGCAATAAAGTTGAGAGGCAGGAGTGTAGTCACCAACTTTGAGCTAAGCCGATATGACATTGGACGCATTATGGCTTCAACGCTTCCCATCCCGTCCCTGGAGCGCCAGAAGGCTTCCAACAATGAACCAGCTGATCAGCAACAGCAGCAGAAATCGTGGGGTGAAAGTGGTGGCAGTGGCCAAAGTAGCAGCGGTGGTGGTAACGTCCTCAATGTTGGCATGTCCGAGCGGCAGCCACGGGGTGTTTATCAATCTGTTCCCGGGGGTGATCATGAGTTGGCGCCACTGCCTCCCTCCTATCACTCCCATCCAGCTCAACCCAATGAATACTTAGCCAATTATATGGATTCATCTCTTGGAATTGTTGGGTTCCAGGAGACTCTGCCATACGGAGCCAGCAGCAACTGTGATGGTGGTGGTGGTATTAATGATTTCAATAATTTTGAGATGTTCCGGCTGCCGGGTATTCAAGAATCTGTTCCCGGGGGTGATGAGTTGGCGCCACTGCCTCCATCCTATCAGTACGACTGCAACCCGGTTTTCTATCCAGTCCAACCCATGGGAAACTCATTTCTTGGTTTGGATGCATATGATGAAACTGCTGGATTTCAGGAGACACTGCCACCCGCCAGCAGCCAAGATGGTGGTGGTTTTGGTAGTGATAATGGAATCAATGACTTTGAAATGTTCCAGCTACCGGGTGTTCCAAATGCAGCAGGTTTTGCAGAATGGCCAGGCAACTAGAAGTTAAGGCCAGAATAGTAACTAACTAAAGTGGCTGGCCATGATCTATCTGGCTTGTAATACAGATTTATTTCCTGGCATGTTCATCTATCATGGGCTAACCATGGACAATTTTCCCTTAATTAGCACCAATAGCCAGGCATTACATTGTCTGTGCCGGATCATTCAGCATCGCGGCCTGCTCGATGTCTGACACCGCAGAGGCCATTCGTGCCCTCAGATCCGAGCGCACGGTAGCCAGATGGACGTATTGGCCCCGCCGGGATATGTTGAAATTAGGTACCCATAATGAAATGCTGGTGATTGAAGCTGCAGGTTGTTGTGCCAAAATACATGCCTATGCTGATTGTAAACAGTAGAAACAATGCCAGTTAGTCAGTTTTATTTGAGGTCGTGTATGTATATATGCATGTAATGAGTTCAATTCTTTAAACAAGACAAGTATATATCTAGCTTGTTATTTGCAGTAGAATGCTAGGGAGCAGAGAACTGAAGGATGGACATACACCAATTCTATTCGATCAGCCTCTAATCTGCCAATCTAGCTATATAGCTTCTTCATAGCGAAATGCCCCAAAGGTTATGTAGTTTTAGAAAACAAGAAATCGATCATAACAAATTAAAGTGATGTCTCGGCTGGATACATTCTAAGCTAGCTAAGGTTTCTCCAAGTGAGGGATAAAAAAGGGGCGGCTGAAAAAAACAATATATATTGAACCCACTACTATATGCGTAGTATACCCCTATTCGATCAGTAATACCAATATTTGAAAACATTACCAGTCCATGGAAGGGTGCCTTATAATACTGTACACAGTAAACTGCCTCAAAGGGTATGCATGTAGTGGATCTGGCATCTCTGCCTGGATTAAGCAGACTAGGAGGGTGCGTGGCTATTTTAAACCCTCATATCAAAAGACCGATAGTTGAAGATGAAGGGTCCCATTTTTTACACAAATCTCGAGGTGTGGTTTTAATTCGTGCCATTGATTTAAGCAAGGCACTCTGCCTTAAGGCAGAGGATCCAATTCCGCATGTAATTGTATAAAGGAGGAAATCACAAAGAGATGTGTGCGCTTGATACATTCCATGCATATATATACATTAGTTTTTTGATAATATAAACTTCAAACTAAACCGAAAATACTCAAAAACAGAACAAACCGAAACTAAGAAAAACCAAACCGCAAAATGCCCACTCGGCCCTAGAGACTACATTTCTTTACACGAGAATCTCGTATTAGAGACTAAGGTTTCAAATGGATCAAATTGGATATAATGGTTATATGTGCATTTCATATTAAACACTAAAGTTACAAATGGATCAAATTTAACGTTTTTCTGGTCATTTTTGGACACACATCCAAGATTTTTCACATTTGAAAGCTATAAGTATTCCTTTTTTCTTTGTTTTATGTACCTAAAAAATAAAAATAACTTAATTCGTGTATTTACATTTAGAATATATAATTAGATGTTACAATTAAGAAAATAAATCTATACGAATGAAAGGTCCTAAATATATTTTTAAATTGATAAATATAGAAGATATTAATTAAAATCAAATTATATATTCTAATACCTCAAATTAAATATTCTAAAATTATATACATAAATTAAATTAGTTTTTTTGGAGGGAACATAAATTATACTCTGTTAGTTTATTTTCACCAAAAGGGAAAGGAAAAATAAGACTAACGACTTTTATTAAAGGAAGAATAAAACCATAAGTGAGTTACGAATTATGAAACTTTAGTATTCAATATGAGATGCACCTGTAACCATAGTGTCCAATTTGGTCCGCTTGAAACCTCAGTGTCCAATATGAGATTTTCATGTAACCATAATTTCTAATTTGATCCTTATCCCAAACATGTTTTACACATTTGCTTTAATTTTCACTAGTAGACCTTATTGTGGGAACCTAACTTTGACAGTAATTATGCCGCAGTACCAGGGGCGGACCGTAGTACAGACCCAGGGGGCTTCCGCCCCCCAACAATTTTTTCTTTTAGTGTATATATATACGAAATTTTTATTTTTACCCCGCCAACATTTAGTTCTCGCCCCTCCAGGAAAAATTTTGAATCCCCCAAAAATATTTTTGTCACCAAAGCATAGCCCACTCACAGAAACCCAATTGTTTAAGAGCCTAAAACATAAAAATTATAGAAGTAATATTATATCAGCCCACTCCAAAATTTATTCCCAACCCAAATTCTAATCCCAGCCCACAGCCCAACCCAAACTAATGAAAAACCTGCGCACCTAGAAGTAAATCCGTGACTAAATCCGTGACTACAGCCCTATTTTTTTGTAGTGGGTGGATGGGATAACTTATTAGAAATTGTTAAAGAGTTTTGCAAAAAGCATGAGATTGAAATTCCTAATATGAAGTCTCCTTATGTGGTAAAACACAAACGCCATGATCAAGAAGGGTTTGATATTGAACGTCACTACCGGGTTGATATGTTTTACGTATTCATAGATTCACAATTGTTGAAGCTGAATAGCTGATTCAGTGAACAAATAATGGATCTTCTTACTCTTAGCGGTGCTTTGGATCCTACGGACTCATATAAGTCCTTTAACATTGATGATATATGTTCCATACACACAAAGCAGGAGCAGGAGTAATAATAAGCACCTAGAATTTTTTGTTTAAATTATCGTCCTTTCAATATCCTATCAATTTTCTGGGTCCGCCCCTGCGCAGCACCACAAAAGTTATGATCAATGAGCGAGTGTTAGCGTCACAATAAAGTACGTATTTATTGAAGTATCTAAGTGCCCATATACATGCCAAAGTAGTTGAGATGCTCTAATATAAATACTTATATTAAACAAAACAAAAACTTGAAGCATAAAAAAATAGTGAAAAATAATTCTAGTGAAGATAAAAAAGTAGGGAGCATGCATATATATATATATATATATATATATATACACACACACACACACACACACACACACACACACACACACACACACACACACACACAGAAGAAGCAGAGAACTGATGGATGCAACTAGGACATCAATTCTATTGCAGCAGCCTCTATCAATGGTGATCAACTTTGACCAACGATATCTTTTAATACAAAATTATTTAAAATATGAAATATATATGAGTATATTTTTATTAAAATATCTTTCACAAAAGTATAAAATTTATAAATTACACACAAATTTAATACTTAAAATCATTGTCTAAACTTTAACACCATTGACCAAGAAAAGTCAAATTGGTCAACCTTTTTGGGATGAAGGTAGTATATATGCAGATCAGAGGCTGCTCCAATAGAATTGATGTCCTAGCTTCATCCATCAGTTCTCTGCTTCTTCTCTCTCTGTGTGTGTGTATGCATGCTCCCTAACTTTCTACAGCAATTAACTACTTCTCTTCTATAAAGAATTGAACTCATTACATACAAACACAACCTCAAATTAAACCAAGTAATTGGCATGGTTAATGGTTTCTACTATTTACAATATAATCAGCATATACATGTAATTTCTCCCCAGTTCAACAACCTGCAACTTCAATCACCAGCATTTCATTATGGGCACCTAATTACTACATATCCCAGTCGGGCCAATACGTCCATCTGGCTACCGTGCCCTCGGATCTCACGGCACGAATGGCCTCTGCGGTGGCAGATATCAACAAGGTTTTAAATAGCGGTCCGCTACCGCTATAGCGGCCGCTATATAGCGGTCGCGGTAGGGGCCGCTACCGCTACGGCCCGCTATTCCGCTGTGAATTCCAAATCACGGGAAAAACCCGCTACGCCGCCCGCTACAGCCCGCTACAGTCCGCTACAGCCCGCTATTGACATTTCCGGCAGTACGTCACGAACGGGTTGATGTGTAAATGTGTCTATGTTGTGTAAATGAACTCTTATTGTTATAAGTGTTCAAATAAATATTCACAATGTTTTTATTAACTTCAACACTCATTAAATATATGTTTTGCGCAATTGAAAATATTTCACGCCGCTGCAATCGCTACAGTCGGCTACAGGCCGCTATAGGCCGCTACCGCGATGACCGCTACCGCTACCGCTACCGCTGCCGCTACGGCTATTTAAAACCTTGGATATCAAGCAGGCCGCGATGCTGAATGATCCAACACAGGAAATGTAATGCCTGGCTATTGGTGCTAATTAAGGGGAAATGGTCCATGGTTAGCCCATGATGGATTAACATTCCAGGAAATAAATCTGTATCCCAAGCCAGATAGATCATGGTCAGCCTCCCAATTACTACTTTGGCCTTAACTTCTAGTTGCCTGGCCGGTCATTCTGCAAAACCTGCTGCATTTGGAACACCCGGTAGTGGGAACATTTCAAAGTTATTGATTCCATTATCACTGCCAAAACCACCACCATCTTGGCTGCTGGCGGAGGGTGGCAATGTCTCCTGAAATCCAGCAGTTTCATCATATGCATCCAAACCAACAAATGAGTTTCCCATGGGTTGGGCTGGGTAGAAAACAGGGTTGTAGTGGTATTGATAGGACGGAGGCAGTGGTGCCAACTCATCACCCCCATGAACAGATTCTTGAATACCCGGCAGCCGGAACATCTGAAAATTACTGTCATCATTAATACCACCACCACTATCACAGTTGCTGCTGGCTCTGCACGGCAGAGTCTCTTGGAACCCAACAATTCCATGAGATGAATCCATACTATTGAATGAGTTCGCGTTGGGTTGGGCCGGATGGAAAAGATAGGACGGAGGCAGTGGCACCAACTCATGATCACCCCGGGAACAGATTGATAAACACCCCACGGCTGCAGCTCGAACATGCCAACATTGAGGACGTTACCACCACCGCTGCTACTTTGGCCACAGCCACCATTTTCAGCCCACCATTTCTGCTGCTGTTGCTGATCATCTGGTTCATTGTTGGGAGCCTTCTGGCGGTCCAGCCGCCCAGGGGTGATCATGATGCGTTGGGTTCATTGTTGGGAAGCGTTGAAGCCGTAATGCGTCCAATGTCATATCGGCTTAGCTCAAAGTTGGTGACTACACTCATACCTCTCAACTTTATTGCCGCTATGTCGTATGCTTCTGCAGCTTCCTCTTCCGTTTCTGATTGACACACACCATGTATAGTAGGGAGTATAGTACTATGCATATCATGAACGCATGTTTGTATGTATATATGCCTATATATGCGTCCATTAGGAATGGTATGTATATACTATGGGTGGACATATCGCTTTTCGGTTTGGTATGGAATGAATTGAAAGAGTTATTACCAAACAAAAACCATACGGAGTACTACTTTTTGTGTAGTTTGGTTTGGTTTAGTTCAGTTTGGATTTGTTATTTTTTAATAACATACGAAGTACGTATGAAGGTTTTATTGAATTACTTTAGTTTGGTTTGGTTTTATTTAGTTTATCTCAGTTTTATTCGGTTCGATTTAATACGGTTTGGAAGAAATACTACCAAACTCAAACCAAATTGTATATGTTTCGGTTTCAGTTCAGTTTAGTTCGGTGTGGTACGGTTCAGTTCGGCTAAACGAAACCAATATGCGTACACAAGTATATATCATCAACACACCAATTAAGTTAGTGCATGCATGCGGCATGCCCTTTGCTTATACACATTATAAACTAATTCAACTCATGCAATGTATGTATGTACTCACCGAATGTTCCAAGGTATATATCTCGCTTCTGAGATACGCTCCCAATGCGCGCTTGATTACTCCAGGCTCCCCCAGCCCCTCAGCCCCAGCTAGACCCCCTGGAGTAGAAAAACAAAAAAACTATCGTATAACTCTGTAAATGCATGTAGATTACAACACCCTTCTCACTTCTTTTCTAAAGAAATGCTTGGAAATGGTGACTATTTATTTATACTCCTAATATAGCTAATCGTAGATATGACTGGAGTAAATATATAAGGTTCAATTTATTGAGTTGTACTTATTGGAGGTGACTAATATTGAATTTATATCCTCTAATTTAATTTAGTCTTAGAATGTTTTTATTTGGACTGAAATTTTCTGGTCTGGTCTGATCTATTTAGGTTTGGTTTGGTCTAGTTTTGAAAATGTATGACCTCTTTGTATTTTACGACTATCGAAGTTTGTTCTAGTCTAATTTGGTCTGATCTATTTAAATATGATCTGATATGTTCTAGTCTAGTTTGAGATTGAAATTAATCCAAGTTAAAACGTCATAGTTAAATTAAGTTGCTTGCTAAACTTGAATTAGATCTAAGGATGTGATATTCTAAAACTTCCATTTACAACTTAAGAGGACTACTTCATTAAAGTGTTATTCTAAAACTTCCATTTAAAGTGTTACCTCACAATCTTATACGTGAGATGAATCATTTTTACTTCATATTTTACATGCATGTGATAGATGGACTAATTAATATCATAGCTTTAGTTGTAAGGTTGTTCTAACGGTCTAACCTTGAATGTGTTTGAGTAAATAAACACACTAATGTGTATAAAGAAGTGTGCCTATGAGAAGAGGAAAGTGGGTGGCATTGTTAGTGACATGTGCAGAAATAGGGTGGCTGCATGCGTCCTCCCTTTTGTTTTTTTGGATGAAATAAAGGATGACACCTCATCCCCGAGGGCCCCCAACACCGACTGGACGGCACGATGGGAAGATGTAAATTGGACTATAATCACAATCTGACAGATAGAGAGTGGGGCTCTGTCCCCGGTACTTGCAGAAGTCCTATGCATTTTTCAGCATAGTAACCCCTCATCGCAGTTGCCGGGATTCGAACCCGAGACCTAACCCTTGTGGCACTCACTCGCTACCAGTTGAGCTACGCCCACTGGTTGCGTCCTCCCTTTTGTGTATATCGAAAAGGTAGAGGGGGTGGGGTATTACGCTCTATCACGCGTAAAGTTAACTTTTGTATGCGCGCAACACTTCCTCATGTGGTAAATCAAGATCTACTTTTAGAAATATCATTAAACCGCATTAAGACTTTGTTTAATTTTTTTAGTTTAGCTTGCAATTAATTTACTCTTTTAAGCTAAAACTTTTCTCTTTTAATTATTTACTTTTCAGATTTTAGAGTTTCAGAAATTTAATAATCTTTAACTAGTTTAGGGATTTATATTGATCTATCACTTTATCTTATTACTTGTGTAAACAACTTAACTAAATAAAAAGACTACAAATTTAAACTCCATAGTACATTACATATTACGGAGTGTAATTATTGATTTCTCATATAAAAAAGTAGTTAGGGCCTTAGGGGTGGAACGAGAAAAAAATGGCGGGTAAATGTGACAATTGGTCTACAAACACCTATATATACTTAAGTACTCTTGTTTACACAACCCCTAATCAGTATTTTGAGTATTTGATGAATTTCTTAGCCCCTCAAATATTCTTCAGGTTCCACCTCTACATAATATATCATAATTTTATACTACGTATTTGATTATTCTGATAATTTATTCCACCCCTCGAGTTAAATTATGTAGTTATCTTTATCGTGGGATCGATAAATTCTCTTGGTTATTAGCACTTAGCACACTTAACTTGGAATGTCTAGGTTTAATTAACACCTGTCGCTCATGCAAAATATTACACTTGTCCTTCATGCAAAATAATCACCCCACCCTTCAATCAATTTTGTTTGTTAGCAAGTGTTGAAATCATTAATGTTTTCTAATGACAATGAATTGTGATGCTTTAAGTTAGACATATTTCACTCCCAAACCAGATCGAATCATGTCAGATCAGAACGGAGTTTAATATTTGTAAAATGAGCATTGTAGCCCGGCCAATAGTTCTCGCCCTGCTACAAATTTGAAAGGTTGAGGTTTCAAATCAATCTTGTTCGTTAGCAAGTGTTGAAATCAATAATGGTTTCTAATGACAATGAATTGTGATGCTTTAAATCAGACACATTTTAATCTTAGATCAGATCGAATCATGCCACATCAGATTTCGACATTTATAAAATGAGCATTGTAGCCCAATGGTTCCCCCCTACTACAAATTTGAAAGGTTGAGGTTTCAACTCCTGCTAGTGACATTTTAGATGGCAATGTCAATTTTCAAGTCGAATATGATGCTATGCGCTATGAAGCACGGATACTTCGCTAGGGTAGCGTATCGGCGTATCCGATACGTTCCCGTATCCGATACTCTAGGATACCCGTACCGTACGTTCCCGGGCCGTATCTGCAATTTTTAAAAGTTTCCATTTTTTTGTAATTTTTTGAAAGTTTCCGATACTCGTATCCTGACGGATACCCGTATCAACTTTTTAAAAAAAAAACCAAAATTTACTTAATAAAATTCTAAAAAAATGAAAATCTAAAACTACATTTTACTTGGTAATCAAATAATGGGTCTATATGACTATATCCGAATTAAGTCATTAACTCATACTCCGAATTGGATACTTGCACTTTTAATTTCAAGATTGTAGTTGTTTGACTTATTTCTCATTTTAAATTAATGACTTATTGACTATATTTATATTTCGAGATGACTAGTGTATATGAGAAATATTATGAATTTATTACTAAGTATCTTGAAAAAGGAAAATGCTTCAAAGCAATGAATAGGCAGACATCATAGGATATTATATGTGTGTGTGTGTGTATATATATATATATATATATTAAAAAAATCTATTTTTAATATTTATAAATAGACCCCTATAACTTTTAGTATTTGTAAATACACCCCCCATAACTTTTAATATTTATAAATATGGCCCCGTATCCGTATCCTACCTTTTTTGGTTTTGACGTATCCCCGTACTCGTTTCTGCGTTTCCGCGTTTCCGCGTACCGGTATCGGTGCTACATAGGCTATGCGTGTTGTGACTTGAATGACTCTGCCCTAGGTAACTGGAACTTCCTAATTCGGAAGATGAAAGGCTTCATATTAGGGCTGGGACCGGTTCGGTTCTTACTCAAAATGAGTGGAACCGTTATAAAAGTTTTAACTAATGAAATCGGTTCGGTTCCTATATAAAAAAATCAAGAACCGTTATGGAACCGAACCGGTAGTAAACGGTTCAGTTCTTTCTTTTACCGGTTCCTAGAATAATTTTTTCTCACTAAGAATTAATACATAATTTACTTTCTACAAACAACATAAACACGTCGAAAATTCAAAACACGAGTATTAAAATTTTATTTGAAGCTCTAATCACTTCAAACATCAAAGCTCAAACCTAATTACCGAATTGTGAACACTTAATAGAACAAAAGATGATTTAAATTTTCATGTAATAAATAAAACATAAAAATCATAGTAGTGTGGGAGCGATGAAGGTTACTCGTCATCATAGTAGCAAGAATAGGACGCCTACTTCAAGTCTTTCAAAACATAAAAAAAATACATTGAATTTGCATTGTAGTGTGGGAGCGATGAAGGTTACTCGTCATCATAGTAGCAAGAATATGATGTCTACTTCAAGTCTTTCAAAACATAAAAAAAAACGCATTGAGTTCGCATGTATAGATATAAAAAACATTGTTACACTCTATTGATTCATAATAAATCTAATAATTAGAAATATCATGAAAATAGTAAAGTAAAATATGTGCAATCAACTACAAGTTATTTGAGTTATTTTGTATTTATAAAATTTATGTGATGGAACAAAACTTGATTTGTAGAAAGGAGTTTAATGTATTATATCAACCTCATGTACAATATTTATTACTTCGTTTTCGTTGATTAAATTAGAATTGTTAGTTAAATATCTTATATTGTTTTATTATTATTGTTGTGGTGGTGGTTATTATTGCTATTATATTATTATTATTGTTACTACTACTACTAATATTATTTTATTTTTTAATTTTTTAATAACGGTTCCTTAACGGTTCCATGCATATATTTTTTATAGGAACCAGGAACCGAACCGTTATAACTCGCTTCGGTTCGGTTCCTACAAATAAGGTATTAATTGTTAACGGTTCGGTTCTTAGATGTTGTTAACGGTTCGATTCCAATCGGTTCTACGGTTCGCGGTTCCAAAATCCCACCCCTACTTCATATGTAGAAACGGGGTTTAGATTGTACATACTTGGATGAATGTGAATTGGGCTGCTCACCTCCTAGCCAAATATCCATTGGGCTCGGCCCAAAGATCGACTTATATTTTCTTCTGTTTGAGAGCTTCCTATTTGGGACCTCCTATTCGTATTTTGAGAAGGTATGTCTTTACTAGTGGGGTTTTGGTCTAGTCTCCCTTACCATTTGTATTCTTTCTTTATTTTAATAAAATCTGGTAAATGTTCACTGGCATTTACTCCACTAATGAGTGATTTGCATACCGAATTCTACAAAAACATCTACCAGACCTTACTAGATCATATTTATATGTATACTTATAAAGAAAAATGTAATGATATAATCACAATTGCTATTAAAATGTAAAAGAAAATTACTACAAGAGTAGTAATTTCTTTTTACGTCTACACTACTAGAAGTAGTAAATTAGTAATATATTGAACACTAAACATGTGACTTTTAACACGCAATGTCAACCATTTTTACTAGGGAAAAGGGGCAAAAATGACCCTAATGTTTTGTTCCAAGGAGAAATATGACCCTAAACTTTTTTTAAGGTGAAATAGGTACAGGAATTAAGTTTTTTTGAGAATCCAGACACCTTTTCTACTAAGTACGTACTAACGGTTGGGTACTAACCTCCTAACTAATTGGGTACTAACAGCCTATGCACGACTTGGAGTACAAATTACAAATGGATTATTTACTTTAAATTTAAATTAAACAAGGCCTACCAAAAACAACATGGAAAAAATGATTGAAATATATAATAAGTTTTGAATACAGTTTATAAATAAATAAAAAATTGTCCCATAAAATCCATGGGACAATTTTTATAGGTAACAAATATAAATAGATGCTAGAATTCATAAAATATTAATTGTTTTGATAGAATATGAATGAAACTACGCAACTCCCCTCTCAGGTTATAGCACAAAGATATTCATCATATTTTTAACTTTTAAAGCAACTCCCTTCTCAGGTTATAGCACAAAGATATTCATCATATTTTTAACTTTTAAAGCAGTCTCATATTTTTTAAATGTGTATAAAAGCGATGCTATTTTAATTTTGGTCAATTCATATACATTTTTTTTATCTCTGTTGGACATTCTTTTTATTGTTCTCTGTTGGACATTTATTGCTTATAAAATTGGATTTTTTTCGATGAACATTTTTATCAGTGTTGTAATTTTAGAGATAATAATTATCGGTACAATGAGTTTTTAATCATCATAGATTTTTTCTCTGTCTGAAATTGTAACGCTATTCGTGTCAAAAGTTATAAAAGTTGACGGTGTTAGTTCATACTACGTATTTAGGATGACTTTACTTGGACTGTTTTCAGTCCCAGACCAGACCAGATTAAATTTAAACTAACCTAACTAGATCCGACCAACTTAAACAAATCAGACCAAACCCGACCTGAATTCCATAGTTATAAAATACATAGAGACCAAACATTTATCAGACCAGATCAGACTTAAACAGATCAGACTAAACCATACAAAACCGGCAATTTCAGTCCAAGTAAAAACATCTTTAATGGTTATGATCACATCCTTAATGCAACTAAGCCCGGGAGGTGAAATTTCCAAACTAAAAGATACAGGGACTACATTTTGATGTGTGTACCATATGAGATATTGAAAATGTGATTTTCCCCATATGAATTGAGATTCATCCCAACCACAAATCAATTTAAATCCTATAATAAATCTATCCAGATTTAAGAAGCAAATACAAAACAAAAAAAAAAACAAAAAAAAAAAGACATTAGTGCACGTCTGACCTTATTTGTTTGGTGAAGAACTGAAGACCTAAAAATCTTTAAAACATGCTACGTCGTTGTGGCTCCTTTTTGTTAAAGATGATAAGACAATCCACTCACTTTTAATTTGTAACAGGTTTAGGGGTGTTTGGAACTGATTCTGCTTCCGCTTCTTTTTTAAAAGCAGAAGCAGAATCAGAATCAGTTTTCAGAAGTTGGTACCTCCCAGCTTCTAAAAAAACTGATTCTGAGAGTAAATTAGATCTTCAGAAGTGCTTCTGGAATTTCACCCAAACACTCCAGCTTCTTCTTCTGCTCCCTGAAGGAGCAGAATCAGTTTTGAGAATCAGATCCAAACACCCCCTTATTTACTTAGGCTCATATTAAAACTAACGGTGCCGTAAGTGGAGGTGCCTAAATTGTCAAAAAAAACGTGATTTCCAAGTTATTTCACCCAAAAAAAGTTTAGGGTCATATCTCCTCCTACAACAAAACATTAGGGTCATTTTTGCCCCTTTTCCCTTTTTACTATTGCAATACTTGATACCATTAAGGCTTTGTTTGCAATCTCTGTTGATAAGTGCTATTGGTTTTTTTAAAGAAAAAAACATTTATTTTACCAAACACTACCAACTTTTACTATCTCGGTTTTTGTGTAGAATTTACTTTTTACTTTTTCTATTACACATAAAGCACTTATTTTACCAAACACTACAAACTTTTACTACTAATCATTTTTTCCAAAAAGTGCTTTTATTTAAGCACAAGTGGTTGCAAACAAAGCCTAAATCTATATTTTGAAATTTGTACGAGAAAACATAAATACTATCCTCCGTCTCTTTTTAATCGCAACATGTTGAATTTTACACTATTCACATGTTCTACTTTGACTACATTTTATATTATTGTTTTATGAAAATTATTTTTTTAAAATTATATTGTTCAATTCATCTTATTACAAATTTTCAAAATCTAATTTTTAAATATTTTTTACTAATAGGGATTAAGATATAATTGCAGTCATAGATGTGCGTTGGCAAGTGTGCAATGTTGACCGTTGCACCAAAAAAACGGAGGAAGTAATACATAGTAAGTCACAAGTTACTTATTTTAAAGAGGTATATCATGGTATTTGTTTATTCATCATCACATATCTGTATTTTGAAGTACATTTTCCCAGTTTTGTAAGTATACAAAGTAATATTTATATTAATACAGAGTATTATGATACAATAATAAATAAAACGTAATCAAAGTAAAACATGTAAATATTACAAAATCCGACACATTGCACTTGTTTAAAAATGGGGTAGATAGATACTCCGTATTAATATAAATATTACTACCTCCGTAACATTGGGATGTTCCCATTGGAAAAGTAGGTAGATTAAGAATAGTGAAAAGAGATATGTATTATTAGGGGTATGATGGGAAGATAGTGAAATAATATGATGGAATGAAGGATAAATCCAAAAAAAGTAGGTGTAATAGTGTATTATTTTTAAAATTATTGAGGGTATGATGAGAAGATTTAGAAATGGGAAGATATTAGTGTTACGTCCAAAAAAGGAAAGTGAGAAGATATTTACGTTACGGAGGTAGTACTCTGTATAATTACAAAACAGGGAAAATGTACTTCAAAATACAGATATGTGATGGTGAAAATGAAAATGGCTGAACTGTCATCTTCTCAAGTCTCAACTAACAATCTATCTAAGCCCACAAAAACATTATGGGCGTAAGCGACCCAACCCTTCATGGGCTGCAGCCAACTCCGGTTCGATCCTCAACGCACTTCGGAACGACTTCTCAGCCTCCTCCTTCAGGCCCTCCATCTCATAACAGCGGCCCAATAGACAGTAAGCGCCGGCATTGTCCGCGCTCAGCTTCACGGCCTGCTCGAGATCCGCCACCGCAGAGCTCGCTCGTCTCCTCCGATTAAGCGCCACCTGCAACTCCGCCCGCTTGAACAGAGCGTCCCCTCTTTCCCGATCCGACAGCTCCCTTACGGACGGCGGAGAAAGCGCCGTGTCCAGAGATTTCAGCGCGGCGGCCTTGTGGCCCATTAGGTCCAGTACAAGGGCCTTTAGGATGTGCGCGGCGGGGTCCCTGGGGTCGAGCGTAAGTACTTTGTCAGCCTCGCCGGCGGCGGCCTTGGCGAGCTTGAATGAGGCGGACTTGCTCCGGGAGGATCGGGCTTTGGATAGTAGTTGGGCGCCCAGAATGAAATGCTGGTGAGCCTGGTTGTTGGAGCGGTCTCTTAACCGGGTTCGGGTGAAAGCTCGCCTGGGAAGATTGTACATGGCGTAGAATATTCCGATTGTGAACAGTAGAACCCCTAATTGGATTATCATGTCCATTCCCATACTAATAACATATGGAGTATGTAATGAAAAAGGATGAGTATTTTGAATCTACCCGGCCTTCTATTACATTATTAGGAAATGGTGTAATTACATAAGGACCCTTAATAAAACGACACCATGAACTTAAAAACGACTGTCTATCCGATTTCGAAAAACGGGAAACGGCTTGTTGGTCCCACCAGCTTCCACAATCCAACTTCCGGAATCCCAGCTTCCCCTTCCTACACACTTCATCATTCACTATCAGTCGAAATCGATTTCGGTCGAGCTCCGGGTTAGGGCAGAAGCATTTTCGATTTCCAGCACAAGCATTCCTCGATTTCTACTTCGACTTCGACGAGGAGCATTCTTACATCTCCTTCCATCATCATGAAGTGCAAAAGTCCTACGGTTCCTCTTGGGAAAAGCCAAGCAAGACGGCGACTTGTGAAAGCATCTGAAGTGATGGAAGCCAAAGATGAACTCAATATTCAGGTAAATGTTAGATTATTTATGATTGCTTGAGAGCGATACTTGGTTCTTTAGAAAGCTAGACGTGGTAATTTCTCAAATGAAAGCTATAGATGTTCATTCGAATCCGAACTCAACTCAGTCGACCCAAATCATGTTTGATTATTTTGAAAACGCAATGCATGTTTCTCACTATTTTTTCTAAGTAAACATACCTACCAATTATACAAGTATCATTGGTGGTTAATCCGGAGTGAATTTCTGTAAAATCATTTGGTCGAACTAAACATACATTTTTTACCAATCTTAGTCGAAACGGAGTTGTAAACCATTGGTTCGACCGTATCTTAGTCGAACATCTGTAATTTTTTTTATATGCAGGTTCCTTCCTTGCCTCCTGTGGTGGACTGCTCGTTGTTCCCGAGCATGAAGCTCACAGTAAGGCAAAAATTGGATGAATTTATAGAATTAATTTTCGACAATCTTGGTGAGTTTCCCAATCTCATGGGTGCATTTAGGTCGAGTGTATTTGGGAAATACATTGATGTTGAGTTCATCCCTGTTCCATTACATTTGTGGTCAATCGTGTCTAGATTAGCCAAAATTGATATTGAATCGGAGGCATGGTTTGTCGTGAAGGGAGTTCCAGTACGCTACTCTCTCACAGAATTTGCTCTAATCAGCGGGCTTACCTGCAGCGCCCTTGCTAGCAATTATGAAGATGATTTTGATAATGATTCAAAGGCCAGATTCATTGAGAAGAATTTTGATCAAGATTTTGAGGGAGTTGTTAGCTATGAAACAGTTGTAGCTAGATTTGTACAATTGTGCACAACTTTGAAGGACCCTGAAGCTGAGGACGAACTGAAAAAGGATGCTGAAGTAGAAGTGATCAGAGTAGTTATACTCATGTTTGTAGTGATGGTCCTTCTAGCTCCTTCTAAGAGAAAAGCTCCCATTCCTGAATGGATAATTGGGAAAATAGGGGGAAAAGAAGAAAACGAGTTCCCATGGGGTACGTGGGCGTATAAGGGCTCATTAGATGCATTGAAACATATGGACTTGGAGAAAAAGCTAGATGAAATAATTGCTAAAAATAAGTCAGCAACAATGAATTTCCCTGGATTCTTAATCCCAATTTCGGTAAGGACCTTTGTTAATATCATTTGCAGATTCTATTTTGCATACTGTAATAACAATTTGTCTAGCATTTCTTGACTTTTTCAAATTTTGTTTTAATAGATATTGCTTTTTGAATGCGCCCCTGATTTTGCCGAGAAGTTTGCAATGAGACTCCCTAATTGTGTGCCTACTTTGCCGAGGTTACGTCTCTATCGTCCAAATACGACAAAAAGGATCAGCACTGAACAGGTTCAAGTGGCTGAAGAATCAATAAAGGTAAGAACATTTTCACACTTATAACCTTTGTTCGACCAGATTGTGGTCGAACAAATAAACGTGATCGACTACTACACGGTCGATAATACGTTGTTTTGTTTATACAACTAAAAGTGAAGAACTAAATGTTTGTTACAGAGGGTGCAGAGTATTCTACTACCTGATGATTTGGAGAAAACTACTGATTGGGTCAGAAGTTTGGATCCTGTACAAGACAGTCACCCACATGTTGAGCTGGATGGATTTGTGAAATCATTAGAGAGAAAATTGGTTCTTTTTCCAGTCTCTTTGAAAAGAAAATCATGTGAGGTCAAGAGTCCTAAAGAGGAGAAGAATCCTCCTAAAAAGATGAAGTTGCTGAGCATGAAGAAAGAAGAAGGTGTAGTGGAGGAAAAAAGAAAGAAGAAAAAGAGACACTCTCCTCCTCAAACCCCTATTGCCTCTCCTCAACCTACTGCCCATGTAGAGGAACAAAGAAAGAAAAAGAAACACTCCCCCAAAACCCCTGCTGCTTCTCCTAAGCCTCCTTCCAATGAAGATTCAATAAAAATGTATATTGAACAAAAGTTTAAAGAACTGGAGGATCTTTCAGAAAAAAGGCTCAATTCTTTCAAAGAGCATTATGACAAAAAGTTTCTGGAGTTGGAGAAACGGTCAGAAGAGAGGCACAAGAAACTTGAAGAGTTACTTGTTAAGGATTGTCTTAATTCTATAGCAAGATAAACCTTTAAAACTTGAGCTTCAATAATTAGTTATAATTTTTTCCTTATATAGTCCACTGCTAGAGGAGAGGAGAAAAGTGTTGAGGGGGCTGAGCATAAAAAGGAGGTAATTGCGTATGCATTAAAGCTGTTAATGGACTTGTAATATTTTTAAAGCTGGTAGAATTGTTTTGTTTTGTGAACGGTCATGAATACTTACTTTACTTATTTTCCATCTAGAAAAATGAAGAGAGTGACGATTCTGAAAAGAAAATGGAGCAAGAAGATGAAAAGGGTTTAGACAAAGAGGCTCAGGCTGAAAAGTTCGACCAAGAGAAGAAGGTACATCGTTTAATTCCAAACATTTGTGTATAAAATATTCCGCCGACTAATATTTGGTCGACCTGTAAATATGTAATAAAAAAGTGGTCGACTTTGCTGTATATTTAACATGTTCTTGATTCTAGAATTTACGTTAATATTGGTAATTCGTATAGATGTTAACAAAGATGTAAGATCATGAATACTTACTTTACTACTTTTCATCTAGGAAAAAGAAGAAGAAGAAGCTCAAGGAAATGAAAAGATGAATGAACAGTATCAGGTTGAAGAGATAGAACAAGAAAAAAAGGTATATTTTAATCAAAAGTATTTGCTTAAACCAAACTGTTTGTTTATAAGAAGATTCGATCCACTAATATTGGATCGACTTTGAAACTATGTAAAAAATAAGTGGTCGACTTGATGTATATTTTATTCATAATTTACTATTTTTCTTCTAGGAAAATGAAGAAGAAAAAGAGTCGGAAGATGCCCAAGACTCTATGGCTAAGGTTTAGTAGTTTAATAAAAAATATTTGTGTTTACAAAGTTTTTTTCAACTGTTTTTTCAATTGCATGGGTGATGGCTTTGAATAAGAAGATTCGATCGACTAATATTGGATCGACTTTGAATCTATGTAAAAAATAGTGGTCGACTTGATGTGCATTTTAATAATACATTACTATTTTTCTTCTAGGAAAATGAAGAAGAAAAAGAGTCGGAAGATGCTCAAGACTCTATGGCTAAGGTTCAGTAGTTTAATAAAAAAATATTTGAGTTTACAAAGCGTTTTTCAACTGTTTTTTCAATTGCAAGGGTGATGGCTTTGAATGTGTATATACCAATTGTTTTCCGCAGGGTCATGAAGTCGAAAATGTATGTACATTGCAGACAAGTGAAGAGATTGGAGAGGTAACTAAATAGATAATAAACAATCGACCAAAAGAGGGCCGACCGAAAAAATCTACTACCTTTGTCTTCTTTAAAGATTAAGCATTAATACATATTATACATATAATGACAAGGTTGATCAGACGGTTGAACCAGGACTGAACATTGTTGATGACTCTATTGGCTTAGGGGAATCAGAGGTAACCTATAAGTAATCGACCAAATTATGATCGACTACTTACGTTAGTAATCGACCAAATTATGATCATGAATACTTACGTTACTATTTTTCATATAGGAAAATGATAAATTGATTACATAGGTTCATCAGTATCAGTGTGAGGAAGAAGTTGTTTGTTCATTGCAGACAATAAACTTATGTACATTGGAAACAACAGAAGAAAGTGGAGAGGTAACTACATACTTAAATAATAAACATCTACTACCGACCTATGTCTTCTTTATAGATTAAGCATTAATATATATTATACTGATAATGGCAAGGGTGATCAGACGGTTGACCCAGGATTGCATATTGCTGATGTCTCTAATGAGACGGTTCATGATCAGTTAGCTGAGGAGAGTGAAAAGGTAACTTATAAATGATCGACCAAAAGAAGGTCGAATACAGAAGATCGACTACTTATTTCTTACCAAAAGGTTAATCATTAACATATATATTATAATTATAATTGAAGGGTGATGAGAAGGTTGATCCAGGATTGAATGTTGGTGATACTGCTGAACTTGATAATAAAACGAAAGAGGTAAACCACAAAACTTTTTAATATTATAATATCGACTACATTTATTTTTTAAAATATTAAACTTTGACATATATATTACACTTAATAATTGATAGGGTGATGATAAGGTTGAGCAACCATTTCGTATTATTGATTATGTTTGCGATGCTTTTGCCAAGGGTTTGGTTCGCAAAGAAGATGTTAGTGATGCTGATGATGTTAGAATTGTTGAACTTAATGATGAAGAGAAACAGGTAAAACTCAAAATTGTTTTCTCAAGTAGTTGAATTGTTTTATGATATATTCTTTATGATTGTTTGTAGGCATTGTTGGGAAGGGGGCGAAGAACAAAAGGAAGGGGAAAATTTACCAAATCTCCTTATGTGCCCTACAAGGGGAAGAAAAGGAGTCATCCCAGTGAGACGATACTGAAGAAATTTCATACTTTTATAAAAAAAGCCAAGAATGATGGCAGGGATGTTCAGTGCTTCGAGGACAAGTATTCTGAAAGTTCTGGAATGGAAAAGAAATTCTGGTCCATGATGTTGGACGTAGGTGGTTGGCTTGAGTCTCAGGTAAGTAGGTAACCACATTATTTATATTGATGAGTATTTCTTTTTATACAAAACGTTTACTTCATCACATGTAAATCTTTCAGCACTTTGACGAGTATCTTTCCTACCTGAGGAAACGTGTTCTTGATGAAAGTCTCTCAGATGTTGTTGTCACGACGGAATTCTTTTCTTCCTTTATTGATACCAATATGGATCCAAAGCAAGAGCTCTTTCCTGGATTGCTGGATGATTTGAATAAAATGATGGAGGGGACTTCGAGCACTTCTTATATCAAATCTTGGACAGGCGTGAAGCGTCTCTATTTTCCACACAACATTGCTGAAACTCATTGGATGGCAGTGCGAGCAGATTTCGAAAACAATGAGCTTGTTGTGTTTGACTCTCTGCGATGCTTCAGAAGTGATGATGAAATAGTACGCAGTTTAGAGCCGCACAGAAAATGGTTTGGAAATGTTGCTTGCATCCTTAATGGTATTGTCTATGACCCAGAAATAATGCCTCTTTGGAATGTAAAGCGGCCTACCGTTCCCCAACAAACCACGAGTGACTGCGGTGTGTTTACAATGAAGTTCATAGAGTT